>JARACZ010000003.1:13707500-14939166 GCA_029255805.1 Keiferia lycopersicella | reverse complement strand
CATGAAAAGCAAGGTGGCCCCGTGACAAAAGTCACTCTGCACTGGATTTATATTATACAAACAGACATTGGGCGCCTTCCATACATCACCCAAGATCCGTTTTACAGGTACATAATATTCTATGCCGGCTTATAACATCACTACCATTCGACCTGTGGGAGTAGTAAAAAGCAACTTAGTGAATGTCCCACCTAGAATTAAATCTGTACCAAGCATTACAGTTGCACTACTAGTGCACCACTCAACATCAGAAATGACAGCATCTATCCATCCATCTGCTTGTTTGTTCATACATATAAATAAAATAAACTTACACATTGACTTTGTTTCAAGATTATTAATTTACTGTTTTAGCTCAAATGAAGCCATCCATCCATCCCTCGCTTCAATGCTAGATCATACACGGCAGCATCAGCGGCAGTGGAAATCACATACAGCGTCAAGAATCCAAACTCAAGCTCAACACAAAGTAAGTCTTCCTTCTTCTTTTCTAGTAGGACACCGGGTTGTCCAATGCCCCAATGAATCAATCAGCAGTGAGTTAGTTTTTCACTCACCTACTACAAGTTGCAGGCATCTGACATGATTGCATAACAACCACCGTCTAAGCTGTCATAGACAGCTAACATGGCCTATGGTATGGCTGAACATGCTAATCATGACATGTGTCTAGGGACATCTATTTGATATTTCTATTTAGCAAAATATATTGTAATCTAGTGTTTTTGTAATTTTACTTTGACAAATATGTAAAATAATATGGTAAACTAAGAGATGGAATATGATCAGAAATAGGCGACTTCTAACTGCAAGAAAATATCTCATATGTACTTGGGGTACCTACACTATTATTTATTTTGTTTCAGGTATCATCATCTGATATGGAGCCCTGAGAGCTTAGCCTATAAGTTTAATAAGAAAAATGAAATAAATATAGTAGGTGCAATATATGTTTCTTTTATTTACAAAGTATTTCACTACACCCTCAGCTAGACAGCCTTAGTTCCCACTTGTCACCCCCCTTGTCGACCACCAGGATGGTCACTGTAACCGATGGTCGCCCCCATGACCATTGGAAATAGTTCATCACTTGAGGTGATTCTACTACTATAAGTTCATGCATAATACGGATGAAATAAATCATCTGCAAATATTTTAAGGTGTGAACCAGTCTCATTGACTAAACAAGTTTCCCCTAAAAATACAAGGTGTCAGGAAAAGTACTAACTTCCTTACAAGGTATGAACCAGCCCTTGAAACTGAACAACTTTGCCCTAGGAACAGATCGAATTTTTTGGATTTCTCATACTAAATGTATGTACTAACCGACTGAGTCAGTTTGTATGTGAGGTCCAAAATTTATTTTCATATTATCTATGTCTCTCAGGGAAAGTTGTTCAATTTCATGGGCTGGTTCATCCTTTAAAAGGAAGTCAGTACTTTTCCTAACATCATGTACCTATAGGTCGAACGGCGGGTCAAGGCTTCTTCTTGGTCACATCTACCTCATGGACACTTTCAATGGTGTGGAGATAGAGCCCCACAGCAAATTTTCATGATTTCCTTCCTTTTTTGGGTTGAAACCGTAATAAAATCCACCAACGATCGTCAAACGTGTCAGAAAAAGCTGCTCGAGAGGAACTTTTACAAAAACGTTCATTTGACAGCGTTTGAGACGTTCCCAACGTAACGGTTGTGGTTAAATACGCTGTCAAAAATTTGCGCGATACCGATGCACACCAAAAGTTCGAACGTTCGCTATATCAACGTAACTTCCAAAGAAAAGTCGAAACGTTTCCGCTCAAACAATTAGCGCGATACGAAAAGTGCGTAACGTAGCGTTTTTGGCTGCGGTTTGGTTTTGGTATTATCGTTCAACATTAGCGCGATTGGCCCCCAGGCCAAGATAATAAATGACTATCGAGATAAATAATCAAATATTTACATTGCGAAGCGCGCACGCACACGTCTACTATATACACAACTCGATCTATACACTGATATAAGGTCGATACAACCGACCGTATTTACGTAATTTTTTGGTGATAAAAACAATGTACCTAAATTGTAATGAATAGTACACAGTACTGGATAAACGACGGATAGGGAAACGTGCGATTAAATTCGACGAATCGATTAAGCACGCTGGTTACCACTGTATGACATGCTAAACTGTTGGTTAACAAATTTTAAGGAGGCAGTTTTAAAGATACACTTATATATAAATAAAGGTAAACTTATATATAAATGGTGGACCTATTTAACCATTTCTATTTCACCATTTATTGTACGCAATATAACACAAAGGACATAACATTAAGAACAATACACAACAGGTCAGCTTATTTCTAAAAAGAAATCTCTTCCAGCAGACCTAGGGTAGCGAGATGGCATAAAGTGAGGCTGTTGATGTGTACAACATACTAATATACATACTTATAATAATTTATAAAACAAATATTTTAGCAATAATACCTACTTATATAAATAATATACCTAAAAACCTTCTGTTATCCATATTTTTTTTTTATTTACCTAACCAACTTACACATTCGCCATGATGAAAATTTATAATGATTACTTAATAACTAGGTATGTGACGCTACACCCACGCCATGTTAATATTTTTAGCTAACAAAGTGATCATCTTTAAGGTCAGTAGCCTAATATAAATATTTATTTAATTTTTTCTACAATGCTTCACCTCGCCTCACCGGTTTAGACGGAATAATTTATAGATAAAATTAAATTCTCTCTTCTTTATATATAAAAAAATATTACCAATATAATAAAATAAAAATAGTAGTAGTAGCCAAAAAGAGATTAATTTCTAGTCGAGTAATATTGGAAGAAGATGCGAAGTTGAGGCCTCCCAAAGTGAACGAGGCCAGAATTGGCATTTTGGCTGAGGCTAGTATATAATGTATTTCTTCCATTTGCGAGGAAACATCATAAATCCACATTTCGATCGTGCGTGATATATTTTTTTAAAATATACAAGTAGATTTGCTTACGTTCTAGGCATTTAAAAAAAAAGCAATGCACGGGAAAATCACATTCAGCCTTTAAACTCCAAAAAATACGTAACATAGACGTGTCAGCGCCTGGCGCCTTCAATAAATCCATTTTTTTATAATGACGCAATTTAAGAGCATATTGAAGAAAATACAATATTTCGACAGATATTAATATGGCAAGATATTAATTGAAGGAGCACCTATACCAACTGTTAACCACTTTAAATATTTGGGATCAATCATAAGCAATGACGGTAAACCCCAGACGATGGGATAAGGCTAAGGAGAAGAAGAAGATTAATATGGCAAGATACATTTGGTGTTTATGATTTTACGTTAACATTACGAAAATATATATATGTTGTTCTACTTACCCCATTGTACCTTTTAACCTTTCATTATATTAAATTCACTCACGTGTATACAAAATTATAATTTTTATTTGAATAGTAGGTTTGAAATGAAAATTAAGTTTGTTTGAAGCTGTCTAATTTAAGGTTCATTGGGTACTACAGGAAATGATTCGCAAATCGACGTCTAACCGCGATTAGAAACAGGACTAAGGTTCGATATGGCTATTTTTCACAGCTGCGTGCAGAATTCGTAATGAATTTGTTTCAACTGGGTGCCTGGTTGTATCTAATTGCGAGTATCTAAATTTAGATTTCATGGAATTTTACCATATTTTTTTAGGATTGATATAGGTATCTAGTAAGTACCTAATAGAGTAAACAATACAACCAATTTTTACAGTAGGTACCAAGACCATCCTACCTCGGGCACTAGATACATTTGTTATGAAATTACAGGTTTATCTTACTACCTATATAGGGTGACCGGTAAATTTATGCATTCCTTTCAAGGGATGAACCAGCTCATGAAACTGAACAACTTTCCCCATGGAACAAAAAAATTTTGGTCCTCCCATACAAATTGACTTAGTCGGTCGGTAATTTTGTATGGGTGCGCCAAATTCTTTTTTCATTTTTCGACCTATGTTCCATGGGGAAAGTTGTTCAGTTTCATGAGCTAGTCCATCCCTTGAAAGGAATGCATCAATTTACCGGTCACCCTGTATATGTTAAATAAATAAATATCCGGGACGACAAATATCTAGGCCCAAACTAAGCGTAGCTTGTACTGTGGGAACTAGATAGCTGATACCAATACTTATATACTTTTTTTTACAGACTGAACACAAATATTTGACACATGTCCAGGTTTAGCAGTGGACTATCGTAGCTGTTAATGTAAAAGATAAACACCATGTTTACTTACGCATTTTTCTCTAGTATAAGTGAGTAATTGCCTCAGTATTTAGTTCATTTCAATTAAGCGGATAAATTGCGACTAGTGGTAATTTACTTTAATTATAGAAATCCACATTTTTCTTTATTCATCGTGGATATACATACTCACATGGAATCAGGGTGATCATTATAATTAAGCCATATACACACATCAAAAAAAGTTTGTGATCAGTAGCAAAAGCAGGTGTATTTTATGAAATATAAATTATTTATAGAAAGTGTTTATATTTTATGTTTTTATAATGAAAATGCACTAAGTAAATAAAAAAAAAACATTATTCATTATTTATTTTTTTAAAACAAATAATAAGAAATGCAATTTTAGCTGAAATTTGATGTAATGAAAAAATTTAATTAAGGAAAAAATAAACAAAATTTATTACGAAAAGATTAATAGTTAGTATAAAATGACTCCTCCTCTGGCTCGCACACATGCGGAAATCCTTCTGGGCATGCTAAGAATTAAGTTATCCAGCATTTCTTGTGGTAACCTGTCCCACTCTTCAATAGCAGCTGCCCTGATTTCTGCCACTGTTTGAGGAGGTGGCTGACGATTCCAAACAGATCGCTTAAGAGCGTCCCACGCATGCTCGATCGGGTTTAAGTCAGGTGAGCCGGCAGGCCAGTCTAACCGGGTGATGTCGTATTGCTGGAGAGCAGCATCAACACGTCCGTTTCGATGTGCGGGCGCATTGTCATCTACCATTATGAATTGGCGCCCGTGGTTGATGCGGAATGGTCTGACGTATCCATCGATTGCAATCATTTTATACATAGCTCCAGTCATGGTGCCTTGATACGGAATTAAGGGCGTCCTAGCCCCAATCATTATACCGGCCCAAAAGGACACCGATTTCCCGCCCTGCTGAACGGTTCCAGTGGCAGTTCTCTGCCTTTCAGAGTCGCCTGATCTTCTCCAGACACGGACACGTCGGTTATCTGGATGCGTACTAATCCGCGCTTCGTCAACAAAGAGGCAGTTCTGCCAAATGCTTTCGTCCTCAATTTCTTCATTTTGACGGAGCCTAGCCCATCGCAATCTGCGCCGTTTCCGTTGCTGTGAGTTCAAAGGTGCTCGCCAGGATCTCCTTGCTCGTAATCCAGCTTGGCCAGCTTGGTGTAAGCAATTTCTAATTGTTTGGGTGCTAACTTCGCAACCTGTGGCAGCTCGCAGTTCTGCTTTTATTTTAGTAGCGTTCATTGTTGGGTCACGGGCAGCCAGTAATCTGATATAGCGCTCCTGAATTGCAGTAAGCACAGTTGGGCGACCACTGCGAGGTCGGTCAGCTAAATCTTCCATGCCCCGATACCTCTGCAACGTGGTCACCACGCAGGCTTGGGATACATTAACTCTGCGTGATATTTCCCTCGTGGAATAGCCTTCTCCACTTAAAGTTAGGATTCTGGCTCGTAAAACTTCTGTTAATCCTCTCGGCATCGTTACCAACTAAACTTGTTGTGAATAAATTGAAAATATCGTAATTTGCGACTAAGTCAGATTTCTGAATGGTAACAAGCAAGGGTTGATAGTCTTTTTATATGAAAAAAACATTTGAATTACGAAATATTTAAATTTCATATTTTTAAATAAGGAATCAAAAAATAAAAAGTGATTGAGTTTTATTCTTTCACAATAAAAAATATTACCACTTTTCCAAGTGATCACAAACTATTTTTGATGTGTGTACAGGGTGCAAAAAAAATTGCTGCAAATATTTTAAGGGGTGAACCAGCCCATGAAACTGTACAACTTTCCCCAAGGAAGATAGGTCGAATATGAGAAAATTTTTTGGGCCTCCCATACAAACTGGGTTGCGGTAGTTTTGTATGGATGATCCGAAAAAATTCTCTTATTTCGACTTAAGTTTCTTGGGAAAAGTTGTTCAGTGTTTATGGACTGATTCACCCCTTAAACTATTTGATGCTAATATTTTTACATCCTGTATAAGATTGCGTTTCTATTAAATAGGTGTCTATGTTTGTAGGTAAGTAACTACCTACATAGTGTTAAACCAAGACAAAATTAAACAAGACATGATCATGAAACTGTTTTTTTTTTTACTTCGGAGCCTATTTATTTCAGCTTCCATAGGAAGTCAGCTGACTGATCGGGTTTTGTTTATGGGAGGCAAAAAAAAACGTTTACCAACATAGCTTCCACGTAAAAAAGTGTTCAGATAACGTTGACATTCATGGTTTGATCATGCCTGCAAAATTTTCGGTACACAATCCCTTACAACCTGTATATGGTAAATACACTACATACCTACATACGACACACATAATATTTTATACAACATATAGGTAACGTTTCTCTCGAATTACCTATGCATAAAAAACGTGTTTTACCCAGGACAGGACCGACGCATACGCACCTAATCTGTAGATTCTTGGTATGGTTTTCCCATTTTAAAAATGCGATGACGATTTTAGTAGGATGGCAACTAAATCCAATTAAAAATGTAGGTAGGTATGTATATCAGTAATTAGAAAATAAATATTCAATGCGATATCAATTATCATGTCACAGATACCTATTCGGTAGACTTTTTCGTTGCCATTCCATAATGGCGGTTGTGAATTGGTTATAATTTGATTTTTCTTGTTTATTTGAGTGTTTGGTGCATAAATCTGATAGTGTTTAAGCAACAAATGATTCTTAAAGTGATCATTAAATAGAAAATTATAATTAATTCATATATTCCACATTGTGTAATAGTGACGAGCTGTCCACCACGTGGTGCAGAAAATTTTACTATCAAGTTTCTGTTGCTACGTAATTCTGCGCATCACAGCCCCTAGTCGTCAGACTAGGATCTCTGTGTTGTGGACTCTCCCTCGGCTTAATGCCACTTTTACTTATTTTGACTACGACACTGGCGAAATCTTAAATGGAAACGCCATACACAAGAAATAGAATAGAATAGAATACCTATTCGATGAAAGATTATTGCGTCTTTCTATTTTTTCTTTGATCATATCTCACCTGTGTATCCTATACTCTTTGTTCATCCAGTTTTTATCGTTTACTGTCGTGTATGACATATCAACTGTATTGTGAAAGGTTCATGCCCACGATAGGTAAAACTAGATCCAGTAGTCTCGTAAAATAATGCAACGTAGTTACCTACGTAAAAGAACTGGGCCCTAAGTCTGCTAAATGAAAATCGTTTCAGTTGGATGCCGATTGGATCTCAGTTTGGATTTCGGTTTTCTCGTAGTCTGCTAACAGTTTGAATTATAGAAAATCGCAGTGGAGATAAAATTACAGCTGAGTTTCGATGGCGTTACAATGGCAAAAAATAACAGACTTGGGGCCGTGCTTGCTCTTTCGGTATTTTGCCTGGTTACGTCAGGAGCCAGTTTGCTGACGTTGCACTGAGATAGATAAGGTGGTTTGGCATCGAGCCAGCCTTGCGTAGAACTAGGAAAGGTCAGGGGGTATTGAAGTTACAGGGCAAATGCAACTTTGGGTCTTTTGTTCACTGAGATGGAGCGAAAAGAGAACGAGACGCGATCTAATAAAATTAAAACGTTTTATCTCTATTGCCGTGTGATGCTGGCATAGAATAGCATCACCACAATTCTTCCCGCGGGTCTTGTAAGAGACAACTAAGGGACTCGAGGGTTTCAGGTATATTACAACTTCAGGCGACAGGCTGACAACCTTACACTACTTACGAATCATCTGAAAGGGCCCTCAATACATGTCAGACGTGGGGATAACGACCGTAATTTTACGATCGTTAATGCTCTGCCTACCCCGCTAGGGATAAAGGCGTGATTTGTGTGTGTGTGTGTGTGTGTGTGTGTGTGTGTGTGTGTGTGCAAGTGTGTGTGTAAATCTCTATCCTTGTACCTTTCATCAATGTTGGTTACTTTCGAATTTATAAATTGGAAAACAAATAAAGCCGATTATTAGAAAAAGGTTGTCCCATATGGTTGCAATAGCCGAAGGATAGGTATTGCATAGGCGAACTTCAACATGGGTTGCAAGTTGCAAACAAGTTGCAAGTTGCATCCACGCCTGCCAGACAGAGAGTTCATAGGCTCAACTACACTTTAAATTACTTTGACGATGTTTTGCTTTTGGTTGGATGATTGTTTTTACATCTGACTGAATGACTATCAAGTTTTCATTCAAAGTTTGTGATTTGCATTTTTAGTACTATGCAAAGTGAAAATCTACTATGAATCGCATGTGTAGGACAAACATTGAAACCGCCAATGTGCGGCATCAGAACGGACCAAAGTGCAAGAGCACATTTCTGAAACACTCATTTCCGTTCCGTGCACGAAAGTCCCAAACCACAGGTCTAAACACAAGTTTTTAAATACTTTTACGTGATCTTTTTTATAGTCAAAAATATGTGTGAATTTTTGATAGTATGTGGGAATTGATAAGTAAAGTAAAACGTGTGTTCTCGTGAAACGAATCACGCGTATCACGCGTTCTACTGTATTTATCGATTCCCACATACCCTAGTAAATTCGCACGTACTTTTGACTATAATAAAAACATCGATTTATAGAAATTTTAATACGTGAGGTTAGACCAGTCGTTAGTTCCGTGCACGAAACCGGATTACGACGTCTTAGAAATACCTAGTACTCAAGAGTTGGCCTGAACCGAGTAAGTAGGAATACTTACTTGATTGATTGGCCATATAAAAAGGTTTATCGTGATACGGACGGTACGGTTTTATGCTGTAGAGAAAATACATAAAAAACTGCCTTATTCTTTTCGGATTAATAGCAGTGTAGAAAAATAGCTTTTGAAAAGTTGTTCAGAATCATGAGCAGAAACACCCTACAAAGTGTGCAAGTGTACTGATCAACAAATAACCCTGTATTGCAAGTATTATTATTAGGTAGGTACATAATCAAAATAGACAACTAAACAGATAGATAAATCTACCGCAACATGGACATTCATTGCTTACTCAATAGGTTTCTTTGTACCGTATTACGAGCTCAATTTCTGAATCTGTGATTTCAACTTCTCAAACGTCATATTTCGATTTTATGGTCAAAGGTATGTGTGAATTTATTGGGGCCTGCCCTATGTGAATTGATAAAAATGATACAAACGTAATAATTAGGAGCTGATTTCCACCTTCATTTACGTTAGATACTTTTGTATTTATTTAAATAAAAAATTGAGCTCCTAGACTCACCACTTGCATCACACTTTCTTCTACTCGAATCTGAATGGACAAATCTTTGGCCGGAAAACCGTGTTGTTCGAAGGGATTTTATAGAACGTATGAAAACAATTAGCAGTAGAATTCCGCATACGAAAATTCAAAAACAGAGCTCCTATAGCACATACAGAAGGCATGCATGTATGCTGAATGACCAAATTAAGAGTCCAAACAGCGTATAATCAGTACCCATTGTATACACTACTTCAAAAGCAAGTAGTATAAACTGAAGGTGCGGCTCACATATGGCATTGCATTAATGAGTAGATAGTAGATACCTACTTACTTACAGAAGGCAGATCCCTACTTTAAATTCCAATATGGATCTCTAAACTTTGCTTTGCGTGAGGTGGTTTTGAGGTGGCAACTGTGGTTTTATTGCAACAAAATTATTCAAACGTTCCTGCCTCGAACGAGATAGGTTGGTATTTGCTTTGAAAATGGGTGTTTTTGAACGATAATTTGTTGCACCTATACATACACATATCACGCCGTTATCCCTTGCGGGGTAGGCAGAGCAATAACGGCCGTTAAAATACGGCCGTTATTGCCACGTCTGACAATTTTGAGGATTGTTTTCCAAGGTTGTTTCAGAAACCATGTGTATCACTATAGCGACAGCTTGTCAGCCTGTCGCCTAAAAGTTGTAATACACCTGAAACCCTCAAGTCCCTCAGTCCTCTCTTACGACACCCACGGGTAGGAAATCGGGTGATACTATTCTAAGCCGGCAACACAAGGCAGACCCTATACCTACTATATCTTCTAAAATAAAAAGTGAACGTTAAATTAATTAGTTCCAACCCCACCAAATCTACATTTCTCAGTCAAAATACCTAAAATCTTGGGCTGTGGTTTTTATAGCTACTTAAAAGTGTTATCATTATTACAACCCAAAATTTACATTTCGCCTTCTACTCTTCGCCTTCTTGACGGTAGCGAAAAGGCCAAGACAAAAATCTGACTGAGATGTAGAGTTTTTAGTGTAGTTGGTTGGTTGGTGGAGGATGTGTATTCAGAACCTTGGCTCTACTTGAGATCTATACACACAATAATCACGCCTTTATACCTCGATGTGTAGGTTCCTGCTTTTCCACTAACACTCGCCTTATATATATATATCTCTTTCGTTAATCTCCTTTCATTCATTCGTTTATTTCTTAGTTTCATTTCATCGTTGCATATTCTTTTGCAGGCTGTTTGTTGAAATAAATAATAAATGGATCTTCTTCTTTTCGTGTGGGATACCAAGTCGTTCAACGAACCGATAAACCCTAGTGTCAGAATTTTTCAACCGCCTTCTACAAGTAGCAGGCTTCTGACATGGTTGTGTAACGACCGCCGTCTAAGTGATCATAGACAGCAACCGGGACCTACGGCTTAACGTGCTATCCGAAACACGGAACCATCTTACTTACGGACAATCGGGTGGTTCAGCTCGCAATGTCCTAACCAGACTGGGAACAAATTCACAAAGTGATAAATATCAACTTTGTGAGTGACCCACCGAGAATCGAACCCGGGACCGTCTGCGTCAAAGGCAGTCGCACTACCACTGCGCCACATCGGTCGTCGATCGATAAATGGATCAAACTTGCACTGTAGTGGTCTGCCAGTCAATCAATACCGTTTATAGTATCAATACGTCGGGTCATGGTGAAAACTGCATTCTGATATTGCATTTACTGACTCGCCTGTCCCGATGGCGTAGCGGATAGTATGCCTGCCTTCTACGCCTTCTGCGTTCTACGAGGGTCGTGGGTTCGATCCCCACCGGACACAATTATTTGTTAAGCCAATTTACAATCTGTGTTTTCTATGTATAATATGTATTTATTTACAAAAAAAGAATATATGCATTAGTATCAGCTATCTAGTTTCCATAGTACAAGCTTTGCTCAGTTTGGTGTTAGATGGCGCTGTGTGAATTGTCTAGGATTTTTTTTTTGTTATTTTCAAGTCCACCAACTTTGACTATACAGTTTTTTATTTCTTCATAATGATGAGATCTGTTTAAATCCACTTACATACTTACATTTGCCTATTGCAGTCCACTGCTGGGCATAAACCTTCTCCAGAATATACCATAGGGCGCGGTCGTCTGCGTATGATAAGTATGTAATCATTGCGAGAACCATTAATTTGACATGATGTGTTTTGTGGTAAGACAGGTTTTCTCTCCTAATAAACTCCTACATTTTAGGTATCTGCACCAGTGCACCTGTATAGATAGATATAGGTATCTATATCTGTCTTCTTTTTGTCTTTCTTGAATATCATTTTAAACTGCATAATAATATTATGTTTTAAATATAGATATTCGTATAAATATTATAAATGTCGAGGAGTTCAAGGTTATAATGATGTCTCTGGTCAAAATTCATATTGTAATCATGTTGTCTTGTGGGTAGTAGAAACTAAACATCATAGGCAGAAACCGACTGCATTTAAAGAGATTTCATGCCCTTTTCGTTTTTGACCGCTTCCTCTTCTTCACCTCATCCGTATTCTCTAAGTTTGAGCTTGCCACTTGCTCTTCCGCCTCCTCTTCCTCATAACAGCTTCCTCATCCCTAATCCCTAATCTACACCCACAGCTTTTAATGAGGGCGAAACTATAGCATAGGCCCATAAACTGCCCCATTCAGACAATATCTGGGGGCACGGCAGTGCCCCCGCCAAGTCGAGCTAGAAAGCGGCACAGCCGTACCATCCTTTTCTCGAAGCGGTTTAGGCCATTTTCAACACCTTATAACTTTTTTGTGGATAAAACAAAAGACTTGAAACTTCAGGAATCAATCAAAAGCCCTGTAGATATGGTATATTTCAAATTTCGTTCACTTTGAACCAGTGGTTTAGGAATTATAGCTAGTCAAAGTTCTTAATTTTGTCACTGACTCACTCACTGACCGATCATCAAAATTCTAAGGCACTTCTAGCAGACATAGAGACTTCTAATTTGGAATATAATTTGGGTTTAGTGTATAAATCAAGGAAAAACTTAAAAATCTAGCAATTTCAATGCAGTTTTCTAGATAAACCGATAGCATAAATAACTTTGTAATTCCATAGAAATGTACTGTTTACCAAGTTATATTTTGCTGTCGCTCCTAAAATACTTTGTTTTGGTCCAGCAAAATATAGAGACTTCTAATTTGGAATATAATTTGGGTTTAGTGTATAAATCAAGGAAAAACTTAATAATCTAGCAATTTCAATGCAGTTTTCTAGATAAACCGATAGCATAAATAACTTTGTAATTCCATAGAAATGTACTGTTTACCAAGTTATATTTTGCTGTCGCTCCTAAAATACTTTGTTTTGGTCCAGCAAAATAATCACAGATGTCGCTGTTAGTTTCTAAAACACGCTATCGCTATTTTAATGTCCATCGCGAACAGTTTCCAATATGTATAGCCTATGCTATAACTATACATAAAAGTCAAGGCCTCAGTCTGAATAATGCGCTGATGGATATAGGTTCAGCTGTATTTACATCTGGTCAAGCCTATGTAGCACTATCAAGAGTAACAAGTCTGGGCGGCTTACATTTTATAAACATAGACTTTGGAAATATTAAAGCGCAAGAATCTGCAATTTGTGAATACAATAGACTAAGAAGTATTTACCGTCCAGACTTGACAAAAATCATTACTACAAAGATTCCGAGAAAACCACATAAAGATAGAGAGTGGGCTATGAGAAAAACCGTGGCTGAGGCTCAAGAAATAGAGCCGCAAAAGAAAAAAATGAAGACTACCTACAAAAAGTAATGAGATCCCCTCAAAAACATTAATATATGTATAAAAAAATCCAAGTCTCGCTACTGAGCTGTTCAACCGTAAAAAGGTATGAGATCCATTTGAAACCAAGTCGGCTATCGATTTGTTCATTCGCCACTTAAGAGATCTATCTTAATTAATTACGTAATTAGTTAATAAGCATTATTTTATAGTGACCATATCAATATTTTCAATATATTTTAATGTTTACAATAAATTGAATGACTTAGCCATCGCACTAGAACAGAAGGTTAACGTGTAATACATATTAAAATTAATACATTCAGTGCGATTGCCAAGTCATTCAATTTATTGTAAACATTAAAATATATTGAAAATATTGATATGTATGGTCACTATAAAATAATGCTTATTAACTAATTACGTAATTAATTAAGATAGATCTCTTAAGTGGCGAATGAACAAATCGATAGCCGACTTGGTTTCAAATGGATCTCATACCTTTTTACGGTTGAACAGCTCAGTAGCGAGACTTGGAATTTTTTATATATTAATGTTTTTGAGGGGATGTGTTATATTACCGAGCAAAACAAGCTCTACATTTCATTCCTCTATAAAAACAGAGCAGCCACACACACTGAGCTATTCAGTCCGATCCGTTCTTCCCAGAATTCAGTCCGATCCGTTCTTCTCAGATTCAGTCCGATCCGATCTTCCCAGAACAACTCCTAAGTCCAGCTCCCCAAGGGCGTGATTGGGCTGGTTGTTTGAACCAATCAATTATTTCCAGGTGAGCTCGAGCTCCCCACCAAGCCGACAGGTGTAGATTTAGGCCCGTATTATTAAACCGCACTCAACTCTAAGATCGATCTCAAGAGCGATATTGACAAAAGACGGGCAGTACCAATGATATTACTTTGAACTAAAGATTTCTATTCTATTCTATTCTAAAATCGCACTCAAGATCGATCTCAGAGTTGAGTGCGATTTATTAGTACAGGCCTAAAACCAACAAAAAAAAACTGAGCTATTCCATCACCACATGTATTGCGAGCGATGTTTGTGCAAAATTATCGTCCATGAACGGTCCTTTCAATCCGGTAAACACAATGTTTTATTTACACTTAACTTTGTGTTTGATTCAAAAAACAACATCGTCGATCTTCACGCCACTTACTTACAAAACACATGAAAAGTGGAACCGTGTCATACGCAAAGTTGTTAACCTTTCGTTCAAAATAAAATTAATGACGCAGCCATAAATAATTAGAAATGGCGGTCAAAGGGCAATGACCTCTTCGAAACTTCTTAGCTGGTATGGCGCGAGCCAGTATTTATTTTGTGCTGGTATGGTAGACCTAGATTTTACGATCAGAAAAAACGTGATTGATCAGATTTGAGATCTTTTTTACTAGCGACGGATACAGAAAACGCAAAAAAGAAATTGGGTGCTTCATACATTTTTGCCGAGTAGGTATGAATTTTTCTATGGAACACCCAAATTTTTTTTTTTGCGATTTCGCAGGTGGCCCCATAGTAAAAGTTGATTCAGAATCATGAGAAACAGCCTAAAAAGTTTGTGTACTGAGTAAAAAATAACCCTGTATTGCAAATTAAATTTTATAGAATTAGTTATTTGTTTAGTTTACAAGTAATTTCTTTTATTGCCTAATTGCCCTAAAATTTTAGATTCTCTCACAACACATGGGTTGGCTGGAAGAGATCTCTCATTAAGAGATAAGCCCGCCTTTGCGACCAAATTTTTTGTATTAATACTATTTATGCAATAAAGAATATAATAATACATCTTTAGTTATCAGTAAAAGCACGGAGCAAGAGTAAGTGTGTGTGTATGTGTAGGTATATGTATAGGTATATTCAAATAGCTTATCTAACTCTAGAAGTAGGTAGATAGATAGAAGCATCGGGTCGTTGGACGACTCGGTGTCCCACACGAAGAGAGAGAGAGAGCTACAAGAACAAGTTTATCCCAAAACTCGATAAATTATGCAATCACCACCAAAGCATCTAATACATATTGTTTGTAACTTCATGTCCACTGGTTTCTAATTTTGTCTACTTATTTTTTTCTATTCGAATTTGGCAAGGGAATTCCGACCACCCAAAAGAAAAAAAAAGGCTCCTATAGGTAGGTACCTACTCCATAGAATTCATCTTTATACCTGTGATATTTGACAAATCCATACTAAAAGAAAGTAAACAAAAGATAACTTTATTTAAAAAGAGAAACGACTTTAACTGACGTAAAAAGTGCGAAGATCAATTTTTTGTCTGATACCTTCTCCTAAGTCTGACAAATACTTTTCTGAAAACCAAATCAAAATCGGTTTATCCAAACGCAAGATAATCGCGGTCAACCACACATACATACAGGTCAATCTATGAACCTCCTTTTTTTGAAGGCGATTAAAAATGGGCTTTAAGTCATAGTATTTATATTTGCCCGAAGCTGACAAACTTTACAGGTATCAAGCTATATTTTAAGCAGTGCTTAATAATATGATAATAAGCACTATAAGAAGTAATTTGTAAAGTAATTAACTAACGTAAGTCATTAATACAATACTTACTCATTCATGATGGTTTTATTTGCGAGCATATTACGATAATACTCAATAATATTACAGAAATAATAATCAGGTATACCTAGGTCTAATATTATTGAGTGTATTATGTACCATAGCCCTGCCTGCCCATGCTTCACCCCCTTTACCGCCGGTCATCGATCGCATCGATCTACGGAAATGCAGCGACTGCACAACGTGAGGTGACAACGTGCGTCATCAGCACGTTTACCTTGATAGTCACTTTCGGCCCCAGCGTACCTCACATCGGACGCATTCTAAATTTTAGGTTAGGCTTAGAATAAGTATTTCTATGTAAGAGTTTTATTATAACAACCTGCAAAGTATCTCGATTTTGATTTCTCTCCTCTGTAGCCACACGCTTATTTATAATTGGCGCAGTCTTGGAGAGGTGTAGAGTCAGTTTCGATCGCCGAAATTCGTCTACAACTCTAGAACCTACGAGCTGTTGGCTGCTTGGACAAGAAATCATCAAGGAAGCCTATCCAGACATCGATAGATCAAGGCTCCGATCGGATACAAGCAGATAGATAAGATATTACTAGTAAGTACGCACATACTCTTATTGATTGATATTTCCTTTTCCCGTCCCCATTTTACCTTTTAATCTCCTGTATTTACTCCTCCCGCTCTCCCAATTTATACCCTTCCACCCTCCCGTTTTGTACCACCCACCCTCCAAAATTTTAACCCTTCCACTCTCCTGTTTTTACATACATACATACATACACATATCACGCCGTTATCCCTTGCGGGGTAGGCAGAGCGTTAACAGCCGTAAGAAAACGGTCGCTATCGCCACGTCTGACATTTTTGAGGATTGTTTTCCAAGGTGGTTTCAGAAAACATGTGTATCACTATAGTGGCAGGTTGTCAGCCTGTCGCCTAAAAATTGTAATACGCCAATTCTCTCGAGTCCCTTAGTCGCCTCTTACGACACCCGCGGGAAGGATGTGGGGTGATGCTATTCTAAGCCGGCATCACACGACACTGTTTTTACAAACCGACCTAATTATTATAATATAATTTTCCCTATTTATACCACCCTCCCACCCGCTTTATACCACCCGCCCTCCCAAATTTTACCCCTCCCACCCTCCCGTATTTGAACACTACGCCGGGACCACGTTTTTTAATGTGCCCACTTTCATATTTTGGCCATAATTTAAATTTCAATTTCAAAATGTAATGATTTTCATGTTCCTCTATTTCTTTTTTTCTTTTTTATACAATAGTCTTTTAACAACCGATATTCGTAGGAGTATGAACTGTAGATTAGATTTGTTTGTGCATAAGTATATATTTTGAGCTATTTCCGTAATTAACTGCGATCACGTGACCTCATAAAATTATACTAAATTGAAATTCCATCTACAGATGCTTACACATTTTTCATGTATTTAGTTCAAATCAAATCAATTTCCTATACCAGACCAAAACTAAACACACACTTTAATATCCGCTTGCTAAAAATTTTCCACCGACATCGATCAAAAACAGACAACATAGCCAACTTATACATTTTAAATAATCTAGCTTATATAGTTTGTAATTTTCTATAAATTCCTAACGAGTACATTTCTCCTTCCAAATGAAACAAAGTTGTTTATTAGAGGGTAAAACCAGACATGTAGATATTTTTGCATTGCGGCTATAGTCTCTACAAGTGCATATTTTAGCAATCGTGCAATATCACATCAGTGACAATAGGTAGGTAAATATAAATGACCAAGCCCGTAATTAGACACCGGCAAATGTAAGTTGACTCGGCCTTGTCCAAACTTATAGTATCAATTAAATATTTTATAGTAAAACTAAAACAGCTGATGGATTTGAAATTTAAAGAAATTGCTTCAAACATAAATTAAATATATTAAAACTAAATGTAATGATTAGGCATAGCTCTTGCAACCGTCGTTAATATGACGTAAATTTGATAAAGAGCAATACGCGTTGAAGATTTATATTTTGTCTTGCACATTTTTTCGTAACAGTTAGCGAAAAGGTTCAAGAATTCGAAATAGTACGCTAACCAAACATCTTAGCTCTCAACCGTTTAAATTTTGATACCTACAAGTTACATTGGTTTTTTGGTTATTTTCTAATTTTTTTTTCCTTATGTGGCCATCATTTTTTCCCCTCATTACACCAGTTGTAACCTTTATAATATCCAAACATCCATCCTTGCCAACCTATTTCTTTCAATTGATATCAATCAACTCCCAAGAGTATGTCTACATAGAGCCAGAATGGCCGAAGGTGTGCTTTTGCACATAATGGACGAATCGGACATGCCTGGAACTCGGATGCCTGGTGCCTACTACTAACTAAGTATGTTAACAATATCTACTGCCAAAAAAAGCTACATTTCTCAGCGAGACTTGAACCAGACCCATAAGAGATTTTTGCATCTGCATCAACTACAGTCACCGTTGTTAATGCAAAAACGAAAAGTTACCTACTAAGTACGTCAGGAAGACGGCCAAGCAAAATGCGAGTTACAACTTCAGAACTACCGAAATTACCCGACAGGAACATGCCTATCTCAAGAGAAAAGAGCCACGACATTTGCTGTAGACGTCAGCAAATAGTCTCTGATCTTCGGGGGGAGGTATTATGTACCATAGCCCTGCCTACCCATGCTTCACCCCCTTTACCGCCGGTCATCGATCGCATCGATCTACGGAAATGCAGCGACTGCACAACGTGAGGTGACAACGTGTGTCATTGGCACGATTACCTTTATACTCACTTTCGGCCCCAGCGTACCTCACATCGGACGCATTCTAAATTTTAGGTTAGGCTTAGAATAAGTATTTCTATGTAAGATTTTTATTATAACAACCTGCAAAGTATCTCGATTTTGATTTCTCTCCTCTGTAGCCACACGCTTATTTATAATTAGTGTAGAGTCGTACCTAAAGGTACGAAATTTCCCTAAACTAAAATAAGGGTATCATGTCCATTACAACTTTAGGCGACAGGCTGACTACCTGTCACAATGGTGATACGCGAATCATTTGGAAGGGCCCTAAATATTTGTCTAGTGTTTATGCGGCCGTTAGCGCTCTGCCTTTCCCACAAGGGATTGCAAAAGGGAAAGTTGTTCTTAGGGCTTGGTGTAACTTACCTACTTTAGAACAGCTATTTAGTATGGGGACATTTTGCTACTCAAGCGACGTTTCTAGTAAGGATCTGATAACCGCTGCAATGTTTTAGCGCTCCGTCATGCGTTAAGTGTGCGATCCGCCGAAGAAGATAATCTGTCGACACATATGTAATGTAGACAGCTTTATAGACCATAAAATACCATTTTTAGGATTAATTTCTACACACGTATCTGAATATTCTGAATTGTTTTTTAAAAGTGTGTGCTACTCATAAAACTGAACAACTTCTGAAACATTAACGTATTTCGAAATATGAATAGAAATTTGGACCTCCCATACAAAATATACCTACCTACCAGCCAACCCAATCACTTATATATGGAATGAGAATATAAAAAAAAATTACATATTAGTAGAACATAATATTTGTACTTAATTAAATGTAATAAAATTAAATGTTGTAAAATGTTCACTGTGTAATAAAGTATTAATTGTGTTTGCCGGCTTTTATGTAACACCCTGTATTGTGTTGTATTGTATTTAAATCAAAACATCACATGATCATAATATTTTGCATTCCAGCAAGAACACAGGTTTACAAAGGAATTTGGGGCTCTGTATAAACCACCGTTTTGTTATAATAACTTACCATTCTGCCACAAATCCGTATTTATGTTGCATTCAAAGTTTCCGTTCCAAACACTATCAGAATAACATCACATCACAACGCACACTTTTCCAGAATAGGTATTTTATATCACAGCGTAAAAAAAACAAAATGTCATTTAGGTTTATAAAAAGAATAAACAGAAAAGAAAAGGAGTATTTCGTCTAAAATTTAAATTTAGAACACGCGAGCGTGCTGGCCGTTGCGAATATGGACTGCCAGTTTGTACGACACGACAACACATGGTTGGCGTTTTGCCATAGTCTGGTTCTGGTTAGTGTATGTGTTTCGGCGTATGTTTGCTGAGAAATGTTTCAACACTCTTTCATCAATTTCTTTGGATTACAACTGAAACATAGTAGAAACAACAATAATGTAGAGTCAATTTAATTATGTAAAGCCGATCAGCACATCTACTAGGTATGTACCTACTTAATAGTATTGAAAAAGTATAGAAGGAACATCGACGGCAAAATTTCCGCTTGCGTCAGTATCAGCGGAGTTACACTTGTTTGACTCCGCAAAACCTATTTTATTTGAGCACAAGTTAGATCTACATTTCGTCAATACGCAGGAGCGCAACTGCAGTACTTTCTTTGTTACCCTTAGTTTAAAAACGGACTTTAATCCTAGTACTCCACAGTATAGTTTTAGTAAGAGCTTATACTGTAACTTAGGTTAAATCTGGATTCTAGAGCTCACGTAACTTTGTACGGTTTTGGCCGAAACTTCCGAAAGTACATAGCGCAGTGCGGCAAAAGCTTAGCACTATTGACCAATCAGACAGCTGCTCGGCTCCAGCTGTGTTAATATCGACCAATCACAGCTGACTTTCGTTTCAAGGCCAACAAGGTGAAAATTGGCACTGAGTTTCTTTATTGACGAGGTCGTTGCCTTGGTGAGCTTTTAATAGGTAACATAGATACTGTTACCAGCTTTGTTACCAGCTTTCTATAGATGTAGGACAAGGCGTACCTTCTTTCAAGGGTTTTGCCAGCTCCCTGTATCACGAGTTAGCCTGTAGTTGGGCTAAAAAACCCTTGACTAGACGTATATAATCTAAGCAGGAATTGATGAAGATATATTATAATGATGGAAGCGTAGGTACCCTTTCAAAATCACCTAGAGTTACAGAATATATAAGTCAGCACCAAGAAAGGGGTCCCGCAGAGAGGGGCTTAAATGACCTATAATTAATACCAATTATTAAGCTTTTCTCCACAGTACTACTTTCTAGGCACGGACTCTATCTATTTAATTATCGTGTACCTACAACTCAATTAAAAAAGCTTATAAATCTATCGACTTAGCGATATGCTTACTGAATCTTTCTTAACATAGGGGGAAACATGCATTAAATTCTTAATTCCACTTGATGTTTTTTAAGTTTACAGATTGATACTTACTGCACATTCACCTCTTTTTCTTTACACGCAATGTAGTGTAGAGATCATCTATCAATATCATCAAATAGATGATATGCTATCAGAGCCACTCTGAGCTGAGGCAGGCGTCAAGACTCGGAATGGAAAAAAAATCAAACTAGCTTAAATTGTGGTAAGACTATAGGATTTTTTATTACTGTTTTTTCTTGTCTCGTCATCGGTTTGCGTTGTGTGCGACATCGGGCGACTCCTCGGACTTTCCCTTTTTGCTGTGAATAAAAAATAAACTGGTTGCATTCATCTTACTTTGGTCAAGTAAAAAAATTTGGATCAACGAATTCGATAACGTTAGCATACCTTTTCGTAATTGTCATTCAAATACTTCTGTCTATTACTTTCATCCATATTTTATTACTTTTTATTTAATTTTTCGACCCTTCTTCCCTTTAAAACCTTCTTCATTTCGGCTGTAGGACTATGTAAATAAGGTATGTATGTTTTGAATTTCTGGATCTGTTAGTTAAGGTAGAGTCCTCGTTTTCCTTTATCTAAGTACAAACAATTTAAGGTACCTCCGGTAAGGTCTGGTCTTCACAAGGTCTTCCCAATCCTCCATGGTCTGCGGCATGGCCCTCCCCTTGGTTTCAGGGAGGAACAACGCCATGCTGCCTCCCAGCAGCCCCAAGATGGACACCAGGATCATTGGCAGACCCTCCCATGCTCGCTCCTGGATGATTTGAAGACCATGGTATATCATTTTAATGGTAATAAACTGTTGGATGCTCTTCGGCTAGATGGACCGTTGACTTAAAGAGAGCGGCTGGTAGCGACTGGATGGCGAAAGCGGGAGATCGTGCCTTGTGGCGTACTCTAGGGGAGGCTTACTTTCAGTAATGGACTGCTTTGTGTATATATGTACATAAAATAGAGTTATTTGTATATTATACATTTGTTACGGCGCCATGGCTGTGTAGTTTTAGGTCACATTGATTTTCATTGTCATTCAACTCGATCGTCAGTGAGAAAGGTCAGTTATGAAAATATTATTTTGTATTTTTCATATCTTGTGTTGTGGCAATGACGATTCTAGGTAGATTTTGCAGATGTTTGAAGCACATCTACGAGTAAAAAACATCTAAAATCATTTTTTTACCGAATTTAAAATAAGGGATGTTTGATACGAAATAAAAAGGTTCAACTCTTATATAAGTGAACTCTACAACTGAAAAATGTGGTCCACCAATCTATACAGCCATGACACACACACACCCACAGACCGCGCGCGTCTCAATTTTTTTTTCTTTACAGCAAATAAATAGAGGGAAACTCCAACCTACGGCAGTGTACTCATACTTATTTGAATTAAATTTTATTTTATTAAATTCAATTTATAGAATACTATAATAGATAGTAAGTAGGTAGTAGTAGTAAGTACTTATTGAAAAAAATAATGAATCTATTATTATTTTGCTGTGTCACATGATTACTTTTAAGATAATCTAAAATGTATCTAAAGTGTATCTGTGATATGGCAATAAATGTTTGAAATTGAAATTGAGTTTCGTATCTGATTACTGGTCGATTGGCAAATAAAGAGATGTATGGATAGAGATTGGAATGACACATAAGCTGGCTTTCCTGTCGAAGATTCAGTTATACTCACAGCGAACACTATGAACGGTGACACAGTAAGCGCAGCAAAGCCCGACATGTGGACGAAAGAGGCGCCCGACGCTCGCACTGCGGTTGGTAGCAACTCAGGGCCCCACTGGATGGCAGTACCGTAGGCCATGTTGGCAAAGAACCGGGCTAGGGTCGCTAGCGCCACTGATGCTATACCTGTAAGATTTTTAGAACTTGAATCATCACGTACTTCTGCTTACTTATCTGCCGCAGACTTCTATGGAAGTAAATGTAAAATCTCTAATTCCACCTTCACTTATACATACAGGGTGTAAGAGACGGTGTAACGAAAACTTTGCTGGCGTGATCAGACTGTGAAACTGAACAACTTTTTCTATGGCGGCTATATCGGGAAACGAAAAAAATTTTTCGAGTTCCCATACAAACAAAGTCATTCAGCTGCTGATCGGGAATTTTGTGTTGAAGGTTGAACAATTTTTCACGTTTGTAAACATAGCCCCCATACAAAAAGCTGTTCAGTTTCATGATCTGAGCACGCCTGCAAAGTTTTCTTTACACCGTCTCTTACACTCTGTATAGTGTGAGCGGAAAGCCTAGAGCATCGGAAAGGCATGCCACTCCCGGTTTAAATAGCCACGAAAAGTCTTGCCCCATCATCTGTCACAGACGTACGAGGCAAATGATGATGATGATGAATCAATGATAATAGGAGAATCCTACATTACACCGGATCCCGCCCCGATGTGCGGTGACAGCAGGATGGAGCGAATGCGAGCGCCATCTTGCACCAGAGCTTTGAAACCGCATCCGGATTCCGTAGATCCAGATACCGGATCTTTATCCATTGCCAGTGTGAGTGACCTTAAGATAAAATCTTACACAGAAACGGCGTATCTATTCATACCTCTGGGCAAAAAAGCTGTGACGAAAGAGAGGATTCCTGACAAGGTCATCGGCAAAAACACGAGCATCCGCCGGCCAAACCTGCAAGTTGCAAATCATGATCATTGAACGATTGATCATCGCAGTCACACGCAGTACAAAAACCAGATTTCTTCGATTTATAGGGACAGGCCCCTTCATTAATTTCAGCCCCTTATAGGCGGATCGCACACTTGGCGCACGACGGAGCGTTAAAATATCGCAGCGGTCTGTCAGGTCCATACTAGAAACGGCACTCGCCGGACGACGCTACGCTAGCGCTGTTTCGACTGCGTTTAAGCGCTTGTAGTATATTTTAGCGCTCCGTCGTGCGTTAAGTGTGCACTCCGCCATAGAATCTTGTCTTGCGTCACTCAAGATTAGAGTCATAAAAGTTAAGGGGTTTTGTGTAACAGCCTGAAGCTCCATTTCTGAAACGTCGTAATTCGATTCCGCGCACGGAAGTTTGTCTACTACTCGATGTTGTCAAGGGTATATATCTATTAGGAATAGGGGTAACCGATAAGTAAAGTAGAAGGTATGATACAAAGCATAAGGCGGATCTCACACTTGACGCACGACGGACCGCTAAAATATCGCAGCGGTCTGTCAGATCAATACTAGAAATGTCAATCCGTATACTAAAACCGCTCAACCGCACTCGACGCAGCGCTATCGCAGCGTCATCCGTCGAGTGCGGATTTAGTATTGAGATTGACATTTCTAGTACGATCTCATAGACCGCTGCGATATTTTAGCACTCCGTCGTGTCGTGCGTCAAGTGTGCGATCCGCCTAATTAGTAGGTAGCAGATTTCCGCATGAGTCGAATAACGACACGTCAGAAACTGAGTTCTTGCCCGCCTGTCAGGGTGACATGTGCGAAAAGAGCGTTTTCACATTCCTTCAAGCTCTGACTACTCTGCACGGGATAAAGGCGTTATTGTAACTTGTCTGCGGAGGAATTAAGAATTACGATACAGGGTGTTAGGGACAGCGTCCCAAATACTGATAGGGTGCTAGTAGACCATAAAACTGAACAACTTTCCCCTAGGAACATTTATGTCAGGAAACGACAAAAAAATTTCGACCTCCCATACAAAATCGCGATCAGCTGACTGCATTTACTATGGGAAAACAAAATTTTTTTGACGTTTCCTGACATATTATGTTCTTAGGGGAAAGTTGTTCAGTTCATGGTCTGCTTGCATCAGTATTCGGGACGCTGTCCCTTACATCCCGTACTTCTACTTACCTGTCAAGCAGCACTACCAGCAAAGCTATACTAGGGATCTCGGTGATGGACATCACAGTGAAGGTGACGAAGAAGTCCAGCCCCAGTGTCTCTGACAGACGAGCCATGGAGTCGAAGGCCACGGCCACCGTCATAAACACTACCACCAGAAACACCAGGACTGAGCGAAGAGACTTGATCATGGAGAAGATGCTTTGTTCTTCTTCTTCTTTTGTGGTTTTGGCTAGTCGCTGGAAAATGAAGAAAAGATAAGATCTAATTGCGCTCTGGGTAAAACCTGTAAGTAAATAGGTAGGTATCTACTTCGAGCAACACGGCCTGGAGCCCGTGTTGCTTGAAGCGTAAGTAGGTACAATAACCTAGGATGAATTCAGAACCTTCTCCGACTTTATTTTTCATCGATTAAATAAGTGACAAGATAGGTAGGGACAGTGGGGGCACAATGGAACAAGGGGCACAGTGGAACGACGGCAATAAATATTCAAACTTCAAGCTGATTCGCGCGTTTTCTTTTTGTCCAATAGCAGCGCATCATGTGTCACGTGGTGCCGCAGTAAAATATGGCCGACTTGCATAAACAAAGTTTTGCGGAGAAAAAAAATGTTTTTAGTGGATAAAACTTAGAATTTCGTATAGGAGTGGTTTTCTTCTCGAAGGAAAAGTTTTGATAGCAGGTATGTGGTATTTTTTTTTATAAATTTCCATGATTTCAGACGTTAAATACAGTTGAGTATGAAAACGAAAACTTAACCTAAATTTTTATTTTTTTTCTTTTAAATTTTGAAACCGTTTGGGGCAGAATGGAACGGGGTTCTATGGAACAGTGTTTCATTGTGCCCCGTTCAAATACAAAGAACCACATCGATATTTTTTTGGTTTTTATTGCAGATTTTGAAGTCATGGTGAGAAACCGTGAAAGAAAAACTGATAAAGGTTTGCACAATGAAGCTGATATGCGAGAAGCTGTACAACTCGTACAAAATGGAATGAGTTTACGAGCTGCAGCTGATTTAAAAAACGTGAAGTGCACTACATTGTATCGCTATGTGCAGAAAACAAAATCGGCAGGGACTGTAGAAATACCAATGACACCTAACTACGCAGTCAAAAAAATATTTTCGAACGAGCTCGAAGACGCATTTGAAGAGTACCTGGTGACTTGTTCAAAAATGTGCTACGGGCTGAACACTGTAGAAACAAGGCATTTAGCTTATGAGATAGCAAAGTTTCACAATCTTAACATTCCTCAATCTTGGGAAAAGCGGGAAATGGCTGGCATTGACTGGCTTTACGGCTTCAGAAAGCGCCACCCAGAAATAAGACTTCGTAAGCCAGAGGCCTGTAGTCTGTCAAGGGCAACGTCATTCAACAGGCACAATGTGCAAACTTACCTAACTAACTACTCTACCTACAATATCTCTTTAAGGAAGATATGGGTGGCTCATTACATACATACATATATCACGCCTTTATCCCTTACGGGTAAGGCAGACAAATTAAAGGGCCGTTTGAGATAATTTGTGTATCACTGTAGTGACAGGTTGTCAGCCTGTCGCCTAAAAGTTGTAATATACCTGAAACCCTCAAGTCATTCAGTCGCATCTTACGACACCCACGGGTAGAAAATGGGCATTCTAAACCGGCATCACATAGCTCATTAATAATCTGGTAATAATGAATTAATAGTCATTATTATCACATTACTGCAGTTAATCCGTTCTTTTTATAAATAAAATTACTCATATCATACATAACATAACTTTATCATTGTAAGTCCATAAATGTAAAGATAAGTCTTCGATTCGACGCGCCATCGCATTTCTTAAAAAGTGCCTGATATTTTAGTGATAGCAACAATTTTCGCCTTGTACTTCAGGAACAAGTACACTTCTTCCATGAAATATTCACGAGTTCCCGAGACCTAATTCCCCGTCGACTGTACCTACTTAGGTATTAAAATGGGTTCTGTACTCACGACGAAGTCATCCATTACATCTTTTGGTATTTTACTTCGGTTTATCTTCTCGAAGCGCCGGAAAATGTCTACGGCTTTGTCTATTCTGCCTTTAGAGACCAACCACCTGAAAAATTATATTCATTAACTTTTGCTGTTGTACTATTTATTGTTCTCTATGTGTTCAATCAAATGCATAATTAGCGTAAGTTGAAGAGCATCACCATCATGCTCTGACTCTGGACATATCCCGTATCCTATAGCCAGATGAAACTTGCTATGGAGGTTATTCAGGCAGTTAAATGGCATCGACTTATAATGTTAAAAGTTGGAGATAGATCCGACTTCACCTGTAGAGCGTGCGGTAAGCTATGCCGCCCCCGCATCGGCTTGGCTTATATAGCCATGAAAATTCTTGTCTCAGACACTGATTAAATCATCTGTCACAGTCACAGACGTATGAGGCCAATGATGATGATGAAATGGCATCGACCTATAATGTTAAAACTTGTAGGATGCGATTCAGAAACCTATTCAAAATGCGGTAACTATTTGTACTTGGTATGGATTAAATGTCTTTACAAATATATGACCAACCTGGTGCTCTCAGGAACCCAAAGAGGCGCAAGCAGGACGAGCAGCATTGGTGCTGATATAGCCAGGCTGTAATACCGCCAGTCGCTGATACCATACGCTACCCACGGTAGGACGAGGCAACCAGTCCCGAAGTAGAAGGCGATGGCCATGTTCGCCACCCAGGTGCGATGTTTTATGCCCACGTATTCCAAAACTGTCAAGGGAAAGAAAACAAAACAACCTCAATAGATAAATATATCTAGCACCTTGCAGCTTGTGATGACACCAACAGAAAGTGCTCAAGATTGGAGCGCAATAAGTAAATCAAAGTTTCTTGAAAAGCTTTCACCACATCAGCCTATAGCGGTCCACTGCAGGATGTAGTCCTCCCCAGGGTACGCCACAAGCCACAATCTCCCGCTTTCGCCATCCAGTCGCTACCAACCGTTCTCCTTTTTTTGGTTATCGGTCCATCTGGCCGGAGGGCGCCCAACGCTACGATTGCAAAGGTGCGGTCTCCATTAGAAAACCCGCTTACTCCACCGTCTGTCGGTTCTACGACAGATGTGACTAGCCCAATTACATTTCAGCTTACTACAGTTTCGGACTGTCTTTGAGAAAAGCCTTGTGCTTGTTACAATTATACCCTGTAAGAACTCTTTTCGGTTACCCAGAATGTACATGACAAGGAAGAGGCTGTCACAAGCCATGCCAACGATGAATCGGCACAAGGCGAAGTCCCAGAAACTATTCGTGAACATCGTTGCTATACCGCCGATGAAGCCGAAGAGATTCGCCACTGCAACAAAAACAAAGTAGGTACTTGATAAACGTTTCATGATTGCTCACGTTTTGGTATTATGCGATAAAAGTTGTTTATACACACATACAAATATCACGCCTATATCCCTGGCGTTGTTTACCTATAGTGCGAGATATTGGCATTCTGGCACTGCTATTGATGAAGATAATGAATTTATTGCAACCGTTTTTGTTATATAACAAGTCTATTAATGAGAGAAACTTACAAACAAGTACAGGCACTCTCCCAACCCTGTCAGCTAGAGTTCCACAAAATATGCCGCCGAAGATGGAACCGACGAAGCCGATGGTCTGAGACAAGGGTACCAGGTATGCTTGCCCGCAAACCCATCCTCGCTGGAAGATCAGAGAATATTATTCAAGGGATTGCGACCACCATCCGAGGCTAGAGTTAGAAGAAAACCTACACAAAAATGCATGGATCAATAATTTGTTACTTCACATTTGTAATATAGTTTGATAAATAAATAATCAATAATATAGTATGTAGCAAAAAATGGGTAAAGGTTTAATGTTTATTGAAGGTTCAAATGACTCTCTTGGATCTTCTCACCTCACTAGCAACAGTCGGATACGGGATGTCTTCGTACTCAAACTCCCAACCATGCTGACAGGGCACGATTGGGGTACCAGGGTCTGGAGGCTGCATACTTTCTAATACCAATGTCCAGTTTGCATCATACACGTTGCAGTGGTCGTAATCTCCATCTGATGCTCCTGGGATAGAAATGTTTCGTCTGTAACGAAGTAATACACTGTCATAAAATGCAGACAAAAAACCCTGGAAAAGGACACCCTGATCAGTTACAAAGGTTTCCCAGATAATTGAAAAGCTTTCAACACAAACCTGAGTTCAAGACTGAGTCCTTGCAACTCTGGCACTAGACACCAGTGCTCCTGAGGCGTCGCAGTCAGGAACATCTGCCCGAAGTAGACGAACGCCCAGCACACGCCAAACGGCATCATCCCGGCGAAAAGTAGCCGCTGGTATGTCCCCATGTCACCCATGTGGTAAATGACATTTTCCAAAGCTGTGCTGATGTCTGACGGCTTCTCGGGAAGTTTCGGTGACTGCAATTAATACACTTGTTATAGCATTTGCAGTCTATTATACCAGCTCTGCCCTGTCTGATTGACCTATTAGGTGCATTATGAGTCAAGAAGGTGTAAACGAGTATTTGACTGCGGGTAGAGATGAATAGAAGAGGAGGTCATGTTGCGCCGACCACAAATAAATTGGGATAAGGGCAGGCAGATGATAATTATCCATCCATCTAGCCACATCTATAGACTTTCCATGCTCTCGTGTCCTTCTCCTTTTGGTAAGTATTCACTACAGCACCAGCAAACTTCTTAACCACATCTGACATCAAGTCCACTTCCTTTCAACACCCAATCTGTTTACAATCTGACCTCTTTTCGACACCAAGTATACTGAACCTACCTCATTTTGCTCTTTGTTTCCCTTGTCTAAATCCATTTCAATTATTTTCAAAAACACAACACAGCGGACCACTTGGCTATAACATGTTTAGGTACTGATTGTACCCAATTATTGTTGATAATGTGATCGGATTTGCGTTTATTATGCGATAATAATTATTGTGAATTGATAATCTATTTCATGATAAATAAACGAGTTAATAATACCCACCTACCGAGAGCCTACCGAAAGCAATTGACCTTCTCTGATTGAATCCGCTATCGTATAGGCAAACTGGGGAAATCCAGATTAAAACCCAGTCAACGATTGGTGCAACCATATTGCAACTCATACAAAATAGAAAAAAAAATTACAAGCGTCGGCCGGGGATCGAACCCGGGACACATGGGGTACCGGTCCACCTGCTATGCCATTGAGCGCTACCAAGTCGAAGCGACAGATATTTGTCAAACAATCTTTTGATGCTCATCTCGTCCCCAGATTCGAGCCCCAACCGACGCATGAAATTTTATCGATATCTTATTTTCATTTATGAGAATAATATAGCACTGTAAATACCACTGGATAGTGGTACACTGGACGTGATTCCGGGTAAGCACGTGCTCCCCACCAAGCCGCCAGGCGTAGTTTTGATGGCCCCGGGGCCGTAAACGTATAGTAAAAAAAAAAAAAACTGGACGTGATCCGTGGACTGTAAATTATACATAATCCCAAAAAATGCATACTGCATCTGTATCTGCTGAATTTGGGCGATGATTTAAGTATACAAAGTTGGCTATTAGGCCACATAGATGCCATCCAAATGCTAGGGGCGGTGTAACTAGCAAAGGTTCCAAAAGAACAATAGTATATATAAGGCCTAGGTACTTTCTCGTGTGGTGTGGGACACTCAGTCGTCTAACAATATAGTATACCTAATTACTTAATCATTACTTATCGGATCGGACATTGTTAAGAAAGATGGTTCCATGCTTGAGAAGGCACGGTAAGCTTCCTGGGAGTGTAGTCCTATCAGTAGTAAGAAGATAGTTTAGGACCATCGTGTCCGCTGAGTCGTGAGTTGGATCGTTCGTTAACAAGCTTCGTTAACTCGTTAACAAGGGAAGAAGACCATACATTTGCTATCTATTAAATAACAGGCGCACTAAAAATTAAGATACCTCTTGATCTTCCTGCTGAGCAATTGATAGAAGAACGCCATGCCATCACGAATGACACAAGCGCTCTGCAGCCTGCATCCATCCTGCATCAAAATAAGAAATTTTAAAAATAAATTACTCGACATTGGCAAAGGTGTCCACATCGATCGTCGATGAAACAAAATGTGAGGGAAGTTTTTGAACGAACTTTAGTCATTTGACTTTGACAGCTGATTCGATTTTGACATTTCGCTTGACGATTTTTTCACGAAGAATGATTCAGTCGTAATTATTTCGTTTTGTGCTTTGTTTTCCTCTAAAAATTGTTATTATACAGTGCTTTGGTGACCAAAATACTCCTGTACACAACTGCGTACGAAACCAGCGATTTATTTAAACGTAAGTATTGTTTTCGTCTCGTATAAGTTTATTTGCATGTATGCGAAATATAGGTGCGATATTTTTGTAATGGACTAAAAGAATTGAATTATTATTGTTGTTCGAACACGATACCAAGGACGCATGTGTGTCTGGCGTCGAATAATTCAATTAAGTAGCTTTATCCGGGCTAAATATTGCTCGAAACAATAATATTCCTATGTATTCCTGATTCAAAGGTGCATTTTGTGATTACTACCGGATTTGTTTTGGTTACGCCACCCATCTTTATGATTATTGCAAAACTGGTTTCCGCAAAGGAACAGAACAGTGGCAATGAACATGTTTCTGTATCTTTTAGCCATCAGGTATCACTTTTTTAAACATCAATATACTTGAGAGGTCAAGTCCTTCTTTGTTCAGTATATTTTAATATGTATCAGGATTAGTCAGAGACAAGTTATTAATTTGAACCAGTTGAAGTCCACGTTAGAAGTTCAGTGTAAAATTGTAAATAATACATACATGTAATGGCTGAAATAATATTTTACATGCATACATACATATATCACGCCTTTATCCCTTGCGGGGTAGGCCTCTGCCTACCTAAGGGATACGCTCTCGTTAACAGCCGTAAGAATACGGTCGTCATCGCCACATCTGACATTTTTGAGAATTGTTGTTTTCGAAAGTTGATACAGAAAACATGTGTATCACTATAGTGACAGGTTGTCAGCCTGTCGCCTAAAAAATTTAATACACCAATGTTGAGTCTTGAGTCCCTTAGTCGCATCTTACGACACCCGCGGGAAGGATGTGGGGTGATGCTATTCTAAGCCGGCATCACACGGCAATATTCCTTATAAATACACACACCCATTAATCACGCCTATATCCCTGGCAGGGTAGGCAGAGTGTTAATACCCGTAAAATTACGGTCTTTATCGCCATGTCTGATAATATTTGAGTGTTGTACATTTAGGTTGCAATGTGCTAGTACCAATAGACAAAAGACGATAAAATTTTCGAGGGTCATGTTATTGTTAGTGACATCATGTTTTGATCTCGTGAAACAGTTGCAGTTGCACAGTTGCAATACATTTTATCTCTTATTATCTGGAACATTAGAACAATATAAAAATTAAAGGTATTATGCCAGCCGCTACATGCTTAAAAAATTACTTAAATTATAAGACTATACATACTTTCTTTATTAGCTTAATAAGGGTCTTATTTTATTACAAAGTTGACAACATTGGGTTAGTACTAGAATGCTACATGATCAACCCACATGGTCAAATGTGTAATTTAATATTTCTTAGAACAAACTGGTAGCCTACAAACCGTGACAAATTTTCATCACTACATTTACTACTTTGTTGCTTGCTTTACTGTAAATAATTTCTGCTCATTATTCATAGAAGTAATTTACACATAGAGACAACAAAGTATTGTGAATGGACATGTGTTAGGAAAAGTTAAAATATTTTTAAACTCTGTTTTTTATTCAGGGAGAGGAAATTGACATTTTGGTTTGCCATTTTTTTTTTTGCAAATCTTAAATAGTGATGTGCCAGTACCGGTAACTGTTGTTATCGAAATGGGAATTTCTTATACTGTTTATTTTAGTTCCGAGCGCTTGTGCAGATGATGTAAAAGCTGAGCAATGATTTCCCATAGATCTGGGTAATGTTTTTTTATTATGCACTTGACAGATGATTGACAAATCACTATTTAAGACTTGCAAATAAATTTGCAACGAAAAATGACAATTTACTCTCTCTGAATAAAAAACAGAGTTTAGCAGCTGATTAATCAACTTTATCCTACATACATACATATAATCACGCCTCTTTCCCGGAGGGGTAGGCAGAGACTACATCCTTACACTTGCTACGATCCTGACACACCTCTTTCGCTTCCTCAACATTCATCAGCCTTTTCATACATGCTCGTCGGTTTAGGGTACTCTTCACCTGACCTTTCTTTAGAACGTCCCTGATTTGATCCAGGTACGTACGTCTAGGTCTTCCCCTTCCAACGTTTCCATTCACACGCGCCAACTTTATCCTTGTCAGTATGTTATCAATTTACCAACTTTTTGTACATTTTAAAAACACATATTTATTACTGGTTCGTTAATTAATGTGATTAGTTACATATCTTGAATACCATTATAGAAAATATCACATTTTATAAATAGCTTCCATTAATGAATGAAGTTCCTAATAGTTCATTTAGTTATTTGTTTATACAATAAATATCTGCAGAAACATATTAGTAGCTAAATAAGCATTATATTCACTGATAATACTTTAGGAATATTGAAGATTCTAAAAGCTTCACACATTGAATCTTGCAGTGGTCTTGTGGGGTAGAAAAAGTGTTAAAAAGCCATTCTTGCCACTTCTTTGTGAAAAGTATTGAGTTGTGTATCAGTTAGTTTAGTGTAATAATATTGGCAGTGTTATATTACAATATACTAAAACGCATGGGTCCTCTTCCGTCGCCTGCGAGAAAGAAATGGGGTGAGAACTAGAGTTTTAGCTAACAATTTTGTAGAGATAGTGCTTTTAAAAACGTTAAAAAGATATCTGCTATACAGATAAGATGAAATATAAACAAAGATGATAACCCCAATGCATTGTCTGCAACATTTGTAATCATCAATCCAATGTAAAAATGTTTACCTACAATCTGCGTACACATATTCATTCAACTTTCCAAACCAAGCAGTCAATATAATGACTTTGTTCATGGAAATGACAAATATAATTGAAATTATATATTATTAGTTTAAGGACGAAAGGTCATGTTTAATATGGAATGAGGATTTTTTGGGCTGTTAGCAACACTGGTCCAGACAGTGCCCAAGAAAAAGTATTACCCCTATTTAATGGGATTTTAATGTGTTCAGTATTTTATGATTCTCAAATAAAAATATCTTGAAGCAAGGATCTCTCTCTCTTTTCGCGTGGAACACCTGTCATTAGCTTTGTATAAACTAACGTCTGTTTTGTCCGCAGCCCCACAAGCATGCAGCCCGATCACACATCATAGTACCACTCAATGTGAAGATCCTTGGTGACAATGTGGGCGCTAGTGTCGAGCGTCGCGGCGCTAGTGCTGGCCACGCGCGCCGCCGCCGACATCATCGTGTTGACACAGGACATGCCTCACACGGTGAGTTGGCCCACCACTAGCGGCGCTAGTGCTGCTGATGGCCACGCGCGCCGCCGTTGGCATCGTCTTGCTGACACGAGACGATGAGAGAATAGTCTCTGATAGATAGTGTAAGTGACCGTGATAGGCCTATCACGGTCAGTATCAACTGCAACTTCAGGAACCATAATGGTCCACTGCTGGACATAGGTGTTTGCCCCAGTGGAAGTGTTTGCCACAAGCATATGGCTCCAAGGAATAGATAGCAGCGTTTCCTCTGAATACAACACTATACACACGCCAAATCACGCCTGCAAATCGTGGTGTGCCATAGCAAATACCATTCGAGGTGGTTGTAGTAAGCCTTCCCGAAGATCGATACCTATGCTCGGATCGATACCTATACACTGAAGCAGTGAACTGTTGTGGCTGTTGTGTAGTACTAGTAATGTGACGACATGCACTTGTCCGTAGATAAACTTGACCCACAGCTGGTGGCCCGGTGCAGTGATTCATAATTACTACCTACTAAATATGCATTCATTAGTATTAGTTGCACTATGTGCCTATTATGATCTCTGTCTTTTTTTTATACACTCGCATACATAATCATATCACACCTTTCCCTTGCAGGGTAGGCAGTGCGCTAACTGCCGCATAACGCGGTCTATATCGCCACTTCTGAAAAATATATTAGGGCCATTTTAGATGGGGTGATGCTATTCTAACCCAGACATACAGGGTTTTTTATCTAGGTAGGTATTGTGTAGGATGGACCGTTGGACCCTTATATTACAGTTTTAAAAGTTTTACGATGTAAGTAGATTCCATTGGTTTGATTGACGTAATAATAATCAAGGTTTCTATGTAATTATTATTTTCTTGTAGTTGAATCTACTTATCACGACATTTAAATATGTCGGTGTATACAAAACCAAGTACGGGCTAAGCCAAGTGACTTGGTTCTGATGCTATATCTGTTTCTGTTTGGAAGATGGTCGCATTTGTGAGGAATCGCCGGACTATAGAGCATGTGTCAAGGATGACAGATTTTTGTATGTTTACATATGTTGATTTTGGGAGTTTTAATTCACCTATTGCCTTATGCAGTGTTTTTGGAACAATACCGGTGGAAGAGATTATTATAGGGACTATGCGAACTTGATCTTGATGCCACATAGCTTGTATTTCTTCTGCCAGGGGAATATATTTTTGTATTTTTTCTGTGTGTTTTTTTTGTAGGTTGTCTGTGTTAGGTACGGAGATATCTATGAGGTACGTTATTTTACTTGATTTTAATGTAAGGGTTAAGTCTGGTCTATTGTTTTGTGTGGTTCTGTCTGTGATAATGTCGCGGTCCCAGTAAAGTTTAGCTATGTCATTTTCGAGAACATTCTTAGGTTTATATTTGTAGTAGGGCTCTATGGTTTCAATCAAATTATATTTTTTGGCTAGTCGGGCGTGGATCTGTTTAGCAACATTGTTGTGTCTGTCTGTGTACTGTTTGTTGGCTAGGTAATTACATCCTCCTGTTATATGGTCTATTGTTTCTTGTTGCTGATTGCATAGTCTACATCTATCTGAGGTTACGGTGGGGTCTTTTATTATACGTTTCTGGTATGATTTGGTTTTAATAATCTGGTCCTGGATGGCTATCATGAATCCCTCGGTTTCTGCGTAAATGTTGCCTTTCTTTAGCCATGTGTTTGAAGCCGTGTAATCTATGTGCTCTTTCTGTAAATTTGCTATGTGTTTTCCATGTAAGGCTTTTGACTTCCATTTTTCTAATTTGGTTTCCTCTGTCGTCATTTTATCTTTGGGTTTAAAATTTGGATCGTTTAGTTCTAGTGTTCCGTGAGTTGAATTTGGTCTTGAACATATGGCTTTGTGTAGTTCGCTTGTTTCTCTTTTTTCGAGAAAATAGGTTCGCATGTTGCAGATTTGTCTATAGTGTAAATTTTTGATGTCAATTAATCCCCTCCCTCCTTTCTCTCTTTTTAGTGTAAATCTTTCAACTGCTGAGTGAATGTGATGTATGAGGTGTTTGTTGCATGTGGTTCGGGTGAGAGTGTTTAGTGCTTCTAATTCTGTGTCGGTCCATTTTATGATTCCAAATGAATAAGTAAGAATAGGGATTGCGTATGTATTTATAGCTTTTATTTTGTTTCTACCTGACAGTTGAGTATTTAATATTTTAATGAGCCGTTGTTTGTATTTAGTTTTTAGTTCATCTTTAATTTTTTTGTGATCTAGCTTGTGGCTTTGATGAAATCCAAGATACTTATAAGTTTCATTTAGAGAAAGGCTTTCTATTGTTTCAGACCGTTCTGCGAGATTGAATGGTTCTTGGTGTTGGTGTTTTCCTTTTAATATACTGTTGATTTTACATTTGTCTACTCCGAATTTCATGTTAATATCTTTACTAAATGTTTCAGTTATTTTGAGTAATCGGTTCAGTTGTTCTCGAGTGGCTGCATACAACTTTATGTCGTCCATGTAAAGTAAATGGGTTATTTTTATTTTATTTATTCTGTCGATGAAGTATCCTTCACTGCAGTTGTTTAGTAATTGTGAGAGGGGATTAAGAGCTAGGCAAAACCAAAGTGGGCTCAAAGAATCCCCTTGAAATATGCCTCTATTGATATTAATTTTATCGGATGTTAAGTTATCTTTATGGGTTTTGATATTAAGCGTTGTAGTCCATTGCGTCATAATAATTTTAAGAAAGTTTATAGTTTTATGGTCTATTTTATACAACTCAAGACATTTCAGGAGCCATGAATGTGGAACACTGTCGAATGCCTTTTGGTAGTCGATGTAACTGTAGTATAGGTTTCTATGTTTATCTATGGCTTGGGTATGAATTTCACTGTCTATTACTAATTGCTCCTTACAACCTCTGCTACCTTTACTGCACCCTTTCTGTTCTTCGGCTATAAGGTTATTTCGAGTGATGTGTGAGTTTATTTTGTGTGATATGATGGATGTTAGAAGTTTGTATAGTGTAGGTAGGCATGTTATTGGTCTGTACTTTGCTGGATTTTTAGTGTCGTTATCTTTGGGCTTTAAGTAGGTTATACCTTGAGTAAGAAATTGGGGTACTTGTTCTGGGTTTTCCATAAAGGTATTAAATATCGCGGCTAAGGGCTTATGGAGAACTTTTAGTCTTTTTAGCCAAAAGTTTTGGATCTTGTCTGGTCCTGGGGCTTTCCAGTTTAGCATTGAGCTGGTAGCATTTTTAATATCTTCTTCTAGTATTATTATTTCATCCATAGTTTTTACTCCTGTGTTGGTGGATTCCACGTTTCCTATCCAGAGAGCATCTGTTTTGTAGTCACTTGGGTTGGACCATATGTCGCTCCAGTAGTTTTTGGTATCTTCAATACTTGGTGGGTCGGTTATTGCGTTACTGTTTTGATTATTTAACGTTCTATAAAAAAGTTTTTGGTTATTGGAGAAGTTTCTGTTATCCAATTTTCTTCGTTTTGATTTAAGATACCGTTTTAATCGTTTTGCAGAGGCTTGAAGGGTTTGTGTTTTTTTGTCTTTTTCTTCTCTCAGTTGTTCTGTGTTAAGATTGTTTGGGTTAATTTTTCTTTGTTTGTTTAACGATAACCTTCCCGCCAAATATTGCGTTAGTTGACCTATTTCCTTCCTTAAAGTTCCTATTTTCTTTTCCAAGCGTCGCTCCCATCCAGGTTTGCTCTCCGTTCTGGTTTTGTCTGCCTTATTATTCCTTGTTATTTCTTTTTTAGGGTTTATGTATGTTGTTAATGCAGTTGCTGCACAGTATAATAGAGTATGTATGTCGTCGATTTTAAGGTCTGTTCTATCTTTAATTATTTTATGTATAACTAGATTCATAGTGTCTATTGTAAGGTTAAGATTGCGTGTGAATGTCAGTTTTGGTATCCCTGGTCTAGTGGTAGGATCAGTACCTGTGTATTTTCCTAGCGCTTCTTGTAATAGGTTTGAAAGTGTTGTTTCCTGAATGTCTGAGGCTGGTTCGCTTGATACTGAGTGATTTTGTATGTTAAGTTCTGATGTTGTGTTTTCAATTAAATCTGATGTTGTTTGTGTGATGAATTCTGGTAGATTACAGAAGTCTGAAAGAGTGTTAGATATTGTCGTGGACTGTGTACTGGATGGTTGCGTTTGAGTTATTTCTGCGTTTTGAGTATGGTTAGTTATATTTATTACAAGATTTCCTTCTTCTTCAATACTAGTCAGGGTGTTGTGGGTTAGAGTTCTAATTTCCGCTTTTATTTTATCTCTTTCAGATGGTATTATTCTATTGTGTTTATGTATTACGCGGATTTGATCGGCGAGTCTTTGTTCAGAAATGAAATGTAGTTCGGGGAATACCTCAACAAATTTTTGATGCGTTCGTGGGCGGTATAAAGTAAGATCGGTTTCTAGGTTTGTGACTTGGTAGTAACAGCGGAGCAGTTGTCGGTTTATATTATCTGTCCATGACATCCGTTGTCTACTACGGCCAGCTAGGGTGGTTGCAGGACGTATTTCCTGCAAAACACTTCTTGGCTGTTCGGTTGGTGTTGGTGTCGTAAGTTGGCGTCTATTACGCATATTGCCTGTGGCGGACGCAGTGTGGGTTACGGTTTCCTCCTGCGTAACGTCAACAGACGGCGATCTGGTGGTCGATCGCATAATTCTTCGCGGTACGTTGCCCCCCCCAGAATACGTGGGGCAGCCCGATTCGGGACGGGATTCTCCAGCGCGGCTGGTACCCGCCTGGGGTACACTACTTCTATTTCGTGCCGCTTTCATGCTTTTTGATGATCCCGAGTGTATGACTTCATCAGAATGATCCACCCGGGTGAAATCAGACTGGTATGATTTATTCGGTACGCAAGGTATCAAAGGTGCGCAATGTCTCATTACTTAGAAAAAGGAGATAGATATTTGCGCTAGGGACTGAATAACCTATGAATACGAGGACCCTGATTCGAGCCCCAAGTATTCTAAGGTACTAGCTGTTCAGTAAGTCCCTTGTGTCCCATGGTCGCCTCATACGACCCCCTAGGAGGAGACGGGGTGGCCCTATTCTAAAGCCGGGGACCACACGGCTTTTAATTATTATTATTATAATTATTATTATTTAATTATTATTATAATAATTAAATTACATAGCGGGTTTGAAAATATACTACGCTTCTAAGAGTATGTCAACATAACGATTAAATTTAACATAAAATATTTAGCCGTGTGATGCCGGCTTAGAATAGCATCACCCCACATCCTTCCCGCGGGTGTCGTAAGAGGCGAGTAAGGGACTCGAGAGTATTGGTGTATTACAATTTTTAGGCGACAGGCTGACAACCTGTCACTATAGTGATACACATGTTTTCCGAAACAACCTTAGAAAACAATACTCAAAAATGTCAGACGTGGCGATAGCGACCGTATTCTTACGGCTGTTAACGCTCTGCCTACCCCGCAAGGGATAAAGGCGTGATATATGTATGTATGTATGTAAATATTCAATACATTATACTATATTCACGTTTGTTTGATACTTATATCAACTTGTGAAATGATAAAATGAATCAATATGTACAAGAACGCACGAACGTAAGATAATAATATCGCTAATCTGCAATGACCTAATTGTTTCACATAGCGAATGTAAATATGACTTACTTTGCGTACCTTATCGACCTCTAAGACTGTCTTTGTATAGCTCGATGTAATCTTGTTATATTTTTAAACAAATATTAGTATACTATCACCTCATTTTTTCCTAGTGGGTGTCGTAGAAGCCGACTGAGGACTCGATGGTTTTATGTGCATTGCAATTTTAGGCGACAGGCTGACAACCTGTGACTGCAGTGATAGGCACACGAGTTATCTGAAACGACACTCAAACATTTGTCAGACGTGGCGATAACAATTAGGTAGATAACGGTTTTCAAACTTTGTACAAAGCACTTCGAGTAAAGCTATGGCGCTGGCTAGCGTAGCTCGTCTTGGCGGATCCACTGCCGTACCGTCGTACCTCCACTACCGGCCCCAGATTTGAAAATTTCTAACAAATCCTAGTACCTAACCTACCAGTCGGGATCGCATCGAAGAACATGGAACTTACTGTACATATGCTTACCTAGGCAAGTATATAACCTTATATACTTTGCGTGTGTGATACCTTATGATGATGCTGCATTTTGATTATTAAAGTTTACTACCAGAATGAAAAAAATTTAATTTGACCATGCCTCCTGAAAAGGACGATCCCGTTAGACTGATAGTATATAATGCAAACGGAGCCTTTATATTATACTCCTATTCTTAAGCTTTCTAGTCTTTACCTTTCGATAGATAAACGATTGGCTAAGCATTATTTACCTGTTGGACACTTGATAACGTATCACATCGGAATATTACCAACACTCAACATTGGACAGCGCAGTTTCAAACCAACGTTCAATAAACCATGTCCACAACCGAAGTTGTTAGGAAGTGTTACAAAAAATAATTGTTTTTGAGTATTTTTGACAATCTCGACTGGTGAGGAGCGTTGTTTTTGTGATGCTAGCGTAGCAAATTCAACCAATTACATACATACTTACTACATTTTGTCTTCCACGAATTTTATCATAAAGAAGTATATTACGCATAAAATTTTAAATTCAAAATTAACGGTAAACCAACCATGAAATGTAGCTTCTTTTAAATGCAAACTAAAAGTATTACTGAACGTTTTATCGACTGTATCGATGTATTTTTTAGATACTATATTTTATATGAAATATTTTTGCTTAATTAAGGGGACTTTTTTTTTCTATGTATGACAAATCTCGGGCTAAAATGATGGTATACCAGAAAGCGTTGCGTTAGGTCAAAACAAAACACATTTCCTTGGAAATAAACTTTTTCAGATTAGCTCAGTCAAAGTACACTAGAAAATTGTCCAGAAAGAAACCTTTCTTTCTGAATTGATTCCGGTAATGTTATGAGAGTAATCCATACCAGTTTTAATAAACTCGATATCAAATTGTAGGCCAAAGTCGTACGTAAACCAATTCAAGTAAATCTGGTAGATATCGATTTCCAACTTGACTTACCTGATACATGGTTTTTGGTTTTTCGACATTTAATACTAAACTATCTAACCACAAATTAGTTACTGCAGTCAGTTGTAAGATAGGCGTTTAACACCGATTTCCCGGAAATGTAGAAAAATATATATATTATCTGATTGCTCTATATTATTAATAGATTGTATTTGTTTTGTTCAAAAATAGGTACGGTTTTTTATTATTTTGAAACGCCCAATAGGGGAAGGAAACTTCTGGAAATATGCGTCTAAAATCATTTGTCTAAATTAAACTCGACTTACACTATATCACCCCCGTAACAAATATAGGCGTGATTATTAGAATTGATCAAGGCTAAAGTAAAGAAAATTACGTCAATAGAAACTGAGTATCCAATCACCTCTTGAACTTGAATTGAAGAACTCATTAAACTTTACAATTTACCTTATCTATTGTATTTGCTATTGAATTATTATCAGCTAATGAAACTCCGCTCCTCACTCCTAATCTATCTAGGATCAAGAGAAGACATCACCATCAGGTTATATGACCACTGCAACCAGGTCTGGGCCTGACAAAAGTGGCATTGGATGAAATATGAACTGTGAAACCCAACGGGAATAGAATGTGAAAGACCTTTAGTGCGAAAGAAAAGTCTTCAAGTTATATAAATGTGACTATCAAGTGTTTACGCCTGTTCAGGCGCAAATGTGAATTTGAATAGTATCCTTGTTCTTTGCGTCCATCTAAATCCCTAAAAATATAAACTTTAGTGATTTCAAAAATTCGGCTAGATTCTTCTGGTTTCTTCGTTTTACAAAGTCGAAGATTGATATATCGTATATCAAGGACTTGCAGAATTACCAGGTCAAATACTGTTGATCTTCAAAATGAAGGTGACACAGCATTTAGCAGTGAATGCTGTACGGATCATGCAGATTGTGGGCATCCAGACTATTGTTAGTATACCAACCAGCCTGTAGATATATCCTTAAGAAAAACACTCTTAATTGGCGTCAATTTAAGATACCCAGCGTAAGTGAGATTAATTTAATGTAATTGGGAAACCCGCTGTGTGACCGCTGCTGTTTCTATCAGTTCCTGCTGTGAGTGGTGTAAACCTTATATTTCCCTAGTTCGTGCAACAGTTCATTTCATGATCATCTCCACCCAGCGGTGAACTTTCGCACGAACGAGCTTTGCCTTGTGTCTCGTGTAGCGTCAACGATGCCTAGAGCGCCAGTGTAGAGGATGATGATATGTTAAGTTTTGCTCGACTTTTGTGTTCTCTTTTCTTTTGACGGTGTCAAATATTGTATTACGGTTATTTCTTAGATTATTGATAGGTCTCGTGAGGCCTATCATTCATCTATGCCTTAGATTCTAAGGACATGCTGCCCAGACACCCTCAATCAGCCCATGAAACTGAACCGAAATATGAAAAATATTTCTACCTCCCATACAAATCGACTCGGTCGGTCCGTAATTTGCACATTTAAAGTTACACCTTGTATACGAAAATCCATAAGTTTAAACCAAGTATTTGTCTCGTTGTCCAGATAGTGGAAGAGCTGCGCGACATGCCAGCCGACTTCGGTCCTGACGTGCCCCTGGAGGGTCTGAAGGGCTTCCTGGTGGTGGGGGAGCCGGAGGACGGTTGCGCGCCCCTCAAGCCGCCGCCCCCCACAGACAACTTCACCAAGAAGTGGATAGTGCTGGTTGCCAGGTAAGATCACCCTGATGAATCACACAAAGGACCATACCACGAAACTGTAACAAAATGACACCACCGCTAAAGATATAAAAGTATACAGGATGTTAGGAAAAGTAGTAACGTCCTTTCAAGAAATGAACCAGCCCATGAAACTGAACAACTTTCCCCAAGGAATATGGTCGAAATATAAAAAAAAATTGGACCTCCCATACAAAATTTACCAATCGACTGAGTGAAGTTTTATGTGTCCAAATTTTTTTTTCATATTTCGATCTATGTTCCTTGGCAAAAGTTTTTCAGTTTCAAGGGTGATCATCCCTTGAAAGGAAGTTAGTTCTTTTCCTACCGCCCTGTATAATATGTCAAACGTAATGTTTATGGCTTGCTAAATGAATGATAGATAGGAAGGTTTATGGGTTACTTTTGATATTAATCAGTAATGAAAACTGTCTCTTAACGAAATATAAATATAAAGATGGAACACACGTTTTCGTGGATTGCTCCCAAATTACTATATAATTTTCTATCTGTCTATATACTTTTGTGAGAAGAGTCCAATAGTTGTTGCTTTACTACTTACTTTCCGACTATTTTCTACTCTGGGAGAAAGACTTGAAAGAAGACTAGCATTTGTCACAACTTAGCATGCAATGCAATGTTCCATGTTTTAAGCTTCTGGCCCAAGGCCAGCTAATAGGATTTCAATATGTCCACTGGCAACCTAAGTATTTACTTGTATTTTAAATTTAAATTAATCATTAAATTTACAGTTTGTTTTTCCGCCAGTCGTTATTGTTTCTAAAGTTATCATTGTCCTTGCTATTTTTGTTATTAAAAAACCAAACAGAATAAAGATAAGTTATTATTACTCGATAAGTAGGTATGCCTGTTTAATGATTATCAGATATTAGGCCAGATATTAAATATGAACCTAAAATGTATATTCAATATTACATGATTATAATCCAAAAACAATATCAGTTAAACTAAAATAGAAAAGCTTTCTTTTTTTTTTTTATAATATGTAATAGGCCCGCATTTGTCTGCCATCTCACCTGGTGGCAAGTGGAGATGCAGACGAAGATGGTACATGCTTGCCTAGATAATGCCTATTCACTCTTGCCTTAAAAAGGCCCAAGTTATATTGTTCCGGAAAAAGATCCGCCGGCAGGGAATTCCACTCTTTAGCCGTACGCATGATAAAAGTTGAAGCGAAACGCTTAGTGCGGATCAGAGGTATATCTACAACATAAGGGTGGAACCCCAGTCGGCGCCTCGATCCCCGGAGATGGAATGGGGAAGGGGGTATCAGGTCGTGGAGTGATTGAGCTATATTTACTTTGTTACTATCTTTTGGGTAGTGAATAAAGAGCAGTGCCTGATAGATAAATTCAGTATATTTGTTTACTGCAAACAATATCTTTAAATAGACACAATAACCTATTTTACACAGTTGTATGTTTATTAAGACCTTTTACAATATACAGAATAACAATAATTAAGATTAGAGCTACAAAAAACTGTATGTTACAATTTCTTCCAATCCGGATACCCTGGTAAAGAAAACAGGTTTGCTCCTTTGAATTCAAAAACTTCACTATTATCAGTGGTTTTCAACTTCTCTACAATAGCCGGTCTACTAAATCTAATCTCGTTTAAATGCTCTTGTTTCAATATCTTAACTTTATCAATTATTTTGTTGCGATAGCTGATGGCTATGTCGGAATCTTGTAGTATGTTTGTGAGGGATACTAAATCCTCTGGCAGTGTTACATTTTGCTCTTCATATTCTACGTCTAGGTTTCTTGTATCGGTGTTTGATTTTTGGGCCATCGCTAGAGAGTGGATATCTATATTTTTTGCTACATCACTGTATTTGCGTTTTAGCTTTTTTGGACATAAATGATTGTCTACAGGCTCGGTAACTGTTTTTTGTTGTCCATCCTCATCAAATATAATCTTTTTATTCAATTGGCATTGGCAATCCTCTTCGGCGATTGAGTCTGTGAGGTTATTCTTTTGCCCACTAGGTGCTGGTTCAATTATTTGCATAATCTGGTTCAATTTCACTTGTATTTTACTGAAACCCTCATACAATTCTCTTCTCAGCTCTTGCAGTTGTCTCATAACGTCCAGTTGTGAGTTACTGACGTTTACAGACTCATTTTGAGGGGTAATTTTGTGAGCATCTTTGTTCGTAACCTTGCTTTCTTTCTTCGTGGATTTCTTAGTTTTTTTGGCGCTAATTTCGTTTTCCGAGGAATCATCTTGAGCGGTAGAGTGTTCGGGGCTCGCGTGCCCAGTTATCGGAAGCTCACGGACGTGGTTCTTCACGATAACATACTTTTTAGCGTTCGAATGTGGAGTTTTCATGACCGACACTTCTACAGGTGCGTCGCTATCGTCTTGTATCACCATACTTCGGGAGTTCACTGAGCTGTTCAAAAGTCTTATTTCAAGATTTCCGTTCCTTTTTTTTGAAGAAATCTTGCTAAAATTGTACTTAAAATTCCTAAACAACACGCGCTCGGCTACGCAGTTCACTCAATCTGACGTTGACAGATGTAGTGTTGTATCCGTGTAGTGGAACTGTGGAACGCAATATCGGTAACTGAATTATTAGTACTAAGTAAGTGTGGTAGGAACATTAATCCTACCTACCGTAGGTAGGATTATGTTTGTCTCGTGCGTGTTTAAGAACATTTGCATATTAATTTTATTGTTATACATAAAATTGGATATCAAATAATTTATGTTATTGGATGAAATTTTCAGTACATATTTAATTTATTTATAATTACAAAGCATTGGTACAATGAATATTTTGCACCCAATACCATTCATCTATACTGGATTATTTATTAATTTCAGATATTCTAGAACTTTAAAAATATAAAGTAGTATTTCGATACCATGAACCTGGTGAAGTCCCATCTCTATTATGGATGACGTCACGTCAGAGTGCGTTCAGAAACTTCATCCAATTTTATTATTTTTATATTTTCCTTTTGGAGAAGGCATACACAACGTATTCCAAACCGCCATATTTCGAATACTGTTTTGTTGTGTAGGTTTTGTATCCCTACCTCAATGTTTTATTTTTTGTTTTCAGATACAACTGCAGTTTTGAAATAAAAGTCCGCAATGCTCAAAATGCGGGCTTTGACTGTGCCATCGTGCATAATGTTAACTCCAGTGACTTAGGTGAGTTTTTTATATTTATTTATTTCTATATTTTTATGAACCTATAATCTCTCCTAGAAAACTTGTGCCTACTGTTGTAATTTCAATGGTATATTTTGCGTTTAAGATTATGATCTTTTTATAAAGCCAGTGCCACTAACGCTGCTAACACTAATCTAACGACATACCGTATGCCAAAATCTGCCTAGTAGGCTGTAGCCCGCAAAAAAGAATTTACTTGACCACATAATATCTCGATCAGATAAAGAAACGATCCCGAATTGGCAACATTATTGTTTGTCTCTCTATCAAAATATATGACATATGAGTGGGATGTCAATATTGGTCTTTCGGGATCGTTTCTTTTAAAAATTCAAGTTCTACCTACATTCTCAAAAAAATAAACAACTATTTTTTTGATCTCGTATTTTTACATGACATGTAAATACGAGATCCATACATGTATACCTTTCTGATAAAACTTGCACTGACCCATGAATAACTATTTATATCTTTATTCTTTTATTAGTATATAACATAGTAAACAACAAGGTACATTTTCTACAATCTACTTGACTTCCATAATGATTGCAGATGGTGAATCATAAATTAAAAGAATACTATAAATACGATAGTACGTACGTATGTGTATATCTGTCTGTATTGTTACGAGCTGTATCACTACATACTTACTTAGATTACGCCTTTAGCTCTTACGGGGTAGGCAGAGTGTAAACGGCCGTAAAAACACGGTCGCTTTAGCCACGTCTGACAAATAAAGAGGGCCGTTTGAGATAATTTGTCGATCACTGCATAGTATAAAGCAAAGTCGCTTCAAGGAATGAACCAGCCCATAAGGCTGAATAACTTTCCCCAAGGAACATAGAGCGAAAAATTTTGAACCTTCCATACAAAATCTATCTATCTATCTATTTATTTTTATTTTTTGCTATTGAATAAATTTAAGATTTGAATTTAAGACCGAAGCTTATTAGCCTTAATATTGTAATTGCTTGTAACAATTTACTTTAGAAATTATGGGTCACGTGCCTGATATAAAACATATTTAATTTAATTTTAAAATGTGCCAGCCAAACGAGTCAGTCAGGCTACGGCAGTACGTGAGGTACAAAATATTTTTTTCATATTTCGGAATGATATCTTTTCTGTTAAAAGAAATGCAGTCATGGATGAAACCGCCAAACAGAATATATGTACTCAGCCAGAGCAATAGCACTTGTTATAATGTTATCAATGTTTACTTGCGCCTGCGCATCTCCCGGTGCCTTGCACTGACAGTAAAAGTTGTGTTTACTATTATTTTATTGTTTTTAGCTCATTATTATTGTAGAGAATGTGCCTAAAACAATTTTATATACTAGGACGTGATTTTAGTTAATATCCTAAATGTACAAGTGCTTTTTTTATATCTTGTCCCATAAGTAGTTACAGTCTCTGTGATAAAGTTTTATTTCTCGTCTTATAAGTACACTGTGCAGTGCTGTGATAATAATGTTATCGACCAGTGATGTACTGAACTTTAAAATGGCAGTGCCAAGACATTTTAATGTAAGTTGAATAAAAAAGCGGAATACTATTTTAGCCGTGTTTCCTGCGGATACCTTTTTGCTAACAGTTTTCACAAACGGGTATTGCCGTACTTACCACGCTTTGTGGGCGGATTATCGAGCGCAGTGAAAATGTTGCATTATTCACACATTTCACCATCGTTGGTGCCCGTTTTTGATGAATTAATATTTTACGAGTCCACTAAGGGTAAAAAGAGCTAATGCTTTTTATAGTTACATAGTAGTAGTAGCTAGGCATAGTAGGTATTTTGAAGGAGAGTTGTTGGCCAAGTGGTTAGGACACCGGTCTTACAATCGTGACACCCAAGATTGACTTAGCCTAGGATTCGTGTTGCAGAGGTCAGATGACAGTCGCTCTGTGGTCAGATGGTAGTCGTCTAAGTTAGGTAGCCGAACCCGACAGAAAAACGGGATAAGACAAAGATAATGATGATGATATGGTAGGTTGTCTATGAAGGATGTAAATATTATAAATGTAAATGTGTAAATAATCATACACAGTATAGAACGTACTCGCATTTGGCGGTTCTCTGTCAGTCTGTCATGGATATCGCTACGTACCCCATTTTAATGCTGTTAAAACACATAGAGTGATATTCAATAGTAAGATTTATTTATATGTATAATTTCGTGCCGGGATAACGTTGCCGGCGCCGCTAGTGCTTCATCAGAATTGCAGGACGATAGATTATAAAAAAGTCCTTTCTTCCCAACGCGAATTATTTCTTACCTTTGTCACACTTGTGTTACAGAGAAAATGTCAGCCAAAAACCCGGATGCCATAGACATCCCTTCGGTGTTCGTCGGCTCGGAGGATGGCAAGGAGCTCGCCGAATGTAACTACACTTCAGGGTAAGAGTTGAAATGTAGTTATTTTTGATGTAGCGGACTGTAAATTAGAGCCGAAGAGATCGTGAAGTGAAATTCGCATGAACTTGAAGAAAGCGTAAATTAGGTAACGTCTCAAAATTGTACAAACTTCAAAGAGAACACAGGTTCATAGACAACAGAACACCTTTTTGAAAATTGTTGCAGTTTTATAAAAGTATTTTTATCAGTGTTGGAAAAATCCAACAGTAAGCTCAATAAGCTCTGAATTCTGTGCCCTGTACTGTCAAACAAGACCTTGATGGTAAGGAGTACTCCCGAGTCTCGCCGCGTGTAACTACACTTCAGAGTAAGCTACATAACCTCTCCAGTCTGGTATACGCTTAGATAGTGTCGCGACTAGCCTAGCCGTCAGTTTTTTTCCTAACGGGCTCTATGTTTACGGCTCCGGGGCCACCAAAACTACGCCTGTCGGCTTGGTGGGGAGCACGAGCTCACCCGGAAATATTTGATGGGTTGTTCAAACAACCAGCCTAATCACGCCCTTGGAGCGAGACCGGGCTTAGGAGTTGTTCTGGAAAAAACTGATCGGACTGAAGAACAGATCGGACTGACCAATCGTCACTACACGGCCGTAAGTGCGTGTATCGAGCACGGAGATCAGGGCCGCTGGTTGCAACACTATCTAAGCGAATGAGCTATAGCATACTTAGAAAGTTCTAGCTTTTCTTATAAGATTCTTTAATAATGAAAAACAGGAAATGTTCACAGTTCTTTGAAATCTTCTTTAATACAAATTGGTCTGTTGTGCCACAGATTTCTTATTAGTCCATTGAATGAGTACCTCCAAAGGGGGTCTAGAGTGCGTGAGTTAGTAACGTAAGATGTTTCTTCGGAAACATGTCAAGAGTCCCTAGGTAATAAACATACTAAAACCCCAGGACACTAGGAGGAGCCCCGGAGTGGGGGGAGGGGGGGGAAAGGGTCCAAGTTTTCATTTTTCGCTTAAATCTCAAAAGCGGTACATGTTAGAGAAAAACGTTCAAGGAAAAGTTGAAAGTTGAAATTATCTACAAGTTATACCTCAATCACTTTTTCCTATATCCTACCGTTTCTTAGTTACACGCATTAAAAAATGATTTTGGCTCAAACAACTTTCCCATACTACATACCCATGTTTATCACATCAATCGATCAAAAAATATTTCTTATTCCATAAAACTCAAATGTGCAACTTGTGACCGGTACCGATAAATTGCTCATAATTAGGTCTATCATTGATAAAAATACTAGATTCCACCATGGAGGCGTTTAGGGGAAATTGAATTTTATAAGGGTAGTTACGATACCTGAACATTTTATTTTTTTTCTTCCAAAAAGCTCAAAAGTGCAACTTGTGACCGGTACTGGTAGATTGCTCTTAATTAGGTCTATCATTGGTAAAAAAAACACATTCCTCTATGGAAGCCTTTAGGAGGAATCGATTGTCAAAATAAAGTATCATAACTACCCTAATAAAATTCAATTCCCCCTAAACGCCTCCATGGTGGAATCTGGTTTTTTTATCAGTGATAGACCTAATTAAGAGCAACCTATCGGTACCGGTCACAAGTTGCACTTTTGAGTTTTTTGGAAGAAAAAAATAAATAGTTCAAGTTCAGTAACTAAAACTACCCTAATATAATATTTTGACAATCGATTCCTCCTAAAGGCTTCCATGGAGGAATGTGTTTATTTTACCAATGATAGACCTAATCAAGAGCAATCTATCAGTATCGGTCACAAGTTGCACATTTGAGTTTTATGGAAGAAAGTTTTTTTTTTTGATCGATTGATGTGATAAACATGGGTATGTAGTATGGGAAAGTTGTTTGAGCCAAAATCATTTTTTAATGCGTGTAACTCAGAAACGGTAGGATATAGGAAAAAGTGATTGAGGTATAACTTGTAGATAATTTTATGGCCTTTCAACTTTTCCTTGAACGTTTTTCTCTTACATGAAAAAAGGGACCCTTTCCCCCCCTCCCCCCACACCGAGGCTCCTCCTAGTGTCCCGGGGTTTTAGTATGTTTATTACCTAGGGAATCTTGACATGTTTCCGAAAAAACATATTACGTTACTAACTCTCGCACTCTAGAACTTTTTATTCAATGGACTATATTGTTTGTTCTTTTGCTTAGCTAATATTGAACCAAGAAACTGTTCCGTCCGATCCTAATCGACGCCATTATCTTTTGAAACTCCTCCGTTTAGTTTTGTTAAGTTCAAAGACAGTACTTTTTATCATATTAGTGTACGTATAAATTGTTACATACAAAGAATGCTTTTAGAAGATGTAAAAACTTGGGTAGTCAGTTACTTTGTTGTACAAAGTATTCTATGATAGAAGTTTTAAATGAACTCTTGATCTTCATAATATTAGGGACTGATTGGGACACAAGAGTCAGATTTAAAGTTAGATTCGTGTCATGTAGCTGTGTCGGCTACTCATTGGTCAAAGATTATTATATATACAAAAGAGTTTAAAAAAACCAATTGCAACAATTTTAAAAGGTGAATCAGTTCATGAAACGGGACCGCTTTCTACAATATGCAAAATAAATGTGTACCTCTGTGTCGGCTGGTACATTTTGTTTGGGTTATAAATTTGTTTCCATATTTCGTCCTGTGGGGAAACTTGTTCAGTATCAGGGACAGGTTCACCCCTTAAAATGTTTGCATCTTATATTTTAAATCGTGAAAACGCGTTTTAACTAAAAACGGGTTTTTACTGTACATATATATTCTTTATTGCATAAATAGTATGGAAAATTAATACAAAGAAATTTGTCGCAAAGGCGACAAGTTTTATATACGAAAGTTGTACCTAAGCAGCACCTGTTGTGTCCTTTTTGTATACAAGGTGTAAAAATATTAGCTGCGAATGTTTTAAGGGGTGAACCAGCCTATGAAACTGAACAACTTTCCCCAAGAATCATGAATCGAAATACGAGATTTTTTTTAGACCTTCCATACAAATTGACTTGGTCGGTCGGTAATTTTGTATGGGAAGTCCAAAGTTTTTACATATTTCGACATCTGTTCCTTGGATAAAGTTGTTCAATTTCATAGTCTGATTGACCCCTTAAATTTGCAGCAATTTTTTTTACACACTATATTTGTCCTGTTTCTATTATTGTGTGCAATAAATGGTTGAATAAATTTATAGAGTTTTATGTGATTGTGGTGTGTTTGCACAGGTTGTACATAATGGTGAACAGCGACCTGCCGTTCAACATCAACACGCACCTGCTGTTGCCGTTTGCAATCGTCGTGGTGCTGTGCCTACTCGTCATACTCATATTTATGGTAAGATGAAACATATTACGTGTGGTTTCTTTCAAATTATGTACTATAATATCAACATAATTCTTCATTGCACAAAAATAGAACAACAGTAGAAAAACACAAACAAAGGAATCAAAGTAATTTTCTAAGGCCGTCCGCACACTATAGACGAAATAGTCTCAAGACAGATACAGATGTGCCGTCGCCCGAAATAAGTCCCAAGTGGGGATATTGCCAAATAAATATCCCGCTGTCCGGGATCATAACATCTTCTTGCTGAAAACGTTTCGGGAAAACAAAATAAAGGCACTATTGTATAATATTGTTTTTGTAAGGATAATGCCGTAAATCGTACGTGTGTGCGATTCGTTTCAATTTTATTATGGATAGAGGCATAATCTTAAAAAAAAAAATTTACTATAATAGAATTTTAATTCGGTATTCCCAAAAACTTTCTCAGCTATTCTGTATGTTCCCTGTTCCAGCTATTATTTGGTATAAAAAAAGGCCTCTGTGCTGTTGGCTTGGGTCCCACACATGGGTCAAAGGACCAGGTCCCTGTGGGCCCGGGATTCGAAAAGAATACCAACATAATAATAATATTTTCGTGTTATTTTTTCCCTCCCAACAGATAGTAAAGTGTATAAAGGACCGCCGGCGCGCGCGCCGCCACCGGCTGCCCAACAGGTGCCTCAAGAAGATCCCGACCTGCAAGTTCAGCAAGGGGGACCCCTACGACACCTGCGCCATCTGCCTCGATGACTACCAGGAGGGGGAGAGGCTCAGGGTGCTGCCTTGTGCTCACGGTGAGAGTCACTCTCTTCTCTTCTTCTTCTCTTTTCGTGTCAGACACCGAGTGGGAACCCTAGTGTCAGAATTTTTCAACCGCCTTCTACAAGTAGCAGGCTTCTGACATGGCTGTGTAACGACCGCCGTCTAAGTGATCATAGACATAATACGTGGTGATACTCCCGTTGATACTAATAATTTAAGTGTTGTGAACAACCGCGAAATTCTCAAAACATATAGTCACATCGTATGGTGTAATAAATGAGTTTTAAAATTATATTTTATAAATAAATAAAAATAAACAGCAACCGGGACCTACGGCTTAACGTGCCATCCGAAACACGGAACCATCTTTCTTACGGACAATCGGGTGGTTCAGCCCGCAATGTCCTAACCAGACTGGGAACAAATTCACAAAGCGATAAATATCAACTTGTGAGTGGCCCACCGAGGAACGAACCCGGAACTTTCTGCCTCAAAGGCAGTCGCACTACCACTGCGCCACATCATCCGTCGAATCGGATTTTGACGCTGTAAACTACGGATGGCAGTTAGGGGCAAACATATAATATCTACCCTTATTAATCTTCGTTTAAGTGGAACACAATCGTCACTTTTCGACCAAATTGTAAGTTCTATTAGCAATATTATACAATTATGGGACCTTTTTATCAAGGGAAAAGGAGAAAATTTTCTGTCAATTTTCTTCTTTTTACAATGAGAGACAGATGATATATTTATAATGTGACAGATAGATAGAAAGATAGATAAATTATTTATTGCTTACAACAAACAAAATATTAAAACACAAAACGACACAATATACTATAAATAAAAGTAAGCAAAGGCGGCCTTATCGTTATAGCCACAGCGTTGTATTGTAAATTCCTGACTTTTTAAAAGCATTCGTTGTGAATCTACATACATATATCACGCCTTTATCCCTTGAGGGGTAGGCAGAGCGCTAACGGCCATAAGATTACGGTCGCTGTGGCCACGTCTGACATTTTTGAGGATTGTTTTCCAAGGTAGTTTCAGAAAACATGTGTATCAATATAGTGACAGGTTGTCAGCCTGGGGGAGTCCCATAGTCGCCTCTAAGCCGGCATCACACGACATAATAATTGTATACTATTGCCTACAATATTGATAATAGAGAACTTGCAACTTGCTCGAACAGTGACGATTGTGTTCCACAAACAAATCGCACATGTATCTGTTGCGGGGTAAGCAGAGCGTTAACGATCGTAAAATTACGGTCGTTATCGCCACGTCTGACAAGTATTGAGGGCCCTTTTCGATGATACATGCATCACTGTAGCGACAGGTTGTCAGCCTGTGCAATGCACATGAAACCCTCGAGTCCCTTAGTCGCCTCTTACGACAACCACGGGAAAGACATGATGTGATGCTATCCTAAGCCGGCATCACACGGCAATGTTATAACACTATAGTATTACCTTCCAATTGCAGCGTACCACGCGAAGTGCATAGACCCGTGGCTGACGCAGAACCGGCGCGTGTGTCCGGTGTGCAAGCGGCGCGTGTTCGCCGCGGGGGAGAGGCGCCGCAGACCCTCCTCCGGGTCCGACAGCGACGACACCGACCCGCTAGTGACAGCCGCCCCCGCCACGCAGGTAGACATAGTGACAGCCGCCCCCGCCACGCAGGTAGACATAGTGACAGCCGCCCCCGCCACGCAGGTAAACAACATAGTGACAGCCGCCCCCGCCACGCAGGTAGACATAGTGACAGCCGCCCCCGCCACGCAGGTAAACAACATAGTGACAGCCGCCCCCGCCACGCAGGTAAACAACATAGTGACAGCCGCCCCCGCCACGCAGGTAGACATAGTGACAGCCGCCCCCGCCACGCAGGTAGACATAGTGACAGCCGCCCCCGCCACGCAGGTAAACAACATAGTGACAGCCGCCCCCGCCACGCAGGTAAACAACATAGTGACAGCTGTACAAGCTACGCAGGTAGACATAGTGACAGCCGCCCCCGCCACGCAGGTAAACAACATAGTGACAGCCGCCCCCGCCACGCAGGTAAACAACATAGTGACAGCCGCCCCCGCCACGCAGGTAGACATAGTGACAGCCGCCCCCGCCACGCAGGTAGACATAGTGACAGCCGCCCCCGCCACGCAGGTAGACATAGTGACAGCCGCCCCCGGCACGCAGGTAGACATAGTGACAGCCGCCCCCGCCACGCAGGTAGACATAGTGACAGCCGCCCCCGCCACGCAGGTAAACAACATAGTGACTGCCGCCCCCGCCACGCAGGTAAACAACATAGTGACAGCCGCCCCCGCCACGCAGGTAGACATAGTGACAGCCGCCCCCGCCACGCAGGTAGACCTAGTGACAGCCGCCCCCGGCACGCAGGTAGACATAGTGACAGCCGCCCCCGCCACGCAGGTAGACATAGTGACAGCCGCCCCCGCCACGCAGGTAAACAACATAGTGACTGCCGCCCCCGCCACGCAGGTAAACAACATAGTGACAGCTGTACAAGCTACGCAGGTAGACATAGTGACAGCCGCCCCCGCCACGCAGGTAGACATAGTGACAGCCGCCCCCGCCACGCAGGTAAACAACATAGTGACAGCCGCCCCCGCCACACAGGTAAACAACATAGTGACAGCTGTACAAGCTACGCAGGTAAACAAGTGCATAGACCCGTGGCTGACGCAGAACCGGCGCGTGTGTCCGGTGTGCAAGTTTTTGCACATTTATGGTTTATTGTAACTTGTGAGAATGACGTAAATATTTTTTTGATTTTGTTTTTTATAGTTATTTCTCGCTGTGATCTGGCCGTAACTTTTGACTACTGAATTTTACTAATAAATTCTCGTTTGTTGTCAGGGCGGTACATTTGACGAGCAGAGTGAGAACCCGTTCCGCCGCGCCGAGCGGTTCATGAGGGAACGACTACTGCGCCGCACAGGGAACGCTGAGGTCAGTACATACCTTGTTTTAGAATTTTAAAAAAAGAACGATTCGACCCTACTACCTACAGCCACAACAATCCACTGCTGGAGACAGGCGTCCTCTAATTAGGGACTTTCTAGGGCCACAGATCACTTACACGGGGTGTAAGGGACAGCGTCCCGAATACTGATAGGGTGCAAGCAGACCATGAAACTGAACAACTTTCCCCTAGAAAAATATGTCAGGAAACGTCAAAAAATCTTTGGTTTTCCATAGTAAATGCAGTCAGCTGATCGCGATTTTATGTGAGAAGTCGAAATTTTTTTGGCATTTTCTGACATATGTTCCTAGGGAAAAGTTGTTCAGTTTCATGGTCTCCTTGCACCCTATCAGTATTTGGGACGCTCTCCCTAACACTCTGTATACTTACAAAAATAATAAATTTTAAAATATTGTTTCAGGAAGCGTCACAAGATGCGAGCGTTGAGACGAATAATGAAAATGAAAATAATGACGAAAAGTAAGCTCATTATGAATTCCTTATTCACAGAAAATAACTCTGTTTATCTAAATGTCTTTTTTAGGTCGACATGTATGTATGTAACTATGTAATGAAATCTAAGAAACCTAATTTAATCATTTTCTAAAGATCGTACCGTCATGAAAATTGGCAGTTGTATGTGATTTTGATGACAATACAATAATTTGGTACTGTCGAGCTGATCTGATGATGGAGCCGGAAGATAAGAACTGGAACTTCATGATGGATGATTGTATCATAGCCGTGTTTGGACTTGTTAGAAAATTCTTGTAATGAAGCGCGTTTTTTTACTATTAATTTATTTCCTTTGCTATTTCCAGCGGTAACGACGACACCCAGCCCCTAATCACTCCGACGGTCACCACACAAAGCGAGCGGGGTTCCCGACGTTCCCGACGTTCCCGTTCCCGGCGTTCACGTTCCTCCCCGCGCGCCCACCACGCGCCCGACGCGAGCGCCCAGCCAATCACGTCGTCCACGCCGCCCGCTAACATACACTCGATAAATAATGACAGCGAACCTCATATCGGTAAGAATTACTTTTATTTGTAACGTAGTTCCAAGCAAATCCTAAAGATGGCGCTATAGACGAGGTAGTAACAATCAAACGAGCCCAAAACGCGATATCGAAGTGTTTAAGAGTTTAATATCTAAAACATTTCCAATTCTTCTTCCTAACAAGAACTATAATACTTATTCAGACAGCCTAAATATTCGCCTCCTGCAGGTCCTGTATACTGCAAGAGCTAGGGCAGTTTGGCCAAGAGAAAATGTGAGCTATTGATTGCTCTACACTGCAATAACATTTCTAATAGGCAACTTGCGTGAACGGTCAATTGAGAAAAATTTTAACACAAGAAAAAACTACATTTTGTATGAAAATATTGTAATATAACGTCACAGTGCTGTAGAAAAATATTTGTCCATAGGAGTGGCAGCGCTGCCTGCCCCGCAGCCGCCGCAGCCGCACGCGGGCTCCGCGCCGCATCACATCAACTTATAGACACGTCCAATATAAACAAGTAAATTAACACACAATCTTTTGTTAAACGATCTATTAGAACATACCACGAACGAGCTCTAGGGAACCAAATACAGGTGAATGCGAGTGGCTTTAGGCCCGTGTTTATAAATGTATACAACACCTTGCACTGCGCTCCCCAATCCGGCTCCCAAGCCTGAATACGACCCCAATAGGAAGATATTTCTAGCAGTGGACTTTGGTAGCTGTAGTCGTGTTAGAAGTTACAAATGTCTCTCAAATCTAAGATCAAATTCGAGAGCGCTTTTGAGATGTCTTTAGTATTGCTGACATTTGTCAATATCGTTCTCAAAATCGATCTCAGAGTTGAGAGCAATTTATAAGTACGGGCCTACGACTACTACTGTTCAAAAGAAATCAAAGGAATTTAGGTACATATGCATATAAAAACACGAATTTGTGCATTCCTTGAAGACCGATTCCTGGTATTCTGTGTAGGTAGTTGTACTTTTGGACCCTTACCGTAGAAAATTAGGGTTCTTTCAAAGGTTACGGCCAATTTAAAAGCACTTTGACAGGACTTTATTTTACGATTTATTGACCACACTGTGAATTTTGGTTAGTGCAATAACAAGTCACAACTTTTTGTTATAAATCACATTTTTTAATATTGCAAAATTGAGGGTCATTATCTGTTCAGGGTGGTCGCTTATAGACTTGATATCCCACAAGATATAATAATACGCCTTTCTGTGCCTCAGTGTAATTTCTTTTAGTATCCCACCAATTGGAAAATGTTACGTAACTATTTGAACAAAAAAATGAAGATCTTTTATGAGGACATCATGATTCCGTTTATAAATGATAAGACAGAATATAAAATGTAATTAATATTGAATTTACAAAAATCTGTGCGTTGACATGTCTCGAACATTGTAAATACGTTGATGACAATTTTGTATAATAAAAAAACTAAACACATAGGTATCTGAATTACTAACAAAAAAAAACTAAATTCATTTCAATATTGTATTGTTTTGTAGAATTTTTTTTAGACTTCAATACGAGTATTTGCAAATTTTTGTTTAAAACAAATGAAATTGAAAGAATTCTGTATATAATATTTCGTGCTGCAGAATTATCGTGTAGTAGTTGCGAGGAAGAAGAATTAATAGCATTGTGTATGTAAAATATGGTTATTTAGATGTATTAATAGAAATTAATAAGTTTAGGCAACTCTTTAGCTTTAATTAGGGCATACCTACAGCTCAGTTATGCTCATCGTATCCCTACCCAGCGTCTTAAGACGTACCTTTAAACTCTATCGCCACAAAGATACAGTCGATATTGGCTTGCGAGATAAATCAATCCTTCCCTCATAGCGCATAATGTGCAATTAGCATAATGTCCATTCGCAAATGTCCAATTCGCAAAATAACACGCTAATTTCGACTTCAGAATTAAAACTCGTTTGTTTTAAAATTAATTGTAACTTTTTTAAATGACAATTTTTCCCTCTTAGCGCATAACGTCCCATTTACAAAAGGTCCAATCTGCAAAATAACACCAATTTCGCCTCTGTATTAAAATTTGTTTCTTTTTTTCCAAAAATTTCAGTTGCTACTATGACGAATTTTTATGTGATTTTTTAAATTACCTAGGTGCGTTGACCCTCAACGAGGAATATTGTAATGTATGCCCTTTTAGCACTTATAAACTTATAAGAGGTTAGGATTTCATTTTATTACATGAATACTTGTACGTCGCTAGGTTACGGTGTAGACAGTGTGTGGACGAAGGTTGCTTGCATCAGTTTTATCTGGCTAGTTTTTCTCAAATAATCACAAGTTTATATAATCTCCAACTATAATTTGTAAGAGGATGACTTTTGATGTGTATTTTATTATTATATTTCTTATAATAAAAAAAAACGTCCGGTTAAATTCTTCAGCAGTAATCTTTAAATATTTGAATTTCTTGCAATACCTATAGAGAAATGACCAGTTAAAAAGACATTCTTATATTTGAAGACTTTGTATAAATAACGAATCATCTATGTAAATAAATAACTAGATTTATATTATATAACCTACAAGCATTGATTTTTGTTACTTTAGTGTCATAATATTTTATGCCATAACCTTAAATATATCTCATTTAATACCTTTTTAACACTTGAAAATTGGGTTTATCTATCTAACAAAGAATTTTCATTTCATTCGAATCACTTATAATAAAGTTAAGTATATTCCACAGAGCTGAGCTATCTATAAGCTTATTCTCCCTTGAACTGACGCCCCACCCAATGGTTGCATCGAGTGCTATCGTTTTCCTGTAGGAATAAGACATTTTCCCGGCATGTATTGAACAAATAAACCTTCCCCTTAAATCACTCAAAACTTCATCAAAATCTGTTGTGTAGTTTTAAAGATATATGCATGCATAGATATAGACAGACGTGGGAAGCGACTTTGCTTTATATTATGTAGTGATTTGTCTAAATGCAAGAAAGACAAAGAAAAATGACGAAATAAAACCCTTAAATCTATTATGTCGTCCTTGTACTTTGGTGTGATTATTCGAAGATTCTTTATAACGGATTGTAAATTATTTCTTAATTATTTACTGTACCTATTGTGATATAACTTTTTATTTTTATTCCCGAGACAAAAACGAGAGTTCATCTAAGGCAATTCGGAATATCAGCTAGTAACGCAACTCAGTTGAATGTCGTATTCAAACCACAGTGGTATCTGCTGGGTACGTGGGTAGGTACAGAACTTTTATCTCACGAGTGCGCGACAGCCATACTTGTGTTATATACCTATCTCTCTCTCTGTCTTTTCGTTGGACGACTCGTATAACACACACAAGTATGGCAAACGCGCACTCGTGAGATAAAAGGTCTGTACCGGAACTCAATCGCTAAGCAATTTGTACCCATGCCATCGGAACCCCAGTACACACAATACCACTGTGATTTGAATACGACTGCTTATTGTTAGGGCTACTTGTTTACTGCATTTTGAAATCATGTAAGTAGGTATCTGTGTAGTAATCTTCTATCGATTTTGTCTCGGGGCGTCGGAGGTGCTTCGGCGGACAAGCTCTTAGGATTAAACCAAAGAAATAAAAACCGTTTGACACGGACATTTTGTTTTTATTTACTGACTCTTTTCAACTGAGTGAATGAGGATTTTTTGGGCTAGTACTTGTCCGGAATAGGTGGCGCTGTTTAAGATTGAGGAATTTTTCTAGTTCAGTTCAGTTCCCAATAAAAAGAATTTCCCCTATTTATTAAGATTTTAAAGCGTCCAGTGCTTATTTTTATAAATAAAAATAAGATTTTATACGATTTCATAAGTCAATATCAGGCTACGTAAAAAAAAAATATACGTATATATAATACCCCTATCTATGGGAAATTGCACCAACTAATTCGCTCTAAGCGTCATCTACTAAGAACTAAACGACCAAAGAGATCCTATTGAATAAAAACATGAAAATTATTAACCACATTATTTATTTCACTCATATTCCATATCTCACAATACATTTCGCTTATGTACAAAAACAGTAAAGTAAACCTAAAATTAAATATTCATAAATGAATGTCCTGTAAATATACCTGCTATCTCTCTATAGAGTGTAAAAATATTAGCTGCAAATACTTTAAGGGGTGAATCAGCTCATGAAACTGAACAACTTTCCCCAAGGAACATTGGTCGAAATATGACAAAGAAATAAGACAAAAATTTTGGGATCTCCCATACAAAACTACCGACCAACCAAGTCAATTTGTATGGAATGTCCAAAAAATATGTCATACTTCGACCTATGTTTCTTGGGGAAAGTTGTTCAGTTTCATGGGCTGGTTCACCCCTTATAATATTTGCAGCTAATATTTTTACCCCCTGTATATTTTACAACATTGAAATATAGTGGCTATTACGTTACCGTACCGACAGCGTCCCGTTTGGCCTTAGAGTCTTCAGGCTTAGATTATTCACTGTATGGAGGTAATATTCAATTACCGAACAATTTTTTTTCTCCCACTTTTTGCGGGAGGTAAACACGTACAGCACACAAAGATAATTTTACAACAACTTGACAAAGTTTACACATCACATCAGGCCACTGCTGGACGTAAGCCTCCCCCAGGGTACGCCACAAGGCAAGATCACCCGCGCATGCCATACATCACTTCTCGAAATAGTTGGCCACTCATGGTAACAACAACCTGTGCTTAGGGCAGCTTAGGGTAGCCAACTATGCCCACGCGAGGGTCATCATCATCATCATCATCATTTCAGCCGGAAGGCGTCCACTGCTGAACATAGGCCTCCCTCACAGATTTCCAAAGTGAAGGATCCTGCGCAACTTGCATCCACTGGCGTCCAGCGATCTTCACCAGATCATCTGTCCACCTTGTGGGAGGCGTCCAACACTACGCGTTCCGATCCGTGGCCGCAAGAGGAGAACCGCACTTCCCCATCGGTTATCGGTTCGTTGATCTATGTGGCCTGCCCATTACCATTTTAACTTGCTTATCCTGAAAGCTATGTCGGTTACATTCGTTCTCTACAGGGGGTTGGCCATCGAGAATAAAGGACCGGTACTGTAGATGTGTTATTGCTATGTATTCTAAGAGTACATTCTGCATGGTGGAGGTCATTCCGCGGCCTTTGCTTCTGCTATCACGTTCCTGGCTTGCTCTAGCGCTTTCCTGAAACAAACATGTTTATAAAATTTTCACAAAGTTCCGGATATGGTTTATCGAAACATGACGTGTCGAGGCCATACGCCATAATTTAATTAAAAAAATAGCTTTAGAGGCATTATTCGGAAATTAAACAGGGGAAACGTTTGTATGAAAACCCAGAGACCACGAGGGCTCTTAAGCTAAGGGCTATTTTACGTAAAATTTTGAATATCGCGTTATAGCGAATCCACGTCAAACGGGATCGCGTAATGGTAAGATTATTGATCCGGCGGTCATGGCATAGTACTGAGTTAGGGCCTTTTACGGGCGCGGTACACTACATTTTTCTTTCGTTGTTATTGTTTTTATGTTAAGTATATTTCACTATAAAAAATAATGTACTGTTACCCAAAATACGGTTTATACAAGGTATAAAAATATTAGCTGCAAATATTTTAAGGGATGAACCAGCCCATGAAACTGAACAATTTTCTCCAAGGAACATCTAGGTCGAAATATGAAAAAAAAAATGGACCTCCCATACAAAATTAACGATAGTCCAAGTCAATTTGTATGGGAGGTCCAAAAAATTTTCTCATATTTCGACCTATATTTCTTGGGGAAAGTTGTTGAGTTTCATGGGGTAATTCACCCTTTAAAATATTTGCAGCCAATATTTTTACACCCTGTACATACGTACACACACATATCCTGTCTTTGTCCCTTGCGGGGTAGGCAGGTATTATTATAACTCACAAGTGCAGCGGGTTGTCGGAGTGGAGCCGCGAGTGCGCCAGGGCTGCCAACTGCGCGAGCCGCGTCAACGCGCGCGCCCGCAGCGCGCCCGAGCGCGGCAACGTCTCCGCCAGCGCTACTGCCGCCACACACATGTACTCACAAGTGCAGCGGGTTGTCGGAGTGTAGCCGCGAGTGCGCCAGGGCTGCCAGCTGCGCGAGCCGCGTCAACGCGCGCGCCCGCAGCGCGCCCGAGCGCGGCAACGTCTCCGCCAGCGCTACTGCCGCCACACACATGTACTCACAAGTGCAGCGGGTTGTCGGAGTGTAGCCGCGAGTGCGCCAGGGCTGCCAGCTGCGCGAGCCGCGTCAACGCGCGCGCCCGCAGCGCGCCCGAGCGCGGCAACGTCTCCGCCAGCGCTACTGCCGCCACACACATGTACTCACAAGTGCAGCGGGTTGTCGGAGTGTAGCCGCGAGTGCGCCAGGGCTGCCAGCTGCGCGAGCCGCGTCAACGCGCGCGCCCGCAGCGCGCCCGAGCGCGGCAACGTCTCCGCCAGCGCTACTGCCGCCACACACATGTACTCACAAGTGCAGCGGGTTGTCGGAGTGTAGCCGCGAGTGCGCCAGGGCTGCCAGCTGCGCGAGCCGCGTCAACGCGCGCGCCCGCAGCGCGCCCGAGCGCGGCAACGTCTCCGCCAGCGCTACTGCCGCCACACACATGTACTCACAAGTGCAGCGGGTTGTCGGAGTGTAGCCGCGAGTGCGCCAGGGCTGCCAGCTGCGCGAGCCGCGTCAACGCGCGCGCCCGCAGCGCGCCCGAGCGCGGCAACGTCTCCGCCAGCGCTACTGCCGCCACACACATGTACTCACAAGTGCAGCGGTGTGGGGTACAGGCGCGCTACCAACACGTGGGATGTAAGAGAAACAGTCTAGGATTCGTTTAAATCACTGTATTAGCACTTGGAGTATCAAAGTGTCACTTAAATAATTTTACAATGGTTGAGTGGCGTCCACTCTCGCGGCGGATCTCGAAGAAGAACACAATCAAAAATGGCGGCCGATGAGCCGGCGCAGTGGCGCTGAAGGCGCTTGCGGCAAAACTTAGTACTTAACTAATAAAAACAAAAGAATTAAGGGGTTGGCAAGGGCTAAAGTCGATACCGCCTTATGTATCCGTAACATCTTCCCCCCCAGTGTTGCCTTGGCAACACTCATCATCTAGGAACTTAGCTATACGCGCGGCCGATCTCCGTTTAACGCCTGAACTCGTCCTAACATCAACGACACGTACGCGTCCGTCCTTTCCGGGGTACACGGCTTGTATCACACCCTTGGGCCAGAAACCACGTGGCGATGCTGGGTCTGCCACAAAGACTACATCACCCACCCTCAATTGAGTCCCCTCTTGACTCCACTTACGACGTGGGGCAAGAGTAGGTAATACCTCTCGCATCCAGCGAGTCCAAAACATATCAGTAAGGCGCTGCGAAATACGCCACTGTTTTCGCAGACAGAGATCGCGGTCATCAAAACACCTGGTGTAGGCAAGGTCGATGAGCTGCCTAGTAAGAAATGGTTAGGAGTGAGTGTTTCATCACTGCTAGGTTCCACTGACACGTGTGTCAATGGGCGGCTGTTGACTAAACCCTCGACTTCAGCCAACAGAGTCATAAATGTATCTTCCCTGGGTGTCCTCTCCTTCAGCACCACTTTGAGGGCCGTTTTTACACTCCTTATGAGGCGCTCCCAAGCGCCACCCATGTGCGGACTGAGAGGAGGGATGAATCGCCAGTCGACACCATGGTTCAGAGCTTCAGAAGCTAGCGCATCGCGGTCCAACTCTTCGTATGCGCGTTTCAGCTCAACACTAGCGCCACGCATGTTGGTGCCATTGTCAGAGTAGAGTCTTCGCGGATATCCACGGCGGTTCCCCATTCTTCTTAGGGCCATTATCAGCGTGTCGGAAGTAAGTGACGTGACGACTTCGATGTGTATGGCGCGTACAGTCAGGCAAGTAAATAGTACACCATAGCGCTTCTGCTTCTGTCTGCCAACGGTCACTTCCACGGGTCCAAATAGGTCCAAACCACAGATGGTGAAGGGTTTCTCATGGTGCCACAGTCTCTCTTCAGGTAAGTCACCAATACGCGGCGGTTTGGGCGCAATTCTTCTCATGCGACAGGTAAGGCACTGCGATGACACTGTTCGCACCGTTGGTCGCAAATTTATAATCCAATATCTTTGGCGGAGCTCATTAACTACCATCTCGTTAGATCCATGCGCTGCGCGTACGTGGTAGTCCTTCACGATCAGTCTGGCAATGTGGTTACGCCCATCCAGTATAACTGGAGCTTTCATTTCAGGCGGAGCTTCTTTCGCGGCGTTGATGCGGCTGTCAATCCGAAGAAGTCCATCTTCACACAGGATTGGGGAGAGCGTGAGAAGCTTACTGTCACGCTTGATCTCTTTTTTCTCCTTCAATTGGTTTATTTCAGACGCGAAAGATTCCAATTGCGCGTGTCTGAGTAACAAAGTCTCTGCTCTCTTCATCAGCTGAACGGTAAGTCCATTTCCAGTGTGCTGCTTTCTGCATTTATCAATAAACATTAGCATCGTTGCAGTTGCTCGCAGCAGTCGAAGCCAGCTGGAGAAGCGAGCAGGATCCGGTACAGGTAAGTTACATACTGTATTTTCATGTACAGTGTGTACTCTCTCTAATATTTCTTCATTAATTTGCTTTTTAGTTTCAGGTTGTAGCGGCCAACGAGAGGAGTCAGCTTCGCGGAGGAACGACGGTCCAGTGAACCAGTCAGCACCAGTCTCCAGTTTGTACTCCGTGTTCTTCGTCAGGTGGTCCGCAGGGTTCATGTCTGTGGGCACGTAGTGCCACTCCCGTGTACTACTTGTCTCGTCTATCTCTCCGAGTCTGTTGGCAATAAATACCTTATAATTCCTGTTTTCATTTTTAATCCAATGTAGTACAGTCGTTGAATCTGCCCAAAAGTAAGTAGCATCAGGTTTCAGTCGATGTTCCCTCTTTATACTATCCGCCAGTCTGCACGCCAAAACAGCACCCTGTAATTCCAGACGCGGTATAGTAACGAGCTTAGTAGGTGCAACTTTACTCTTGCTAGCAATAAATGTAACAGTTACACGTCCATCGCTGTCTATCTGTCGCCAGTATGCAACCGATCCATAGGCAGCAGGCGATGCATCGCAAAACAAGTGCAGCTCGAGTGTAGGTACCGAGCGCGTCGCGTCGTCTCGCTCACACGTAGGTATCGCGGGCTCAGCTGCGGCTGCGTCGCGAAAATACCACCTAGGTATTCTAATATCCTTCAAAGTTTGCAGTTGTGTTATCCAATTAGAAAAATCGATAAATAAATCATTAGGTATCTCATCGTCCCATTGGGTACCTGCTTTCCAAATATTACGCAATAATATCTTAGCTTTCACCATGAACGGCCCTAAAAAACCTTGAATATCGAAGATAGACATAACAATACTAAGGTTTCACGTTTCGTAGGTACGCGCTCCAACTGTAAGATATCGGTAGGTATACGTTTCAGTGACAGATCAAAGGCCAGTTCGTCCGTCGCGGGGTACCACAACAAGCCGAGAGTAGTAACTTGACTGTCAATATTAAATTTAACAGAACTCTCACTAAGTGAATCTTTAGGTAACTCGACCAAAACAGAAGGTATATTGCTCGCCCATTTACCCATTTCAAAACCTCCCTGTCGTTGTATGTAGGCAACTTCGTGTACCATTTGCTTGGCAACCGACGGAGTAGGTAAACTATCTATGTAATCATCCATGTACTGATTGTGCTGGATCGCGTCAACAGCAGCGGGCATCTCGTCATGAAAACGTGAAGCGTTTTTTGTCTGGTTAACATATTGCGCTATAAACGGCGAACAATTCGCGCCAAAAATAAGCGAAGTCATAGCATAGTGCTTTATTTTACCATCTTCGGTCCATAAGAATCTCAACGCATTTTGATCTTCCTTTCTTATCTTAATACGTAGAAACATGTCATTAATATCTCCGGTAATACCTACTGGGTTCTCGCGGAAACGAAATAATATACCATACAACGACTGTAGGTAGTCCGGTCCCTGTAATAGAAAATCATTTAGGCAACGACCATGGCTGGCCGCCGCGGCATCAAATACCAAACGAAGTTTTCGTTTCTTCGGGTTATCGACCCCGAACTGCGGTAGGTACCAAGTGTTGGGGGTACGGGTGCGAGCTTCGTCGTCACTAAGTTCGCGCGCGTAATCATTGTCAAGTAGGTGTTGAATTCTCTCCCTATAGCGGCTCGCATAATCCCTATTCGCTAACATTTTCCGTTCTACCGATTCTAATCGTCTAAGTGCGTTAGGTAGCGAGTTAGGTAAAATACCTACATCCTCCTTCCATGGTAATCCTACATACCAACGGCCGTCAACAAACTCAGACGTCCGATTCAGTATCTCAATGGCGCGTAACTCATCTTTATTTTTACGCGGTTTAGCTAAGACATCCGAATCTAATGAAAAAGATTTACGAACAAACTCATGCAAATCAAAACAATCGCAAGGCGCAGTCGTGCGCGCGCTATCACTGTTATCAGTGGTAGTAAGAACGCTACAGTCGGAGCAGGTAAGAAACGCGGAGGCGGTCGCGGCAGGCGCGGACGGAGATCGGTCGTTAGAATAGGTATTCAAACTAAATCTAGTACTTACAGGTCCGTGCACACACCAACCCAGCGGCGTCTTTGTCACATAAGGCTCACCTGCTTTACCCTTGACAACCACTATAGGTACAATCAAATCATAGAAATCTTGACCAATAAGAATCTTAGGTTGCTCATCACAATAACAAAAGTCAAAGTTATGGTTCACATGTTCATATTGTGTGAGGTCAATGTCCGATAGGGTTTGCGTAGGCAAATTAAGATTGTCCAGTTTGCGTGCACGCATTTCGTAGGTATTCCCGTCACAGTTCTTTATACGCACGTCCACTGTCTCTGATTTACACACCAAGTCACCAGACTCCCAGGCACTGCGCGCACGTAGGGTGCTGACCTGTCCATGTAGTCCGGCGCGGTTCGCGATATCGGCTGATATCAACGAGACGGTTGCGCCATCATCCAAAAGCGCGTGGGTGTGAATTTCTTCATAGGGTCCACACAACGTAACGGGCACTACTTTCAGTAACACTTTTTTAGCTGTATTCGCGGTACTAGGCCGAGGCGGGGCGGCCGCGGCGGTCGTGTGTGCGACAGCGACGGTATCGTCGGGGTCATTGACACCGCGCGGCTCGCCGCCTGGCTGTGCTGGCGGCTGTGGCGGGCGCGCAGGCGGCGCGTGCGGCGCGCGCTGGCGCTCCTCCCGTCGTGGCTCCCGGGGTCTCGCAGTCCAGTGCAGGAGGCGGTGATGGGGCTGCCCGCACTCCTCGACGTCACACGGCGATCCACTACACGTCGAAGGGTCAACGTGCCTCGCTCGTAGGCACTGATAGCACAAGTTTTGTAAGCGTGCGAAACTCCATCGGTCTCTTCGTAGGGCGCGCTTGAATTTAGCGCATCTCTCTAGTAGGTGCATCTCGCCCTTACAATATTTACATCTGTCGTTATGTTTGATAGTTGTAGTACCGTCGCCGGCGCTGGTAAGAACATTATGTGCGACAGCGTGGTATCTTCGTGGCCGCGGTAGGTATGTTTGCACGGTAGGTAGGTAACAAACACCCGAGGTCGCAGCTGTAGTAGCTTCTTTATGGAGAAAATCACTCAATAGTTCGAACTTCGACTTTTCATATTGATGTTCATAAACATAGGTAGCCCACTTATCTAATAGTGCAGTAGGCAGTTTAGTTAGAATGCTACCAACTAATTCCGGGCTGTGTAGGTACTCCGGCAGGTCAATAGCCTTTGTCGCCGTCACGAAGTTCTGTATTTGTATAGAAAAGTTGACGATGTCGCTGTGGTATCGCTCTGGTAGCGGATGGAGCTTTTTCATTTGTGCAACGATTTTGTTTATGATATTTTCCGGACTTCCATACTTTAATTGTAAGGCGGACATCACTGTATCAGGTTTATTTTGTCCGATTAGTAGCGAGGCGACTATCTGTCTCGCTTCGCCTTTTAAACATTTTCGTAGGCGCCACATATTTTCAGTCTCTGAAAACTTGCACATGCGTGTCGATTCACTGTAGGCTTCTCTAAACTGCAACCACTCCAAGGGGTCGCCGCTGAAGACGGGCAGATCTTTCGACGTGGCCAGTCGGGCGAGCAGCTCGCTGCTCTGTTGTTTAGGTATAGATACAACATCTCGTATCACGTTCGCTAGTTCGAGTATGTCGCTGCGTCGTTGGGGCTCGGCGTGACCTTGGAAGTCGGCTGGCTGGTCACGTCGGCGTTCTTCATATCCATGGTGCTCGGCGTGGCCTTGGTATTCAGTTCGCTGCACACGTCGGCGTTCATCATCAAAGCAATCGTGCTCGACGCGGCCGTGAAAAACAGTGCGCTGCTCACGTCGGCATACATCAAAGGTGCGGCACGTTTGATACTCGTCGGTACTCGGGGGGGCGCTGCGGGGGGATTCATCAGTGCGGCGCCCGCTCATGTTGCTAGGGGGATCGCTGCTCGCTGTGGATGGATCAACATTTTCATCAAGCGGATGGTGGTCACTGTGGTTTTCATTAGTGCGGCCGCCATCTTGTTGGGCATGTTCCGACCCGTTGTCAATCCATTCGTCAATCGTGCGATGCGGTCGTATTTCGGTGATTATCGATGTGCGCGAGCTCGGGGATGACTCTATTTCAGCCAGGTCGAGCTCCAGCTTCATCATCACGATGTCTTTTTCGATTTGGGCAAGCCGCAGCTTCGCTTCGTACTCGAGACGCTTCCGCGCCGAGGCGCGGGCCGATGAGCGCCCGGAGTGCCGGCTCGACTTCGTGATGACTTGCGTAGACTGTTTCTCCTCCATTTGCGGGCCGTGCTCGGCGCGCACCGTCGTGCTATCCAAAGGGGACGGCGTGCGCGACATGGCGGCCACGTGATTCGCGCGCACGGTTCACTGTGATTCGGCTCGAAGACCACTTTGTGGGGTACAGGCGCGCGACTAACACGTGGGATGTAAGAGAAACAGTCTAGGGTTCGTTTAAATCACTGTATTAGCACTTGGAGTATCAAAGTGTCACTTAATTAAATTTTACATTGGTTGAGTGGCGTCCACTCTCGCGGCGGATCTCGAAGAAGAACACAATCAAAAATGGCGGCCGATGAGCCGGCGCAGTGGCGCTGAAGGCGCTTGCGGCAAAACTTAGTACTTAACTAATAAAAACAAAAGAATTAAGGGGTTGGCAAGGGCTAAAGTCGATACCGCCTTATGTATCCGTAACAAGCGGGTTGTCGGAGTGTAGCCGCGAGTGCGCCAGGGCTGCCAGCTGCGCGAGCCGCGTCAACGCGCGCGCCCGCAGCGCGCCCGAGCGCGGCAACGTCTCCGCCAGCGCTACTGCCGCCACACACATGTACTCACAAGTGCAGCGGGTTGTCGGAGTGTAGCCGCGAGTGCGCCAGGGCTGCCAGCTGCGCGAGCCGCGTCAACGCGCGCGCCCGCAGCGCGCCCGAGCGCGGCAACGTCTCCGCCAGCGCTACTGCCGCCACACACATGTACTCACAAGTGCAGCGGGTTGTCGGAGTGTAGCCGCGAGTGCGCCAGGGCTGCCAGCTGCGCGAGCCGCGTCAACGCGCGCGCCCGCAGCGCGCCCGAGCGCGGCAACGTCTCCGCCAGCGCTACTGCCGCCACACACATGTACTCACAAGTGCAGCGGGTTGTCGGAGTGTAGCCGCGAGTGCGCCAGGGCTGCCAGCTGCGCGAGCCGCGTCAACGCGCGCGCCCGCAGCGCGCCCGAGCGCGGCAACGTCTCCGCCAGCGCTACTGCCGCCACACACATGTACTCACAAGTGCAGCGGGTTGTCGGAGTGTAGCCGCGAGTGCGCCAGGGCTGCCAGCTGCGCGAGCCGCGTCAACGCGCGCGCCCGCAGCGCGCCCGAGCGCGGCAACGTCTCCGCCAGCGCTACTGCCGCCACACACATGTACTCACAAGTGCAGCGGGTTGTCGGAGTGTAGCCGCGAGTGCGCCAGGGCTGCCAGCTGCGCGAGCCGCGTCAACGCGCGCGCCCGCAGCGCGCCCGAGCGCGGCAACGTCTCCGCCAGCGCTACTGCCGCCACACACATGGACTGCGCCGGCGCCGCGCCCGCCGCGCAACATAACGTCTCTGAAAACAAAAAACTAAGTGTGAAAAAATATTGCATACAGGCGGAGATAGGGGGAGGCTTCTGCCTAGCATAGGGGCACCATAGGCTAAAAATAATAACAACTTTCCCCAAAGAACATAGGACAAAATGTGAAAACAAAAGAAGAATTATTATTATTATTATTAGCCTAATAATAGGATAGGCTAATAATAAAAGAAAAATATGGGACCTTTTTTATATTTTCATATTTGTTCCAGTGGTGGGCAACACATTGTTCGTAGAAATCAGCCCTTATTAATCACATCTTTCCTCAATAAACATGGTTCGAATAATTTCAAGGAGTAAACTAGCCTATAAAACTGAACAACTTTTCCTAAGGAACATAGGTTGAAATACGAAAAGGCGTTTTGGAGCTCCCATACTAATTTACCAACCCACCAAATCAATTTGTGGGAGTAGCTTACCTATCAGAGCGAGTACTAATATTGTAAGAGACAAAATACGTTTTGGGGGCGATAAACCCGTGCTAGGCTCGGTCAACCAGGTACTATGACAATAACTTACCTATCAGAGCGAGTACTAATATTGTAAGAGACAAAATACGTTTTGGGGGCGATAAATCCGTGCTAGGCTCGGTCAACCAGGTACTATGACAATAACTTACCTATCAGAGCGAGTACTAATATTGTAAGAGACAAAATACGTTTTGGGGGCGATAAACCCGTGCTAGGCTCGGTCAACCAGGTACTATGACAATAACTTACCTATCAGAGCGAGTACTAATATTGTAAGAGACAAAATACGTTTTGGGGGCGATAAATCCGTGCTAGGCTCGGTCAACCAGGTACTATGACAATAACTTACCTATCAGAGCGAGTACTAATATTGTAAGAGACAAAATACGTTTTGGGGGCGATAAACCCGTGCTAGGCTCGGTCAACCAGGTACTATGACAATAACTTACCTATCAGAGCGAGTACTAATATTGTAACAGACAAAATACGTTTTGGGGGCGATAAACCCGTGCTAGGCTCGGTCAACCAGGTACTATGACAATAACTTACCTATCAGAGCGAGTACTAATATTGTAACAGACAAAATACGTTTTGGGGGCGATAAACCCGTGCTAGGCTCGGTCAACCAGGTACTATGACAATAACTTACCTATCAGAGCGAGTACTAATATTGTAAGAGACAAAATACGTTTTGGGGGCGATAAACCCGTGCTAGGCTCGGTCAACCAGGTACTATGACAATAACTTACCTATCAGAGCGAGTACTAATATTGTAAGAGACAAAATACGTTTTGGGGGCGATAAACCCGTGCTAGGCTCGGTCAACCAGGTACTATGACAATAACTTACCTATCAGAGCGAGTACTAATATTGTAAGAGACAAAATACGTTTTGGGGGCGATAAATCCGTGCTAGGCTCGGTCAACCAGGTACTATGACAATAACTTACCTATCAGAGCGAGTACGACAGGGTCGGCGTGGAGCAGGTTGGGGGGTCCGGTGAGGGCGAGCGCGGAGCGGAGCAGGCGGACCCCCGCGCCCAGGCAGCGCCGCCAGAATGACCCCCCAGGGCCCTCCATTATTCTAAGAAAACAAACAAAAAAGATGTTAAAGTAAGGAACATAAGTCGAAATATGAAAAAAAAATGTGGACTTTCCACACAAAATGTACCACTTAAGTCAATTTATATGGAGGTCTAATTTTTTTCATCAAAGGAGGAGCCAAGTGGTTAGGACAGTACAGTACGGTGAAGGATATATATATATATATGTATATATAACAAGCTTACTGCGGGGGGAGGGCGGGGAGGAACACGTCTGCGTGTAGAGCGGCTGTCAGCTTGAGTTTGACAGCTGCTGACAAGCGCTGCAGCGCTGCGGTGGCGTCGGGCACGGCGGAAGTCTTCACTATGAGTTGCCTGAGGCGGATGCAGGCGCGGACGCACATCGGGTCCCATGCGTGCTCCACTATTTCTGTAAGAAACAAGTTCTGTGAATTATTTGAAAACGCAAATCTCTCTCGCACATCTTTTTCTTATCGCTTGGGACACGAAGTCGTCCAACGACCCAGTAAACCCTGGTGTCAGAATTTTTCAACCGCCTTCTACAAGAAGCAGGCTTCTGACGTGATTGTGTAACTACCGTCGTCTATATAATGTAAGCACGTGTAAGGTTGTTTACACTATTCATATTGTGATTTTAACGGGTTCTTATCGACGAATTAATCAGTTAACCAGTGATCGTGACGCTTACAACAGTGTCAACAAAAGATCGGGATCAAAAAAAATTCGTCGGAAAGACCCCATTAAAATCACTACTAAGAATATTTACAGTCGATTATATTTTACGCCCTATATAAGAAAACTGAAGTTAAGAATTAAATAAAGAAATATTATCCGATGCTGAATTCTTCGCTGTAGAAGCCACATACCAGTCAATTTAGGAAGTACAACCCTCGACACGATCATAGGCACCAGCATGAGATCCGGGTCCTGCCTAACCGACTCCTCGGTGACCTTGGGAGGCTGCTCCGCATCAGACCCTGAGTCCTCGCTGTCGCTGGCGCTCTTAGTGGAGTGGACTCCGTACATGGCTAAGCAGCGGTACCAGTCCATCCGCTCGTAGTCTTCGTTATCCTCGTCAGCTAACGGGTTCCATAGGATCAGCTGGAGAGTAGGAGTATGTTATTTGTTATATAAAAAGAGTTAAAAAAAGTGTAGTACGGACTCGTAAATAATAAAGTCTGTTATTTATTCAGAGACAGTAAATTGATATTAATGGGTTTCCAGTTTTTTGCTAATATATAGTGATGTGTCAATACCTTAAAAGCCGACCTTAAAGGACGACCGATGTGGCGCAGTGGTAGTGCGACTGCCTATGACGCAGACGGTCCCGGGTTCGATTCTCGGTGGGTCACTCACAAAGTTGATATTTATCACTTTGTGAATTTGTTCCCAGTCTGGTTAGGACATTGCGGGCTGAACCACCCGATTGTCCGTAAGTAAGATGGTTCCGTGTTTCGGATAGCACGTTAAGCCGTAGGTCCCGGTTGCTGTCTATGATCACTTAGACGGCGGTCGTTACACAACCATGCCAGAAGCCTGCTACTTGTAGAAGGCGGTTGAAAAATTCTGACACTAGGGTTCATCGGGTCGTTGAACGACTTGGTATCCCACACGATAAGAAGAAGACCTTAAAAGCCCCAAAAGTCCACTGATGGACATGTCCTCCTCCTATTCGGGGGTATTGCCATGCTCACCATGCTTGGCAGGCAGATTGGCGAGCGCATTCTTAGATGTTGCATTCTGTTGCATTCACAGGGAACCCTGCTGCCCATTCCCTTGATGATTATCCCCAAGTCCGTTTTTACGACACCAAAAGGTAGAATTGAGGTAAAAAAGTAAGTAATTCAAACTGGTAACTATTGTTATAAAAATGGGGAAGTTTTAAATCTTTTCGTTTAGTTTGTCACTTACCTGATGCCTCACATAAGGCGCTAACAGCTTCGGTAGACAATCAGCAATATAAGCATCAGTATATAACGTCGGTTCTCTTTTCCGCCATCTTGCCAACTTAGCACAGACCCCTCTGACGTCACGCCACGCGGGCAACGCGTCCGCGAATAGCGAGGCCGACAGTTGGCGTATTGCGTCTGCGGAAAGATAAAGTGAGGTTAGAAATTGCAATAAATTAATTGCGCATGACAAAAGTATGGAAGGAGTAAGAATGGGCATTATTAAGATTGAAAAGGGGATTTACATCATGTAATATAATTACGTTTTGCTTTTATTAACAATCACTTATTCGAAACTTGAAAGATAAATTATGCGTTAAGGGTATATCAGTACATAGTATATAGCAAAGTCGCTTTTCGCGTCTGTATATATGTATGTATGTTCGCTAAAATCTTTAAAACTACACAACGGATTTTAATGCAGGTTTTTTTAATAGATAGAGTGATTCAAGAGGAAGGTTTTTATGAATAATACTTGGCGGAAATAAGATTCCCACGGGAAATTGAGTTGCAGCGGTCGCAGCCGCTGGGCCGGTAGTACGTGACAAAGGATGAAAAGAAAAATAAGAGCAACGAAATAACGAAGGAGAGAAAACAGCTAGTTTTCTAGTATGGGTTTGACAGCTGTCAAAATTGTCTTTTTCATGTGCTGACACTTTAGTGTTGAAATTAGCCTACCCTATCTCGCTCGTGGACGCAATGCTGTCTCTCGTTGGGAGGCAGTTCATCATCACTGGAGTCCCCGTCCCGATGGTTGAGGGAGGTCCCTGCGTTATTAGCCACGAATGCCCTCAGTCTCCCTATGACTCCCTCAGTCTCCTAGCTTCCTCATTACCTCTCTCGTGGACGCCATGCTGTCTCTCGTTGGGAGGCAGTTCATCATCACTGGAGTCCCAGTCCCGATGGTTGAGGGAGGTCCCTGCGTTATTAGCCACGAATGCCCTCAGTCTCCCTATGACTCCCTCAGTCTCTTAGCTTCCTCATTACCTCTCTCGTGGACGCCATGCTGTCTCTCGTTGGGAGGCAGTTCATCATCACTGGAGTCCCCGTCCCGATGGTTGAGGGAGGTCCCTGCGTTATTAGCCACGAATGCCCTCAGTCTCCCTATGACTCCCTCAGTCTCCTAGCTTCCTCATTACCTCTCTCGTGGACGCCATGCTGTCTCTCGTTGGGAGGCAGTTCATCATCACTGGAGTCCCCGTCCCGATGGTTGAGGGAGGTCCCTGCGTTATTAGCCACGAATGCCCTCAGTCTCCCTATGACTCCCTCAGTCTCCTAGCTTCCTCATTACCTCTCTCGTGGACGCCATGCTGCTTCTCATTGGGAGGCAGTTCATCATCACTGGAGTCCCCGTCCCGATGGTTGAGCGAGGTCCCTGCATTATTGGGGATCCCCTCGGTCTCCTAGCTTCCCTATTACCTCTCTCATGGACGCCATGCTGCCTCTCGTTGGGAGACAGCTCATCATCACTGGAGTCCCCGTCCCGATGGTTGAGCGAGGTCCCTGCATTATTGGGGATCCCCTCGGTCTCCTAGCTTCCCTATTACCTCTCTCGTGGACGCCATGCTGTCTCTCGTTGGGAGGCAGTTCATTATCACTGGAGTCCCCGTCCCGATGGTTGAGGGAGGTCCCTGCGTTATTAGCCACGAATGCCCTCAGTCTCCCTATGACTCCCTCAGTCTCCTAGCTTCCTCATTACCTCTCTCGTGGACGCCATGCTGTCTCTCGTTGGGAGGCAGTTCATCATCACTGGAGTCCCCGTCCCGATGGTTGAGGGAGGTCCCTGCGTTATTAGCCACGAATGCCCTCAGTCTCCCTATGACTCCCTCAGTCTCCTAGCTTCCTCATTACCTCTCTCGTGGACGCCATGCTGCTTCTCATTGGGAGGCAGTTCATCATCACTGGAGTCCCCGTCCCGATGGTTGAGCGAGGTCCCTGCATTATTGGGGATCCCCTCGGTCTCCTAGCTTCCCTATTACCTCTCTCATGGACGCCATGCTGCCTCTCGTTGGGAGACAGCTCATCATCACTGGAGTCCCCGTCCCGATGGTTGAGGGAGGTCCCTGCGTTATTGGCGGCGGATTCCCTCGGTCTCCCTATGACTCCCTCGGTCTCCCTATGATCCCCTCGGACTCCTAGTTTCTTCATTACCTCTCTCATGGACGCCATGCTGCTTCTCATTGGGAGGCAGTTCATCATCACTGGAGTCCCCGTCCCGATGGTTGAGGGAGGTGCCTGCATTATTGGCCGCGGATTCCCTCGCGAGGCGCCGCGCGCGCCGCCTGCCCTCGCGCTCGGCCGCGCGCCGGACCTTGTCTTCCGTGTCTACTGGCTTCGACGCGCCGGGGCGGGCTACAATAAATGATAAAATTTGTAAGTCACTGTTAACTGAAGTCGCCTTAATGCCGGCTTAAATTAGAATAGCATCACCCCAAGGCTTAGATTAGAATAGCATCACCCCAATTCTACCCGTGGATGTAAAAAGGAGATAATAGGCTACATTCCTGACAGGTCAAATGAGCTACTTTTTAAAACTATCTAAAACGGTATTTTGTATGACAATAGCAATCTATGGTGTCATTGATTGCCATTTTGGATGGCATCGGAACACTTATTTTTCTGTAATTTTACTGTTTTAATACATTATTTTGGAAAAATTATGAATGGAGTCCGTAGCATTTTTGGACAACAGTTTTAAGCATACAACTTTTATATTTTATTGATGACCTAGGAAACTCGTAGTGTCGTAAAAAGGGGATCCCCACAGGTGGGGGGCCATGCAAATATTTTAAGGGGTGAATCAGCCCATGAAACTGTACAACTTTCCCCAAGCCAAGAATGGACCTCCCATACAAATTGACTTGGTCGGCCGATAATTTTGTACAGGAGGTCCAAATTTTTTTAACAGTAATTTCCAAATAAAAACCTACTTACCAGCAAGGGCCAATACATCCTGCGCCTGATCCCTGACGTCCGCGCGGCGCCGCTCCATGAGAAACTCGCATTTCCGTCGATGTAACGCCAACGCACGCGCTTCCAACGTTTCTAGCTCGGGCATCTACAACAAAACCAAACACATACCACGCACATACAGTCATCATTCTCCTTGCCTTATCCCGTTCTCTATCGAGGTCGGCCCCCTAACTTAGGGGATTTGACGAGGGACCAAGTTTTATCTACTTAGTTTCTATCAATTTATATCTAGCGCACTGCACTTGCCACCCCTACTCTCCCTTATTCCGGCCGCGTGGAGTAATCTGTCCTTTATTTATCTATCTATTTATCGATGTATTTGTCGATCTGTTTTTTGTCCATTTATCTACTTTATATGTATTTGTATATATGTCTATCTATCTATTCGTCTATTAATTTATCCACCTATTTGTCTATCTATGTATTTATCTCTCTATTTGTCTATCTTTATATTTCCCTTGCTATCTATTTTTATATCTGTTTATCTACCTATTTGTCTATCTATTTCTCTTCCTATCTATTTATCCATATATCTATTGTCTATTGATCTGTCTATCCATCTGTCATTCTATCTATGCATGTATAACACACGTACCTTTTCATCGAGACACTCGATGAGGTCGGTGAGGTACCCCCTGACGGCCTGCGCCCTCCTGTACGCGGCATCTAGCGCACTGCACTTGCTGCCACGGTTCTCCCTTATCCTCGCCGCGTGGAGTAATCTGTCCTTTATTTATCTATCTATTTGTTAATCTGTCCTTTATTTATCTATCTATTTGTCTATCTATTTAACTATTTGTCTATCTATCTATCTATTTATCTATCTGTCTATCTTTTTATCTGTCAATCTATCTATCTGTCAATCTATATGTCAATCTGTCTATCTGTCAATCTATATGTCAATCTGTCTATCTGTCAATCTATCTATCTATTTATCCATCTCCCTATTTGTCCATCTATCTATGTATATATAATACCCTTACCTTTTCATGGAGACACACTATATGTTTGTGTATATATAATACACTCAGTTTTACTTTTGGTTCCGTGTTTCGGATGGCATGTTAAGCCGTAGGTCCCGGTTGCTCTCTATGATCACTTAGACGGCGGTCGTTACACAACCATGTCAGAAGCCTGCTACATGTAGAAGGCGGTTGAAATATTCTGACACCAGGGTTCATCGGGTCGTTGGACGACTCGGTGTCCTACACGAAGAGACTTACTTTTTCATCGAGACACTCGATGAGGTCGGTAAGGTATCCCCTGACGGCCTGCGCCCTCCTGTACGCGGCATCTAGCGCACTGCACTTGCTGCCCCGGCTCTCTCTTATCCTCGCCGCGTGGAGTAATCTGTCCTTTATCTCTTGCATTCTTGCCGCTGTCGTTTCTCGTTCCATTTGCAGTTCTTGTAATCTGAAAGGTACGATGTAAAAAAGGTGCAATTATTCAGTGAACAACTCATTCCACAAAAAATAGAGGTCGAAATATGGGAAGAATTTTTGGACACATTCAATCAAAGCGCACAGTAGTGCGCAGGCCAAGTCCCACATCCCGTGTCCTGAGCGCATCAACCAGCTGCTGCGCTGTGGTGGGCGGCTGTTGGGTGATGTTGGCGGTTGTTGGGTGTTGTGGGCGGTTGTTGGGTGATGTGGGCGGTTGTTGGGTGATGTGGGCGGTTGTTGGGTGATGTGGGCGGTTGTTGGGTGATGTGGGCGGTTGTTCTAGATACCGTGTCCTGAGCGCATCAACCAGCTGCTGCGCTGTGGTGGGCGGCTGTTGGGTGATGTTGGCGGCTGTTGAGTGATATTGGCGGCTGTTGGGTGATGTTGGCGGCTGTTGGGTGATATTGGCGGCTGTTGGGTGATGTGGGCGGTTGTTGGGTGATGTGGGCGGTTGTTGGGTGATGTGGGCGGTTGTTGGGTGATGTGGGCGGTTGTTCTACATACCGTGTCCTGAGCGCATCAACCAGCTGCTGCGCTGTGGTGGGCGGCTGTTGGGTGATGTTGGCGGCTGTTGGGTGATGTTGGCGGCTGTTGAGTGATATTGGCGGCTGTTGGGTGATGTGGGCGGCTGTTGGGTGATATTGGCGGCTGTTGGGTGATGTGGGCGGTTGTTGGGTGATGTGGGCGGTTGTTGGGTGATGTGGGCGGTTGTTGGGTGATGTGGGCGGTTGTTGGGTGATGTGGGCGGTTGTTCTACATACCGTGTCCTGAGCGCATCAACCAGCTGCTGCGCTGTGGTGGGCGGCTGTTGGGTGATGTTGGCGGCTGTTGGGTGATGTTGGCGGCTGTTGGGTGATGTTGGCGGCTGTTGAGTGATATTGGCGGCTGTTGGGTGATGTGGGCGGCTGTTGGGTGATATTGGCGGCTGTTGGGTGATGTGGGCGGTTGTTGGGTGATGTGGGCGGTTGTTGGGTGATGTGGGCGGTTGTTGGGTGATGTGGGCGGTTGTTGGGTGATGTGGGCGGTTGTTCTACATACCGTGTCCTGAGCGCATCAACCAGCTGCTGCGCTGTGGTGGGCGGCTGTTGGGTGATGTTGGCGGCTGTTGGGTGATATTGGCGGCTGTTGGGTGATGTTGGCGGCTGTTGGGTGATATTGGCGGCTGTTGGGTGATGTGGGCGGTTGTTGGGTGATGTGGGCGGTTGTTGGGTGATGTGGGCGGTTGTTGGGTGATGTGGGCGGTTGTTCTACATACCGTGTCCTGAGCGCATCAACCAGCTGCTGCGCTGTGGTGGGCGGCTGTTGGGTGATGTTGGCGGCTGTTGGGTGATATTGGCGGCTGTTGGGTGATGTTGGCGGCTGTTGGGTGATATTGGCGGCTGTTGGGTGATGTGGGCGGTTGTTGGGTGATGTGGGCGGTTGTTGGGTGATGTGGGCGGTTGTTGGGTGATGTGGGCGGTTGTTCTACATACCGTGTCCTGAGCGCATCAACCAGCTGCTGCGCTGTGGTGGGCGGCTGTTGGGTGATATTGGCGAGCGGCCGCAGGTGCGCCGGGCCCTCCGCCATGCGCGGGGGCGGAGGCGCCACCGCAAACGGGTTCAACTCTACGCCGCCCTCGCCTGGAGAAACACGTAAACTTGTAAAGGTTCATGCCAACTTTTGTTTGGGTGCTCGTCTTGTTTTTCATCAGCCTTGCATCAAACTAGCAATTTTCACGAAACACAGTAGTTCTGGAGTTATTGAAAGTTAAATTTGGGCATTGGAAGAAACAAAAGCGCTTATGTCTAAATTCTTTATCTTCGGTAAACAGTGTAAAAAAGGTTTAAACCTCAGTAATTTTTTTGGGTAAAATAGATAAAGGTATATTTAAAACATATATATATATATATATACTAGCGGCCTGCCCCAGCAGCTGCGCCCGCTGCAACTCATTTTCTCGTGGGAATAAGGATTTTTCCTGGCAAGTATTATACATAAAAACCTTCCTCTTGAATCACTATATCTATTTAAAAAACCTGCATCAAAATCAGTGTGTAGTTTTAAAGATTTAAGCAAACATACAGACATACGCGAATAGCGAATTTGCTTTATACTATATAGTGAAGTTTCCCTGTTATGTGCAACAATTAATGATGCTATTCTTTATTTAAAGTGACGATATTATACATTGCAGACATTTGTGACGCAAGACACATTTAGCCCAGGTATGAGCATCCTGCATTCCTAATATCTTACCAGTAACATCCGATATAGCCGGCATGGCTTTCTTGATCTGCTGCTCCTCCCACTCGTCAGGCTCACTGTCCAACTCCTCGTTGGTAGGCGCTGCAGCTGTGCCGCCTGCCAAGAGAAACATACACATTAACATTGAATTTTCATTGTAGAGTACTGCTAAACCCGCGTTGACATTATCAAAGTTTGCCGCGGTCGGTGTGGACGGACGTGCCTCGCTTAAGGCGGCTTTGTCAAATCTATTTGCTTGGCTAGTGTTGACGCGGATTCTACTTAAAATGAAGCTTGGCTTTTCGGTAGATCATCTTTTACTAGATTACTTAACTTTGAAACTAGAGTACGGGTATCATTCTTGCTGACGAAGTGACGACCGGTGAACAAAAGCAGTTACAGAGTGGTGGCCAAGGGAAGCGAAAAGGTTAGTGGGCCGACAACCTGCTCGATGGTCCGACGATATCGTCAAGTTCACAGGACCTCACTGGACAAGGCTGGCAGGACTGTGAGGATTGGCGCTGTAGAGAAGAGGCCTAATCCTGCAGTGGGTGGATGTGGGCTGAGGATGACGATGATGATAATAATTCTTGCTCATTCTGCTCGCAACACACGTCCTGTCTTACTATTGATATCTCACTTGTCGCCACATCTCGCGATGTATGATGATGGATGATATACGTATAAGGTGTAAAAATATTGGCTGCAAATATTTTACGGAGTGAATCAGCCCATGAAACAACAACTTTCCCCAAAATTTTGGACCTCCCATACAAATTGACTTGGTCGGTTGGTAATTTTGTATGAGAGGCCCAAAATTTTTTCATATTTCGACCTATTATGTTCCTGGGGGAAAGTTGTTCAGTTTCATGGGCTGGTTCACCCCTTAAAGTATTTGTAGCTAATTTTTTTACGCCCTGTATCTTCAGGTAGCACAGTCCAGTAGTTACTCCGACCTGTGAAACTCAACCATAGTTATCACTCACGTTTGGGCTTGTCACTAGGCAGCTCCAGGCCTCTAACTTCAGCTGCATCATCACGCACCAATTTGGACCCTGCTTTCTGATGATCCCATCTCACTATGTCTCGTCTACGTTTCTTTAGGACGCCCAGCAGCCACTGCCACCTGTGAAACTCAACTACAACTAGCACTCACGTTTGGGCTTGTCACTAGGCAGCTCCAGGCCTCTAACCTCAATCCGGCCGTCCTCATCATCGTCCCCGCTGCCATCATCACGCACCAGCCTCGACCCTGCAGGAGCCTCTGAGGGTTTGATCGGGATGTAGTCGCCACCTAGCTCGCGAGCCTGCGGGAGTTTTGATTGTTTTTACGACTGTTAAAACATACATACACAAGTATACATTTACGAAAAGTAGGGTTAGTCCAGTCTGACACCAGAGAATTGACTCCCTGGATTAAGAGATCGGATTATCCGGGTAAATTTTGCCGATATTCCAGGGTGTCCATCTTAGAGTGTCAGTTTGGACTCACCTAATAAGCATTTCGTATCTTATAAGGGTGAACCAATGCATAAAACTGAACGACTTTCTCCGAAGAACATGGGTTGAAACTATGTTCTCCTAGTATACAACAATAAATTGTATGAGAGATGCTAATATTTTTTTTATATATTTCGACCTATGTTTCCTGGGAAAGAAAGGCTGATTCATTGATTCATCTCTTGAAAGGATACATATATGTAGGTGTTGAAACTAAACAAGCTACACAAGACTTCCGCCGATATAATAAGATCAACCCAAAATAGGACAATAATAAATGACGGAATCAGATTAGGAATTTGATGCAGAGACAATATGTCGACATAGATACATTAAAATCAGAAAAAGAAGTCAATAGACTGAAGAAAATAATCCAAATAGAATAATCTCCAAACATTGAAAAAAATACCTTCTCATGTCAAGATAGATTAAGAGATACAGTTCAAGTAAATAAGATTAGAAAACATAAAGAACAAATCTTTTTTTACAAGATTTTATTATGTTCATCACAGAACTTAGGTCAACAGTATTCCAAGGTCTATTGCTGTACAACAATGTAGTATATTTGCCACCCAAGGCCGGCTGACGCGAACTCTACGAGTAAAACCATCTTCCAACGTAAATATGCAATCATCCAGTGGCGGGGTGTTTGTTCCCTCACCTCTCATACCTGCTGTCGGGTCTTGCGCGCGGCGTGGATCAACGCCGCGTCGGGGATATGCCCCCCCACGGCCAGTGCGGCGCGGACTGACTCCGCTCGGTACTGGTGGAAACCCTTGCTATCCTCCTCCTCTTCCGCTGGACTGCCATCTTCTTCTGAAACGTCTCCGGCCCCATCAGCGGCTAAGGCTTCGCGTCCGGAGAGGATTAAGCCCTCTAGAGTGGCTTTCTTCTTAGGTTTTGGTGGTGCCGGTTTGTAGTTGTCTACGTCCATTGGCTTGAAATGTTAAATCGTGATTATGCAACAGTATGGGATAAATAATAAGCAAGAATTAGTTTTAAAATGCCAGATGAAACAGGCTAAATATGAACAAAAATATATCAATTCCATAAAAAAATTGTTAAGAGCAAGTTTTATGAATATGCAATCTAATTCATTATACATTGAAAAGAATAGTTGGTGATTTAATTTTTGTAGAAATATGTAAATTATTCTTGTGCAGCCATGCTGTGTGATACTGGCTTAGAATGGCATCATTCCATTTTCTTACCGCGGGTGCTGTAAGAAGCGACTAAGGGACTCAAGGGTTTAGTGTGTATTACAACTCCAGGCTGACAATCTGTCACTACAGATACACAAATCATGTGAAAGGGCTCTAAATATTTGTCTGATATGGCAATAGCAAACATATTATATGGCCGTTAACGCTCTGCCTACTCCACACAGGATAAATACTCCACACATATTTATTTTCAATATGATTACAAATTTACGTTTATTAAATGTAATGTTTCGATGCATTTTTCATGAACGTAAATCATGTTGTACCTCTCCGTTTTCATTATTAATGTTACTCTTATTGTCTTCTTCAGGTATTTTCTTCTTCTCTTTCTCTTTCCTCTTGGCGAGCCGGTTGCTGTGCTTCGACTTCTTTACCTTGAATACCTCACCTTCTTCTTCTGCAAGATAGAAAACAAAACAAGTCTCAAGATGCTGTCCATTTCATAGTATTCCTTACATTTCTATTGCAAGCTGATTTTTTGGTGTGATAACTTATAACAATAATTTAAACTTGACTCTGATTTTGTTATAACCATCTTTATGTTATCCTTCATGATGCAGAGGTCAAATGGCAGTCGCTCTGTGTAAAAAATTGGATCCACATCAAATTCCCTAGGTTAGGTAGCCGAACCCGACAGAAAATGGGATAGGACAAGGAGAATGAATGGATGTATCATTATTATACTATTATTGTGTTGCAAAAAGTATGTCATCTTCTTGATATGTATGAGAAATGTAAATACGATTACTTTGGGTATGCGTGTATAGTCAGAACGCTAGGTAACGCCAGAAGGAACGCTAGGTTTGTACCTAAACGACACATACAATAACCCTGACAGGTGAGCCTAACATAACCAAACCGCCTTTTTCGCCTCTGCCTAATTAGCATTTTCCCTTACCTTCATCAGCGAAACTCAACAGGCAGGTAGGTTTGACCGGCTTCTCCTTCTTCTGTCTGCTGATCATCGGCGGTGGTGGCGGCTGCGGATCCCCATTACCCTCGGGCTCATCATCATCATCGTCAGCGGTAAACACGCGCCGCTGGATCGGCTTCTTAGGCTTCCGAAACAACGACATCTTCAGCAGTAACACAGTTTCCGTTTACAACCTAAATATACACCATTTGATGGTCTCAATCACGTATTTGTTGTATAATTTTGTCGGACAAAATTCTATACGCTTTCATTTTTTTTTTTTTTTATTCGTCCATTCTGGACAGGCAAAGGTCTTAAGACCATACAGCCTCGTCTTCAGTACTTCTTTCTTGAATATTTATAAATTATACGTCTTCAGTTAATTTCCTTTTCCTGTGTATTTTCACCAATAATACGTCTTCAGTATTTTGTCCATTCAGTGTGTTGTTCTTCTTGTGTATTTTTATATTTTATACGTCTTTAGTAAGTTTATTCTTTTTGTGTATTTTTATAAATTTTACGTCTTCAGTGTTTTGTCCATTCAGTGTGTTTTGATATTTCGTACGTCTTCAGTATACTTGTCCATTCCGGGTATTTTTGAAATAAAATCGTCTTTAAACGTTTCATGAAACTTTCGTTAAAAGTTTCAAATGATTTTGTCGTTTCATCATCTTTTTTAATTGAGTTTTTATTTACAAATTATTTCACATTAAATTATATACAATGACTTAAACTAAATTTCCTTTACAGTTGATATTACAAAATTATACAATGGTACGTAAGTAGAATTATTTTGAAGTAATGTCTGTACAGAGTGCGGGACCAGTTGTGGTTCTCCGTAAATACGGATTAACTCGTCCATCAGCAAAAGGCGCTGGATACCGAAAGACGAGCATGAAAAGAACAAATGATCAATGGTTTGATCCTCTTGTGACTGACAATGATCGCAATGCGGATTATTTACAATTTTCATTCGAAACAGGTGATGATTAAGACGGCAGTGTCCAAACCTTAAACGGCTTATTGTGGAGTAAAACTTTTTACAACGGTATATATTACCGGTACGGAACCAAGAAACGGACTTCAAATTAACATTCAAAGCAGCATACCAAGAACCTTTGTTTTCTATTTGTACTATGTGATCCCAATGTTCTTTCCACTTATCATACATTCTTTGTTTCAGAACAGCAACTATATCAGTATATGGTAATAATAAATTCAAATCATTACCAACAGTTTGAGAATTTGAAATTGAACGAGCCAAATAGTCTGCTTTTTCGTTGCCGGATACTCCTATATGAGATGGAGTCCACATGAAGTCAACCGTTATTTGATGATTATCGCGAAGATTAAACCAAAGATCCTTTATACTGTATATGAGATAATTCGTGTTTGCATTCATTTTATTATTTTGCAATGCCTTCAAAACACTCATGCTATCACTGACTATGACCCACCTATGAAAACCACAGTTGCGATTAAGTATGTGCTTAAGCGCACCAAGTATAGCGACTGCTTCCGCAGTAAATATGCTGGATTGTTTGTCTATTTTATATCCAATACCTATTTTAGTAGCAGGATCGTATATTGCAAAAGATACATTTGACTCGTTCTTTGCGCCATCAGTGTATAAAAATTTATATCCATTCCAAAGAGATAATCTTTCATAAACTTCCTCCTTCCTAGAAAGATTATTCTCAATTACTATATTCATTGGACTGAATTTACTTTTATAGGGTCCATCATAACATGGTAGATAATTATTATTTTGAAAGATAGGAAGGTTTTGTAAGCATGCCATATATTCAGAAAAGCCTTGCAAAATATAACATGGTTTTTGAATTGTTGAAATACTAGGATGGGTAAGCTCAGCTATAAGATTGTTATTTTTTTCCGAGTAGAGTTTTAGAATAAACCTTTCTTTTAGATAAGCGAGACGAATAGTCAGAGGAGGCAGATTACACTCCACTTGTAAAGAAACAATTGGAGTGGTCCTGAAAGCTCCGGTGACTATCCGCATGCATTTGTTTTGTATTTTATTAAGAATATCAATGAGTTTGGAGTCTCCCGCATAGCATAAGAACCCATATTCAAAATGCGACCTTACAATTGATTTATATAGCATAAGCAGAACTTTTGGGTCCGCTCCCCAACTAGTACCACAAAGTGATTTCAAGACATTGCAAGCCTTATTAGCTTTTACTATCAAGTTATCTGTATACTTTTTCCATGACAGGTTACGACAAAATACAACACCCAAAAATTTTGTATCCATAGAAACTGGCAAAGCAATATTGTTGTAAAAAACTGGGCTCAAATTGACATTGTTGTGTTTGCCAAAAACAATGACCTTGGATTTTTGTGGATTAACTTCAAGATTTAAATATGAAAGATATTTATGAAGATTAATTAAAGCCGAATTAATGTTATTTGTAATATCATTTGAATTGTTTCCTGACATATACACTACAAGATCATCTGCAAACTGTAAATTTTTGATGTTGGGTCCTAGTATTAGGTTTAACCGGCGTATATATAAAATAAATATCAACGGAGATAAGATTCCACCCTGACATACTCCAACAGAAGACAAACGAGGACCAAATAGTCCACCATTATACTTGACATACACTTTCCTATTAAGCAAAAAATCTCGAATCCACTGAACAAGTTTCAATGGAATATGAATATACAATAACTCTGTACATAAAATATCTATATTTACATTGTTAAAAGCACCGGCAATATCAAAAAACACACTTATGAGTTTGTTGTTACCGCCAATGCTTTTTAAAATATCTAAATGTAATAAACTAATACTTTCACGAGCCGAACGGCCTCTACGAAAACCAAACTGATTTACTGGCAACAGTCTATTATGTTCTATATAATATTCAAGACGTTGCTTAAGAAGCTGCTCAAATATTTTTCCCACACAAGAAGTTAACGTTATAGGACGATATGAGTCAGGATCAAGTTTAGGTTTATCAGGTTTTTGGATAGGTATAATACAATCAATTTTCCATTCAGGAGGAATGTCATTATTGGACCATAACGCGTTAAAAATGTCTAACAACACTAACAAACTACTTTGCGATAACTTTTTGAACATTAAATATGGAATATAATCTAGCCCACATGAAGTGTCACGACGAGAAAAGATTGCGGCTCTTAATTCCTGAATGGTGAACGGTTCAGTGATAAAACTATTTTGAGAATTGTTATTTGAAGTAGTATCAGTAGATACAAACTTATTTTCCACAAAATCTGGAGTATATTTGTGGAGAAAACTAAAAATCCAATCTATATTGTCATCTGAACTTTGAGGAACATATGATTTGTTATATTTACGCATGAAGCGCCAAATTATTGATAAGGGAGTACAACGATTAAAAGAAGAACATAATGTGACCCACGAGCTTTTTCTCTCCGTTTTAAGAATAAGTTTTTTAACAGCTTGTAATCTTTTAAATTCTAAATAGTTTTCTAAATTTGGATTGTATTTAAAACGTATGTATGCTTCTTTAGCATCACGAACAGCAATAGAGCATTTATTATTCCACCAAGGGAGAGTAGGCCTACGTTTACGTCCACCCACTCCCGATCTTGACCGATCGGGATTGCGAGGACTGCCAACAGCATGCCCACTAGTATTTGGAATTGATTGAGATATAGCACAGAACAATATTTTAATAAACAAATTATAAGCCTCTAAAGGCGAAAATGAATCCAACTGAAAATCAAACAGCAAATGTTCCACTTTTTTGGTATACATTTGCCAATCCACATTCCTAAAATTGGGTTGGATGGGCATATGCACACCACTACTGTTACTATTATTGTTATTAGAAACATCATTTAAAACTATTTTAGTTAATACAGGGAGATGATAACTTCCAAGAGGATCGTCATGGACAGACCAACTGCAACAGAGAGCCAAAGAAGGAGACACAATAGTTAAATCTAAAGCATTCGGACGCCAAGTTAAAGTACCCACTGTAGTGAGTTGACCATCATTTAATATGACTAAATTATTATCGTCAACAACTTCCAAGACAGCTCTACCACGAGGTGCGACAGAACCACAGCCCCATACAGTATGATGCGCATTAAAATCACCAGCAAGAACAAATGGACTAGGTATAGACTTGACTAAATTGTCAAATTTCACTTTATCAAATGCAGGATTGCAGTTCGTAGGACTATAAAAGCTGACAAAAGTAATTTTTTTACCGTTTATTGTTACTTGTATGCATATATTCTGTAACGAATTATCAAAATAAATGTCGGTTTTATTGTAATTAATGCTATTATGAATTAAAATGCATACACCATTATGATTGTTACCGCAATCATTGCGCTCTACATTGTAACCTCGAATATTCAGCCTATGATGAGGCTTCAACCAGGTTTCGCATATAATTGCGATATGTATATCTTTGTCGTATAAAAAATGGGTAAATTGATGTTTATTATGTAATAAGCTTTGTGCATTCCATTGCACGACATTGAGACAGTCCATTATTTGGTTGAATGGGCTCCCTCTCTGATCGTGTTCTGAAACGCAGCACGTATGGTTTCAGTGTTAATTGGGGTATCATCATTTGTTTTATTGGAGATCAATTTTACAATAACTTGTGTGATCATGTTTAGAAATGTTTGACTTTTGATAATGTTTTGTAAATATTGATTTGAGTTTCTTGCCGCCAAATGCGGAAACGATTTTTCGTCAAAAAGTGCCGAATATGTAGCTGAATGGGACTTAATTTTGTTTTCTTCAATTTTGGCTTTTTTAATTGGACACGCCGCCGAAATAGCCACGTGATCGCCCTTACAGTTCACGCAAATGGGGGTTTTGCTTTTGTCGGCATTACATTGTTTGAAGTTGTGTGGTCCTGAACAAATTGAACAAACATCATTGTTTTTACAGTAGCTAGCAATATGTTCAAACTGCAAACATTTTAGGCACTGCTTTACAGGTGGAACATATTGTGATACCTCATGTCTCCAAGAATCGAGAAAGACGTGTTCTGGAAGTTGGGTTGATGCAAAAGTTACTGCAACAGTTTGAGTGGGAATATATCGCTGTATTAAAGGCAAAACCAACTAACTCGTATTTTTTGCAGTTTTTCACTTTTTGATACCACTCGATTCAAAATTTGATTTTCTATCTAGTGGTAAAACCCACTAACCCGTATGTCTAACCGTTGCCGAGATGGTAAGAGTAAATAGCGATTATATTGCTGATTTGCCCAGGATGGTACAGTCAAAAAATAATAACCACACTTAATTTTTAATTTATTCTTTGCAATTGTAAAGTAAAAGAAAGTAACCAGCATTTGTTGGTTTTGCTTTTGAGAATTGCTCAATTTTTTAAGTAGTTGTTAGTGAAGTTTTTTAAGTAGTTGACGACCGATGTGGCGCAGTGGTAGTGCGACTGCCTTTGACGCAGAAGGTCCCGGGTTCGATTCTCGGTGGGTCACTCACAAAGTTGATATCTATCACTTTGTGAATTTGTTCCCAGTCTGGTTAGGACATTGCGGGCTGAACCACCCGATTGTCCGTAAGTAAGATGGTTCCGTGTTTCGGATGGCACGTTAAGCCGTAAGTCCCGGTTGCTGTCTATGATCACTGAGACGGCGGTCGTTACACAACCATGTCAGAAGCCTACTACTTGTAGAAGGCGGTTGAAAAATTCTGACACTAGGGTTCATCGGGTCGTAGGACGACTCGGTGTCCCACACGAAAAGAAGAAGAAGAAGAAGTGGAAAAACATATTAAGTAATTTTAATATCTATAAGGAAAAATTCGGGAACATATTAATTCGTTTCCTAAAATGGAAAGTCATTACGTAAGAAAAGACATAAAACGACAATATCTAGACTTTAATTTGGGATTTTTCGTTCCCAAGAAAGACCAGTGTCTATTATAAGCAAAATATGATCGTTCGGATGCGGAAGGAAAAGTAAAGTTAGATCTTGAATACAAAGAGCACATAAAAAGAAAAGAGACATGCAATAAAGAGAAACAGAAAGATAAAGAGAGAGCAGAGAAAGAAAATGATTTTATATCAGCGTCATTTGATCTTCAGGCGATTCTTCAGATACCCAGTGGGGACGTAGGTCCTTTATATTACTGCAGAAAACTCACAGTCTATAACTTGACAATCTATGAGAGCGCTTTTCCTAACGAAGCATTTTGTTTTGCATGGACCGAAGTAAATGGCAAGAAAGGTAGTTCCGAGATTGGATCAATCATATTACACTATTTGGCTCAAATCCCCGACCATGTAAAGGAGTTGTCATTGTTTACAGACACATGTGGAGGGCAAAATCGCAACCAGTACGTGGCAGCGGTTCTGTTATGGGCAGTCCATAAAATAGACCATATTAATGTAATAGAACACAAGTTCTTGGAGTCGGGACATACCTATATGGGAGTGGATTCAATGCACAGTAGCATCGAACATGCCCAGAAGCACACAAGTGTTTACTCTGTTACAGACTGGCTGAATATTTTTAAACGCGCTCGATCATCAAAACAACGCAAAGAAGCGAAAAAAAATAAAACTAAGCAACCCTATCACGTCAAAGAGATGAAATACAGTGAGTTCAAAGATCTTAAAGCGTTTGCTAAATTCCTGATGATAAGTAAAACCAAAACTAATGAAGGACAGCGAGTGAAGTCGTTAAAAATCAAACGAATGAGATACGTAAAGGGCGAAACAAAAATATTTTATAACTATGACATGTCAAACAACTTTTATACTTTAGATCTTGGAGCTCAGGACCAGGACTCTATAGATCACACACCAGAACAAGACAAGAACAAAGATGGACACGTCACCTGCAGCTCCAACCGCAACAGTGCACCCATTTTTCCCAAACCAACTAGAACCTTTGTACACAGACCATCTACCTATACCAGCAGCCAAAAAGGCTGATCTTCTAAAGCTGTGTAAAAGAGGTGTTATTCCTGAGGAATATCACGGATGGTTCCAAAATTTAAAAGCAGACGGAGACAAAGTCGATCGCGTACCAGATCTTACAGTTTCAGATGACTCGGAGTATGATGCTGATGACTTATGAAACCGTAAGATCTGGTATGCGATCGATGAGTTAATAATTAATATTAGAAGTTAAAGTAGAATATTAAGATTTATGCCAAAATTTAAATAAACTTGATTTAATAACGTGTGAGTTTCTTTCCCTATTATTAATAATCTGCCCCATTTTTAAAGCTGATTAGATTGTTAAACAAAATAAAATAGTACATATTTTCACATTATTTTTTATTAGAAATCGGTTCAACTTAAGATGCAAAACCAACTATTTTTTACTTTTTTATTTTTATTTCATTAATGGAAAATGCTATTGTCACCAAAGGAAGTAGATCACCAAAAAAAGATCTTTACCCCCTAAATTAAAAATACTATCTGTCAGGAGTTAATAAATCTCAAAAAATCATGACATTGGTGATATAGAGGCAAAACCAACTAACTAAGGGGCATAAAAAATAAAACTTAATAATTAAAACCTTACAAATAATAATTCTTTACTTTCATTACACATGTTTAAAAGATTACTAATTAAAGAAATAGCTATTCAGGGCTGAACAGAATTGTCTCATGTTTAATAACTGAATTTGAAGCGCAAACTTTGTAAATGCGGTAACTCAAAAACTTTAAGTCACATTTTTGTGCTAGTTAGTTGGTTTTGCCTTTAATACGGCGATATGTAACCTGACCTCCCTCTACTCGCTTGCGCATAAAACGCCGCACTTGAACGACATTACGTGAGCTTCCAATCAGAGAAAATATTTTTTTGTTGGACAAGTTAACCGGGACTGACTTAACAACGCCGGTTATTTCTGTTCCTGAAGCGGGAATTGACGCGTACAATGTCAACTCATCTAAAATTTTGCTGCTTAGAAACATATTTGCATTGTTCGACAAGTCGAATGTAATAGCCACTTTATATCTATTGACCGGTCTCAAATGTAGCACACCAGACACAGCATGTTTCCTGAGTGCCTGAGACAAGGCGACTTTATCGTTATCAGAGAACGGCTTTTGGTCGACTTGGTGTTTTAAAAATACTACAAAATCCTTACGGTCAGACGTTTCCGGATACTTTCTACTATATTCTTTTACCTTGTAGGGCCGGTACTTATCTGCCTCCTGCTCCATATCGGAGTCCTCCTCAGGATCCGAATTCCCTCCTGGATCAGTCGGGTCTTTTTTTCGTTTCTTGGGCTTATCCTTCCGCCCCATCTTCAGTTTTTATGTACACACCTAACTATGTACAAGAAATATTTACAAAAACACTAGAGAAACTATGATTATTTACAATTTTTTAACAATTTTCAAAAATATTTTCTTAAAGCGCGCCTTTACGGTTCGAACGTTTCCCGCCGAAAAAAAGCTATACGCTTTCAAAGCCACTTCATTTTTTCCACAGATTATTAATTTATAATCTATAGACGTTACGTTCATTGAATTTAGAAATGCGAATAAATAAATGGCAACATTTGTAAGATGTTTGTCAAAATGTGTTTTACTGTACATAACTGACTGCATTTTGATGCATGAAAAAGAGACAATGCTCTACTTTACAAAAAGTGCTATCTCTTTTTAAATTTTCAATTATGACTCAGCCTTCAACGAGTGTGTGTTATTAGATAATGGCAACACCATCTTTAGTGCTGAGACAACATTTAGGATATCGATATAATGCATAATAAAATCATAATCATCTTGACTGACTGAAAATCGAATTAAAACAGGGCCGTTATAGTTATCACAAACAGAAAAAATATGTACAATGACTAGCTTAACTAAAAATAAAACAGTTGTCTGTCAGCTTCATACGGAAAGAAAAAGCTCCTTATCTATAAGCACATTTGTTTTCACACTTTCAATTTAATGAAACACTTGCTAAGTTTTCATACAGCAAGGAGTTTCATGGAGCTAAGCGCACCGAACTGAGAACAAGCCATGAAACAACTGAAATATACCAAATAAAAGAAATTAAAATTAAATAATTCAGGCAAAACACAGCGTGCCAATTAAATTAATAACCTTAGTTCAAAATTTTAATTGCTGCGTATTGTAAACAATTTCATAAAGTTCCAAAAACATCTCAATTTGAAAAAAGTTTGGTTTTCATATTCATACGTTTTAATTTCTTTTCAGTAAAACAGTTAATTTAAATTTAAATATTCTCATTATTTTTAACCGATTGAATTGAACAATTCCTTTAATTTTTGGATTGATTCATCAATATCAAAGCTTTTCAGCATAACAATTTTAAAATTTTATACTTTATGCAATGAACTGGATAACAACTTGCTACCTTTATCCTCACTATCAGGGGCCGCCTAATAATAAGGTTGGACAGACAGGTTCAGATGTTTTAAAAGAGAGCTAGGCTTTTGTCGGTGGAGCAGTAGGTAAAGGTAACTACCATTCTCCTCATCTCTCCGTCAGAGATTTAGCAGGTTCAGTTATTTCTGCATTTAAAAATATCCACCAAGATTCACTCTCTGACAGACTGAAGCTTCAACTCGCCTCTTCGTTTCCCGTCGCCTCATCGACACTGACAAAAAGTTATCGATATAGTTATGTTATCGAAAACAATATCTCATCTCTATCTTATTGAAATCGTCCCGCACAGCGTTTGTGCGTTTAGTTTTGGTGAGTAAAAAAATATCTGAATAAATCGAAGAAATCATGAGTTTTTGTGCTTTATTATTTTGTAAGATGAATCGACGTCGCTCAGCGATTAAAACGAACACCATATTTTTGTGCTTAACTTGAAAAATTTGGAGTTAAGTGACGCGTCATGTTCAACTTGAAACCTTCGTCTTTTGCAGTCCTTAAATTTCTACGAAGTCCCTACACACTACAAGATGGGTAGGGAGGACAAGGCTACTTGGAAGACTAACTACTTCACCAAAATCATTGTAAGTTATCAAAAATTATTTGTTCATGTTCATAACCTCTAACTTTCTCCTGGCCATATGCCTGTGAAGAGGATTGAGTGATTCATAGGTAGTACTCAAGACTATATACGCGTTTATCGCCTTACTGTGCATCAGCGGAATATTTATCTCTCACAAGGCTTGTTTACTTAGCTCAGAACCTCAAAACCAGATCTCAGGCTCATTAATATTTTGCCAATTTTTCTAGCAACTCCTAGACGAGTACCCAAAATGTTTCCTCGTGGGTGCAGACAACGTGGGCTCGCAGCAGATGCAGCAGATCCGCATGGCACTGCGTGGCTCCTCCATCATCCTCATGGGCAAGAACACCATGATGCGTAAGGCCATCAAGGACCACCTGGAGACCAACCCGAACCTTGAGAAGCTGCTGCCCCACATCAAGGGCAACGTCGGCTTTGTGTTCACACGTGGTGACCTTGTTGAGGTAACATCTTTAGATATCTTACAATATAACATCAGATAAAGAAACAATCTGTAAATGAAAATTTTCCTTTCCCAACATAGCCCCCATAGAAAAAGTTGCTCAGTTTCATGGTCTGAGCAAGCCTGTAAAGTTTTCGTTACACTGTCACTTTCAACCTGTATGTAAGAGCCTCAGTGGGAGAAAGAAAGCAACATTCACCACCATTTACAGATCATATCTGTACGGGTTTTACTTATACAGGGTGTAAAAAAAAAACTGCAAATAATTTGAGAGGTGAACCGGCCCATGATACTAAACAACTTCCCCAAGTTACAAAAAAATAAGAAAAAAAATCCTCACAAGAATTTGCCTCACCTGAGCATGCCGTGCGCGGTGGTGAGCACCTGAGGCTGCTCGGGCAGTGTATATGCTGATACTTGTTTGGTGCTTGTCTGTTCTAATACCAACAGGTGTAATGTTAACTTGTTGGCTTCGCTTTCAGACTAAAGTGACTCCTCAAATTTATCCTAATGTGCTTGCCTAATCAAGCATTCACATTGGCATTTTGAAGATACATTTCCTATTTTATTACAGTTTAACTTTCTATTTATGAGTTACAGTGTAAACATATTAGCTGCAAATATTATAAAGAGTGAATCAGCACTTGAAATTGAACAACTTCGTCTTCGTCGAAATATGGGGAAATATTTTTGACCTTCCATTCAAATTGACTTGGCCAATTGGTAATTTGGCATGGGAGGAGGTTGATTTTTTTTTCCATATTTCGACCATGTTTGTTGGGGAAAGTAAAATATTTGCAGCAAAATTTTTTACACCCCGGTAACTATATGTGTTATAGGCTGTCTTAGAAATGAACAATCTCCCTTGAAAATAAACAACCTCTATGCAAAATTTCTTATTTCCAGTAACTTTTTAACACCATAAGTTTTGGGTCAATATTCCATTACATTTAAAAGAACAAACCTAAAAGAGCAAGATTTTGTAGATAATATTTTCTAACAATGTTTTTTTTATCTCGTAGGTCCGTGACAAGCTCTTGGAGAACAAAGTGCGTGCCCCAGCCCGTCCCGGCGCCATCGCGCCGCTGTCCGTCGTCATCCCGGCCCACAACACCGGGCTCGGACCCGAGAAGACCTCCTTCTTCCAGGCCCTCTCCATCCCCACCAAGATTTCCAAGGGTAAGAGAAGATAAGAGACTTCATCACATTACCTTTTATAAAGATAGAGATCACATTGCCAATAGTGGTGCCTTAAATTGTTTAGTCTACTACCTACACTTCTCATCAAAGAAATAGAGGCATTTGCATTTATATGATACAGATCTGTTTTGTATTTAAGACATTTTCATTAAAATTTACACTATTTATAAACCTCATTTTATTCACTATTACACCAATCAGACATTTATTCCAAAATTAACACACTTTTTAAATAATTTTATTCATACAAAACATAAACTTGTAAGGTGTCCCTGCTTTTTTGATGAGAAATATATTTCGCCAGGGAAATGAGGTTTGGTTCGCCTTATTAGGGGTGAATGAATAAAATTCGAGTGCAGTGGAATATAATAACATACCTTTAATACTATAAAATATGCTGCTGTCCATTTACGACAGTTAAGGCTAGAATTGGAATGATGCTGTTCTAAGTTGGCATCTCTAGGTTCTCCAATCACTAGTATTCCATCCTTTTATAAACATGTTTTAAGTTTTATGTCTGTTCTAATACCAACAGGTGTAATGTTAACTTGTTGGCTTCGCTTTCAGACTAAATTAAATTCTTCATATCTATCCTAGTGTGATTGTTCCTCACGAAAATTGCACTGGCATCTTGGAGATACATTATACATATGTCACGCCTTTATCCTTAGCGGGGTTGGCAAAACGGTAATTGCCGTAAAAATACGGTCGCTATCGTTACATCTGACAAATATTGAGCATCCTTTCAGATGATACGTGTGTACAGGCACATCTGACAAATATTAAGCATCCTTTCAGATGATACGTGTGTACAGACGACAGGCTACATACTGTTTCATACTGTAGATAGTGACAGGTTGTCAGCCTGTCGCCTAAAAATTTTAGTACATATGAAATCCTCGAGTCCCTTAGTCGCCTTTTTCGGCATCCGCGGGAAAGAAAAGGGATGATGATATTCTAAGCCGGCGTCACACGGTATTATAACGTCATAAATATCTGAAATTTCATAAAAGTGTGAACTTAAATTAACATTTAGACTTCAATTTCCAGGTACTATTGAAATCATCAACGATGTGCACATCTTGAAGCCCGGAGACAAGGTGGGAGCCTCCGAAGCCACCCTCCTCAACATGTTGAACATCTCTCCGTTCTCGTACGGTCTCGTCGTCAGGCAGGTATGTACACAACAGTTTGTTGTCAGCTATGTAGTCTTAGAACATTCAAGCTATGGAGGTGGTAAACAGTCAATTGCTGAACGAATTTTTCTTTTTGTGGGAGGGGAGGTAAACGCATACAGCACCCAACAATAATTTTAGAAAAACTTGACAACCACATACAAAAAGGCAACTGTAAAACTTTGTCAGTTTTATATAATGTGCTGGTCAAATGGGCAGTGAATTCTGGCAGAGGGGTAAGCCCATCTCCATAGGTTGAATGCTCTAAGGCTAGGGTGGACATACCAAATACGTCTGAAGCACTTTTTTCTAACATTGCTAAGCAAAAGAATTGAATTGGTACAACCCTAGTCCTTTATTTGTGGCTGGTCAAATAGGTAGTCAATCCTATTTTGACCTATTTATTGAATCCCCAAAGTGTTGAGTACAGGTTGCATTTATAAGTGCATCCTGATAATTTACCTTTGGGATAGTAGTTGTACTGTGGACTTTTTATATCAGGAACTTTTCTCTGGTTATAAGTCCACTTGCAGACATTCAAGCATGTTATAAAGCACTGTCTTTTTTGTGTGTATAGCTTCAAGAAAGATATGTAAAGTAGGTACGACTCAGTGATATTATAAATGAACTAATCAAATACATGTGGTACTGGCTTGGAATAGCATCATCCCTTTTCTACCAGTGGGTGTCGTAAAAGGCGATTTAGGGATGAAACCAGGGACGTGGAGTTGCAGTAGCGTTCTCTGGGAGGCCCACGTCCAGCCGTAAACTGTTGTGACTTAGAAGTAGAATCAAATACAGCTCCAATTTCTAGGAGCGAGCTTGTTACTAAGAATCTCGCTCCCGCCAGCTAATACCTACTTTCTAGTTTCGCGTTCAAAATTTAGATTTGCACTGTTTTCTAATAATTTCTTAATACCGTCAGGTGTACGACAGCGGCACCATCTTCGCGCCAGCCATCCTCGACATCAAGCCGGAGGACCTCCGCGCCAAGTTCATGGAGGGCGTGGGCAACGTGGCCGCCGTGTCGCTCTCCATCGGCTACCCCACGCTCGCCTCCGCGCCGCACTCCATCGCCAACGGATTCAAGAACCTTCTGGCTCTGGCCGCCGTCACCGACGTCGAGTTCAAGGAAGCCGAGACTATCAAGGAGTTCATCAAGGTATGTGCTTTTGGGGAAAATACGGCGTTCTCAGTTATGATTTTAACTTTGACAAATTTATTTTGTTTTGAGTTGCCTATATTTCGACGCTGCTGCGAGCGTCATGATCACGGTTAACCTGTAGTGTCTGCGAGTGGCCGCTTGGGGCAGACATATCTGTCTACCCTCATTCTTCTTCCATTTTATGGAACACAATCATTCACTGTTTTGGTTGACTGAGTTTTTTGTTGAGTGGCATAACGTGTAAAGCTATATCATATCCGAAAATATTTAATAAGAACAATAGGATACTGATCGGTAGGACTACTGAGAACAAAGAAAAAAATTGTAATTTCGTAAACAGAAAGTCTTTTCCTATGTGAGTGTTGCATCAATAAATTATAGCCAATGATTGTGGTATCAAAGATGACCTGATGTTTTCTAAAAAAGTTTGGATTAGCTAAAATAAAGTAAATGTCTGTTCTAATACCAATGATGGTGCTATTACCTCTTTGGCTTCGCTTTCAGACTAAAGCGACTTCTTCAAATTTATCCTAATGTACTTGCCCCATGAAGCATTTACATTGGCATTTTGAAGATACATTTTCACCAGATCACTTGATTATCTTTAAAATCTTATTTTGTCCCCACAAGATTTGTCACCGATGACAAATTGGAATAATTTGTTCCCACCCGCATTTGATGTAGGTAGGTACATAATTCGCGCCATAAGTTCAATTAAATTATTTACATTTAAACACTGTACCACTATACTATAATTTAATAGTTATATTAGCGGTGTGTTAAATTTATAGTTCGTGAAGGTATTTTTGTAGTGGTACATTGTGAAAATGTAAAAAAAATATATATATTCCCATAGATTTTGTGGGGCCAAATGGGAACATAGGATCATTTTTTTTTTGTCATCTGTTGATGCACCTAATTTGCAAATTATTTGCTGAATTGTGTTAGGAATTTGTCCTTATCCTTGACAGAACTAATAGTTACTGTAAGCTCAGACTTCCGAACTTCAATTTGAAGATGCTGATGATGTGAGCTAATCCTAAACGTTTCTATTGCAGGACCCCTCAAAGTTCGTGGCAGCAGTGGCAGCCCCCGCGGCCGCCGCGCCCGCCGCCGAGGCCAAGGAGGAGAAGAAGAAGGAAGAGGAGCCCGAGGAGTCTGATGACGACATGGGCTTCGGTCTCTTCGACTAGACCCTCACTGCGGTGTGCCCCAGCCGCGTGACGCGAGCCAAGCCGCCGGGCTGGACTCCCAATGGCGGCCGGCTAGTTGATACGTGTGCTGGATATTAATAAACACCACTTGGAAATATTCACTTCTTTTATTTTATGAGAGCCCCCTCATTATTTGTTATATGTGGCAAATCCCAATGTTCCCAGTAGTCCCCTCTACCCCTGTCCCTCGGGGTGACAGCTGGGATTTGTCTTCCCGGTTGTCACCGGGGTGACACTTCGTGCCAACTGTTCCCTTTGAAAGCTGACTAGAAGGGACAAATTGGAAGTATGTTTCTGAGTTGTCACCGGGGGGTGACAATTGCTGCGACTCCTTCCCAGAAAAAAAATTTACTTACGATAGATTTCAGCTTTTTTATTTGTTGTGTTATAGAATCAAATAACCTATTTAAAACAGTGAGTGACACAGCGGGCGAAACTAACGATGTTTATCGTAGGAAATCATCCATCAGTTAAAAAAATAATATGTTTCTACCTACATTTTGAAAACAAATTCTAATTCGGTGTTGCCGTACAAAATAAATTCTGCAATATGTAATTGAAAATTTAATTTAAAAAAAACGATAAGGTTAATAATTGTGATTAAGGAGTCGCAGCAATTGTCACCCCCCGGTGACAACTTAGAAACATACTTCCCATTTGTCCCTTCTAGTCAGCTTTCAAAGGGAACAGTTGGCACGAAGTGTCACCCCGGTGACAACCGGGAAGACAAATCCCAGCTGTCACCCCGGGGGACAGGGGTAGAGGGGACTACTGGGAACATTAGGGCAAATCGTATCTTTACGCTCGCCTACCCCGCAAGGGATAAAGGCGTGATAGGTCCCACACAATAAAATAATGATATGATGCATCTATTAGATTAGTACCAAAAATTGGGAAAACTGTCTGCAAGGATGTGTCTGTTGACAAGGAGTAGCGATTTTAGCTAACACTAGTTTCCAAAGAATTGCGTTGTTAGTTCCGTTAGTCACACAAAAACCAGAGAATCCCGGAAAGAAACATAATTTTGTGTGCATTCAGAAAACAGAAAATTGCAAGCTGTCGGTATCGCTAATGCTAGTGACAAATGGTCAAATAAATGTGAACGCACACTTATCCGCACCGAACCGAAGAATTCTTTAAGTATATGAATTCCTATGAAACCTCGCACATTTGCCGGATTCAACCGATTCGAATCACGTTTTGGACATTGTATGCATAGAGTACTTTAACGTAGCTACGATGATGCCTGACACAGGTTGGTAGGTAAGGTAAAACATGACGAAAGAAAACTCGGACAATGCTAGAACTTGTGAAATCCATTTTATTTTTTTAGACAGTTAATATTAAGACGACGGATCATACGATGTATATAGGCATGTTAGGAAAAGTACTATGCTACATATTCTTTTCGCATTCCTGCAAAAAAAGTAAAAGAAATGATTTCGGTCATAAAACCTAATACAAATATGTATCTATATCGTGTTTTTGTTTCATGGCCTGTTGCAGCCTCACTCTTTAAAAGGAACCATAAAATAAAAATGTTTGAGTTAATAAAAATGTTGTTTGTTTGGAAGTGTGTGTTATAAATAAAACTAACGTAGCACTTTTCGTAACACACTATCTGTTACAATGTTAGGGAAATAAAGTAAACCTCGACCAGATAAAAGGTATTTGACCTAAATAAAGTTACGAGACTTGGCATTCAACTTAAAAGTTACAAATCAAAGAACTAGGTACTCACCTACCCCATGATTTACGTTATTTCCGTAACATTGTGTATTTTACAAACATATAATATCCAAGACATTTATGTAGAAAAACCCTACTGAAAACGTTTGCGTTAATTCCAATAAAAATAAATAACTTGCACCACAAAATCGTTGTATATTTTCAATCATAATTTAACTAAATTTAAAGACTAGATAGTATGCTACAAAGGTATAGCAGATATAACTAAAGGTGCTCTTAGATTAGATAAGAATACAAAAAAATTACGCAAATGTTTTCAGTGAGGTCTAGTTAAAATATCTAACATCAATATTTTTGCACATTCATTGAATATTTAAAAAGTTGACTGTGATAACATTTAGAATGTAAAATCCCTATTATTTAAAAATCTACACATCAAGATATTGAATACGAACAGTATGTAAGAAACAGCTTCCCGCCCTTAAATGGTAAATGCTTGTCAAAACTATAGTATAATACCTACCAGGCGTTCATGCTTTCTCCCTTATACTTGGGTAACAACCGCCATTTACGAATTCTTTCTTTATCTGATGTCATAATCAGCAGCACCACAAAAACCTTCACCTTTAAGAGATCAACTAAAATTGGTTTTTCAGATGGTGGTGCTGCTAGTACTCTTTTGGTCGGTAAATATTTCAATTCTTAAAACATATCACAAAATAAAGTATTGTTAAAAATTTTAATAACGAACTTAATTGTATTATATAAAGAACTTGAACTATAACAAAATATCAATGAAAATAATAGAAAGGAAGGAAAGCTGTCTCTTACTACGCCATCCCTAGAAACCAGTAGGGACATTACTTGTATTATTATATTAATATAATCGGAGAGATAAAAATTCATTTTACGGATCAACTGTAAGTGTTTAGAAAATAGAATAGATTCAATATCATCGAAAAGTGTTGTAAAGAGTTGAGCTTTCTCACAGCCTCTTCAAGTCCCCTCAATATCGCGTACAGACTCCTAATCATTCATTAATTTCATTACCTAGAGCAATAACATTTTCATTCCTAGACATATTATATAAATCAATACATAATGTTACTCCAAAAGCACCCTGTCGTTCGTGTTACACTCCTTAATTACATAATAAATATGTTTTAGAAACTTTAATCTTACTCTAATGTATATAAGCTCAAGTGATGGCATAAGTGTACCTACATTATGTACCGGTCCGGTAGTGACTTTCATCAAAAGACGTGACGTAAAGATTCGAAAGAATTCGTCCCTACGTAGGTAGTTACTACCTGCTGAAAACAATCATAAATGCTTACTTAGTGTAACAACATTGAGAAAAATCTAACATCGAAATACATGATGATTAACTTGTGTAGTTGCCAAGTGTACCTAGTCATCCCTGTCAATCATGAGTTTAAATCCTCCGTCAACATCAATGCAACGCAATATGTGGGCTTGGTTTCCCTTCACCATTCGCGCTCCAGGAGTAGTCAAAAACACAGTTCCATCAATGAAACTATTGCCCCTGTTCGTAGCGACCTCCCCAAGGCCTTCTACCAGCTCGATGCTGTACCAGCAAAGAACTGCGTTCCCACTGCCACTCGCAATTATTGGCACCTCTATAACTGCCGTCTCCACAGTGCCATATTTTCCCAAATCAATAGGATCTGTCAGAGCTGTATAATCCAAGCATGCATAATCAATGCAGAAGTTTTGTGTAACCTGGTACTTGTTTATGCGTCTGCCGATTCTGTAGTGACTTGTATTCAGGTCGTAGACTTGATTGTTTATTTCCAGCCAGTGGCTGCTCACCACTTGTCCCACCAAGTTTACACTGGAAGGCATAAATAGACCTCCAGGTAACAGATGGGTGATTCTCAAATGATTGTACATGGCGTACATTCGCAAATCTACATCACCACACACGTCAAATATGTTACAAAATATGGCGTGATATTTCTCCTCTTTAAATGATGTTTGGGTCCAGTCCTCTCCAGTGAGTAATTTAATCTTTGTGAGAGGTATGTTATTGGCTTTCAGGACCTTCTTCAAAAACTTCTTGTCATGTGGAGTTTTGGCCCAGCAGGTCAGAGAATTGATTTCTCGTTTCAGCATCAGTACACCAAACAGAGGAAAAGGGTTTAAATCAACAATATCAATCTGGGACATTTCTGTCATTTGGCCTAAGTAAACAGATGCCATTCCAAGACACCGTTTAATCATCTTAACATATTCAGTATCATTCAAAAACCTTAATGATTCTGGTGAGATTCTTAATACATTTTTAGTCATTTTTGGCACAAGTTGAAATTTATCATCCTTCAATAAGATTTCTAAATTAATGGTCTGATCTTTTGTAACTCGCCGAGGTATAAAATCATAGAAAACAGCTTGTTGCCAAGCATTGGCCCTGTTTTCAGATCTGGGGTCAGTTGTGACTGTAACTTTGTCTGTGAGATATAAATTAAACCATCCAATTATGACATTGATTTCTCCATTATTTAAAGCTTTTAATTCAACTTCATATGGCTCTGTTTTTGTGATTTTGTCATGGATATCATTTTTATCATTAAAATCTATTTTTAATACACTTTGGGGATCTGTCATATAATTTAGGCCCTTGAATTTGAATACATCTTCGCAATCATAAGTTTCACTTTCAGTTAGTATGTGCACATTTAATGCGGGTACATTTAAAAACTGTTTTATTTCCGTATTCAGTTTGTATTTGTCGTTTAGATGGTCACATTTTGCACCAACTACAAAAAATTCTGCCCTGTTTGGAATAATGCGTGCATCACTTAAAAGCAGATTTTCATGAGCATGGGCCAAAGATTTAAGGATATGTTCCCCAAAAAGTCCTGCATCAAACAATTCTGTTACCAATAGAGAGCTTTTAGCTTTGACATCAGCGCAGGGTATGTCAGTAGACATGCTGTTAATGATGACTGCCTCATGATGACCATTCTCTATGAAAAGGCATTCATTCATCTTTACCATTTGCTCTGAAGCGTCACAAGCTGTCAGAGACGCAGGGCTCTTCTCCAAACAGTAGAGACTCAGTAGGCCTGTTCCCGATCCCAAGTCAAGTACAGAATCCTTGAATGGAACAATAGTGTCATGTATGGCTGAGTGATAAGCCTCATTCCTCACTGTGTCATTCAGCATGCGATAGTGCCAGCGCTCAACAAGCAGATTTTTAAGAGAATTTAAATTCTTATCAGGACTTACAAACAAAGGATCCATGTTCAAAGCTTTACAGAAATGGCACCAGGCCTCCATATAAAACCCGTATTTGTAAAGGTACCGTCCTGTGTCATTGATCAAGTACTGATTTTCGGGAAACATTTTGACGGCTTTCTCGAAATTAAGGAATGCTTCTTCAGCCTTACCATTTCGTATCAGGTTATCGTTGAGCCGGCTCAGTGTGTTGCGGAAGTCGGCCTCGTACTGCGGCTTCAATTCTGGCTCTTGTTCGAATGCCAAAAGATATAATTCAAACGCATTACCGTAAAACCCATTGCTGCTTAACTGCCCCGCCAGTTCGATGTACTCACGAGGAAGGGCCTCCTCCATGTTCTCTAGAACGAGAAAACTTCATTAAAAGCGACTGGAAAAGACTGAGGACCAAAGCCGGCGAAATATAAATTATTTACTTACCTTGGCACGCACGCAGTTAATACAATACTTGCTTATTTACCTACATTCGTAAGACTGATATGGTAAGGTAGAGTAAAATAAAATGTGTTCTGCGATTCACAAAGGATTAAAAATTTAACTATTTTCTCGACAAGAAAGGATAATGCACAAACTATGCTCAATACTTTTTTGACATTTTATTGTATGCGACTTTCGTGCGAAATATCGAGTATCGATTTTATGAACGCTCCATTACATGTGTTACGCAGGATAACATTGATCTATTGATAAAAATTGTGAAGTTTGTTCTGTTAGTAAAGAACTGCTTCGTTTAATTTTGTTCAACATTTTGTGACTTAATTATAATAATGTAATCGACTGAACTTATCTTTGTAGTTTTTGAACCGTTTTAACGACAAACACTATCAATGTGAATTTTTCGTGTAAAGAAACGTCAATACCTATGCCTCGTTTTCACAAAATTTTATGTCACGACTTTATATTTTTTTTACTATCGGCATTCACGTTGAGACGCCGCGGTACAAAATCTTTTAAAAGATTTCATAGTTAGCAGAGAACAGGCTTTCATTTGCCTCGTCGCCTTTTTTTCCTTGCACTTCTTCAGATGCAAAACGTCTCTTTCAAATAATGTCCCTTTCGCAAAATGTCCCTATCTCAACCAGGGAATGCAATCCCGCATGTAAAGTTCAGTCAGGGTATATTTGCAGGACTGGGCACTAGCGTTGCCGCTCGATAGTGGACTATCGATAGACAATCGATAGTCTATCGATAGTTTTTCGATAGTAAGAACTATCGATTTTTAATCGATAGTATCGATACTATCGATACTATCGATTGTTCAGAATGAGGCAATACTATCGGTCAGCTTCGATAGTATCGATACTATCGATAGTATCGAAGCTGACAATCGAAAAAACAATCGATAGTATCGATAGTTTTGGTCTATCGATAGTCGGCCGATGAGCGATAGTATCGTTCAGTCAGGTATGGATTATTTTACATACATATAATTATCATGACTTTATCTCTTGTGGGGTAGACAGAGCGTTCACGGTCGTAAAATTACTCAGTAAAGCGACAGTAATCATTACTGTCGCTTGCTATCGCCACGTCTGAGGGCCGTTTCAGTATATATTATAAATATTCTAAATATATATTCTAAATACAATTGCTCATGCCCTAAGCTACCCTAGCTAAGTTAAAAAAATAATAATAAAAAATTAATATCCGAAAATGGCTATGCTGAAATAAACATAAAATACAATATAATATATATACAGTAGATAATTCTACCTGTTTCGTCATTTAAAGTCTTTATACATTTAAAACTACTCCCATGGAGATTTATCCTGCATATAATCAAATATTTCATAATAGCCTTTCTTGTACAATTTTTGTTTTATTACTTTATGGCGGGTGACAGGATGAATCCAGGTGGTGTCGGGAAAAGGGTAGCTACCCGCCTGGCCGGGTGTTGTGGCCAGGGGACCGACGGGTCCACCTGGATTGGATTGGAAGTTGTATATATGCGTTGCGCGGTGAACACTTCGATATCGCGTTTCAGGCCCATTGTTCTGTCACGTGGCGCCATCTCTCCGATATGTTGAGAACTCCTGTTGCGTCTTGTATGCATGTGAACCACTTGAGTGAGCTTCATGTTGTAGCCACCAGAGGTCGCTACAACTTGACATGACAGGTGATGCGTAGGTATCTATTGTGATACATCACGTGATGCGTCGATTTCATTCTCCTGTCATATCCATACTATTTTTTCCCGCACGCACGCAGACGCAGGCGCACGCATCTAGTGTGCAAATGCCTTTAAAACTATAGGTGTATTTTTATGTATCTAATTGTATAACTAATTCATTCATTGCTAAATACTATGGCTAAATGAATTTACTTTAATTATTAAAATTTAAAAAATCTTTTAAAATAATCCACATACAATAATTAACCCATTAGCCGTGGGATGCCGGCTAAGAATAGCATCATCCTATTTCTTACCCATGGGTTTCATGTGTATTGCAATTTTAGGCGACAGGCTGACAACCTGTCACTTTAGTGAAACGCGAATTACTGAAACGGCCCTCAGACGCGGCGATAGCAAGCGACAGCAATGATTACTGTCGCTTTACTGAGTAATTTTACGACCGTGAACGCTCTGTCTACCCCACAAGAGATAAAGTCATGATAATTATATGTATGTAAAATAAATAATCCATACCTGACTGAACGATACTATCGCTCATCGGCCGACTATCGATAGACCAAAACTATCGATACTATCGATTGTTTTTTCGATTGTTAGCTTCGATACTATCGATACTATCGATTGTTTTTTCGATTGTCAGCTTCGATACTATCGATAGTATCGATACTATCGAAGCTGACCGATAGTATTGCCTCATTCTGAACAATATAGTGATAGTTTTACTATCGATAGTTCGGCAACGCTACTGGGCACTGTCAAAATAATGTTTCCGTTAAAAAATATGAAAACATTTTAGGAACATAACTGTAAAACTACAATTTTCAAAAAAAAGTGTCTATCATAAAACATTATTTGGATAACGACTACGCTAAAACTTAAATGTATTATTTTTAAATGGCTTCTAAATTTAAAAATAACATTATGTCCAGCAGAAGAAAACTGCATACACAAAAAAAAAAACTGCACGTTCGACTTTTTCGCTAGTAGTTAGTTTAGTCGACCGACAAGGCGTAAAGACAAATTTTGAGGAACCCCGCGTGGGATCCCGCTTAAATAACCGTTTCGCAAAACCCTGTGCGATCTCGGTATTGCACTCCGTACACGAAATGCAACACGTTGTCTGTTGAAGGGAAATTTTGATAAAGTAACCTACTTTTTGTGTCTAAAGGATTAGGGCATACTGTGTTAATAAGATCTTTTCGACACATACTTACATATTTTTATTTGGCAAAAACACTGATTCACATTGCAAAATTCGAATACCTACACATTTAATCATCTTTAATCAATGCAGTAGCCCAGAGACCACATTTCAGTCTATACTCATTTTCACATTGAAATGATTTTTTAAAATAATTTACAATGGCATATTGTTCAGGATCGAATCCCAATTGGCCATATTTATTATACCCTGTTGTCCAGAGAGAATTATCTTCAAGCACTATAGCTGAGTGCCTGGATCCACAGGCAATGTCCTTCACATTCAAATCAATTTCTTTGTCATCTTCATCAAAGAGATCAACTAATGTAGGATGAGGATGACTTCTTAAACCCTCCTCCTTTTTTAAGACACCCTGAGGTCGTGGGTTGTCTGGCTGACTTTTGATTCCAAGTTGGCCTGTGTCGTTCCAGCCCCATGCGTAGAGGTCCCCGGATTCACTGAGAGCAAGCGTGTGCCAGCCACCGGCACTGACTTTTATTATTTTTATTCCAGCCAGAGCTTCAACTTCTGCTGGTGATTCTAGATTGGTTAAATCCCCATGGCCAAGTTGTAGTCTCCTGAAACCACAGAATTATATTTTTATCACAAATTGATTCACATAAAAATTATACTGTTAATAGTGATAATTTTAATAGGTTCTTACCGACCAAATAATTTTATTGAGTTCCCAATATTTACAAGTATAGTATACTGGTAGGTATAACTATGAATAGTGTAAATATCATAAATGAAAATAAGAAAATGGAAACTGAGAACTTTTGAAAACTTTTTATTTTCATTTATGACAATAATATAGCACTGTGAGGTGAGTGCATTTAAAAATCCTAACATAGTGTAAACATCTGTGATAGTTTAAAATAAAAATGATACTATTTTTCGAAACATGAAGACAAATACATTACCTTCCATTTCCCCAAGTGTAAACTCTTCCTGCGTCAGTGAGCAACACAAAGTGGTCATAACCACAAGAAATGTCACAGACTTTTCCTGCACCTGCATTGAATTCAATATTTAAATGTGTCGGAACTAAACCACTGTATATTGCACCATTTTCAGTCAAATACAGACAGCTGCTGTTGGTAGCTATTGCCTTGACAATCCTGTCTTCAGCCCGAAATCTCTTGGAGCCTGCTCTTATTGGTTTATCAATGTTCAGAGACAGCTTTTTTACTTCACTATCATCTTCTAAATCCAGTACCCAAATTCGATGGGTGTCTCTGTTGACTAGAAATAAACTATAATCGTTTCCAAATAAGAGCATATTCTGAATACCGTCTCTCTCGATGCACCGACGACACTCGTCATCATCAGGAATATCAAACTTAACAAACTGGTTTTCTTCTCCCAGCCATGAACCAGATATGAAGAAGTTTCCGTCTATTTGGAATATATTGTACGACCAGTTTATGCTCAACAATTTAAAGCGTTTTGGTTTTTGTTTACAAAACTTTAGAACATTATCAATATCACTTACAGTCACATTTTTGAAGCCAAGAAGATTAGAATCACTGGAAAACCACTGGCCAAATAAGTTACAGCCAGATACTAAACACATTATTAGAACAGCAAGAAGGTATGGCGTTGAGCGTTGAGTTGAGTAGTCTGGCTGGGGTATTGTTTTACGTAAATCAAATAATTATTATTGATTAATTTTTATCAGCTTGCTCAGCCAGCAATCAGCATCTGATCTGTCACTGTCATTTTAGGGTTACTTTCCGAAACATGGAAAATTTGGCAAAAAGTTATTCCCATTGCAGTATACAAATTCCTCTACTACTACTACGATAAAAAAATAACTATCAATTGACGCTCAGGACTTAAGGTGACTGAGAAATTGCTAGAAAAATCAAAAACTGAAATATTTAATTGATAGCTGTCGCGTATCGTTATTCTTCACTTTATGCCATGATCAGGCAAAACCATAGCAAAACGATTGTGTTGCAAACGCTTCTGTCCAATCTTACATAAATGGTCACACTGCCCACTTGCCTTCTTTACTGGCTCGATTCCATGGTCGTGACATAAAACGTGACGTTCTGTAGCATCTAAAGACGCCTTATTGTCATCGCCATGATGAAAGCCGGCGAGCGAGGTTTTTGTGATTTTCTTACGTTGTTTCGAGATTAAATTCGCTCGTATTTATTTAACATCCTTTCAGTAAATGTGTTATTACGTTTTAATCAAAATGTGAAGTATATAATTGGATATAATTCGCAGATGTGATGATATGTGACTGATCGGACGGGCAGTTTTTCGACACCAAATCAATATGGCCCTCAAGTTGGGAAAATGCAGGCTTTGCCTGAAGCTTGGGGACTTTTATTCCATCTTTACGATGGACAACTCTCTTCAGCTTTCCGAAATGGCTATGGATTGCGCCCGAATAAAGGTAAGTAGGTACCATGAATGACGACCACGTAAAATATTTCGATGATAGAAATTTTTGAATGGTTTATCTGTCGGCGTGTGTGTGTCTGTGTAGTGTATTCGTAGTGTAGCGAAACATTCTTTTATTCCTCCCAGCTTGAGAGAGTGGGATCAAAACTTTAAGACCTTTAAGCCTAGAGGGCATTTGGTTTATCTATGATTTGCAATCAGCTGTTGCATTTGTAACTGTTTTGATTAGCCAGCTGATTTTGGTGTTGCACACTAGTGTATCAAATTGTTGAAATTTCGCATGTATAATTTTACACAGTTTACACTATTTTAGTAGTATAGTTTTATGTTTTTTTTATATTGTATGACTTCTCCTGTATCTGATTCCCATTGTGAGCCATTACTGAATAATAAATGGCATCAGCCATAGTCAAGTTTAAAAAGATTTTTATTATTAGTGTTGTTAATTTTTTATATGTATGTGGTAGCTTGTAATTGGTTTCGTATACCTATCTACTTTTATTGCTTTGTAATAGCTTCTGTAAGCTCTCTATGCCACTATGATGATGAAGTTCCCCAAATATAATTTATAAAAAAGAATTGCATTTGTTTTACCACTTTACAAATGAAGTTGGGTCTCACACGATAGTCTTTTGCCTATGCGAGATTTGAGCAATATAGAACATCAGTGGTACTGGCTGGGGGTGGTACAAAGGCAATCATTTCCCGTAAAATATAAGTGAAATGAAAACGACTTTGCATAAAAAAAGTGCATGCTAGCAATACATTTTCTTTTAGTATGAAGTCAGTCCCTCTTGCTCTCTCTTCAATTGTTGGGCCATAAGTTTTAATGTGAAAAGTCAGGCTGCCTTTTCTACCAATAATTTTTGCTATTGTGTGCCAGGTGGCTTTTGTCCTTCATGAAAAGTCATTCCAAACAAAACTAGGTACGGCGTACGCACCGACCCAGCAGACTCAGATGGTCACTGCCGCGCTCAGCAAGCGGCGCACTGCACAATTGGTGTGGACGGTTTTTCGCCCCAGCATGAGAATTTTAACATGCGCTGCTCAGGCGAAACACGTCCACACTGACCGCGCAATGCGCCGCATGCTGCGCGCGGCAGTGAGCAAATGAGGCTGCTCGGCCGGTGTGAACGCACCCATTGGCAAAACAAAACTTCGCCTGGTGACTTGGCAGGGAGCTCGAGCTTATCCATATATAACCAAAGGCTCGGACTGCACCTGTGCAAAATAGACACCAAAAAAATACTTTTAGTGATCAGCATTCTTAAAACACAGATATTTAAAATCTATGAATAATGTGTCTGCCATGTAATTTTATAAAGTGATGAACATCCTTCATGGACAAGTAGCTAAAGATGTAGTGTGTATACCTAAATTAGAAATTAAAATAGAAATAGAAATTAATACCGTGAGGAACCGTGAAACAAATACCTACTACCAATCACTTAATCAATTTTGCATGTGACATCCAATTTTGCTTTAAAATTTTCAGTTTCTATGTGGCGCTAAAAATACAAGCAAACATTATGAATGATTTGCAAATTCATTTATAGACTTTTTTTATAAACTAATATTGTAAATGCGAAAGTTTGTATTTATAATACTGTTGTTATCCCGAAAAATGTGATGAGGATAATTATTTGTTGCAATTTTCACAATACACATCAGAATGTTGTCTGCAATATTTGTCACGTATAAGGCTCGCCATTCCATTGCTGTGTATCGCAAGTAGGTGCGTCTCCTCCGACCGAGTAGCCTCAGGTGCTCACCGCCTCGGCGCGTGCCGCGGTCGGTGTGGACGTGCTTCGCCTGAGAAAGTGCATATTCAATTGCTCATGCTCTGGAAAACACGTCCACCCAGGCCGCGGCTTGCGCCGCATGAGCACCTAAGCTGCTCGGCCGATGGAGACGCAGCTAATCAGCGCTCGCGTTCGACTTATGTCCTGTCCAAGATCTTTGTATCTTGATTCTTGATCATAAACAGCTAACTGCACTGACTATCTAACAATCCACATTTGTTCAGATCTACGAGGGCGACGGTCTTCCCGACAAGATCTGCTCGGAATGCGTCCAGAAACTTAGCAGTGCGTACATCTTCAAGCAGCAATGCGAGCGTTCCGACACCGAGCTACGGCGGAACTACGTGCCTCCACCAGGTCAGTGTATTTTTGTGAATGCATGTGTGTGTTGCCTTTTCCCAAACATGCTACATATTTCATACTTTATTCTGGAAAGTTGTTTTCTAAGCGGCATGACACAAACATTCACAGAATCATTAAAATTTTAACAGGATTCAGCGTCACTCCACCCCCACCAAACCGACAAAGCAGCGATTCGGCCTTTTCATCCGCTAACACTGATTTGTCGTACCACAAGCCCCCTTCCACCGAAAAAGTAACACCACTCAACCGCGCACGCAAGAGGAGCCGAGAAAGCATGGACGAATCCGTTAGCAGTCGATCCCACGACTACAACCCTAGACCCAGCAACTCTAAACGAGTCGAAGAACTAAGGACCACGAACAAAAGACCCCGCAACCATTCCCCCAACGCCTCTCTCGATTCTGATTACGAAGACACCAGCTACTCCCATTACTCTCCCGGGACTGATTCTGACGAACCACTAATCTCACATAAATGCAAACAATGCGGCAAAGATTTTCAATCATCGATGAGTCTCCGAGGTCACATGAAAATTCATAAACAGAAAACCAGCCTTGCAGCTGACGATGCCGTCGTAAAAATACCCCGAAAGAGTATGGAAGACGCTAAAGATTCGGAAGACAAATTGTCCTGCGACAAATGCCATAAAACATTCAAGCTGAAAATAATGCTGAAACGTCATCAAGAGACATGCGTAATTGCGTCGGATTATCCACAGTTAAACAAAGAACTGATTATTTCTTTAGAACCTGTTGACGGGGTGGTATCTCCAAAAAAGGATAGACCAGTCGATCCAAACAAAAAATCCGATCGGATCAACTGTGAAATGTGCAGTGCGAACTTCAAAACCTTCGATAACATGGAGAAGCACATGAAATACTCACACGCCGCTATTCCTAAACAGCCGAGACCTGTTCCGCCCAAAGTCGAGATGATCAACTTCCCGTGTCTGTATTGCTGTGTTCCTTCTGATAATTACACTGCGATGGCTGAACATTTCAACGATTGTTCTAAAAGGGACGATACGTTGCCTTTGAAGTGCCCCGTTTGTCACAAGATCATGACGAAACGACACACGTTCCTGTCCCACGTGAAGCAGATCCACTTCTTCGTGGTGTCTAAGCAGGAATCTCCCACGAAGACATTCGACTGCCGAATGTGCGACAAGAAGCTTGCGTCGCAAGACTTGCTTATTTCGCATTTGGCGTCACACATGTCTAACGTGGAAGAGCCTGCTGAGGTTCCTGATGACGATGCTGGGTAAGGAATTCAAAAACATTCGCCGAGACTTAGTCACATGAGAGGTGTAACGATTTGACGAGCACCGAAACCTATGTTAGTAGCAAGCCGTTTTTATATTATCAACGGATCGAGATAGAACATTTAATAGAAAACTGTCAGGAATCTTAATCTCTTGATAATTTAGAATTGCAGCATAGGTTTTGCTGCTGATCAAATTCTATAATTTTTCAGGTGGCTAACATTTCTGGTATTTATTTTGTTACATTAGTAATCAAAATTGTACAATCATGCTCACATCCGGTTAGACTCGAATCAAATGGACGTGAATCAAGGGGCCAAATTCCTCGAATTTTGCGGGCAGCGGCAGGATCTTCTGCATACATTTAAATGGACCAATTCTCGAAAACAGCGCTGCGGGAGCGGGCAACGGGCGGTGCATTTCCTGTCAAACGCGCCGTTGCCGCTGCCGACCCGCTGGCTGCAAAATTCAAGACCAAAGCCTGACTGTTTTACCCAGTTAGAGCTTGACTGTACCTATATGAAAAAGACTGGATCTAGAATACTACCCTGTGGTAGTGTTTTATGAATTTCTTATAGAACGACAGATATACTTTCAGAAGCGTGGCTGACGACAATCAGTCGATGCAGTCGGACTACACTGCCAGCTCTTCACTATCTAATGGGCCCTACAAGTGTGATCTTTGTGACAAAACGTATAAATACAAAAAAGCATGCGAGAGCCACCAGGCCAAATGCCCTGGTGAAAACCATGCCGCAACTTTGGTAGAGGTCAAGACGGAACCACCTGATAAACCTAGTAGGAGCTTCGTATATAGGTAACTATTTTTTCAAGTTATTCCTTTTTTTTAAACCATTTCATGTACATGTTCTTGTGTGGACCATGAAAGAATTTCCGAAACACTTTCCGTCACTTCTTCGACAACAGACCCCACCCAAAAAATCTCTAATTAGTTTTCGCGTCCAACTAATTAATTAAGGAAGTCGTCAAAAGATGTTGAAATTCGCGAGTTCACTGACGTCAACACGTGAAACTGTGTTCTAAGTATCATGGCGATAGACCCAGTATGTGTGTAATGTATAAAAGTAATCGCGAGTGCTTAAAACTGAAAATTTTAATAAAAAAAATAAAATAGATCACACATAGGAAAACCTTGCAGAGACACGGACGAAGAAGACAGCCCGGCTGAAGGGGAAGATTTGACTTGTGACATTTGCGAGAAGCAGTTCTCGTACAAGCGTCTATTGGAGCAACACAAGCGCATCAAGCACAACATGGGCTCGGGCCACAAGCGCGCCAAGATCACGCTCAAGGACTGCATGGTGCGCTGCCTCATATGCGACGTTGAGATGAAGGTTTGTATCACAGTGCTTATTGGAGAAGTTCTCGTACAAGCGTGTATTGGAGCAGTTCCCGTACAAGCGTGTATTGGAGCAGTTCTCGTTCAAGCGTGTATTGGACCGGTTCTCGTTCAACTGTGTATTGGAGCATTTCCCGTACAAGCGTGTACTGGAGCAACACAAGCGCATCAAGCACAACATGGGCTCGGGCCACAAGCCCGCCAAGATCACGCTCAAGGACTGCATGGTGCGCTGCCTCATATGCGACGTAGAGATAAAGGTTTGTATCACAGTGCTTATTGGAGAAGTTCTCGTACAAGCGTGTATTGGAGCAGTTCCCGTACAAGCGTGTATTGCAGCAGTTCTCGTACAAGCGTGTATTGGAGCAGTTCCCGTACAAGCGTGTATTGGAGCATTTCCCGTACAAGCGTGTTTTGGAGCAACACAAGCGCATCAAGCACAACATGGGCTCGGGCAACAAGCGCGCCAAGATCACGCTCAAGGACTGCATGGTGCGCTGCCTCATATGCGACGTTGATATGAAGGTTTGTATCACAGTGTTTATTGGAGAAGTTTTCGTATAAGCGTGTATTGGAGCAGGTCTCATACAAGCGTGTATTGGAGCAACACAAGCGCATCAAGCACAACATGGGCTCGGGCCACAAGCGCGCCAAGATCACGCTCAAGGACCGCATGTTGCGCTGCCTCATATGCGACTTAGAGATGAAGGTTTGCATTGATATCACGATTCTATCTACCTACTTCAGCGAAGTGTTTCATGTGTTTTGCAATTTTAGACGACAGGCTAACAACCTGTCACTATACTGATACATGACTTATCTGAAACGACCCTAAAACGTTTGTCAGACGTGGCGATACCGACCGTTATTTTACGGTAGGCGTGATTTGTGTGTATGTATGTACTTCAGCAAAATTCACCAGAGATTATTTTGTTTTGCTTTTGTTTCACTCTCTTGCCTAGATGCAACTCATGACAGGAACTCTAATTTTTCTAATCAATCTAATTAACCCTGTGCTAATTACTCTTTTGCAGATTTTAAATTTCTATTAACTAAAATATTTAAAGAATTAAACTAAATCTCATATGTACTTAGTCAATCATCTCATCACCGACTTTATGATCTGATCGTCCGCAAGACTTATCCGTTTTAAGATTCTATCCTACTCTAGGCACTAACTAAACTTTTTATTCAGGTGTCAACGATAAACGAGCACAACCAGAAGCACATAGAGGCGAACATAAAGCCCCGCAACCAGTACACCTGCGGGGAATGCGCGGACAAGTTCAAGAGCTGCAGTGCGCTCGCCACTCACATCAAACTGGTGCACCGGCTGAAGCAGCCGCCCAGCCAGGGGAATGAGCAGTTCGAAGGTAGGCCAATAAACAGGTGCCGCTAATAAACAGGTGTCGGCAGTAAACAGGTGTCGCCAGTAAACAGGAGTCTTCAGTTAATAGGTGACGTCAATAAACAGAAGTCGCCAATGAACAAGGCGCCAATAAACAGGTGTCGCTGATGTCGCCAATAAACAGGTGTTGCCAATAAACAAGTGTCACGAGTAAACAGGTGTCGCCAATAAACTAGGCCCCTATACACATGTCATCAATAAACGCAGCTGTCATCTATAAACACAGCTGTCATCAATAACCAGAAGCACATAGCGTCGAATATAAGGCCTCGCAACCAGTAGACCTGCGGGGAATGCGCGGACAAGTTCAAGAGCTGCAGTGCGCTCGCCACTCACATCAAACTGGTGCACCGGCTGAAGCAGCCGCCCAGCCAGGGGAACGAGCAGTTCGAAGGTAGGCCAATAAACAGGTGTCATCAATAAAAAGGTGAATAAACAACAAGTCGCCAATAAACAGTTGTCTTCAATAAACAGGTGTCGCCAGTTAACGAGGCGCCAATAAACTAGTCATCAATAAACACATAAATAGCAGTGCTATAGCTGCTAGTATTCTATCATCAGTGAAGTATGCTTTAGGGGGTAATACGTCATAGTTATAAGAATCCGCCTAAAAAATCACTACGTAAATTGGTTATAAATGAGTGAAATTTATGATCTGGCTTATTCAAAATAGTTATTTTTCTTTTACTTGCCGAAATTTCATGAATTATTTGAATGCGCAGTCTAACTTTTCTTACATATATATGTACGTTTTTAATGACCCAGAATAATTTCGTTTCTTTGTCGATTTCTTTACTTTATTATTCAGTTACTTTATGATCCATTAGCCGTAATTTTTTGTTGCTTGCAGTGAAAGGCGATAAAAAATTGAAAGATGCTTGGTATTCTGTTGAAGGTATTTGCCGACGGTTTTAAAGTGAATTACATGTCGATTGTAATAATTTAAAAGTATAGGTCGGTATTGTAATGAATAATCATAACAATTTTGAAGTAGAGTAGATAGAAGTAGAACTATGTCAATATGAATAGATATATCTCGACGATTTGGAAGTAGATGTTGACAAATTGGTTGCATAAGTCGACAATTTGAAAGTCTTTGTCGACAATTTGTAGACAGTTTCTTGAAATAAAGTATTATGTTTGAGGGTAGATGTCTACAAAGAGGAGCACTATATGAAGAACTATGTGGCTAACATGTAATCTCGCAATATTTTTACGGCTGTTGGCGTTCTGTCTTCTAAAGAGATTAGAGTGTGATGTGTTAATAAATTGTTCTTCTTCTGTTAGTGCCTCTCCAACTAGTGAAGGTTGGCAGGCAGCATATTTCCTTCTATTTTTCGCTAGGCGAAACATATATGTACGTTAATATAAATTCATTTTACTACTATTCGATATCATAGGTTCGTTGGAGGACTCTGTGTCTCACACGAAAACAAATACTAAAACTAAAGTCAAGTTTCCCTTCCCTTTCCCCAGGCGCAGACTTGGCGGATTTTTGTGAAGTCGTTGTGACGAAGACGGAACCCCTGGACGCGGTCCAGCGTCACAACGGCTGTGTTGAGGTTCCACTCGTCGACGGGCCACTAGTGGACATGGCCGGCTTCACCTGCCACATTTGCTCCAAGAAACTCAAGACCCTGATCTCCTTGAAGCGGCATGTCAACTGGCATGCAAATGTGGGGAATAATATCACCAAGACTATTGAATGCTTCGTCTGTAAAGAGGTAAGCTTTAGTTATTCTATGTTATAAAGACACATGACCTGTCTACCCTGCGAGGGATATACAGAATTATAAGTTTATAAACTTTCCTTGCAAGGCAATTTCTTACTACGTGATTGGGAAAAGGTTTATTCGCGATTTTGGGATTGTAAAAGTATGTTTTGAAGTCAAGAGGAGACGAAAAAAGGCATTGGAACAAATAAGTGTGAATGGCTTTTTTTCGTCTGATTCCTTGCATCTTTTCTCATAAAATATTTAATTCTGTTGCCTGTACGGCATTCTGCCTTCCACGGCCTCTTCTGAAATCCCCTTCCTTTGTCTGTCCGCAGACGTTCAAGTTCCAATGCCACTACAAGCTGCACATGCGCGCGCACTACACCGACCCCAACCTCGACCCCCAACACCTCACCTGCCAGATCTGCGGCCGCCGCAGCAAGCACCTGCGGGCAGCCCAGGCTCACATGAACTTCCACAAACAAACCAGGTTCAAGAACAAAGACTACCAATGCTCCATTTGTAAACGAGTCTTTCAGGATAGGAAGGTGTACTTAGCTCACATGGCGATACACTACAAGCGAGGAGAAGGACAGAACACGATTGTAGGAGATCGGCCCATGACATCTTCTATGAAGAACTTAGAAGGTGGGTATCAATGTCCACAGTGCGGGAAGGTTTGCGATTCCGAGAATTCCCTCAAATGCCATATCAGATGGCATTCGTCCAAATCAGCTCTCTTCGGGTCGCGGCACGAGTGTACCATCTGTGGTTTACAGTTCACTAACAAAAGACGACTGGAGATCCACACGAGAGACCACTATGAAGACGAAAACGGACCATACAAATGTTCCATCTGTGGTAAAGGTTACATCGACGAAGAATACTTCCGCAGACACGTCAAAGGACACAACTTTGACCATTTCAGTCATAAAAAGCGAATCGAGAAGCTTCGCAAAGATAAAGTTAAGTGTCCGATCTGCTCCCGGTACTACCCCAATCTGATCAAGCTCATTAGGCATCTAAAGCGAAGCCATCCTGAAAGTAAAATGATAAAGGAGGACCCCGACGCGCCTCCGCCGCAGTACCACAGCTGCAAACTTTGCACCAGAGTATTCCTCACGGAACTTAAACTCAAACGCCACCAAAAGGCGCATACGCGAAAACACGAATTCTTCAAGTGCAAATTCTGCGGCATCAAGAGTGTGTCTCTACGAAAACATAAGCTTCACGTCAAGCAAAAGCACATGACAACAAAATTCTTTGACAATCCGTTGAAGTGTCCCTACTGCACGGAGACTTTCATAATTGGGTACAAACTACAGCATCACGTGCGGGATGTACATGGGATCGACGAAAACTGGATCGCAGATCGCGAGGAAGAACCCATGGGGCCTTTGAAGGAGTTCCAATGCTCCGTGTGCCTCAAGATCCTCGCCTCCAAAGGAAACTACGAGCGCCATATCGACTACCACAACTCTTTACGCTGCAACTACTGCTTCGACTACTTCAGCTCGACTAAATTCCTCGAGGGCCATCTCGCGTTCAGCTGCGACAAGAAAAAACTTATCGGCGAAACCGAAACCTACCCGAAGAAAGTCAAATGCCACGTCTGTTACAAAGCTTTCGCTCTGCAAGTTAAAGTGGACTGTCACTTGCGAACGCAGCACGGCATCAAAGTAAACAGAGAGTCGGGTGAAGACAAAGGCGAGCATCTATGCGACTATTGCTTCAAAGTGTTCGAAAACGGACATGCCCTAGCGATGCATAAGATCTACCACCGCACCATAGGCTACTACGGATGCATTTACTGCGACCGCAAATTCAACACCTACCAAAGATTCTTCCGTCACAAGAAAGACCATTTGCTCCTTCTTAACCGGGAAGACCCGAACAAGTGCGAACATTGTGAGGAGACTTTCGTGTCGTTTAGAGACATGATCGATCATATGAAGGAGGCCCACGGCGACGACAAAGACTGGGTCGTACTGCCGAAAGAGGTCACCGAAGAATTCTGCACGATCTGCAACAAGGACTTCTACAACTTGCCAAGGCATATGTCCTATCACGAGGAGAACAGGTGCAAGAAATGCGGCGAATACTTCCTGTCCAGAACAGATTACGATAACCACCTCTGTGCCATAGAGAGCGACGAGGAAGTCAAGGAGGGAGACGAAAATGACATTCGGCCTAAATACGAAGAGTGCACGTTCTGCTTCAAGCCTATCACCAAAACGGTCACTAAGATACGACACGATCTCCTTCACAACACTTCCGGAGCGATCTCCTGCCGATTCTGCACAATGAAATTCAAAACTTTAGAGGCATTCAACATCCATTCGTTCTCGCACCGCAGCAGAAAGTATCACCAGAATCCGATCAAGTGCCGAATTTGTAAAGAGAAGTTCTTCAGATACGGACCTTTCGTCAAGCATATGAAAACGGTTCACAAGTCAAAGAAGAAAATGCATTACCGAGCCATAGTGAAAGCGGAACGTTGCGTCGTCTGCGGAGATAACTTCCCAAATCTGCACAACCACTACAGGTGCCATTTGAAGAACCAATGTTTGGAGTGCAAAAAGTATTTCAACTCTGTAAAACTGTTCAAAGACCATCGATGCGACAAAGAAGACGCGGATCCTTCTAAAGTGTTCACGAGCGACGAAGACCTGTACGCGCTCATCAAATCCTACGTTCCTAAGGACGAGAAAGACGACGAGAAGTTCTATGGCTACACTGATGATGAAGAGGAGGAAGAAGAAACACAAAGTGTTCCCGAAACAGCTAACGAGGATAGCCAGAGCTCCATGACAGATGTGATACAACAACCGTTCGTTATTTCTGACGTGCTGTCTCTCTACGAAAAAAGAGAAGAATTGTTAGCGACATATATGAAAGAGGACCCGAAAAAGAAAGAATTGAAAAAGTTTGTGGGGCCGAAAAGTAAAAGACCGAAAAAGGAAAGCCCTAAAAAGAATAGCCCTAAAAAGGATAGCCCTAAGAAGAACAGTCCTAAGAAAGACACGGAAAACAATGAGGGAGGCTTGAAAAATGGTAATGGTGACGCTAACGATGATGATGATGACGATAGCGACGTAGAAGTCGTCATAATGCTAGATGATGACTCCAATGGCGCTGAAAATACCAACAATATTGTCAGTATTGATCTTGACGATGATGATGATTGAACGAAAGCACAATTAGTATGTGACAAATTATAATTGGGTAACAGATCGGATCATAGTAAAATAATCGGTGTTATTTCGTCACTATATATTTTGATTGTAGACTCTTAATATAGGCTGTAATTTCTTAGCTCGTAAGGTAATAGTCGATTGGAAATGTTTTACTTGAAATTAGGATAAGAATTGATAATTCGGAAGTCATTTTATCGGTTACGTAAGTAAAAACTATAAAAATTGTTCATATAAATCAGCCCATTGAAATAAACAACTTTTCATTAGAAACAAAAGTCTAAGTTATGACCTATCTGTGCAAAATATATTAGCTGAACTTCTCTTGATATTATGTATTTTCAGGGTAAAGTTGTCCAGTCTGATGGACTCCATGATCTGTTTTTAGATTTTTTGCGTACTCTTTTCGACATGAGCTCTTTTCAGTGTAACTAATCATTTAGAAGATCTATATCTTTATTTTTGTTGATGAATACGATTAGTAAGAATGTTAGTTAGGTCGTATCGTTTTTGTTATTTTCGTTTCTTCTCTTACATTAAGAATACTAATGAATATTATTTCTCTTATTTTTAATTTTCGTTGACTCATTTTGTAAATATAAACTTCACCAGCTATAAGGCTGCCATTTATTATAAGCATTTCACTATTAGAATTTTGTAGTGTAACTTATACCGTGGTTTTTTTTAGATAGAGGTTGTTTTGGGTTGGGTTGGGTTGCCATTTTATTTGCATATGTTAAATAGTGATGTCCCAACCATCTGTCAAGTTCAGTGCATAATGAAAAATTACTATTACGCCGTAGTATAGAAAATTAAAGTTACCGGTACTGGCACATCACTATTCAAGATTTTTTTCAAATGGCAACCCCAACTGTCAATTTACTCTCTAAAAACAGACTTTAGATAGTATGAAACACATTTGGTTTCAAAGTTTCTTGTGATAATATAATATCTGCTTGGGTGTTTAGATTGCCAAGCAATTTTCTTAACCCTAGTTCTTACTTGGATAAAGATCTGATTTTCTTCTTAAGAAAGATAGACGATGATATTTTGAAACCAAATGTAAGTATTATGTTTTCCGTAGGCCTAGGATGAGCCGCGCAACTTCTCTCTTAACTTTGTTAAAATCGGAAGTATTCATTTGGTTAAGATAAAATTCATACAATTTTGCATTAATGAGTAATGTGTCTCTTTGCCGTGTGATGCCGGCTTAGAATAGCATCACCCCACATCCTTCCCGTGGGTGTCGTAAGAGGCGACTAAGGGGCTCGAGAGTATTGGTGTATTACAATTTTTAGGCGACAGGCTGACAACCTGTCACTATAGTAATACACATGTTTTCTGAAACAACCTTGGAAAACAATCCTCAAAAATGTCAGACGTGGCGATAGTGGCTGTATTCTTACGGCCACTATCGCTCTGCCTACCCCGCAAGGGATAAAGGCGTGATATATGTATGTATGTATGTATGTCTCTTTGCCGTGCTCGTCCTAGCCCGGCGTATATTAGGAGGTTCAATTTTCGATGTCTTAGACTAAGGTGCATCACAAATTAATACCAGCGCCAATCCGATTGCATTTTTAACTTGAAGTCTGTTTATAATTAGCTGCGTACACCGCCCGAGCAGCCCTCATGTGCTGACCGCCGCACGCGGCATGCGGTGCATGCTCAGGTGAGGCAAATTTACTATGTGTACGAATACGGACTATGTGGACGTGTTATTGAGCCGCCATATTGCCGACTTCGATCGGCTCGGGCCGCGCGCGCTCGCCCGATCATGGCCATAAGTTGTCCCGGGCGAAAAACGTCCACACCGGCCGCGCCATGCGACGAGCACCTGAGGCTACTCGGACGGTGTGGCCACACCTAATGTCACAATAGTTAGAATGTTCAAAAGAATACCGAAACTATTTAGTAATTAGTTATAATTAGGGATAGTAAATCTGAAAAAAGTGGAAGATATTTCAATAAATGTTGCATGAACGTCTGATATCTCACATTCTTTCGTTTTAAATTACTATCTTATTGTTGTCCATATTATCATGTGGTTAGTAAAGAAGTCGCGAAGAACAAGCATTTTTGAATGATTTAATGTTTCGAAAATTACATTTAGTAAATAATATTTGGTAAGAATATCTATGTATAAGGTGTAAAAATATTAGCTGCAAAGATTTCGAGGGCTGAATCAGCTTATGAAACTGAACAACTTTCTCCAAGAAATAGGTCGCAATATGAGAATAATGTTTGGACCTCCCATACTAATTGGCTAGGTCGGTTGGTAATTTGGTATGGGAGGTCCAAAATTTTTTTCATATTTCGACCCATGTTCCTTGGGGAAAGTTGTTCAGTGTCATGAGCTGGTTCACCCCTTAAAATATTTGCAGCAAATTTTTTTACAACCTCTATTTCGTCACTTATTTTCATACTTAGTATTGATTAAAACTATTTGTGATAATTTATTTGACTTCCTCTATTAGTATGAACATTTTCGTTCTTACTTGCCAAAGCGTGAACGGTCGTCGGTCATTTTTATTCTAGTTTTATAGAATTTAAGTATTATGTATCTAGCGTAAGTAGAAATTGAGCAACTAAGGTACGCGATTGGATATGGTGTAAGCGCATTTGTGAATGCGCGTTGACGTGTATTTTTTTGTCATTAAACTATTGGCCAGTAAACTACGTGAGTTCCCATTGTCTCCGGTGAGATTAGGGCAAGGTGTGGCACGGAAATACATTGCCTCACCCTCTGCTCCACCTGCCCCACCTTGTCACTTTGTCCCCGTTGAAAGTGTGAGAAGGTCTCTCTATCTCTTTTCGTGTGGGACACCGAGTCGTCCAACGACCCGATGAACCCTAGTGTCAGAATTTTTCAACCGCTTTCTACAAGTAGCAGGCTTCTGACTTGGTTGTGTAACGACTGCCGTCTAAGTGACCATAGACAGCAACCGGGACCTACGGCTTAACGTGCCATGCGAAACACGGAACCATCTTACTTACCGACAATCGGGTGGTTCAGCCTGCAATGTCCTAACCAGACTGGGAACAAATTCACAAAGTTATAAATATCAACTTTGTGAGTGACCCGCCGAGAATCGAACGCGGTACCTTCTGCGTCAAAGGCAGTCGCACTACCATTGCGCCACATCGGTCGTCAGGTATCTATCTACCTTAAACATAGTGTGAGTGAGGCAAAATTATCCAGGGTGGCACAAGTTGTGGTAGGGGGTGGGGCTAGGTCTTACCATGACACACCTTGTCCCACTTTCAACGGAGACACTAACCGGGGACAACGGGAACACACCATAAACTCGACAAATATATTATGTACACAGCATAAAAATCAAGATTCAACATTTAAAAAGTCCCTAATGAATTGAGTACGTCCTCCTGTTTTTCTTGTCGCTTAAAAAGAAGTAAAAAAAAATAGTAATATTTCTGTGTTGCTTATGTTTTATGAGTAACGGCCCGCTGTAACTCATTTTCCCATGGGAATTAGTCGTTTTCCCGGCAGGTATTAAACATATAAACCTTCCTCACGAATAACTATCTATTAAAAAAAACTTCATGAAAATCGGTTGCGTAGTTTTGCATAAAGATGCGAAAAGCGACGCTTTGTACTATGTAGTGATAGTGATGTGTGCGTTTACATAAACCCTATTTAGGCTGGTTTCAGAGCGGCGCGTCTCAGCAGCGCTGCCCAGGCGCGCGCTGCTCGGGCGCGCGGCTGGGCAGCGCGTTCGCTGTGAAACGACATTCAGACGCGCGCGCTTCGTTGTGGTGTACGGTCGAGTGCAGAGAATCATTATGCCAGCAAACGTAATCACTATATTAGCTATATACGTTATATGGAAAAGAGTGCAACAACGACGTCTTAAAAGATTGCAAGTCGACGCTACTGGCAATCGAAGGAGATCCGACCGCGGCGCGGCCGAGACGCGGCCCAAGACGCGTCACTATGAAACGCTACATACAATTTAGTGTAATGCGAGGCGCGCGCGGCTGGGCAGCGCTGCCGAGACGCGTCGCTCTGAAACCAGCCTTAGGCTGGTTGATTCTTTTGCTGCGAGCAAGAGCTGTTTTTATTTCGTATTATGAATGCGATTTCGTATGCGAAAATCTGCTCGTACCATCCTAATCAAGAGTATAAGATTCGTGCATAAAGAACATGTAATACGAGCAGCGTTTGGACAGCCCGTGGCAGACTTTCACACGCGAAAACGAATACAAATTTCAAAAATACGGCCCCAGCGCGTTTGAAAGAATGTATTTTCTCTTTTTTTGGAAACTTTGGAAACATCATATGGTAAAAATAATGTTTTATTTTTAAAAACTTAACTCCAATGAATCTTGTTTTATTTTGATTGTATGTGAATTGTTGAGTATAAAATAAATTAATGGATATGCATTTTGGTTTTTACTTTAATTTACCTAACAACAAACTTAATGTGAATTTATTGGGATTTACTCCACTCACAGTGCTATATTATTGTCATAAATTATGAATGTAGAAGAAGCGAAAGAAGTATGGCAGGATTGCAGCAAGTAGAAAGAAATAGTCTCTGCCTACCCCAGCGGAAAAGGGGCGTGATTTATGTATGTATGAAAATAAGAAATTGAAAAATTAACAAGCGTCGACCGGGAATCGAACAACGACGACGGTCTACGCTCGTAAATTTTTCAATTTCTTATTTTCATTTATGAAACTTTTGTTCTGAATAAAGGACAATATTATTAATTAATTATTTATTTAGTCAACATTATAGTGTTATAGGTGGCAAATAACATGATTTATTAGTGAAATTGCTCGTACATCTCCTAATCACGACAATGACTGTTTACTCGACATTTTATACACGACCCTTTGTAAGGCTTAGCGCACACCCAGCGTCAAAACAAACGCGCACTTTTCAGCAAAAAATTAAAAATACAAGATGTTTTTTTTTCGACATTCTGTATTAACTTGTAGCCATCAAATTTCTCGTTTTTTTATTAGAATCATTGTTAAAGTCGAGTAAAAGATTAACAATAGAAAACATAAAACAATACAAAAATAGCTTTGCGCCTTTTTACAACATACATACATAAATGCTATAATTACATTATAATAACCAATAGTTGATCGTTTGCAGTGCCCTTGTTATTTATAACAATGCAAACATACATACGATTGCATGTGTTTTTTGCGAATGTTTTTAGGTCGTGTTCTAGACTGAACAACTTTTTTTTTCAAATTTGATGAAATACGAAAAAAAATAATTGTCTGTCCATTACAAAATACAGGGTGCTAATAAAAGTACTAATATCCTTTCAAGGGATGAACCAGCTCATGAAACTGAACAACTTTCCCCATGGAATATTCCATATAGAATTACAGACCGAACAAGTAAAAAATGTATGTGTTATGCAGTTTCATGGGCTAGTTCATCCCTTAAAAGGAAGTTAGTACTCTTCCTAACCCTTTGAGCCGGGTATACCTAAAGCGTACTGTGACTATGTCGCGTTATGCCTAAATGTCATAACAAGTTAGCTGAATGACTAGGTATATTTAGGACTAATTCTGTATCAGCCTAAATCTTTACTTGCCTAGATCGCGTTAAGCCTAGAAACCTAGAAACGAATAATTTAATATGCAGGGTGTAAGGCACGATGTAATGAAAGCTTTGCAGGCTTGCTAAGGCCATGAAACTGAACAACTTTTTCTATGGCGGCTATGTGATTCTCTATGGGATATCATCATGTAAGATTCAAATAGTAAAAGCATTTTCAAATCTACAGATTTCGATACTAATGTATTAGTAGTTCCGGAGCCTATTCGTTACAAACATTACCCAATAGGCCATAATATCTTAAGTCCTATATCGCGAAAGATCTTCTTCGCGTTTTGCCTAGTCGTCAGCTAACCTATGTCTCTAAAGACCTACTTCGCGTTTTGCCTAGTCATCAGCTAACCTATGTCTCTAAAGACCTACTTCGCGTTTTGCCTAGTCATCAGCTAACCTATGTCTCTAAAGACCTACTTCGCGTTTTGCCTAGTCATCAGCTAACCTATGTCTCTAAAGACCTTCTTCGCGTTTTGCCTAGTCGTCAGCTAACCTATGTCTCTAAAGACCTTCTTCGCGTTTTGCCTAGTCGTACCGCGACATAGTCACAGTGCGCTTTAGGCGTACCCGGCTCAGAGGTTCCTAACACCTGTATTTATTGAATACTTTTGGTAAGGAGATCCGCTTTAATTATTCATGTTTCGACAAAAATTTAAAAAGAATAGTAGTCCAGAACACGCCTTGAAATTATTTGCACATTTCTATAAAACATCCTGTATAGTATATATAGTTAAAGTTAACCTGGTCACAGTAATTCATACACTTAAAAATGACTTAAAATGAAATTATTGCTCGAAGAATTATCAAAGTAAATTAATTTGCCTTTCAAGATAAGCACTTACCTACACAATACACATACATACAGGGTGTAAGAGACGGTGTAACGAAAACTTGCAGGCGTGATTACACCATGAAACTTAACAACTTTTACTCTGGAGGCTATGGTGGGAAACGTAAAAATTTTTTCGGTGTCCTATGCAAAGTCAGTCAGCTGATCGGAAATTTTGTATGGGAGTCGAAAAAAATTTCACGTTTTCCATCATAACCCCCATAGTAAAAGTTGTTCAGTTCGAAGGTCTGATTACGCCTGCAAAGTTTTCGTTACACCGTCTCTTACACCCTGTATAGTCGAACACTTGCTCATAAGTTTCAAACTTGTTGATATGAATATTTACACATCCCACCAAAACGCAAAGAAATATTAATATTAGTTATTTCTGCAAATAAAACGAAAATAAGACATTTGATCACATAAAGTTCTTACTTTTTACACAAGATTAGTTTCAGAGACAAGCGCCGGTTAAGCTAATAAAAAAAATCTCAGTTTGTGATCAATCATTCTATTAAATCAGAACGATTTCTAAATAAAAAGGTAGGTTACGCTTGGACATTTCTCGATATACACAGTGTCCCTAATTAAGTGGTCCAATGAAAAAATACTAGATTCTGGGCTAGCTACCAATCTGAATATATTTTATTATTCATAGACACAAAATTTACACAGCATACAAAATGCTCTGGCAGTCAGCATTATTATTAGTATGGGAGGTACAATTTTTTTCTCTACGAATATTAAAAAACAATATTCCATATTGGTAGCTAAGAGTAAAATAAAATTTAATTTCAGATTATATTTGAATGTGACTTAACCTAGGATTCGGGCCAGGATAGCCTTCGGGTTGCAGAGGTCAGATGGCAGTCGCTCTGTGTAAAAACTTGGTTCCACGTCAAATCCCCTAGGTTAGGTAGCCGACCCCGGCTGAGAACGGGATAAGGCAAGGAGAATGAATGGTAACGAAGAGTATCCAAAATCAAGATTTTTTCTTTGGACCACTTAAACAGGGATCCCTATATAATAGCCCAAAACAAAATGGACCAACGAAATATAAATGCACTGCAAACTAGAATTATCAGGGTGTATCTGCAAGGTTGACTTATTTATAATCAAAACAGTATTTCTGCAAAATAAGGCTGGTTTCAGAGCGACGCGTCTCGGCAGCGCTGCCCAGCCGCGCGCGCCTCGCATTACACTAGATTGTATGTAGCGTTTCATAGTGACGCGTCTTGGGCCGCGTCTCGGCCGCGCCGCGGTCGGATCTCCTTCGATTGCCAGTAGCGTCGACTTGCAATCTTTTAAGACGTAGTTGTTGCACTCTTTTCCATATAACGTATATAGCTAATTATAGTGATTACGTTTGCTGGCATAATGATTCTCTGCACTCGACCGTACACCACAACGAAGCGCGCGCGTCTGAATGTCGTTTCACAGCGAACGCGCTGCCCAGGCGCGCGCCCGAGCCGCGCGCGCCTGGGCAGCGCTGCTGAGACGCGCCGCTCTGAAACCAGCCCGTAATCACTATATTAGCTATATACGTTATATGGAAAAGAGTGCAACAACGACGTCTTAAAAGATTGCAAGTCGACGCTACTGGCAATCGAAGGAGATCCGACCGCGGCGCGGCCGAGACGCGGCCCAAGACGCGTCACTATGAAACGCTACATACAATCTAGTGTAATGCGAGACGCGCGCGGCTGGGCAGCGCTGCCGAGACGCGTCGCTCTGAAACCAGCCTAAATCATCACTTCCCTGAAAAACACGAGAACAGGACATTTAAAAAAGTCTTCTTGAAAAATACGGACTTCCACAGCCTACTTTTTTATTTAATTGTATTCCTAAAATTATATTTTTCGTCATTAAAGCCACGAGTCAAGAATTTTAGCAGATACACCCTGTATTAATTTTGATTGTTGCTTTATAAGACTATTATTACACAATTTTTCTCTTCCCATCATTAAGATATGATTAAAACGTTAGATTTTATCATCATCACTTGTTTTTCCTCAGTCATTTACCTACAAAAATTCTATATACACATATACAAAGACATTTAGACATTACATTCATAATATTGCTTAAAAATTATTGAATGCTGTTAACTTAATTACCTAAACATGCCTGAACAATAAGAATGACAAAAACACATTTGTTTAAGTCGAAATAGGTAAATCATTTTTCTGTGAACTTTCTCTGTTAACTTGTAGAAAATAATTTGATAGTGTCAATCATTTAAAACGCCAGATAAGAAACTAAACATAACAACTAAGCGAATGCGTGAGTTTTGTGTCACAAAGGTAAGTATTCATCCGGCTACTATCGCTATTGAGTGCTACAGTCTGGCTAATCTAAGTTGGCAGCGGAATAAAATGCAAAACTTAATTAGAGCTATACATATTGTACAATAAACATTTTGCGAAATGTTTATTATGCATCTGAACGGCCTCAGAACCACTAAGAGGCATATTACAGTATTATATATCTACTAGCGGGTCCCACGTGGAAGTCGGTTTTAAATGTCATCCCGTGGCATCATGAATTTCATTTCAGCGCTTCAATTGGTTTAGCGTGAAGGAGTAACAAACAAACAAACATACAAACTTTCGCATTTATAATATTGATACGATGATAATTTATCATATATCTATGGCTTGATCTATGGAAATTCACATGATAATATATTTGTAATATAGACGTATGATTTAAAAATATTTATAGAGACGACACAGTTAACTTGTGGCTACGATCTTTTCCACTGCCTAGTTAGACTGGCCCGGCGTAACCCAGTCCTTCTGACTAGTACTTCACATAGAATAATACATAGGCACTGAAGGTACAACATATACCACACACTTCACCATTGGCACATCACTCACTTACTTATTGTACCTATTGTATACCTACTACTTTCTAAAGTAAAATTTTTAAAGAGTGACTGATAATTTAAACAAACAATTTGCTATCCTCGAAAGATTTCGCCTTATCACATCAAAACTGCGCCTGCACATAATACCGATGCCATCAAAATACACAATTTACTTGTATCTCATCCCATTAAATTGGTCTTTTTAGTCTGAGTAGAAATGTTTGATTACTTTATCGGTCAATCTTAAAAAAATGAACTTTATTTGTAAACATTTTTAAGATGTTAGAATTGTTTATGCTTTCTAAATATTTATTTGTTATCTACATTTTTAAACCAAGTTAAAAAGCTATTATTACTCAAAATTATTCGGAAATTTTTTTGGAAAAATTAAGAATAATAATAGTAGCTTTGAAATTTTGTGAGCTATGTTACTATTATTTTTACTGAGCAATGTTACATTTCTAATCAGTTTTTGTACTACAACTATGTTAAAAGGATTGGTGTATCGTGGTATTGTCGTTTTAAAAAGTAGATTGATAATAACATCATTGAATATTAAACGTAATGCTACTAAACGAATGTAAAAATATATTTTTTTGCCGTAAATTAATCGCGATATTTAAAAGTTATGAATACCAATACATTTAATATTTTTATAACTTTTAGCAGTAAGAAAAATAAGAGAAAATACCGCGTAAATAACTTGTTATTGTTGGCGCTAAATTTCTTCTATTTTAACTCTATACATGCTGTTTTTTGAGTCTGGTTTTCCTGTTGACCCACATTTTTTCACACGAGTCATTTACTAAAGTTCGAAATATGAAAAAGAAAATGGCGGTGATCAAGTCATTTGGTATAGGATGTTCCAAATGTTTGAGATGACCAATGGCTCGAAAATGGTTCCATTCATCGCGTCCGCGAGACTAGACGAGTACTAACATAGTCATAATCATAATAACAAATGAGCAGTCCCACTATAGAAGAATGAAAATTATAAGATTTGAAAGCAAAATTCGCTTAAAAGGTTTCTCGTATTCTGATAGTTTCTTAGTTATATTGCCATTTGTTCACAAAATCATTTTTTATAATTACTAATCCCTTTACTAGTTCCATTCTCCCGTCACTAGTCGCATTCTACCTTCACTAGTCCCATTCTGCCTTCACTAGTCCCACTCTCCCTCGCTGGTGGTCTCGTCGTCATTATTCTCGTCCGAGTCGGAGTGTATGGCTCGAGAGCGTTCGTCGAGCGCGCGCTTGAGAGCGTCCGCGAGTCATCATAGTCATAATAAAAAATAACTAGTCTCACTCGAAAATCATGATTTGAAAAAAGAATGAAAATCGTAAGATTTGATACTGTGTGAACTAGCCGAAAAACCAAAATTCGCTTGGAAGATTCTTCGTATTTTGACCTGATTTTTAGAGAAGTTGTTTAGTCATATTGCCAAGTTTTTACAAAATATTTTTATTTATAAACTACTGCTACTCCCTTCACTAGTCTCATTCTCCCTTCACTAGTCCCACTCTCCCTCGCTGGTGGTTTCGTCGTCATCGTTCTCGTCCGAGTCGGAGTGTATAGCGCGAGAGCGTTCGTCGAGCGCGCGCTTGAGAGCGTCCGCAAGTCCGGACGACGCGCCGGCGCGGAGAGGCTTCTCGTTCGCCGTCGTGTTCTTCGGCACCTAAAGGGACAAATAAATGTTTCGTTTAATAAATATGTATAGGAATAAAAACAAATATTTTAAAAAACAACATAGTGGCATTGATTGAAAATCGACATTGTGCCGGCAGTAGGTACAATAATTCAAAATCAATGAAGAGTTACCCCCTCACCCCGTTAAATTGGTGCGTCTACACAGGGCGAGCAGCCTCAGGTGCTCGCTGCCTCGCGCGGCATGTGGTCGGTATGGGCATGTTTCTCCTGAGGCAGCGCATGCTCATGCTTGGGAAAGCGCGCGCAGACCGAGCGAAACAGCGGCAAAACTGCGGCTCAAACAGGTTAAGCAGGAGCCGAATTTGCCTCACCCAAGCATGCACCGCATGCCGCGCGAGGCGGTAAGCACCGAGGCTGCTCGCTAGCTAGTTGTTAAAACAGGTACGACACACAAATCTAGTTCAGAGAGAAAATATAAAGTACATACCGATTTTAATTCGATTCCTTGTCTGATTTCGCTGAGCAGGTTGCTTCTGCTGTCTTCCACTACTGGTTTCTTTTCCACGTCCACTTTCTGAAAATAAATACATGCATATTGTTTGTATTAGTATTCCATGATTATGTATTACTGGAAGGGACGCTACGGAAGATTTCGTAATATCGGTTATTCGTAAAATTTCAATCCAGATTCTTGCATTTCATATCCTTTGCGTCTCGATTCCTTTCTTTGTGCTCTCCACCGTGACTGTCTATAGGTTCGGATAAAATAACGTATCTAAACTTGTGTTTGTGTGTTTTATTGATAAAGAGTAAATTGACATTTTGGGTTTCCATTTTGTTTTTGCTAATCTTAAATATGATGTGCCTGTACCGTAATTGGCTAGTTTCCTAGGTCATTAAAAAAATATAACAGTTGTACGCTTAAAACTATTGTTCAAAAATACTACGGACTTCATTCTTCATTTTTCGAAATATTCAAAAATTTAATTAATGTCAAGTGTTTTGACGCCATCCAAATACTTAGGGCGTGACGTCATACTTCTAATTCTTCATACAAAATACAGTTTTAGAACGTTTTAAAAAGTAGCTCATTTGACCTGTCTGGAAGCAAGCCTATGTTGTTATCAAAATGGGAATTTTTGATCTGTTACTCTTTATTTGTTGTTGTTTTTAATTCCTTCCACTAAGATGGCGCTCATGCGAATGATGTAAAAGCTTACCTTCGGGGTAATATTTTTTAAAATATGCACTGAACTTGACAGATGATTCATGAACTTGACATTCCTATTTAAGATTTGTACGAAAATTGGCAAACCAAAATGTCTACCCGTAATTACAACCCGTACAGATGAAGAAACGATCTGTAAGCGGCCGTTTGTCATGCTTTCTCTCTCCACTGAGGCTCTTGCATATACCAGGTGTTCGTGCTTTCTCCCTCACACTTAGGTAACCGCCGCCATTTACAGATCGTTTCTTTATCTGTACGGGTTCAACCTACTGTCGCTCATTAAAAACAGAGTTTATATCTCTAGTGATAGTTCGTTCGGTACAGGTGCCACCAGCCACGTGCAGGTAAGTTCGCAAGTACAGGCGTCATAGGACCCGTACAAAACCATCTCGTGGCACCTCAGCAGCGTCATTTATTTGTCATAGTGACGTCACTTCTAGCATAAGTAAAAGTTCTACGGATGCATAAGTTACATAACCAACTTTACCAGTATACAGGATGTTAGGAAAAGTACTAACCTCCTTTCAAGGGATGAGCCAGCCAGTGAAACCGAACAACTTTCCCCAAGCGCCGTAGGTCGAAATACGAAAAAAACTTTTAAGCCTCTCATACAAATGTACCAGTTTTTATGTGAGGTCCTCAATTTTTTTTCATATTTCGATCTACGTTCCTGAAAGAAAGTTGTTCAGTTTCATGTGCTGGTTTATCCCTTGAATGTTAGTACTTTTCCTAACACCCTGTATAGGTGAGGACCCGTACAAAAGCATTTCCAATGTTTCCATCACCATTTCCTTACCCTTAGCGTCTTCGATCCACTCCTAATGCTCTCCATGAGCGCGGACCTGGCGTCCATCGGCACGGCGGCGTCGGGCGGCATGGGCGGCGCGGCGGGCGGCGCGGGGGGCGGCGGGGGCGCGGCCGGCGGCGGCGGGGGAGGGGGCGGCGCGGGGGACGCGCCCGGCGGCGGGGGCGGAGGGACTGACGGCGGCGCTGTTGAGGGGGCTGGAAGGGAAAACAAGTTTCTTAATTTAAAATACTGGATAAGAAGAGAAGTTTAATTCTATTCCTTTAGGATTTATCCTAAGGATGAAAACATGTTAATGGCCCAGTCTGTCAATTTTTCGAGGTATTGAAAAATATGTTGGCTGTAAGTTTTCCTGTCAAAACGAAAATAAAATAATATATTGTAACATTAGCATCAAGCTTTCTATAAATGTGATGGTGGCAATAGGTGGTAGAAACAATTATATGATTATGTTAATTTATTAGTGTTTCTGATTGATTATGAAAAAAAATGCATTTGTATTATATTTCAGTTAAGTACTACAAATTTAAGTATTTCAAGTCTTTCCTATGATAAAATTTTAAACAACTCAATTTTTTTTCAAAGATTTTGACGGCCACTCTGTAATCCATTGCGTGTTTCGTATATGTTTATCTGATTCAAACTATAATAATTCCTTAGTTCCACTTACGCATAGGCCTCGGTGGTGGGGGATTCCTCGGTATACTCGGCGCGGAGGAGGGCGGCGGCGGGGGAGGGGGCACCGCCCGCGCGGGGGGCGGAGGCGGGGCGCGGGACGCTGGAATACAAAAGTGCGTTCGTGCATATTCTCGATTTGCGAAAGCTTCTCAATTGACAGTTCTTGAACCCCCGTTTGAGAGTGACAAGTAGAAAATTTCGCAATTTGCCACTCTCGAACGGGGGTTTAAGAACTGTCTTTTGATAAAAGGGCTATAAAAGGGGATATTTCGGACGCACACCAAATAAGTGGAATTGACTATCTTTGATGAATTTGATATGTATTACCAAATGTTTTGTCACACACGTTCTTAAAATCAAACATGTTATACATGTCAGAAGCATTCGCTATTCTTAAACTGGCGCAGACGAAATTTTACTTTTACAACTATGCTTTATAAAATACTTTTCTTAAAAAACCGGGGCACCTTGCAAGTTGATGTCTCGTACGAATCACATTATTTAAAATCTGTGTTTATTTTGGAATAAATGTCTGTTATCGTGTAATCGTGAGTAAAATGAGAATTATAAATCTTACCGATAATGTCCCAAATTCCAAATAGTTTTTCATAGGTTTCGAGTTTTATCAAATCATAAAAACGAAAGTGCCTCGATTTCTCTGATGAGATGGAAACGTCATTAAAAAAAAGTTGTTACTCGATAGAAATATACTCACGTGGCGCGGGCGGGTGCGGCGGGGCGGGGCTGCGGGACGGGACGGGAGGCGCGGGGGGCGGAGGGGGCGGCGCCGCCGTGCCACGCCCACTGCTCACAGCTGGAAATAGGAATCATGACAAATTAGTCAAATCAGTGCCTTTTTATGAAATGTTAAAAAGCATTTACTCTCTCTCTCTCTTTGCGTGTGGGACACTGAGTCGCCCAGCGACCCGATGAACCCAGCATTTACTAAAATAAATTAGCCTGACGAATTTAAAACTTTTGAACATATTTTACATAAGGTGCTTCTTAACGGGCAATGTATAAATAAACAAAAATATATAAACACTGCCCGTTTAGAGGCACCTATAAATACTTGTTTGTAAAAGACCATTTGATTCCATGGTACTTAGCTTGTTAATGAAAATGATACGCTTGCCAATGGACTCTACGTTCGTATTATTTCTTACTAACAATGTATGGGGCTAGTATCCTAAAATATATATTTTTTGCTTATATATTATTTTATATGTCTGATTCCAATACACACTTTTGCTCGTTTACAGCGTAAATCGCTCGCTTTGCTTACTTAAAGGTAACTCACGTTTGCTAGGCTTGGCCTCGTGTATTTCTTCTTTCACCGCATCCAGTCCTCCATGCGAGTTGATGAACTCGTATATAAACTGCCTGGTGGCCTGATCTTGGAGCTGACTCTCCGAGATCCCGGCTTTGGAGAAGAAGGTCCTCATCTCTTCCTCAGGGAGGTTTTCCACGTCGAAACCTGGAAGTTTGTTAGTGGTTAGTCGCAAAAACACGCGTCAGATCGAGTGGAATGAGTGGGCGCGTAAGTGAAGGTTGATTGAGGCAGAGGATTCAATCGACACTCAAAATGGAAGTTTGAACATTTTGTACAAAAGGAATGAAAAAAGGAAAAAGGTATAGTTTAGGAAATATAATTTTAATTGATTTGCTTTGACGTTTCATAGTCGAATCAACTCAAATTACATGTCCTAAATACCTTTATAAATATTAGCTGCGCGCAATTTTAGCGTACGATTCCTTAGGACAAAGTGACCTTTAGAATCGAGAGGAATCTCGTCTTTGTAGGTTAATAGTTTAATTTTTCATCATCATAACAAAACGCCTTTTACAAGTAAGCATTTCTCATAAAAATCTAAAACTCGCAAGGATTCGTTATTTGGAGATAAAAAACTGTCTGATTTATCTATTATAGAGGTATTAAAAACTTAGCTAAAAACAGACGACAGAACAAAAAAATATCACACAAAACGATTTCACATAAAATATGTTACTCCGCAAGGGCTACAGGCGTGATGTGTATATGTTACCTTTGTTCGCGTCCCAGCCGACGTGCGAGATATGTTTGAAGTCCTGCGGCATGCCGATGTCCGCTTTTGTCAGTTTCCTGGCCTTCGGCTTTTTGTTCGAACCCTTGAGCGTGTTGTAACTTCCTGGAAGGAATTTAGGTATTGATTAGAAAGGAATTTTAGTATAGATCTGGCCCAGCGTTACATGTAGCTCACCACTGCTTGTAACATATGCTGAGTTTAGTTTTATATATATTTTTAGTTGCGACGCCATTTTGTCAGTTACACAACTGCCTTGATTTTCTGATGAGCTGACGATGATACAAACTTTATACCCTTAGTTTTCCTGTCTTTTATTGATGTTTATAATACAGTATCTGTACTGAGCGTGTTAGTATTGGCGGTGCTTTTAGGAGGCAGCGCTGGCACGGAGGCGGCGACGGGGGCGGGGACGGGGGGCGTGGCGACGCCATTTTGTCGCACACCGGTGTAACTGCCTTGATTTTTCCAATGATCTCACTAATACGTTACGAACTTTCCCTGATATCTAGAATTTTTCTGTATTTTTCAGAATACAGTACCTGTATTGAGCGTATTAGTATTGGCAGTGCTCTTGGGCGGCAACGCTGGCACGGGGGCGGCGACGGGGGCGGGCATGGGGGGCGTGGCGACGCCATTTTGTCTCACACCGGTGTAACTACCCGCGCTGCTCGAACTGTTTACGCGCTGGGCCGCGATCGAGCGCTGCCTTCGTTCTAGAAGAAATTATAAAAATATTGTTGTAGTACTAGTTGTACGATCGATAATTTGGCGCACAGAGTATGGACATAGCTATAGTAGAAGTAGCTATTAATATACATATAGCTATTAATATACATATAGGTATTGCCGTGTGATGCCGGCTTAGAATAGCATCACCCCACATCCTTCCCGTGGGTGTCGTAAGAGGCGACTAAGGGACTCGAGAGTATTGGTGTATTACAATTTTTAGGCGACAGGCTGACAACCTGTCACTATAGTGATACACATGTTTTCTCAAACATCCTTGGTAAACAATTCTCAAAATTGTCAGACGTGGCGATAGCGGCCGTATTCTTACGACTGTTAACGCTCTGCCTACCCCGCAAGGGATAAAGGCGTGATATATGTATGGATATATGTAGGTATAGCACTTTTTACGTGTGTGTTAGACTCTGTAAAAAACTATCTCTTTTCATGTAGGTCATGACCTGAATTGTCAAAGTGTCTATGAGCCGATCCATAATACGAGTAACGTCGTTTCTTGTTTGATTATGATTGCTTTGTTTATGAACAGCACTAATGACAACCTGCATAGTGTATAACACGGTTCCTATAGGACCTATACCTATTAGGTATAGGGAGTCTTTATTCTGTGTGTGGCGGAAAGAATTATATCCAATTGTAAAACAGTTAACAGGCACACTTCATTTTTTTAAAGTCATATTTTGAATGCCGTGTGATGCCGGCTTAGAATAGCATCATTCCATTTCTTTTCCGTGGATGTCATAGAAGCCGACTAAGGGACTCGAGGATTTCAGGTGTATTGCGATTTTAGGCGACAGGCGGACTACCTGTCACTATAATGATACACGACTTATCTGAAACGAGCCTCAATTATTTGTCAGCCGTGGCGAGACGCTCTGCCTACCCCGTCAGGGACAAAGGCGTGATTTGAACATACATACATACATATATCACGCCTTTTTCCCTTGCGGGGTCGGCAGAGCGTTAACGGCCGTAAGAATATGGCCGCTATCGCCACGTCTGACATTTTTGAGGATTGTTTTCCAAGGTTGTTTCAGAAAACATGTGTATCACTATAGTGACAGGTTGTCAGCCTGTCGCCTAAAAATTGTAATACACCAATATTCTCGAGTCCCTTAGTCGCCTCATATGACACCCGCGGGAAGGATGTGGGTTGATGCTATTCTAAGCCGGCATCACACGGCAGTGATTTGTGTATGTATGTATATTTATTTTTAAATAATTTTCTGTATATATTTAAGCATATCCAGTACTGGTAGCGTATTTAAGAGCATGTTTACGAAATGCCGTCACCCTAGCTCCTCTTTGACATCATCAATTGTTACGGCTGACAGCAGTTTGTAAATAATCACGAGATATCAATTTTTATTATGAACACAAAACGAATACGCGCTTCCGAATGTGAATGATAGTGGCTCTATTTCAGTGTAATGATATTTCCCATGTGAGGCCGGCTTAGAGTAGCATCACTCCATTTCTTTCCCGCGGATGTCGTAAGAGGCGACTAAGGGACTCGAGGGTTTGATGTGTATTGCAAAAGGTGACAGGCTGACAACCTGTAACTATAGTGATACACGACTTATCTGAAACGACCCACAAAAATTTGTCAGACGCGGCGATTACGGCCGTGATTTGTGTATGTGTATGTATGTATGTATGATATTTCCCATACACATCCTATAAGCGCGTGCGTGTGCGTGCGTGTGTGTGTGTGTGTGTGTGTGTGTGTGTGTGTGTGTGTGTGTGTGTGTGTGTGTGTGTGTGTGTGTGTGTGTGTGTATGCTATTAACAAAAGACTGACCTTCTCGTCTCTGTTTCCGTAGTTCGATTTTTTCGATAAGAGTGGTCTTGAGAACGTTCGCCTCATCTTCGTTCGCGAAATTAAAAGCTGTCATGTATTCCTGGAATATAAAAAACAACAGGTTAATCAATTTACTATATTTAAACTGTTCATATTGTAATTTATCAATTAATTTAATAATAAATAAAACATAAGTATACTCTCTTTCCCTTTTCGTGTCGTCCAACGACCCAGTGAACTTCTACAAGTAGCAGGCTTTTGACATGGTTGTGTAACGACCGCCGTTTAAGTAATCATAGACAGCAACTGGGACCTACGACTTAACGTGCTATATGCCATCCGAAACACGAACCATCTTCTTACGGACAATCGGGTGGTTCAGCCCGCAATGTCCTAACCAGACTGGAAACAAATTCACAAAGTGACAAATATGAACATTGTGAGTGGCCCACCTAGAATCGAACCCGTAACCTTCTGTGTCAAAGGCAGTCGGACTACCACTGCGCCACATCGGTCGTCATATACTAATATTCTGTGACATTTTTAGCTAGCGTTTAAAGTTGAATCATATTATGAACTAACTTAAAGTAAAACAATACACCACTTACATATTCAGGTCAAGTAATCAAACTTTCCATTTCTAGTCCATACCTTGACTCATATTAATTCTATGGTATCAGGTTGAGTTGACCGATTTCAAAAAAGGAGACTTCAATTTGATACTTATGGAAGTAAAATGAAGTAGAAATTATTAGAATCAGAATATGTCTCTACCATAGATACGTATACAAATGCAGTGTGATGCCGGCTTATAATAACATCACCCCATTTCATTCCCGCGGGTGTCGTAAGAGGCGACTAAGGGACTCGAGGGTTTCATGTGTATTACACTTTAGGCGACTGGCTAACAACTTGTCACTACAGTGATACACGAATCGTCAGAAAGGGCCCTATATTTTTCAGACGTGGCGATAGCGACCGCGTTTTTGCCTACACTCTCTAGATAAAGGCGCGATATTTGTATGTATGTGTTCCCTACATACATATACAAGGCCTTTCAAATTAAGTGTGCATAATTTGACTATGCCAATGTATTATATTGTTATTGCATGTATGAATTATTATTATAATAAGTTTTGACCATGTATCTTTAGCCCCGCATCTTTTAGTTACACATAGAGTGATTACACAGAACTGAATAATATCCAACTTTTGAAATATTCAAGATAACAATAGATGTCGCTGATAGTTTTCTAAAACACGCTATCGGTATATTCTTCCGAAAACTCTGCTTGATATACATGGCTACTGAGCACCGGCTTTCTACAGTCTTATTAGGTGTATAGAAAATAGATAGAATAGAAATTAGATGTATAGATGAGAAAGACTGTTACACGTCTGTGAAGTCGGTTTAATTTTCTAGATTACCGTATTTTACCTGGCTGGTAATATTTTATGATCAATATTGGGATCAGCCACCAGGGACCCGGTTACCTACTAAAGTTTGGCCCAGATATCGAGCGTATCTTTCGAATTGTTTATTACCTACCGATAATCAATAACGTACCTACTCTAAGTAGTTCTACTATAATATAAAGATGTTTACAGAAGCGTTGCTCTCGAAAATGGAATATGGTTCCGTGTTTCGGATGTCACGTTAAGCCGTAGGTCCCGGTTGCTGTCTATGATTACTTAGACGTCTTGTGTTGTGGTGGATACACAACCATCACAACACAACCAAAAGCCTGCTACTTATATAAGGTGGTTCAAAAACTCTGACACTAGGGTTCACTGGGTCGTTGGACGAATCGATGTTCCACACGAAAAGAGAGAGAGAGAGACCGAAAATTAATACTTGCTAATGGGTTGCTAATGTTTTGTTCCTTAAAGTTTTGAGTTTACAGGGCCCTCAAGCGCAAGAAACAATAATATAATAGTAAACTTTATAAATAAAACAAAACACAAACTATTACGTAAGTCTCGTACCAACTGTTATGTAAAATTATTTTCACTGCAAACGTACTATTCACAGCTCAGTCATACTAATCACTACATCTTACCATGTTAATATGTACAGTAGTCATATATTATGTAGTACTCACTACCAGGGACCGGAAGCGCTTTCCCTTTAAGGGGTTTTAAGCGGGGTTTTTAAGCACGATAATTTTTTAATTTGATTAAAACACACGATGATATTACTTGATATTTTATTGACTATCCCTTCAAACGGAAACCTAATGAAAGGCTTTCCCAACGTGTAAGTTAAATTGTTGCAAACCAGATCAAAAAAGCCTAATGATCGACTGTCCTAATCCAATAGGGAAACCCCTTCGATAGCGCTTCTCGCAAGATAATTCATGCGAGTTAGTGCTGTATGCGTAGTTAATACGAGTAAAATTCACTTGGGGATGCTGGGGGATAGTTTCACTGGACATATTGACGCGCCAATATGGCAATTAATGTCATTCAGTAAAAGACGCGAATCCGTCGGGAATGTCTGCGGGGTAAGGTGGGCGAGCGGGATGGGGTCAGGGCGCCGCGCCGGCGCATCGATTTGTTTACTTGTTGTTTTACGAGATTATTACCCGCAAGTGGCGATTAACTCAAAAGAGCTATGAAAAAAATTTGGAAAATATTTTTAATTGTCAACGAACGCCGTCTTAATAAATGTGTAGAGTACTTCCATACAAACAATAATTTGGATGACTGCTCAGCTGTCAAGTGTTACCATTTCGAGATAAGCTTTAAAAAGTTACAACGTTGGCGTTAGTTGATAGTTAGAAGCAAATAAGTTTTTCATATAAAATACATATCTAGTTGTAACGTTTTGAAGCGATAACACGTAATGGTTACACTTGACAGCTGAGCTGTCATACAAAATATTGTTTGTATGGAAGTACTCCACACGTCTTATGGGTAATCGTTAGTTGACAGTCATAAGCAAATAAGTTTTTAATATAAAACAGTTGTAACGTCTTGAAGCGTATATCTCGTAATGTTTACACTTGACAGCTAGCTGTCATACGAATTATTGTTTGAATGGAAGTACTTGACACATCAAACAGAGTTGCGTTCGTTGACCATCAATAATTGACATTAAAAAAAAGACGCCAATGCTCCATACATTTCCCGCAAATCCCTTTCTATAAGTAAAAAGAATCAATGCACTGTTCACCTTTCTTTGTATGTTTGCCTATAAAGTCAAACTACGCATTCATCAACGCACCATTCCATTACGCATGCGACATCATATTTGTATGAAGATAACCTTATTTTGAAATTCGCATTTTCCAAACGCATGCGTTACGGATGCGACAAAAAAAGGCAGCAACGGAATGTGATACCCGCCAAGTGTGTCAAATTAACTTACATAGTTTTAGCATGAAATAGCGCGAGCGATAAAACCCTTTTATGAAGTGTAAATAGCAAAAATACTGGGTAAGCCCTTGAAAGGCTTTGGTTAGCGCTAACCGCTTCGATGTGCTAAGATTTCCCAAAAGGAAAGGGAAAGCCAAACGTTTAGCTCGCATGCCAACGCAGCTACCAAATGTTACGCTAGCCTAATGATTGGGAAACCCCTTCAAAGGGTATTGAAAATTAAACCGCTCGTCCGGTCCCTGCTCACTACTCACGTAGGTAAGTATTACTGATTCTGCGACACTATTCGATCCGTTCTTCCCAGAACAACTCCTAAGCCCAGTCTCGCTCCAAGGGCGTGATTGGGCTGGTTGTTTGAACAATCAATTATTTCCGGGTGAGCTGGAGCTCCCCACCAAGCCGACAGGAGTAGATTTGGTGGCCCCGGGGCCGAAATTGTAGAGTTCAACACAAAAAAAACGACACTATACTGACAAACTTTTGTTGTAAGACTATTCAACATATCGCATGGTACAGAATACATAATCTGATTTGGTATGGTTATAGTATGGTTGGCCTGCTGTGACGTGTTTTGTGTAATATTTCATATCAGTTAGAAAGATCTAAACAAGTTATGTGATAAGAAGGTGACAGTGACATTATAATCATCAGCCACTCCTACGTTTTTTTATCTAAACTGAAAACTATTCTTATAACCAATATTCTTTGGAGAACATAGGATTGTCATCCAAGGTTTATGCAATATTCGTCACCTAGTACATGTTGTATTTAGGCATGCAACCATATTGACCAAACATATAGAGATTGTTTAATTTCATGGCTAGTCTAGTTTCTCCGCGTGAAAAAAGCGCAGTACGATTCCCAATATCTCTGTCTTATTGAGAAAAATACTGACTTGGGCGCTACATACACACATATATCACGTTTTTAGCCCTTGCGGGGTAGACAGAGCGTTAACGGGCGTGAGAATACGGTCGCTATCGCCACGTCTGACATTTTTTAAAATTGTTTTCCAAGGTTGTTTCAGAAAACATGTGTATGACTATAGTAACAGGTTGTCAGCCTGTCGCCTAAAAATTGTAATACACCAATACTCTAAAGTTCCTTAGTCGCCTCTTACGACACCCGCGGGAAGGATTTGGGGTGATGCTATTCTAAGCCGGCATCACACGGCTAATAATACGATTAATAGTAATATACGATTTGTAAAAGCTTAAGGCGTATGAAGCCTTACGAGGAAGTAAAAGCTTACAACTATTATAGGAATATCTAAAAAAATCCAACCTTCTAAGGTTGTTTAATACCTGAAATTATGCATTGGGGATAGTTGTTTCTAATCACTAGCCCGCCCTATAATTACGGTATCGGTAACTAGTATTTCACCCCATAAAAACCAACATACTCGAAGAAGTTGTCATTCTAGGCACTCAAGCCAAAATATTACAAATCAATCTGACTCGCAAGAAAATGATTCTTACTGTTTACTAAAATTTTTTTATAAATCCGTTAAAGGTAAGTTTCAAAATATTCTTATACCTCTATAATATTCCTCCCCAAACTGAAACAGATTGTTAGCGAGACGCGAATATTAACTAACACATCTATAGCTTACCAACTATTCAAACAACTTAACCTTCATGACTATTGTAAGTTCAGGAATCTATTTTCTATTGCCGGCTTGATCTTATAGATTATCGCTGACACGGACAAAGATTTTTTATGTAATGCCGTGGGACTTTTTTACACCACTCTGTATGCATTTATATCTCGCTTTTGATTTACAATTAACTAATCGCACGAGAATATAATACAAGATAGTATTGCGTAAGTGCGTGTGAGATTTTTACATCATTTACCGCCTCCGTGGCGTCAATTCTAACAACCAATTCCTAGTCTACACAAGTACACACATACCTACATACACATATATCCTTTGCAGGGTACGCGGAGCCTTAACTATAAAAATACGATCGCTATCGCCACGTCTGACATATTGAGGGCAGTTTCAAATAATTGGCGTATCATTGACATTAGTGACAGGTTGTCACCCTGTCGCCTAAAAATTCGGTAGTTTCCTGGGTCATTAATAAAATATAAAAGTTGTGCACTTAAAACTACTATCCAAAAATACTACGGACTTCATTCATAATTTTTCGAAATATTCAACGTTTGAATTAGGAAACACAAAAATAATATAAAAGTAAGTGTTTTGACGCCATCCAAATACTTACGGCGTGACGTCATACTTCCAGTTCTTCATACAAAATACCGTTTTAGATTGTTTTAAAAAGTAGCTCTTTTGACCTGTCAGAAATCTAGCCTATTGTAATACATATGTCCCTTAGTCGCTTCTTACGATTCCCGCGGGAAAGAAATGTGGTGATGCTATTGCAAGCCGCATCACACGGCAGTTTTCGACATTTCCTAGTCGAACTATCTTTTCTTCCGAAAGTCTAACCATCTATCTATCTGCTAGCTCGTGTTGAAACCTTTAGGATCAACTAAATACCTATTTTAGATTCCTAATAATGCTATATAGGTACATACGGATCGACATATTTTTGGTCAACTAAAAATTTTCTAAGAAAATGATCCACAGAATCGAGCCAAGCGACGTGCTATGAATTATGAGAACGGTCGAGATATGGCTATTCTTCTGCGCGAAGTTGCAATGCACTGCAAGTTCGTGTATTGTTAGTTTAGATGGACGCAATGGATATCTTTGTGAGTTTTATCGTTAAGAAATAAAGTGTCTTCCTTGTTATCATTATGATCAACAGTTCAACAGCTGTGGAAGTTCTTTTTCCCCCGTAAAGCAAGAATTCTCTTACTACTTACTATAGCGAGATTGCACAGTATCAAGTTTTCTTTTTTCACCTCTCTTTTTATTCTTTTTTTCGTGTGGGATACCGAACCCTCCAACTAATTGTTTAGTGAAACATCGAGCTCGCTTCGCTCGCAAGTATATCCTGTTTGAGTGGGGCAGTTTAGCGCTCCTTTCGGCATATTTGGTTATTCGGTTTAGTCTATGATATGGTGACTCAATTATCTAAAGGTGTATACGCCGTTGGCACACATTCTTCTATTTTTACACAGATAGCTTGATTGGTACGTGATACCAGCTTCACCTCATTGCTATCTGTGTGTGTCGTACGCGACGAAGCGAAGGGATGTATCCAGTAATTTTTATTTCATTTTATTGTATAATGGGCAGCCAATCTGCCTGGCAAGCGTGGTGAGTGAGTATGGCAGATACCTTTCACGTAGGGGAGGTCTATGTCCAGCAATGGATTGTTGTGCCTGTTGTAGAAGTAGTAGTCTGACACTCACCTCTGCTTCGAACGTGTGTAGATATGGTCTGGGGCTCTTGTACTCGATCTGCATGTACACCTCGTGCTCCCAGATCATCTGCTTCCGGTACAGACAGTAGATGCGGAAGAAATACGACCGCCTGCTGTTGTCCTGGTGGATAAACAAGTATTTGGTTAGGAAAAGTTTTTATTAAGCAACTAGCCGTGTGGTGCCGGCTTAGAATAGCATCACTTATTTCGTGTCGTAAAAAGCAACCAAGTGATAATTGTCCCGGGAATGGGCAGCAGCGTCCCCTGAGAATATCTACAAAATCCTGCACTGCGCTCGCCAATTCGCCTGCGAAGCGTGGTGAGTATGGAAATACCCCCCATTGAAGAGGCCGTTGTCCAGCAGTGGACTGTTGCGGTTGTTACGGTACGATAAAATTTATTAGTCAATTTCGATAAAACATGTCGTCATTCGTAACCTAAATAAGATGTTGTAAACGAAAAAAGAATCATCATAATCATCGCACAGTTTAACAAAAACATAACTTGTACATTTTGTGTTTTAGTGATCAGTTTTGCAGGGATGCTCGTTTCGGAGGCCAAGATCCATTTTGGGTCACTGAGACCGAGAAGTTAGGTAATTCACATTTTGTTCTCGTTTTACTAAATAAGAAATAAAAACTAACTCCGCTGGCTCAGCGACCCAAAGAGGATCTTGGCCTCCGAAACGAGCTCTCTCCACTGATCTCTGTCCTGTGCGATCTCCTGCCAATTTTACTAAATCGCTCCTTCTAAATTCTCGCTTTTCCTAATAGAATATAAGACTCACCAAGCTACGATATACCGGTAGCGTTAACAATAAATGTTTGTAAACAGACACGTATTGACTTCGCGAGTGCAAGGTATAAAGAAAATAAAAAATCTCACATCTTCGAAATTAGTAGTGGGAATAAGGAGCTGTGTGGTAGGCGAATTATTAGACTTCTTTTGCTAAACTAGTCTCGTAGAAGAGCCCAGTTGTAAGAATTTAGTTTCGAGATAATTGAATTTTTGCGAAGTTGGTATTTTGCGATTTACATTGGATATGTATCTAAGGCCCGTGTTTATAAATCGCTCTCAACTCTGAGAACAATCTTGAGTGCGACTTTGGGATGCTGTTAGTATTGACTGATATTTGTCAAAATTGCTTTTGAGGACGATCTCAGAGTTGAGTGCGATTTATAAATACGGGCCTAAAAATCTGGCTTTGGGTGTACCCTAGCTCTCAAACAATTTAAGTGTAGGCATTGAGGTCGGGCCGGGCCCATTTAGAGTATTAATAAATAAATCAGGTTAGGGTCAAGGATGCGGCAGTTTACTTACGTACAAACGCAGAATGTACAGCTACTTGGCACTATTTCGATCACTTTCGATCGTTTACTTAATAAGCTACACAGGGGTACTCCAAATGTGTTTGAATATTCACATATAGGTAGTTCACCTGAGCCGCGTTTACACTAGGTTCATAAATGTAAAATTTACTACTTTTTAAGAAATAAATAAACAAAAATGACTTCCTTTACGAGAACAGATTTCGATATTTTCTATATTTTTATTAGGATCTATAATATTTCCATTCAATTGGAGAGCCCCTGTGCAGCTTATTTCTTTGCTGTGTGTTCATGATTTTCCATAGGAACCGTACTCACCTTTATAAGGCACAAAACTCCAGTATCCTTCTTCTTCCATTCCGAATGTCCGGGTCCCTCCGTCGTGAACAGCTGTACCACTGCTGTGGCGAGACTCTGTGGACAAATTGTCCCTTTAATCTCTCTATGTAGAGCAGTTAATAAATAGTTCAAGGCGTAGGCTACGACAGAGTATTAGAATACAGGGTGTCTCGTTATACGTGGATCAACTATTAATTGTGGGACGAGTTGGTGATAAGGAACATTTTTTTAGTAATACATACATACAATATAATCATATGTATTACTCCTCTTTCTCGGAGGGGTACGCAGGGACTACATCCTTACACTTGCTATGATCCTGACACACCTCTTTCGCTTCCTCAACATTCATCCGCCTTTTCATACATGCTTGTCAGTTTAGGGTACCTACTCTTCACCTGACCTTTCTTTTGAACGTCCCCGATTTGATCTAGGTAGGTACGTTCGTCTAGGTCTTCCCCTTCAACGTTTCCATTCGCACGCACCATGTATACTTGTTTATTTAATCTTGTTTGTTTTAGTAAAATGTCTTGATCATAATAAAAATATCTAGGGTCTACGCATTTTTCTGTGCGAATGGCACAAAAACACTTACATACACACAAAACAGGTATTCCTAATAGGGGTTACTATTACAATATCTAAGTAATTAGGTACTTGACAGGGTAATTAATAAAATACGAAAGTCATATTACGGAAACTATTGTCCAAAAATACCACTACCCATTTATTGTTTTTAAAAATATTAAAAATTATGATTTACACAAATATAATTACTATTAAAGTTACTGTTTTGACGCCGCCTTTCGTAATAGTGAAATGTGACGTCATATTTCAATATTGTCATAAAAAATGTAGTTTTTGGTTTTAAAGAGTAGTCATTTGACTTGTCATTCAAGTACCCAATTAGTATTATCATTAGCGTCACTCTATGATGATCTATCCTAGCCCATCTTTCTCGAGTTTTAGGTCCAAAATAACAAAAACAATAACAATACCCACCGAAGAAAATATCTTTGAAAAGAAACGTTAGGAACCTACTTTCTGTTTAAAAATGTTTTAATTAAAGCAACATGTAACAAAGATGTTGACAGTACCTGTCTGTAGATGTATTCATTAGCCACTTGCAGACAGTGGCAATGGCAATGGCCACTTTCCTGACTATTACTGGCATGCCAGTTGGACAGGATTTGTACCGCACTTTCCCTCTCATACAGATTTTATCAATGTTGTTCTGAGAGAAACTCTACAATCTTATAAAAGTTTCTTGGATCTAAGATTATAAAGTTAATGTAAAGTGTGAAAAATTACTGATAATATTAAAATAAGGGATACTTATTATTAGAATAAGGGATAAATGAGGCCATTAAGCTGACAAATTTTCTCCAAGAAACATAGTTTGAAATACACAAATAACATATTTTTTTTTATTTAATGGGCAACATGCGATCAGGTCATGATCTAGAGTCTAGAACATAAGCATTTTTTTCAGTGTTTCATGGCACCACCTTTAATTTGATGCGTTTCATTTTATTTGGTGTATTTGAAGGGGTGAGGTATGTGGAGAGAATCCCATGCTGCGCCAACCCCAAATAAATAGGGATAAATACGCCGAACAAGAGTCGTTGATGTCGGGAAGCGAATCACGAGACTGAAGTGGGGGTGGGCAGGACACTTGGCTCGTAGGGAAGATGGACGGTGGACCAAGGCGGTAACAGAGTGGCAGTCGAGAACAAAAAAGCGTCCAGTTGGCAGACCACCCGCTAGATGGACGGACGACTTAGCCACCGTTGCTGGTAGACAGTGGATGCGGGAGGCACAGGACCGGCGCAGATGGCGAGAAAAAGAAGAGGCCTATACTCAGCAGTGGGTAGATGTGGGCTGATATGATGATGATGATGATGATGATGATGATGATGATGATGATGATGATGATGATGATGATGATGATGAAATGCAGCCAGATGATGATGATGATGATGAAATGCAGCCAGATGATGATGATGATTTTAAGTATATGAAACTCAACAATTTTCTTAAGGAACATACATTGAAATATGAAAACATCATTGGACCACTCATATAAAATGTACCAACTGACCAAGTTAACTTACTGAGAGGTCAAAATTTTTGGGGAAAGTTGTTCAGGGTCACTATTCATAGTTATAATTTTAATGGGTTCTTACCAACTAATTTATTTTGTTTTATGTTCCCGATATATCAACACTGTTGCAAGTGTCATAATTACGGGTAAACTGAACCCGTTAAAATAATAACTATAAATAGTGCAAACAACCACAAGGAAAAAAAAATTTTGTTATTTGTATGAATAGGGGTTGGTCCCAAGAAGACCAAAACCCACTGAGACCTGTGCAGATTTTTGCCGATAAATGGCTCCCTTTTCATTAAAATGACCACATGACATAAAAAATAATCCTATAATCTATTTTTAAAAAAGATCCATGTAGAGCACTGCTTGGTGTGTGCATTTTTGAAGACATATATATAATAGCGGCTGCGCTCACTGCAACTCATTTTCCCATGGAAATAAAAAATTTTACTTGCAAATATTATACATAAAAACCTCCTCCTCTTGAATCACTCTATCTATTAAAAAAAGCTGCATCAAAATCCGTTGTGAAGTTTTAAAGATTTAAGCAAACATACAGACAGACACAAAAAGGGCCTTTGCTTTATACTATGTAGTGATGTACTATATGTGTTTTACAATGTTTTTAAACAAGGCTTCCTTGAGTTGTAGACAGTTCAATATTATAACAAGGAAGCACTAGTTTTACTTATTCATTTATTTTTTTGCTATGACTCATATAATACACATCATGACTCAGAGGGGGTCGGAACAATGTATGGCATTAAAGGTCCAAAATTTACTTTCACATTGCAACCTATGTTTAAAATGAACTAAGAGCATATGTGCTGCCCCCATCCCAAGAATTCATAACTCGAAAACATAATTTATTCTTCTTCTTTTCGTGTGGGACACCGAGTCGTCCAACGACCCGATGGACCCTAGTGTCAGAATTTTTCAACCGCCTTCTACAAGTAGCAGGCTTCTGACATGGTTGTGTAACGTAACGACCGCCGTCTAAGTGATCATAGACAGCAACCGGGACCTACGGCTTAACGTGCCATCCGAAACACGGAACCATCTTACTTACGGACAATCGGGTGGTTCAGCCCGCAATGTCCTAACCAGACTGGGAACAAACTCACAAAGTGATAAATATCAACTTTGTGAGTGACCCACCGAGAATCGAACCCGGGACCTTCTGCTTCAAAGGCAGTCGCACTACCATTGCGCCACATCGGTCGTCGCATAATTTATTAAACATTATGGTTGAAATTGAAGTTCTAATGATGAGACTTATTTACAGGAATCTGCATAACGAAAAAAAAGCAGTAATAAAAGATCTAACGAAACGACTCTCTGCTTTTAAAAGTATTTATAACTCATCAACCATTTGCTATGTTATTCATAAAAACTGGCATGATACAGTCAGGTATGCTAAAGAGAATTCTAATGACTTATAACCTTGAGGTGCAATGAAGATGACCTAATCATAACAATGAGTAGAGGCCACTTTCCTATCCAGCAGGAAGGATGTCTAGCTCCTTACATTCGATTTTTAACTGTTATATTAAAATTAGTAACCATTACACGTATTGCACACATCCTTATTGTAAGACCTACATGTATGGCACTACAATAAAACATAAGGTAAACTTATTAGCTGATAAAACTTGGTAAAAATTTATATTGTAATCAGAATTTACGACGAAAAAGCATTATCGTCGTGTTATCGACAGATAATTCTCAGATACAGGGGCACTGAGATATGTAATCTCAAAGCTGAATCACGAGGAAGTCAGCGTAAGTTCCTGCAAATATTTACCTGGCATTTAGGGCCGATGAGCGCGAACACCTGCTCGTTCTCCTCCTTGGACAGCAGGACGCTTGTCCTGTTCTCTCCTCGCGGCATCCTGTCCACTAAACGCGACAATAAAACATAAAATCACTTCAAACACACACGAACCGACGAATCAGTCATCACAGTTTTCCAACATTTTAAACTCAAAAAGCTTGCATTTTGGCACTCGCGAGGAACTCGAGACAACAATAAGAGCATTTCTCACGACGCGGAAACGTTTATTTCATAATTCAATGGCAATAAACTCGGAAAACTTGCGATTTACTTTCTCTACATCCGTACGTGAGACATCACTCAGCAAGTGACGGTGTTGCCAGCGTTATGCCATCTGTCAAACAAACGTCATCATTTTTGTTGTTATGGCAACCCTGAAAGCGCTACCACGATTATATAACTCACTGGAGGCGGCGAAAATGCAATGAGTTAAGTGATATCAGTGAGTTTCTGATCAAAAGTTCCACATCTCACGCTTATCATCTTATCATGGCGCGAATTTTAAAAAGATAGTATTAATTTCATAACTTTTTAGTTCCGTCGGTTGTATACTTCTTCAGCCAGCCAGCCTCTGCGATGCATAAGGATAGGGTGCGTAGTGTTCATTTGTCTATTCAGATTGTGGTCAGGTTAGATTGCAGTGATTATGTGTGGATTTTGTTCCTCTTGTAAACCTTCTTGTAACATTTTTTGTAAGAGTTATAAACGGAGAATAAAAATAAAACAAAACAAGTATATTTTTCAAAAGATTTAATATCAGTTTGCTTGACGACAAACCAGATACAAAACGATACAAATTCGACACGCCTAGTCTCCACTTGCTATGTTAGTGTTTGGTCGCTATACAATCTTGCACCACAGACCTATACCTACATACAGGATGGTATAAAACGACAGGTTTTGCAGTTATTAAACATTTCTGTAACTATAATTCATTCGCTTATACGTAGTGTCATGACCAGCGTAACTGTCAGTACGCGTCCGTATATGTTAATGAAAAAATCCGGTCAAGTTACGCTGGTCGCGACACCAAGTATCTAGGTAACTAAGCGAAGGAACTATGCCAACGAAGTACGTGGGTACTGGGGAGGTATGTGGTAGGTACCCTAGTTTTTTTTATCGATAATTTGTTTTGTTGATGTTGTCAACAGGGGTTTAAGTTACGTTTAAGGGGTCATTTAAACTGGTTTATTCATACTGCTGGTTTGTTGAACCAGTATTAGTTGACCCCTTAAATGATAAGTACCACAGATAAGTACCCACCTACCTTCATAGTTAAGTTGACTTATTGTGAATAGGTAAGATATTATTACCGGTCGTTAGAACCAATCTGTATTACAATGTAAGAAAGACACAAAACACACTTTATTTCCAATAATTTCATCTAGTTATTCGTTTTATGACATCAATTTTTATCGAGAATTTATTTCATTTATAAGATTATACAAGTTAAATCCCGCATCACCAAATTTTTAAGGAGACATATTTTAGAATCAGTAGAAATACTGTATCTGTATCACACTACCACACGAATACATTCTCACATACTCTTCATATAAGCTTGGAATATAACGTACCCAGGATGTTAGTCGTCGCAGACCACGGAGGACAGAAACCTGGTTTCTGTCCTCCGTGTCGCAGACTGACTCAAGTAAGTAATATCGGAATTCTATTGATTCGAAATTATGCCTCCAGTTTAAAGTTTTTAATTTCAGTTTAGAAACTAACTTAGGTGTTTTTTTTTCAAGGAAATCGCTTTGCGAACATGTAATCTAATGAAACTACAATAAATACTTATTTATACAGCCTGTATATCAGGTGTAAAAATATTAGCTGCAAATATTTTAAGCGGTGAATCAGCCCATGAAACTGAACAACGTTCCCCAAGAAACATAGGTCGAAATATGAGAAAATGTTTTGGATTTCCCATACAAAACAAATTGGCTTGTTTTTTTTTTTCATATTTCGATCTATCTTCCTTAGGAAAAGTTGTTCAGTTTCATGGGCTGGTTCACCCCTTAAAATATTTGCAGCAATTTTTTTTACACCTTGTATAAGTAGGGTAAGATGTACGCTAGGTATTACAATCACAAGTATTTAGATTTTTCTCTACTATAGAAAGAGATCTGGATCAAATTCAAGGGCTTATAAGAATAAATTGCTTAAATAAAAATCTACGTTTTTTATATCTAAATACATATGATACGATATGGTTGCAGTGGATATTATAATTCTGTTTTTAATAAAAACCGATATAATATGATATTATAAGGTGTAAAAATATGAGCTGCAAATATTTTAGGGGGTGACTCAGCCCATGAAACTGAACAACATTCCCCAAGAAACATAGGTCGAAATAAGAGATTTTTTTTGGATCTCCCATACAAATCGACTTGGTCGGCTTGTAATTTTGTATGGGAGGTCCAAATTTTTTTCTTATTTCGACCTATATTCCTTGGGGAATGTTAAAATATTTGCAGCAAATTTTTTTACACCCTGTATACAGGTTGTTAGGAAAAGTTCTAACTTCCTTTCAAGGGGCGAACGAGCCCATGAAAATGAACAACTTTTCCCAAAGAACTTCTTTATGTCGAAATAGAAAAGATTTTTTTTGGACCCACCATACAAAATGTACCAGCTGATTGATTCTCTGGTTGTATGTGGGGTCCATAAATATTTTTCGCATTTCGAGCTATGTTCCTAGGAGAAAGTTGTTCAGTTTCATGGGCTGGTTCACCCCTTGAAAGGAAGTTAGCACTTTTCCTAACACTCTGTATAAATAATAGAAGTATTTATTTACAAATATGTGAATTAAATACATAAATATGTAATATCTATTGAAAATTGACATTAACTATAAACACCAGAGGGCTATGACAACGTGTAATTCGTATAAATAAACGTTGGTTTTTCTTCGATGGCTAGATAGAGAATTAAGGCAATTTTTGTAGCTAGAGTTATAAACAAGGTAGATCCTAGCATTGAAGGATAAAGATTGAAGCACAAGGAATATGTATGTATCTACGCAGAGAGCGCCAAACACAATAATATTTCTGTTGCGATTTTTTTTGCTTAAATTAAAGATTTCTCCTGGACTCCTGGTGCTAACTCTGTTATTCGCTAGCTCTTCAAGCAACCGACGTCCCCACCGGCGGTTTATTATTGCCCTTTTTGGCAATTAGCGGCATGTGCCGGGTAGATTTAGTCTGATCCGTTCTTCCAGGAACAACGGTTATTTGAACAACATTACAATTATACCGGGTGAGCCCACGTTCTCCACCAAGCTAGCGTATTATAATTTTGATGGTCCCGGGGCCAATACACGAAAAAGTCTATTGTTCGCTTTGAGCATCTTTAGAGGCCGCACTTATCGCCGTTGTTTTGTTGCCGGATAATTATCAGAAGTGCCTTTCACTCACGTGGGAGAGAACGGGGAGCCGTTTGTTGCCGGGCAACAAATTGCCTGTGCGTTCCCTGGGTTAGTGTGTGGGGGTGCACAAGAGTCGTCCAACGACGCAATTGAAACTTCTTTCTAATACGTATTTGGTGTGCTCCAACTTTAAAACATTTGTAAAAACGTGTTATTTGAGGATTGTCCCTAAACTTTTTCAGGATAGGTACAACTTTATAAGATTTTCAAAAATTACGATTTATTTGCCCAGGTTTCTAGTTTAGTGTGATTTCAAAATTCAAATGCGTCTATATGCTAATTTACACTTTGCTTATCTTTATAATTTCATTCGTAACTGCAAATAATACAAAAACTATCAAGTTAAGCGTACCTACTTAGTAAAATTTTATAGATTGTTATTTTATCAACATAAAACAGAAATATTATAGTTTAATTATTCACTTTATACTAAAAAAACACGAAAATTTATCAGCAACAAGTGGTATTTCCTAAAATAAAAATCATGGTATTATAAAACAAATTGTACTCTTTGAAAAATCACACGGTATCACCAAAAAAATTAAAATTACGCACTTAGAAGATAGGTTACATCAATACAAAAAGTTTCATATAGTGTGTCTAGTTTTCGTTTGGTAGAATTACCGTATATTACGAATTATTGTGCGAATAACTAATACTATATGCACGAAATTTTATTAAGTTGTTACAAAGAAAAGTCGTTTAAAAGGCAGTCACGCCGAAACTATAATCTGTAAGTTTAGGTACTTATCTTTTTGTAAACAAACTTTGTACGAAAGTGACACTTCCGAACTGTCAGTTTCAAACAAAGTTTGTTTACAAAAAGATAAGTACCTAAACTTACATACTATAAGTATATTAAACCATCATAAAATAATTATGTAGTTAAAAATAGCTAAGCGTATTATCATTTATTTTGATACAAAAGAATAGCTGGTTTTAATATCAAAAAAACTTACAAATCTATATAGCTGCCTAAAAATGAAACGACAAGAAAAAACATAGAAACGCCTAAGTATATCGAAGAATAATTTGGTCAAAATTATATTGACTAAAAAAATAAAAAGTTTTCTAAAGGAGAGTACAACTAGCGCTACTTCACGTAAACATAATATCTCATCATGCAAAAAACACATCAGAATTTCCTTTACTTAGTTACACAATTTGTTGGCGTTATCGTAAAGTTCGTATGCAATAAAATGTTATACATGAAAGTGTCAAAATCAGTCAATTTAGGTAATAATTGTTACACTCAATGACCACGAGTATGTAGCGACTAATGGGAAACTTACTAGATCTTCAGGTTTACACAGATGGCGCTGAGCGAAACTGAAAAAGTTTCCTCCAAGGAAATGTATTTAGTCTAGTAGAATATCATATATCACGCCTTTATGCCTTGCGGGGTAGGCAGTGCGTTAACGGCCGTAAAAATACGGTCGCTATCGCCTCGTCTGACATTTTTGAGGATTGTTTTCCAAGGTTGTTTCAGAAAACATGTGTATCACTATAGTGGCAGGTTGTCAGCCTGTCGCCTAAAAATTGTAATACACGTTAGTGTTAACTCTCGAGTCCCTTAGTCGCCTCTTACGACACCCACGGGAAGGATGTGGGGTGATGCTATTCTAAGCCGGCATCACACGGCATAGTAGAATATCAATATACTCAATTGTCAATATTACAACTCAACACAACGCCATCTGGTATGAAATACGTATTGAACTGATAATGCCAAAAACTGTGGTAAAGACATTCTGCTGCAAAGTAAGGGGCTGATCCCATAAGGGGCTGATCCTGCCAAAAAATTACTGGTAGAGTCAAAAATGTATGTCTTACCTAAGCTTTTAGTTTGTAAACGCGGTTTCACGTACCTATTAGAGATCAGACCTTACTTTTATTTGTATTAAATTAAAATCACAAAAGAAACGAATGGGAGAGTTTGAGTTAAAATATTATATTGCTACATACGAATCTCATGGTGCTAATTTCAGGTAATATTAAGTTACGTCTATATAGTATTGACTTACTGACTGACCAAATACTAAAAATTTTGTCCGCTAAAAGTATTATAAGTAATAAACGAGTTACGTAAATTATTTGTAATACAAAATAATTACGTAAATTCTTTGTAATATTAACAAAAGTTACGTATGACGCTGTATACATTAAAAAAAAATATAACGTTTAATTTTAACTATAATAAACAACATATTTATATCACAACACAAATTACAAATTTAAATTATTTTGAACAAAAAATTTACTTTACCTACTACATATTTGTTCATAAGGTAATAATAATTTTCTGGTAACATCTATAGTACCTACATTAGTAAAACCTAGTAGGTATATTACTGATCTGACGTTATTTAATATACCTAATGTAAAGTAAAAAAAACAATACCATAAAACCATACAACTATGGGACTAGTTTGCAACTATGGTCCATACAAACTATAACTTTCTAAATACGTACATTTATGAATCGCACTCAACTCCGCGATCGATCTCAAGAACGATTTTGACAAATGTCAGTCAAAACTAACAGCATCTGAAAGTCGCACTCAAGATCGATCTCAGAGTTGAGTGCGTTTTATAAATACGGGCCTGACTTTTATCTATTGAAAAAAGAAATATTCTGTCAAGTAATTTTACTGGGTAGGTATTTTGATGGTTACCTTCAAGCATTATTATCAAAATAATAAACTAAAAAAATATAGAATTTTTTGGACCATACTTGTAAGATTTGGACCATAGTTGTATTGTTAAACGGTATCAAAAAATTTACATTACAAATCTGTCGATCGTAAGTTGTAATTGTAACAAACATTTTACAGAAATTGCTCCCCGAGCGATACAAATGACATATTTGCTCTGTGATACATTTAGTTAAAGGTTGTCACGTCATAAATCTACAATAACTTAACCACTATTTCTGCTCAAATAAGACGATAAAAAAACTCAAACACACAATAATTCGAGCCCAATCACACATAACAGCCTTATACGGCAATCGGGTAGATGACAGGGTAAAAAATAAGCATATATCCATTTGGTCCGTAATTCAGATTATCAAAAAATATTAGACGCGAATTTTCGTCTTTAAAAATCTGTAAGTTATAACAAAGATAATGGGTACCTAAGTTAAGAAGCGGGGGGTCCTGACGTCACTTCTATGTAAAAATCGTACATAGGCGTGACGTCACGCGCGGTTTCAACTGTCTATTCAATAGCTTCGTAATTCTTTTTCTTCTTCGATTCGATAAAGAAGCTTCGTTATAAGTAGTTTAGATGACAAAATACGCAATATTTTTTTATAATCTAAAACTCGGACTAATTAGATTTTTTAGTCATCTAGCCTATTGTACATCTAAGTTTGCACTAGGAGCGTCAGTGCTTAGTTCTAAGGCTTAGTAATACTATACCTGAGATTACTTCACTTTGGGCAAGTCTAGTAGCACAGAATAATGACATAACTATAGAAACCTTGTTAAGCCATGCAGGTCTATTCTTAAACCTGCTAAATATGCAAGATGGCAATACAAAGAGGCTAAGAGAGAAAGGTGGAGACCCCCGTTCCGGATCATTCCTTGTCCAACGTATCTCAGTAGCTATTCAGCGTGGCAATGCAGCAGTCTGATGGATACTAAGGACCGGGAATGATTCAGGGCGGAATTTTGGATTGGCCTATGTGACTTGTGTTGAATTAATTTGATTATTTCTTGTTTTTATTTAATTATTTTATTATTGTTGTACCTTGACATATTGAACATCTCAGAAGACAATTATAATCCCACAGTAAAATTTGCCTTTTGTCGTATTATGAATAGTAATGGTATCAATGGAATCAACGGTAAGCAAAGATATTTTGAGACCATGGTGGGCTGCATGAAAATAATAAAACCAGATTAAAGTAATTTTTCTCAATCTAGCACACGTAAAAATACGACAACTATAGGCATATTAAGACTACTTCTATAGCTATGTCCTTATTCTGAGCACCTAACCTAAACCTGTCTAATAGATGAGGGGATGTTCAGCTCAACTCCCCGTCTGCTGGTCTCGTCGGTCTGTCTCGGGTTTGGGTTCGTCGGAGGCAGCCTCTGATGATGGACCCGGTTGAGGGTTGGGTTCTGGAATTGACAGAGAAAGAGTGATTATAGCATTGATATGAAGTTATCTACGCACCATCTAGGTTGTCCCATACAAATTACAGCTAGTTTTGCGGACCCAATTGGAGGGCCACCTACGAGAGTATCGTGTACTCAAAGTATAATCTATTTTTATGATGCAAGTTTTGAGAACGAAAGTAAATTGTAGAGGCAGAACTTTAAAAGTAGTAATTTTTTCAACTGCGTTTGAATTTGTAAGAACAATATTACGGAACGAATGTAGATAAAACATTTTTAAATTTCGGATTGGTCCAGCTAGAATCTAGTCGGATATAAATTTACTAAGGTTATCGTAGGGTCGTGTTGGGTTGGTCTTTTGTTTACAGGACAGAAATTCAATAATAAATTATCTCTCTCTCTCTCTCTTTTCGTGTGCGACACCGAGTCGTCCAATTCTCTTACCTATTATCTTTGTAAGTTTATCAAGTACTTGCCGTTCTAATACACAACCATTTAAACACAGCATATGATAGTCATATCACAATGAGTTCTCCCAAAACTTCGAAGCCCCAGCCTAAATAACAGGCAAAAGTTTATGGTAGTTATATTATCACAATGAGTCAACCGCTGCCGCCACGCTATACTTCGAAGCCCCAGCCCACAAGGCACTCAGTAGCTCTTTGTTCTTTGACATTGCAGAGGGATTCACGTATACTTCGTGTGACTGTGACGAATGGCGAAGCGTGACATGGCCACGGTTAAACAAATACCTATGTATCCACGTAACTATTCTATTCATGTGGACACCTATTGTGCCAAGAACACGACAAGAAACAATCGAGAAATGTTTCTGTCTTTGGTTTGTGTGTTTTATTTTTGACGTGATAACGTCATATAAACTCGATGGAGCCGGCTGCACGCACCAAAAAACATGACTCATGCGGCGTTGAATATCTTTGAGGCGTTCCATTTAAGGGTTGAAGTGCTAGCGAGAGCAGATTGAGAGAGGCACAATTGGCCTCCGCGTTCGGCAGCGTATATCTATCAAACAAATAAAATTAAAGGTAAAAATGCAACCATTCCATCAGTATTTTTATAACGTTGTCATGTTTTACACTTTTAGAGAGAATTTTTTTACGAAAAACACGCATACGACACCCTTTAACAGTAACATACTTTTACGATTATGGGTACGTTACACGACAATCGCGTATTTCACTGAAATAACATTAAATTTGGCCGAGGTTTATGTGATGGGTGCAAAAGTAATATATCATGTGGTTATGGTAGTTGGTCAGTCCATGTTAACTCGAATGCGTGTTCATATAATGAGAAGCAGAAGTTTATTTGTTACAAGTTGTCAGCTGATCGCCTAAAGATGTGATACACACGAAACCTTCGATTCTGTGTTTCTTACGACACCCACGGAAAGTGGGTAACACTATTAGCGATAAGGCCGCCTTTGCGCATTTCTTTAGTTGAATATGTCCTGTATTACTTTTCAATAAAAAGAAAACTGCATACGAAGTTCTTTTTTTCATTTAAACAAAATTATCACGAAGCTATAGACAGTTGAAATCGCGGGTGACGTCACGCCTACCACTACTACACCAGGTATCATTTTTTCATTGCAGTGACGTCAGGACCCCCCACTCCTGTTTGATACTCATTTTCTTTGTAATGGGAACCAATGGGAATTTTTCAATCTGACTGGCATATGTCATACGTGGTCATACCGGCTGGCGTTGCCTTAGGTAAAAAAATTTGATGTATGAGTTATAGCTTGACCATAAAGAGTAGATAAAAAATTATGGCGCCATTTTCATCGCGATCTGCCAATTATGACAGTTAACGCTCAACTATGGCAACAATTTTTAATACAAAAGTTTTAGTTCCATTTTATTTAATTTCTCCTCTTTCTGGCCAAGCTATATAATACTCAACTAGACAAACTACATTTACTTGGAAAAATCTTTTTCAGTTTAGGTGAGCGCTATCTATGATCACTTGAAAACGGATTAGAGACTCAGAACTGTCATCAGAAAGTATTCCATTACAATATCGTCCACTTAAATTTTCTTTCCAAATACCGGTACATATGCACCGGCCCTAAGGGCTTACAGGTCAAGTAACGATTCCAAGTGTTTGTGATATTGATAACGACAGTCTTAGTGACGAACGTAACGTACGATGGTGGATTAAGATAACCTATTACGTATGATATCCAGAGTGTTGTTATGTGAACGGCTTACAATAGCATCACCTCATTTTTGTACAATGCAAAGTGCCTAAATTCAGGGCATGAGTAGCTTTTCCTGTGAAAAACACAGGCGCTTGTTAGCAATTTGTCAAACCGGTCATGTGTGGTGAATATGGCAAAACAAGAGCAAAACCTTTCATGATGTAAAAATATATACTTACATTAAAAATAATTGGAATGAATTTATAGTACATAATAGAGTTCAGATGAACTCTACTCGTAGAATGCAAATCTGCGAGGCATCGGTCTCACGACTGTCTTGCGACAACTCTTGTGAGTGTCGTCCTCTACGTACCGTCCGCTTGTACCCAATTAGGGTAATTCTTGGTTACTTGTCAGCATTTAAGCTGAAACGATGAGTACCGGAATACCGAATTTATAGTAACCTTATTTTTTCACAATTCGTTCAACTTTACCAATTCTATGTTTCTATGCGGCGGCGGCGTTCATTAGACAGCCATGTCAGAGGCCTGCTAGAAGGGATTAAAAAAAAACAAAACTATGACACCAGGGTTCATGGTGTCGTTGGATGACACGAAAAGAGGGAGAGAGAGAGATATGTTTCAACCTATAACATAAAAAAGTTTTTTCCAAACACCTTGTACCTATACTACGTAGGTACGCACATACAGTGTAGATATAGATAAGCATGCAGTAGTTTCTTTGTACGTCAGATAGTCAAATACAATGCGAATGGCATGGTAACAGGACAGTAAAATATCTAATCTTGTTTGGAAAGAGTTCTTCAACCCACATAAGTATCGACAAGTTTTAATTATACGTACGAGTCTAGTCTAACCACTGGTTGCGGACTTCCGTGCACGTATTGAAAAATCACACTCAGAAATTGAGATCCTGAGATATTTTTTTAATATCGGTCATTCGCAAGACAGTTCACTAATTTTGACTCCTAGAGGTGTATTGCTATATCCTTACGTAAATATGTAGAATGTCTAGTACCTAATCATCATATTTGTATATCTAAAAAATTTCAACCAAATAGTTTTTCAAATTTCGACATACATTTCGGTTCCTTATGGAAAGGTGTTCAGTTTCATGGGCTGGTTAATCCCTTGAAAAAAAGTTAGTACTGTCTTAACACTCTGTATACCGGTACGGTACCTCGTTTACAAATCATTGGAGAACCTCTAGTACCTAATCATATATCTAAAAAGTTTCCACAGTTCGACACGAGTTTCGAGACGGAAGAGCGATAAAATTAATCCAAAGTTATCATCATTATTTATACATACTAATAATGTTGTTGTAATAACTAAATCTCGTAACTAGATTGCAGGTCAAACGACGATAAGGATGTTGTTTACTTGCTCACTCAGATCTCAAAACATTTTGTCATCTAGGTACACTACACATAAGCAATCAGCTCATTGAACGAGATACTGCTTATTTTGCAATTATTTGCCGATTTTAAGAAAAAATGTCCCAACAGCAAGTATGTTAACTGGTAGGACAACAGTGCTGTACTTAGTACTCTGGAAGCCCACGCTGTGGACGGGAATTTACTGCTACAATTGGCCACAATAGCTATCTATCTACGGGCGCATCAGCGAGTCGAAGCGGTCGCCATGGCCGAAATCGGTCGGAAAGATCACACACACACACACAAATCACGCCTATATCCCTATATATATATCGGAAAGATCATCACGCTGAAAAATGTCATGAGTGACGAATGATCACAGTGGGAAAATGACAAAATAGGAGAACTTCGTAAAAAATTTAATCGCTTTTCCAAAGACGCCTGAAAATCAAATTAGGTTCCAATATCAATTGAAAACCAAGGAACCTCATAAAAAAAGGCACACGCACACATAAGCGAATTATGATAAGCCCAGTTTAAAGTCGGGGCTACAAATTTTAACTTACATACTTTGTATAATGTACAAACAAACTCGATGTAAACTGGAGACATTACGGGTGACTTTTTTATTGTTATTTACTTAGTAGATAACTTTAATACCTGCCTACCGCGCAAGACAACCTAAATTTTATAACCTTGCACATGAAATTATAAATAGTACAACTGACAGCAATAATTGCAGGTTCAAATCATGCCAGCACTTAGGTAGATTTTAAACGTTTTCTGAAATTATTAAAGTAGTTTTTGTAACTGCCATGGTTTCGATATCAGGTCTTGAAGTTGTGATTCGTCACTTAGTTATGGTTGGACTGACTACTTATTTTTAATTCATGTTTCTTCGTTTGTTAGATAAACATCAGTACATATTTTGAGGCTTAGAATTGTCCATTAGAATTTCTTCATTCAATTGTATTCACAGGAATGCTCATGTGCATTCTCTGGTTTTATCCCTATGTCTACGATACCCATACGAACAGAAACGGGGTAATGTTATTCTAAGCCGTAAAGAGGTAAATTAATTCTCTCTACATGTGATACACCGTTAATCCTTTTCCGAGAATACTCACCTACTTATCTAGAACAACATAGAAAAGCTTTCGGGCTAATGGCATCGAAGTAGGTGGAGATTTGATTGTAGAAACTTCACCTCACCTCTGACATTATTGTTTGTAATGGAGAAACAGCGAAAAAATTGTTCTTGAGTCTTTTTGAATTTTGAATTTAAACTTAAATTTAGACGTTAAAAAATCGGTTGTCTGTAAAGTCGGTTTACTGACCGTGTTGCTCGAAGCTTAACATATGCTACAGATTTAACTGCAGGCGAATGTTGATATATGAGTTGTCATTAGACTCGTTTCAGAAGTTTGATATTTGGTTATCAGCGCAGCGCACGCCGGCCTGCGTATGCAGCATGTGTACATGCGCATACCGGCTCTAATGTATGGGAGATTGCACCCTACGCAACGCAAGCTGTGGTGTGCCGTCCCCCATTCAATCCCGTAATTGCAACTGGTACGCGCGCATGCACGTGCTGCACGCATACGAGCTGCATACGTATGCGGTGTGCTCTGCCCTTTTCATAACTTGCCTATTGGATAACTTGAATATCCTGAACTGTATGTATAGCGCTGCTGGTTAATGCCATAAGCTGAATATAACAAGGTACGGATATCCCTACTCGTGTGATCCTAATATTACGCCGACCGGATTTAGATAAGCTGACGATCACACGTAATATGTCGATAACGACAAGTACCTGTAATAAATAACCGATTCTGCCGGTGTGATGCCGGCTTATACTTTGTAAAATACAGGGTGTTAGGGACAGATAGGGTGCAAGCAGACCATGAAACTGAACAACTTTCCCCTAGGAACATACGTCAAGAAAGGACAAGAAAATGTCGACCTCCCATACAAAATCGTGATCAGCTGACTGCATTTACTATGGTAAGCCAAAAATGGATACCTGTGACGTCTGTCAGTTTCGGGAAAATGCTATGACATAAAGTCCATTTCCCTTTGTTTACTTTTCTGTTAGTATGGATCTGTCTAACGTCACAGGTATTAAGCTATATTTAATAAAATATATAATATGATCACCCCATACATAAGTTTTTTTTCTGGAATTCCCTTAGAATCATGTCTATTTAAAAAACTGCATCAAAAGCTGTTGCGTGGTTTAGGAGGAGTTAGCGGAGTCCATGACAGATGGATAGATCAGAGAAACGGAAAAAGCGACTTAATTTTATACTATGCATGGAAACTTTTCTATCTGTCTGTATCTGACAGATCTCGTGCTAGTTTATGATGTCATACCAGATGGCGTTGCGTTAGGTTAAAATTTTGACATATAAGTTATATTGCTACTCAACTAGACAAAATAAATTTCCTTAGAAAGACACTTTTTCAGATTAGCTGCCCATCTATGTACACTTAAAACGGGCTAGAAAATATTCCATTCAAAGCAAATGAAGCCAAAGAATTAGCTAAGGCAATGTCCCGCCTGAATCAAAATATAATAAAAGGGATAGCGTGCGAATAACGCTCATAATCCCAATATTAGCCTTGGCCTAACCCTAATAAAGGCTTATACACACACTACACACATACACACATTATTCTGACACACACGATGGCCACTTTTACCACGCTCATCATATCATGCCCTATATCTATATTCGTTGTTTACACAACTATTGGATAGCCATTCTGTCTGTCGTATTAGCCATCAAACGCTTTTGGCACAGACTAATATTTTTTTAGATAGAAAGGTACAAAAATGGTTAAAAAATACGTCAAAGGGTAAAAGCGACTAGTTCGATCTTAACGTTTCCTTAACGGCCACAACAGTCCACTGCTGGACATGGGTCTCCTCGCCCCCTATCGCCATATTGACCACGCTTGGCAGGCGGATTGGTGAGCGCAGTGCAAGACGTTTAACTCACAGGGAAAGATAATTATGCCCTAGTCGGTTTTTACTACACTCACCACAGGTAGAATTGGCGTGATGCTATTCTAAGCCGCCATCACAGGGTAAATCTGTGTGATTTTTAAATATTATCAGTCCTTGGTACATATTTCTTGACCTGACCAGGGCACCGTTTCAATTTCAAGAATCATAAAGGGATCTTTGAGTGTATTCCTGTTTTGCGGTGCCACGCAGCGTACCCCACGCTTGTTCTACCCTAATAATAATGTCTGTTGCTATAATCAGATGATGATATGGCATGCGTCAATTGCCGCCTGGGTGGATCAAACCTATATCTTGACAGGCGATAATCGTCATACTTGGACAAGGAGATAAAACGGGTATTCCTTTGTTCTGTATAAATGCTTTGTTCAAAGCAATATGAAAAAATAGTAAATGAAATGATTAACGAAAACTACACTTCTCATTAGAGTAATCGAGACACTTTCGTTTTTATGATTTGATACACGGAACCTATAAAAAACTATTTCAAATTTGGGACATTTTCATTAAAATTTATAAACCTCATTTTACTCACTATCACACGAAATCAGACGTTTATTTCAAATTAAACACAATTTTTAAATAATGTGATTCGTACGAAACATTCATTCGGTTTTTGGAATTTTTGATGAGAAGTAGGCTTTAGGCTTCGTGGTAGACCAGAGCTACGCAGTAGTAAATACTACTGTTGTAGCATATGTCGAATGAAGTGCCTTTTCAGTGTCCTCATTAACAAACGGACTACCTATAAGTCTTGTATCTTCTAAGTGTACTTTTTACCTACTACTGTACTGCTATAGACTTGATACTAAAATGTCAATACAAACTGTTTGTTCCTACACTTATATTGTGATGTATATAAATAAGGTGGTCACTGAATATTTTTTTTCTTATTCTTATTTTTATAAGTACATATTGATTCTGCAGTAGTTATGTGCGATTAACATGGCGGGCTTTTTATGAAAATCGCTTAGAAATTCGTTAAAACGTAGGTAAATCATAATTATAAATATCCTCTAATTCTCATCTTTGACAGGGAATAGGTACAGTCATGGACAGAATTGGGGTCAGTCAAGAGGGTGTATTATCGCATACACAATCATTTTAACTTACTCACACATACACATACTCGAATGTGTTTTTAAAAAGTAAACCTTAAATCAAGCTAACTTAAGTCAAAACTCATATAAACATTGCTCAGCGACCTCTATGAATTTATGAGAAGAACTATTAAGAACAGTGCCTGTTTGAACGTTAAGGTCTGACTCACCACGTCGTAACTCTAACCAATTAAACTGCTGCGTTGGTTTAATTAGACCCATACTTCTATTTCAACGTTAATATCACCAGCGTAAATGGTCTAATGGTTGCTACGACCAGGTTACGTCAAAGATTAGAATAACATCAGGTTCGGATCTCTATGACATGTTTTAGTTTTGTTTAGGATCTTTACTTATCCCATTTCTTTTTTATTTTATTGTTGCTGTTGATTCTGTTGTGGACTAGGACAATCAACACTAAAGTGAAATGAAAACAATTATTAACCAATTAAATATTTTTATTATCAAAAACTGTAAAATAACATTTAACAAGCCTTTTTAAACAATATTTTAATAATGAAGTTGACATCTACTACGCAGATCTAAAAAATAATGAGGTTAAATGTCTCAAGGTTTAGCTTAAAGTATTCGTTTTCAAGAAGAAAAGATATTGAAGCTAAATCTCAAGAAAACAAAGAAAATTTACAAATTTCGTAAGTAACTTTGTTTAGATTACCTACGTAATACAAAACAAAACATTGTCTGACTGATATAGTTTACCAAAAAAAATGAAACATTAATACTTCTTCTTTAAAATTATAAGTAAATAACTTGATTACATTTTGCAAACCCCGTGGCATTGAAGAGACCATTTCGGAGTAAATGTTGGTTCCGCACCTTCACATGCTTCCACACTTCATGGCAGTGAGACTCCAATTCTTCCTTTCGTCTTTCATTACGCATATCCCATCTTTGCACCATTAAGCCCCATAGAATTTCTATAGGGTTTGCACCATTAAGCCCCATAGATTTTCTTTAACCCCAGGTCTTTAGCGGCCAGTTTATAACATTTATTCGAGCAACGAGACTACCCTCTTCTTCAAAACGAGTCACCCAACGCTTCGCTGTTCTCCACTAAAACAAAACAAACGAGCATAATTGGTAAAATTAATACTTTAATAAACTATGCAACTAAAACTATGTTATAACAGGAAAATGTAAATAATACAAAATAAAGTAGTAATTTGAAATATTATAGATACTTACGGCATAGCCGGTCTCAGCAACAATTTCCGATTATTTATGTCCAACGTTATGCAACGCAACAATACGCTGCTTATCCTCATTACTTAAATTATTACTCATTTTGAAAAATGTAATGAAAGTAAATGAAGCGAAGAAAGAATGTAACAGAAAACACGGGCACCCACGATAGCGAGCTAACACCGACAAAATACGAACTCCTTCCGAATGCAATCCAATCGGGTAAAACAATCTAAGGCAAAATAATAATAAAAACCAAATAATTTAAGGTAAAACACGACCGAGATTCGAGCCACTGCTTTGACGAAGTTTCTGTTACCTACCTTTACTTGCTATCCACTAGGCCAACTGCGCCTATAGTCAACTTGGTGAAATTATGGATGTTACTCGGTTTGCACATTGGTCAGTTAGCTACGTAATATTTTGTAAATGTGTGAGTGTATTGTGGGATGCGCAAGCAACTAGTTTTCTGAGAACTGACTCCACTTTTGTCCCTGACCGTACTGATAAAATTATAAGTAACAGCGATGAGCTCACATCATTTGCCGTGTGGAGTCGGCTTAGAATAGCGTCACCCCGTTTCTTTCCCGCGGGTGTCGTAAGAGGCCGACTAAGGGACTCGAGGGTTTCATTTGTGTTACAACTTTACAGACTGTTAATCTGTCACAACAATGATACACGAATTAAACAGCTCCAAATATTTCGTTAGACGTGCCGATAGCGATTGTATTTTTACGGCCTAAGACAAGTCTCGCTGCTAACGTAAGCTCTGCTTATCCCGCAAGCGTTAAAGGCATGATATTTGTATGTGTAAGTATAAATAGACTGCGGTCTCTCGCTGAATGTCGAGTATTATCAAGTTAGGTCAAGAGCTGGACGACCGAGAAGAAAGTTTCTTGCTAGTGGATTTCGTCAAGAATTTTCGCGATTATCCTTCTCCGCGAAGAAAATAAAGTAATTAGTGAAGTTTTTCCTCTATCGAGAGTTTACCGTTTGTACTTAAAATATCTTATTCCCACGAAAACGGTAACCAGTGGGCGAAACCCCTGAACTGGAAGTCAAATTCTGAAACTTCGTAACTGGATTCTGTGCACGGATCTCCACAACGACTAGTCTAACCACGCTTATTTAAATTTCTACTACTTGATTATTTTACAGTCAGGGGTAAGTGTGAATCGATAAGTAAAGTAGAACGTGCGATACAAGCATAGCAAATGGCAGATAAACGAACGTTTTAGAAATTGAGCTCCTGGTATCTAGACTAAGCTATTCTCATAATAACTGACTTCTACATACATACATACAGGGTGACCGGTAAATTGATGCATTCCTTTCAAGGGATGAACCAGCTCATGAACCTGAACAACTTTCCCCATGGAACATAGGTCGAAAAATGAAAAAAAAAATTTGGCCCACCCATACAAAATTACCGACCGACTAAGTCAATTTGTATGGGAGGACCAAAATTTTTTTCATTTTTCGACCTATGTTCCATGGGGAAAGTTGTTCAGTTTCATGAGCTGGTTCATCCCTTGAAAGGAATGCATCAATTTACCCGTCACCCTATATATCACGCCTTTATCCCTTGCGGGGTAGGCAGAGCGTTAATGGCCGTAAGAATGCGGTCGCTATCGCCACTTCTGACATTTTGAGGATTGTTGTTCAAGGTAGTTTCAGAAAACATGTGTATCACTATAGTGACAGGTTGTCAACCTGTCGCCTAAAAATTGTAATACATTAATACTCTCGAGTCTCTTAGTCGCCTCTTACGACACCCGCGGGAAGAATGCGGGGTGATGCTATTCTAAGCCGGCATCACACGGCATATGAAAGTGCGAACTTCCATTTTTTTTGGTATACTACTTTTCTAAAAACCACATCAAAATCGGTTCTTCCAAACTCGATATAATCACGGACAAACAGACATACAAGTCAAACTGAGAACCTCTTTTTTTAAAGCCGGTTCAAACAATGTTTTCACGTGACTGCCCAAAGCATTGGATTTGATATCCCAGAATTATTAATAAGAACACCCGAATCAGCCTTTCAATATGGCGTGTTATAAATAATTCTGTTTGACGACGAGCCATAACATAACGTGATCGATTCATGGGCGATACACAATGCCCATCAACAGAAAGAAATAACATAAAAAATAAGAAATTATTGAAATCAAAACCCGACTAAAGCGGTAATTTCAAAGTTATACTTATTTTTATTGAAACAGTTGTACTCTACAGTGATAAACGAATCATCTGAAAGGGCCCCCAATACTAGTCAGACGTGGCCGTAGGTTTACGATCGTTAACGCTCTGTCCACCCCTCATGGGATAAAAGCGTGATTTATGAATGTATGTAGTTGTACTCGCTTTCAAATTTAATTGCGGGCTAACCCGACCGGTTTCGCTCGCCTAAAGCAGTTGTAATAATCATTCTCCTTGCTTTATCCCGCTCTCTATCGGGGTCGGCCTTCGTTGGCTACCTAACCTAGGGGATTTGACGTGGAACCAAGTGTTTACACAGAGCGACTGCTATCTCACCTTTGCAACCCGAAGGCTAGCTGTAATAAAGTAGTAATACATAAATGAAATCCTCGAGTCCGTTAGCCGCCTCTAACGACACCCGCGAGAAAGAAATAGGGTAATGTTTTTCTAAGTCGGCATCACACGGCAGATTCTAAGCCGGTATCACACACACAGCAGCTGTATCCTAAAACCGATGATAAGTTTTTTGGCTGAATATCCGCCCATGATGGTGGTGATGGTCAATGATGGCGGGGAATCAGGTGCATCTCAAGATAGAACTGTATTTTCTTTTACCTATGACAATAATAGTATAGCCATGGGGCTGTTGTAGCGATTGTTGAAGACATTGATCTATGGTTGAAGATGATAATACTATGAAGCTCACCGTTCAACGTCTCCATAAGTTTTCCATGGTCTAGACGAACGACTTGGGTCCCATGTGGTGGTACTTCGAAGCTGGGCACTTCGTAACGTTTTATGTCTGCTTCGTCTCCCTTTAAGTCACATGAAGTTACTGTCCAAAAATACAATGGTCAGTAGGGGAAAATATTTAAGAGTTGAAACTAATGTGTTTGAATTTTTCTTTTGACTCTAGTCTAAGTCACGATGGAGTGAGCTAATGCATGGTTTATCTGCTTCACTTAGCCAAAATTTTAAAACCAAATTATAGGATAGTTGGTTTTAAGTATGGACAGGACAATGCTGACTTTAATCGCTCAAAACTACACCAGGTCTACCCGTCTATCTACCTTGAACTTCAACCACAAAATATGAATAGCTACAGCAATTTTTGACGACAGGTTTTGGACCCTCTGGGAGCCCTTTCTCAATCTCAAAGAGTTGAGAGCGGCCTCGACTTAATCACACTCGCAACGAATACACCTTCAAGTTTAAAATGGTTGAAGTAAGTTCTAATATTTGGTTGAAGTAAGTTCTAATATTTAAACGGACATCATGACTAACCACTGGTGGCCTCACTCATTCCTTTAAAATGTATACACGGCACTGCAGTACGCCTCTTCGAGCAACTAGACATCAGAAACTGGGGCAGACAGACTTGGCTGCAGATGGGCTTCATAATTCGCTCACTCGCTGTCCAACAGAGATATTTATGTGAGAAAGTTGGTACTAAAGTTTGACTTAAGTCTACTGAAACGTGGCGCGTTATAATATAGAAAAATACTATTGACTACGCAATAGAACGAACGAGAGTTTTGAAAACGATAAATTTTGGGAATGGATCATTGGTATGTCAACCACGGCGGAAGCATACTTTGATAGGGCCGATCAAACTCAGTGTCATACACGTAATAATATGATAATGATTAAGGGCAGAGCACGCTACCTGTGTATGTAGCGTAGCTCGTATGCATGCACATGATCACGCGCGTGCCTTTTTAAATGTATGGAACTGTATGATATAGAGTACACTGCTTGTGTTTCGTATGCATGGCACAATTTTTGTTTTCGTCTCCGCAGCACCAATCTCACCCAAAACAAGCCTGGTCTTTTTTTGTTATTTATTCTTTACCAGGACTTGTAACTACAATTTTCTTTAATTACTCACGCATAGGAGTAGAGGCCGACTCCTGATTATCCCCTGGCGGTTTCGGGGTGATGCAAGGAAGGGCATTTCTGCGTTGAGAGCATCCGGAATGCATGAAGTCATCCAGCAAAGCTTCACTAACGCTTGAAGAGAACACCGTGGAATTAACTGAGTAAACAAACACGATACATTTATATGTATGTTCTACAATTTACTTAATCTTTGTACGTAGTGATAGAAATGTGTCTTTGTTCTGAAAAACTGCCATAGAATTCCAATGATCCTTCAATTTCTACGCTCTGCTATGGATGAACTACATACAGCTTGTAAAAACTTAGTTCTACATCAAATTCCCTAAGTTAGGTAGCAGATCCCGACAGAGATGCGGGATAAAGCAAGGTTAATGAATTACAGAGAGGTGCTTAAGAATGTTCTACAATTAGAGGTGCTTAGAAATGTTCTACAATTTACTTAATCTTTGTACGTAGTGATAGAAATGTGTCTTTGTTCTGAAAAACTGCCATAGAATTCCAATGATCCTTCAATTTCTACGCTCTGCTATGGATGAACTACATACAGCTTGTAAAAACTTAGTTCTACATCAAATTCCCTAAGTTAGGTAGCAGATCCCGACAGAGATACGGGATAAAGCAAGGTTAATGAATTACAGAGAGGTGCTTAAGAAGATCATCAGTTCTATGAGCAGAATACTTCTTCAACAGTTTGATGAGATCTTTAAGAATAAGGTAGGTTACTGTAGACAACATGAAATTGGCGCAATAGAAGCATAGAAAGGGCTTTATGGCCAGAGATATAGATACACAGATATAATTGTTAAGGCCAAGGATGGGGATCTGATGATACTTCCTACTCCAAATCCTACTAGCAATAACTAAAGTCTAACCAGCGGTAGTCTGATCCATGGTAGCCATCAGAGCATTACGACGGCCACAGCATTTGGATTTCAGAAATTTTCTCAACTCATATTCACTGTCGTTATTTGAATCCGAGACGAAAGACGGGGATCTTGCAGTTTCTGCCACTGAAATAAATGTGGCTGTCTATTTGTAGATTATTTGATATGAAAGTAAAAATCAAGCATCCCTTAATCGTTTTAGCACGAGGCATGAAAAAATTAAGTATTTTAATAGGTGAACCAATTCATAAAACTGAACATTCGCCAAGGAACGTGAAATATGAAAAAAAAATTGTCCTCCCACTCCCCATACAAATAGACCCGGTAGTGTGGTATGGGAGGTCCTAATTCTATTTTCATATATCGACTTATGTTCCTTAGGGAAGGCTGGTTCATCTATTTAATTGCAGTAAAAATTCCTACACTTTCATATAATTATGATTTTAGCAGAGACAACTTACGATTTTATTTTAAAGCTATGTTTTATTGTTGAAAATCTTACACGTTTGAATCAACGTCAGCGATTTTATATCGCTCATATTTTAATCCTGATGAAGGGTGGCAAGTAATTAATAAAAAGTGTATTTTAAAACCCCTTTTGTTTCAAAATTACGAACAGCCACCCGTTGTTACAGAAAGTCGTCTACGTAATGCTTTTTTGAGCTAGATTAATCACTACACCAACACAGACAATGTCAACGTGCATTGTCCTGGAATGACCACCATCAGTATACGTACTCGTATACCCTTGGAAGCCTGACTAATTAAAATAGAGAGGTAAACAGAGGCGCCGTGTGATACCCTGTTAGAATACCATCACCCCATTTCTTTCCGGAGGCTGTCGTAAGAGGAGGCTGTATACTCGGGGGTTTGATGTGGATCTACAAATTTTTAGGCGACAGGCTGACAATCTGACTTTGATAGACGTTTTTTCGAAAATGATTCCAAACATCGTCACATACGTCATAGCGACCGTACTTTTACGGTCGTTAGCAGCAGCTAGGATTGCATATCTATAGTGACAAAAACATTTAAGAGAAAAAGCCACCTATATCCCGAATTAGTTCTACCTATCGTGTTCTTTTGCCGTTACGCTTACGCTACCGCGCTAGGCTACCGCCACATCTTTGGGGCTAGGCGACCGCCACTTCAATTGGTTCAGATGCAGTGAGTGAACCACTGTACAGTGAAACAGTGAACTGTACTGTCCCTATATTATACTGATGTTTGCAAAAACTTCGATACCGCGTTTTAGTCCTAAGACTAACCACTAGTAGCTAGTTGCTGTAACCGGTCTGACAGGTCAGCAGTGGTGACATTCGCGTCACTGTGTAGAATGTCCGGCATTGCGTTGCGCCTTCCTGTTCGACCTCCCTCAACCAACTGTCGCTATATTTTCTGCTGTTCGCAAAAACTTCGATACCGCGTTTCAGGCCTAGCTTGGGACTTACCACTAGTAGCTAACTGCTGTAACCGGTCTGGCAGGTCAGCCGTGGTGACATTTGCGTCGCTGTGTAGAATGTCCGGCATTGCGTTGCGCCTTCCTGTCCGACCGCCCTCGACGAACTCCTTGGGCAGCACCTCTTTATTTCCGTCCGTCATTATTGCCATCATTCTCAGCACTGAAATTGTTAACATACTGTGTAAGGAAAAGAGTAAAAAATATAGACAAAACAATGTGTTACAAATGACAAGAAATTCTGTATTACAAGTGTGACTGTGTGAGAATATATCAATATCAAATTGTTCATTTTATAGTGAAATACTCGTAAGGGTCATAAATAGAACAAAGTTATTTGTAATGTTTGAATTGAAATATAATTTATATTTTATCTAGGTATAATTTCTAAACATTGGATGGGTGTTTTTTTACTGGTTTGAAATAAACACAACAGTACTCTTTTAACAAAATATGGACGGCTAAGGGGATAAAAGAAAGCCAGATCCTATTTAAGTCGCTCAAATAAGACGTATTTGACAGTTATCACAAAAGGTTCATTTAGAATGGTTACGTTAAGAAGAAGAGTATGGGTATGACAGCTGCCAGAATTGACTTATTAGAGCGGTGGTACTTTAGAACTTTTAAAGTGCTTTTCGGACTCGGCCGAATTAATTATGGATACCGCAAATGAAATTCCATTTCATCAAGCGTCAGAACTAAATTGTCAACATATTAAGTTTAGGAAGAAAACTATACAGCGATTATTATTTATACAAATACAATTGCCACAAAAGAACAAAAAATCAATACGTGGAAGTCACTTTTTTCCTATATCTATCAGTGCCATGGATATCACTAACCCCTAAACATATATTGTGAACGAATACGCAAGTTGCTTTTGCATGGAACTTCTTGCGAATCGGCCTGTATAAATTCATCTGTGTTGTAGGTTGGGCTACCGGTATATTTTAAACTTATGCATTTGTATACTTCAATACAAATAAAAGAACATCTTGAATTAGACTATCTATTAAAAAACTGCATCAAAATCCGTTGTGTAGTTTTAAAGATTTAAGCGAACATACATAAATAAAGCTACTTTGCTTTATACTATATAGTGATGACTTTTACACAATATGGATCCAGTGGGCTTTTTTCTAGAAAGGCACACTGGGTCTAATCGGCAGTGGGTCTAAGAAGTGTCAAATTCAACCGATATTGAAAGAAATCTACTCGGCGAAGAAAGGTAAACGCGATAACAAAGAAAACGAGGAAAATACGTAAAGAAACGATTGAAAGGGAACTTTACGAACAAGTATTTTGGATATCCTTTATTGTGTACGGGAAATCTGATACGTTTCAAAGGTATTTCGGTACATTAAACTCAAGAGTCTGCCGTGTGATGCCGGCTTAGAATAGCATCACCCCACATCCTTCCCGCGGGTGTCGTAAGAGGCGACTAAGGGACTCGGAGAGTATTGGTGTATTACAATTTTTAGGCGACAGGCTGACAACTTGTCACTACAGTGATACACATGTTTTCGCTCGCTCTGCCTACCCCTCAAGGGATAAAGGCGTGATATATGTATGTATGTAAACTCAAGAGTTTTCTTCAAGGAACATATAATGTAATGAATGAGGAAAGATAGAATAATATGAATTAGAAAAAAAATTGGTCCACTGGTACAAATGTCTCGGTTGGCTGGAAAACGCAGAAATCCTACCTCCTTTGGACCTATTAACCCCTGGGAAAAGTTGTTAGTTTTAGGTAGGGCCTGATTCCTTGAAGTTTTTTTAAAATATTTGTCAGATGCGATTGAAATTATAAGAAGGTAAAAAGTCTCTCAACTCACAGCTGCCTGTGTAGCTATGCGATTTTTTCCGACATGCTACGTTATGGCTACGCCGTAGTCAATTGCTACGAAAATGTAAAAGCTATGTACCCATTTCACAGCCTACGAGTAAAGATAAAAATTAGTTTTATCTACATCAAATAAGCAACAGAACCGAATTATATTATAAAAAATATAGTTTACCCTATTTAACGATTAAGAATGTACAAACGCAGATACTTATAAACAGCAAGACCACAAAAAGATTTCTCTATTATATAGTACGAGGGGAGGTCAAAAAGTTCGCGGAATGGAGGGGTTGGCGGGGGTAGGGATGCTTGTCCAGGTACTCGCTAATTGAGTAACTCATTATTACTATAAATACCAAGTTTTAGCCTAATTGGGTCACTAGTCTTTGAGTTATCAACGATTAAACAAGTGAATCGGGAAGAAAGTTGGCAGTATGGAAAAAATTGAACATCGCGCCGTCATAAAGTTCCTCACCAAACAGGGAAAAACGCCGCAAACTGTTTTTCAAGATATGTTATCTGTTTACGGGGACTCTGCTCCTGGAAAAACTATGATTTACAAGTGGCATAATCTTTTCAAGCAAGGAAGGGAGTCAATTGAAGACGATCCCCGTTCTGGGCGGCCGATCGAGGCCACCACGCCGGAAATCATCGATAAAGTTGAGAAACTTGTATTGGAGGATGGCCGTTTGAAGAAGAAACAGCTTGCAGCATTAGTTGGTGTATCAGAAACTACCATTTTGAATATCCTTCATCAACATCTTGGTATGAGTAAAGTCTGCGCAAGATGGGTCCCGAGAATGCTCACGCCGTTTCAAAAGCGAGAGCGCGTCGACTGTTGCCGCGAGTTTTTGGACCGCTGTGGAGATCAAAAGGAAGAAATTATGTCCCGTATTGTGACTGGGGATGAAACTTGGGTTCATCATTATGAACCTGAGTCAAAGCAAGAGTCAATGCAATGGCAGAAAAAGGGCACTCCCCCTCCTAAGAAGTTTAAGGTGTCTCAATCGGCCGGAAAGATCATGGCGACAATATTTTGGGATTCTGAAGGCATTCTTCTGGTGGATTATAAAGATCGTGGCCTTTCCATAACGGGAGAGTACTACGCTTCCTTGTTAGATCGATTGAAGGAAGCGATTAAAGAAAAAAGGAGAGGAAAACTGACCAAAGGAGTGCTGCTTTTGCATGACAACGCGCCCGTGCACACCAGTCGTGTTGCGACCGCTGCCATTCACCGATGTGGTTTTGAACTACTGCGCCATCCACCCTACAGTCCAGACCTGGCCCCCAGCGACTATTATTTATTTCCAAAGATGAAAAAAGAGCTGCGTGGAAGAAAATTTAACGACGATGATGAGGTTAAGTCAGCGATTTCGGCTTATTTTGACGCACAAGATAAACAATTTTTTTTAGACGGTATTAATAAGTTATTTGATAGATCCCATAAATCTATTCGAGTTAAGGGAGAATATATTGAAAAGGAAAAATAATTTCATGTTTAATTTCACCCTTCTTCCTTGTCATTCCGCGAACTTTTTGACCTCCCCTCGTATGTTCCTAGGGCAGGCGGAAATTCTTACAATGACACGAAGTATTATTTTATCATCAAAATAAAACGATACCTATCGCTCTTCATACACTACTTTATCGTTTACGCAGCGTACCGCTTTTCATGGTACAAGGTGAGGTGAGCGACGGGGTTGTTCAGAGATAACAAACTTGTTTTGACATGTCTGGATGAGGTGCGGATTAGGAAGCACAGCGACACGCATTTCGCTTTGAAATGCGCTTGCGTGTGGACAGTTTGAGATTTTTTGGTTATTGTTTTCTGTGTTGCTACCGCGTGTCTTGATACATACTTACCTAAAAGCTAAAAGTAAATAATTCAATAATTTCATAAGATGTTACTAAAATATTTGTTATTATTTTTATTATAAAACACTTAAGAAGTGGTCTAACATTTTTTTTTGTTGTAAATCGTGTCATACCTACAGCTTACTGCAAAGTTAGTTAGATATAGTCAAGTCAAAGTCAAAGTGTTATGTAATGTAGGTTACTAAAATAAAGATTTTCACTTTCACTTTCACCCTTTAATAATGTTCTCAGGTTACACAAAGGTTGGTTACCCCTGTTAGGTCATTGTACGAATTTCCGCATGCCCTAGGAACATACTATAGTAGTATATACTTCATTCCATTACTCCCTACTTATACTTCATTCGTTTGACTGTCCCGATGGCGTAGTAGATAGTACTCCTGCCTTCGACGCCGAGGGTCATGGGTTCGATCCCCACCGGACACAAATATTTGTAACGTCTTTTCAAATATTTGTGTTGAGTCTGGATGTTTTCTGTGTATATGTATTTATTTACAAAAAAAAGTATATAAGTATGAGTATCAGCTATCTAGTTTCCATAGTACAAGCTTTGCTTAGTTTGGGGCTAGATGGTGCTGTGTGACTTGTCCAGGTTTTTTTTTTTACGTAGTGTCACGCCCAGCGTAATTGTTAGTACGCGCCCGTACGTGCGTGTATCGAGCATTTAGGTCAAGTTACGCTGGTCGACCGACTTAAAAAGGAGGTTCTCAGTTTGACCTGTATGTATGTATTATCTCGCGTTTGGATGAACCGATTTTGATGCTGTTTTCAGAAAAGTATTTGTCAGAGTTAGGAGAAGGTTTTAGGCATATTAACCGACAAAAAAAAGAAGGTTCGCACTTTTATACGTCCGTTGAAGTCGGTTCTGTTTTAAAAACGCATACATAGAAAACGCCAACCTTAGCGTAGTCTATGTATTTAATACTTGAAACTTGAAGCGTATTCCCTACGTTGGGAATCTTGAGAGAGCTTCTACCCGTATCTAGTTTCATCAAGAAAATGGGTTGTTTCGTAAACATATCCACCAACAGGGAATTCCACTACTTAGCTTCGCATAATAATTAATGTGAAAGGAGAGAGCTTCGTACTAAATATTCAGATGATAAATCTATAAGCACAATGAAGCATAGCTTTTTGCCGTGTGATGTCGGCTTAGAATAGCATCACCCCATTTCTTTCCTGTGTGTGTCGTAGAAGCCGACTAAGGGACTGTAGAGTTTCATCTGTATTGCAATTCTAGGCAACAACCTGTCACTATAGTCATACACGACTTATCTAAAACGACCCTCAAACATTTGTCAGACGTGGCGATAACGACCGTAAAATTACGGTCGTTAACGCTCTGCTTACCCCGCCAGGGATATAGGCGTGATTTATGTATGTATGTATGTACAATGAAACTTACATCCAGGGCCCTAAGTCTGCTAAATGAAAATGTCGTTTTAGTTCGATGTCGATCGGATCTCAGTTGGATGATTTCGGTCATTTCGTAGTCTGCTAACAGTTTAAAGTATAGAAAAACATCATGGCAATTGAATGACAGTTGAGTTTCGATGGCGTTACAATGACAAAAATAGCAGATTTGGGGCCCAGTTAGCTATACTTTGTAAAATTTTGCTTGATACCTGTGACGTTTGTGACCTTGGAGCAAATGCTATGGCATAAGGTCCATTTTACTTTTTTTACTAGGAAAATGGACTATACGCGTGGATCCGCAATTTGTGCGCTCAGCTAAGAATACAAAATGGAGTCTATATAAAACGACGCTAGTATTGCTGCTAAATTGCTACCAATAAAATAGCTTGATATTAGCTACAAGTAGCAATAAACTGATTCATTTTAGATTTATGGTACATGACGTCGGCCAGTAAACGCAATATTGTGCAGTATATCTTTTTAGTATTAATAAAACGCTCAAGTTATTTATACATACATACATATATCACGCCTTTATCCCTGGCTGGGTAGGCAGAGCGTTAACGGCCCTAAGAATACGGTTGCTACCGTCACGTCTGACATTTTTGAGGATTGTTTTCCAAGGTAGTTTTAGAAAACATGTGTATCACTATAGTAACAGGTTGTCAGCCTGTCGCCTAAAAATTGTAATACACAGATACTCTCATGTCCCTTAGTCGCCTCTTACGATACCCGCGGGAAGGATGTGGGGTGATGCTATTCTCAGCCGGCATCATACGGCCATCTAAGCCGGCATCACATAGCCAGCAGATATTACATTCATTCCGAGTTAACAACTAAAGTATCTTATTTTTTAAGCCTACTGTACTTTATTGGACACTAGCGGCCCACCCAGCGGCTACACCCGCTTTGACTGTACCTTACTTATTTTCCCGTGGGAATAAGTTGTTTTCCCGGTGTAGTTTTAAAGATCTAAGCATACATACATATAGACATATGAACAGACGCCGGAAGTGACTTTATACTATAGTGAATTATATAATGTGACTAGCTTTTAAGCCCAAAAAAGCTGTGTTTATTTACGACTTTACATCAGAAATCCTAAAATCATGAGTAGTTCTCTAATATATTAAGCATGTTATTATACATAAAAACCTTCCTCTTGAATCACTCTATCTTTTGAAAAAAACCTCATCAAGATCCGTTGGGTAGTTTCAAAGATATAAGCACACATACATACATACATACATACATACATACAGACGCGCGCGAAGTGACTTTGCTTTATACTATGTAGTGATAGGCATATGTATGACTTTATACTATGTATGACAGACGGCACACCGCTTGCGCGCGTTGCGTAGTGCAGGAAATCTGTATGCTGTCTCTCATACAATTCCACACACTACAAGGTATGCCCGTGATCACGCGCGTGTACACGCACGTGCACGCATACGAACTGCATACAAAGGCGGTGTGCTCTGCCCTTAAGCGGAAGGCCGCATCTACGGGTTCATCAGGTCGTTCCACAACTCGGTGTCCCACACTACACAATAAGAAATATATTTGTCCTGTCTGTTTATATCACACTGTTTGTGATAGAAATAGGTATTTGTATTATAATATATAATATTAATCAGCATTCGCGGTTTGATTTTGTCAGAAGCGACATAATAGAACGGTATCTAATTACGAGAGTCTCATTACGGCTGATAGCAAATTTAAATTAATATCTGAAACACGATACATTTTGGTAGCTCGTAATAAGCCGATTAATTCTAAGCATGTTTTTGTCTAAGTCCGACTTAATAGCGTTCCCTGTGAGTGAAATCCCATCTTCCACTGCTTATGGTACTGGTAAGTATACAGGGTTTAAAAAAATTGCTGCAAATATTTTAACATCTTATATAAGTACATATAGGCAATAACCCCCAACGGGGGGAGTTCCATGTCCTACAAGTGGATTGTTGTGGCTTTGTTAAGGCAAAAAACCCAATCTTCTTTTCGTGTGGGATACCGAGTCGTCCAACGATCCAATGAACCTAGTGTCAGAATGCTTCAAGCGCCTTCTACCCTTCTACAAGTACAGGCTTCTGACATGATTGGCTTTGTAACGACCGGTAATCATAGGCAGCAACCAGGAGCTACGGCTTAACGTGCCATCGGAAACACGGAACCATTTTTCTTACGGACAATCGGGCGGTTCAGCCCGTAATGTCTTAACCAGACTGGGAGCAAATTCACAAAGTTATATTGTACCTATCGATATTTTTCTACAATTTTGGTCCCGGAGCCATCAAATCTACGCCTGTAATATCGACTTTGTGAGTGACCAGTGACCCACCGAGAAACGAACCCGGGGCCTTCTGCGTCGCAGGCAGTCGCACTACCTTTGCGTCTCATCGGTCGTCAAGCATGCGGCTAAAATTCTAAAGTAATTAGTCACCTCAAATATCTGTTAACCACCCTTCTTTCTAGCTCTGCCAACGCCGCAAGGGACAGTCTTAATTTCCGTATCATTTGAGAATAGAAAGAACCTAATCAAAATATCGTTCAAGGACTTATGATGTTTCTCTTTTACATTGCTTAGTCACAAAAGCATTCGCAGAAGGTCGAACACATCGACCTCGATACAGTTAAGTCCCCTTACGTGTTCATAGTCACGTCTTGAACCGCGTGACAACAAACGGACCTCCAAAGTTGCCAAGGAGACATGACGTATACACACATCACGCCTTTGTTAATCCTTGCGTGGTAGACAGACAGTCTACGGCCGCTAAAACTTCGCTTTCCAGAGATACCCAAAAACCATACAAGGGAAATTTCCGAAAAATCGTTTATAACTACAGTGACAGGTTGTCAAAACTACAATCACTACTATTCTCCTCCGTAATGAATATTAAGTCTATAACTGCTATAAAGCCACATCATTATAGCGAGACTTTCCGTTACTATGGTAAAAGAAGCTTAGTAGCAAAATTAAACAAACACATACACAAATCACGCTTTTACCTCTCGCAGGGTAGGCAGAGCGTTAACGACCGCAAAAATACGGTCGCTATCGCCACGTCTGGCCAATATTGGGGGCCGGTTAAGATAATTTGTGTATCACTATAGTGACAGGTTGTCAGACTGTCGCCTAAAAGCTGTAATACGCGTGAAACCCTTTAGTCCCCCGCGGGGAAGAGATGGGGTGATGCATCACACGGCAAAATTAAAATATGAATGATATCGCAATAGTATCAAAGTTTTAGTAGTCAAGTCCCCATAACATATCTCTTTACATCTGATCACTTTATATTGAAAACAAAATGCCCACCCAGCGTTTTATCCCGTCTATCCCATGGGAATAAGCTGTTTTCCCAAGGTAAAAGTAACCTGCCTCAAATGACAACTTTGTAAAGCCAGCTATTGTCATTTCTTAACAACTTTTCTAGCACTCGCATCAAGGTGACATAATATAATCATCATAAATGAAAATAATAAACTGAAAAATGTCAAGCGTCAGCCGGGGAATGAACCCGGGATTTGTGGGGTACCGTCTAACTGCTCAGCCATTGAGTTACCGACGCCTCATTCGTAGCTAAAACTCTACGAATTGCCTTTGACTTTCTTGGTAAGTATTTCGCATCAATAAATAAGTATAAGACGATGTAGTTAGTTATAAAAGTTTTATCAAAGAAAAATTCGACACTGAGGTAATCTGAACTTTCAGATTCTTTGACGATAAAAATCTCGTCGGAAAATTTTCGCTCCTCGCGCGGGAAACTCTCGAAACTCGGGAAGAAATGTAATTTGGTATCGCAAAATAGACTCCACGCGACTTCCCGATTGAATGACGCTTGATATTGCTAAGGAAGAGAAAAAAACTGTTGATATTTTCTTTTCAGCGTCAATATTCAACGTTTGTCAGGAAAATGGGTCGACATATATAAAATATGAACTAACTTTCCAATAAATAGTAGGTATAAAATGGCGTTTGATTTGATAAAAAATAAAACGATTGCCGTGTGTTGCCTGCTTAGAATAGCATCACCCCATATGCTTCCCGGGTGTCGTATGAGGCGTCCAAGCGACACCAGGTTTCTAAGTTTATTAAAACTTTTAGGCGATAGGCGCCTGCCTGACAACCTTTCACTATAGAGATACACCATTTTTCTGAATCAGCCCTTAAAGATTTCAGACGTGGCGATACCTAGATCTATCGTCGGTTTGTACGGAGCCTAGACCTCACACCACTAGACCACAGGGGCGGGTAGGTAAATAAATATCATCACTGGATCAGCTAAGCACATACATACATCCTCTTTGCCTTATCCCGTTCTCTGTAGGGGTCGGCTACCTAAGGGATTTGACGTGGAACCAAGTTTTTGCATAGAGCGACTGCCATCTGACCTCTGCCTGAACCCGAAGGCCAACCTGGCACGGATCCTAGGTTAAGTCGCATTCAAATATCATCTGAAATCAAATTTTATTTGCATGTGGGTTTCATCACGATGTTTTTCCTTCACCGTAAGAGCAGTCGCTAAATATACGTGAGTAAAAACACATTGGTACAGGGCGGGGATCGAACTCGGTTCTCACGATTGTAGGACCGGTGTCCTAACCACTTGGCCACCGACGCTCCTCAGCTAAGCGAGGCGTTGAATCCACACGCGCGTGTACGGCAATCAGGCGTACAAACAAAAGGTTTTCCAGTTAGGTGCATTCCCAGGAGGCCTGTTAACTGTGTGACAATTAATCTGGGCTATTTAGAAAACGTAGGGCATTTATGTATTTATTTGACCATTTATTGCACATAAACAGTACAGACAAAAAAGAACACAATAGGCACTGCTTATTTCTAGACAGAATTATCTTACAACAAGCCAGCAGGGCATTTAGCTAGTAAAAAGAACGGGGATGTAAAATAACGTAGCTTATCGGGATAGTCGTAGGTAATGAAAACGTGGAACCCCAAAAACTACTTAAATTTTTCGACACTCTTCTTGAATGTTCGAACGGGTATAACAAAGAATATTAACTATATGGTTATAATCTGAACTAGATATAACGCAAACATTGCAGGCAGGGAGTCAAAATTAAACTTAATCTACAAACATCAGTTCTGAATTCCGGCTTTCATCCTAGGTACTTTTACAGAAGCTATATCCAATAGTATCCATGGATATCGGAGGTACTGCACATTTCCTACAATTTTCCTACTTCTTTACGGATGACATATTTTATATGCCGTATTTATTTACACGTGTCGCTAAAATACTGACTGCAATAAAAACATCGTTTTCACCCCATTGCCGTATTATAACCCGACCTACAAAATGGAGAGTGAGACACCGCACACTAGGGACAAAAGAGTCTTAAGACAGATAGGGATGTGCCGGCTTCGGGAATGTTCTTCAAGGGGTTGTTCCCAAATAAAAAAATTGATTTCTCTTTCTCTTTTCGGGACATCGAGTCGTCCAACGAACTAATGAACCCTAGTGCCAGAATTTTCAACCGCCTTTTGACAAAGAAATTTGTTTGTGACCGGGAACTTTCGGGGATAATTTGTTAAAAGGATTACGCCTCTATTCATATGTTACATAAAAAAAACTGTACAGGATCTCACGAACATACGCAAATTAAAAATGTTAAAAGTATAAAAAGGCCTTTGTGGTGTTGGTTTTAGCCCCACACACGCATCAAAGCCCCGTGCCTCATACCGGGCACATGATTCGAAAAGATTACCAACATGGCAATTTTATTGTTTGCCCAACTCATTTCCCTTTCCCAGCCATTTGGAATGTCCCGGGCGGCGACGAGAAGGTTTTACACATTTTTATGGTTAGCCCGGGTCAGTCGCGATATCTACAATCGCGAAAGCTTAAAAAGTTATGTAACGATATGCCGTGTGATGCCGGTTTAGAATAGCATCACCCCACATCCTTCCCGCGGGTGTCGTAAGAGACGACTAAGGGACTCGAGAGTATTGGTGTATTACAATTTTTAGACGACAGCCTGACAACCTGTCACTATAGTGATGTACCACTAACATGTGTACATGTTTTCTGAAACAACCTTGGAAAACAATCTTCAAAAATGACAGACGTGGCGACAGCGACCGTATTCTTACGGCCGTTAACGCTCTGCTTACCCCGCAAGGGATAAAGGCGTGATATATGTATGCATGTACTATAAGGTTTTTTCGGGAAAATTCCCTCTTGGATAATATTTATATCGACGACGCATCCCTATCTATCTCGAAACTGTTTCGTCTCTAGTGTGCGGTAGCCTTAATGGAAATTGGTGTATTTACTTACCTTGAAAGAGGTGAACGTGCTTATGAATATAAACAACGTTTCTAACAGAATTTGATGGAAAAAAGTACGATGTTTTTTCACATTTCGTCTTTGACCAATCTTTGACGGAATTTTGCTTCGCAAAAAGGCGTTCCTAAGTTTTATCTGATAAAATATTGGGCGAAAAATAATCAAAGGGAAAGGAAGTAAGAAAATGTGATTCTTTTATATTTTGAATCATTGAATACATACTTTACAGAAATCCATATCTTCATAATATGCATATACATAGCATAACATTATGTCGCTTTTTTCGTTTCTTGTCTGTCGGTCATAGACACCGCTAATTCCTCAGAAAGTACGCAACAAAAGATTCTTATAAATAGTCACTCTATATATCTAATACATGCCGGGAATACGTTTTTATTCCCACGGGAAAAAGTCTAGCAGCAGTAGCAAAGCAACTGCTGGGAGGGATGCTAGTAGGTATATAAATAACCACCTTGTTTGTATGTACATAGCTTAGTTTGTTGAGGTCAAATGCCTGCGGGAGGTACAGTTTATTAGACGCCGCTCAGTGTGCCTCCGGACACAACAAACAAGTAGGGTGCACGTTCCAGTCGCAAACCAGGCACCGGTCTCTAACACCGTGTTTGAATATATATTATTTGGTTGAGGTCGAATGCCTCCAGGAGGTCCAGTTTATTAGACGCCGCCCAGTGTGCCTCCGGACACAACAAACAAGTAGGGTGCACGTTCCAGTCGCAAACCAGGCACCAGTCTCTAACACCCTGTATGCATATGGCTCAGTTGGTTGAGGTCGAATGCTTGCGGGAGGTACAGTTTATTTATTAGTCGCCGCTCAGTGGGCCTTCCAGACATAACAAACAACTAGGATGTGCGTGCCGATCACAAACGATACACTAGTTACTTGCAATTTTCTTTTATAACAGACAGAGGTTTGCGTGCGACCATATTTAGTTTTTTTGAATTTGGGTACCTATAGCCCATTCCCTCTGATAATGGCACGATGAGTACCCGGAACGAGCCATAAAAAGGCACAATCGGCCTCCGCATTCGGCAGCGTATATCTATCAAACATATACATACATATATCACGCATTTATCCCTTGCGGGGTAGGCAGAGAGAGGGTAGGATCAAATAAAATTTTAATTTAAAAATTCCACCATCAAATCAGTATTTTCTTATGACGTTGTCACGTTTAACTATTGTCAGTAACCCGACTTTACAGACAACCGATTTTAAATATATATTTCAGCCTGGGCATGGACTGGCACGTCGACCTTAATATTAGAATAGGGGCGACCGCAACTACGAGAATACTAACAAATGGATATTACTCTCAGACATGGTCAGAGTTAGACTGTTTGCCATAGTCAACTGTTGAATTTGCTTTGAGGTAAATGGTACTCGTGGTGGTACTATATTATACTACATATCTTACTGCATATCATAGGAGCATATCAATCAATCTAACCGTCTAAGGATAAAACTACACTGGTTTTCTTATAAAAGTTATAAAGATCCAGTTTAAGTAGAACTCTTGGATGGGTTGAAAGGCCCGTTTCGTGCTGTGTGGTCAGCCCAGCCAGCCCTGAGGCAGTATCTTTATTTTTGTTTTTTTATCCCACTTGTACCGCGTTTTCTACTAGGACTTTAAGGTCCATATTTATAAATCGCACTCAACTCTGAGATCGATTTTAAGAGCGAGTTTGTCGAATGTCAGTCAATACTAACAGCATCTCAAAGTCGCACTTAAGATCGATCTCAAAGTTGAGTGCGGTTTATAAATACGGGCCTAAAATTGTTACAACGAAATAAAGAGAAAATTGTGTCTTACAATTTTCTTTCTTTTACAATGACTAATCCATTTATATAGAGATAATACTGTACGTGACGTGACGTGATATTCTAAAAGTATTTTTTTGTGAATCTACTTGGGAATACAAAACATTTTGTTTTTTGGGTTAATGTGCTGTAGATAGAAATCTCCATTACAGATCAATCTTCAACACATTGACGGTGCATAGAGCAAACGACTCAATGTGAGTTATGCGACTAATGTCTAAAATGAAAATTGACGGATTATAATAACAACTAAAATCAGTCTCCCGTATTTTTATTTAAAAGCTTTTTTATGTCTACGGTTCGTAATCAAGGATGTCAATACTATCGTCTCCCTACGGGAAACCTACACGTCCAATCTACTGACATCGAACTTCATTGCGAAACTATGAACTAAAACAAGGCATAAAACTGAGGATTCTACAAAAAGTACAAAAACGTTCTGAAAAACAGCCCAGACGGGTTTTGTGGAATTTAGTCGAAAAAACGGATTGCTGGCTGCGAATACACCTGCTAGCAAACAAAAAAAGTAAAAAAGTATTGGATATCGCGAAATAAAAGTAAAAATATTATAGAATTGACTATTGTGAGGGCAATCCATAGGTACTACCGTTTATTTGATAAATCAGAGACTAGTGAGTTTTTATGTTGATTACCTCTTCGCGTTTAAAAGGCTGAGGCAGTGCCTTATTTTTATTTTTTTATCCCACTCCTGCCGCGTTTTTTACTGAAAACATAAAGTTGTTATTTAAAAGTAATTTTACAATGACTAATTCATTATTCAGTGACGGTATTGTAACTTACTAACATTCTAAAAGCAATTGTTGTGAATCTACTTGGAAATAAACGATTGAAATCTTGAAATCTGAACGGATATCAATGGTATTCGGTGAAAAGGTAGAGTATAATAAATAAAATAAAATAATGACACCGCGGGGCAGAAATACAGTCATCTATATTGAGTTTACTTTTTGTGTATACTCGTATTCCATATTAGGTTAACTTTTTGTGTATATTTTGTACTCAACCCCATGACTAAGCCAATCACCGCGCCCTTGTCTTCTACGCACGTAAAAGGCAATCTTGTTAGCCTTATTGTACGAAAATTGTATCCACAACAATATATTCCATATTTGTTTTACCTAATCTAGAGATTTTCTTGGTAATATTCAGACTAATCATAAACAGGGTGGGGTGGGGAGGACTTTTGCATGGAATATTTTAAAATTCTAGCCGAGTGATGCCGGCTCAGAATAGCATAACCCTTCTATCCATGGGTGTCTTAGAGCCAAGGGATAATGCATCCAGGGAATGGGCAGCAGCGTTCCCTGTGAATGCAAATCTCGCACACCAATGCACCTGCCAAGACTGGCGACATTATAACCCTCCATTAGACCCATGTCCAGCAGTGGACTGTTGTAGTTGTACAATTTTGTGTTTCAGCTTAATACAATAACAGAGTAAATTATTAAGTATTTTTCTATAGTATTTTTAAGTATGATGTCGGCTTAGGATAGCATCACCACATTTCCTTTCCGTGGGTGCGGTAGAAGCCGTCTAAGGTACTTGAGGGTTTCATGTGTATTGCAATGTTAGGCGACATGCTGACAACCTGTCACTGTAGTAATATACGACTTATCTGAAACGACCTTCAAACATTTTTTCAGACGTGACGATAACGACCATAATTTTAAGGTCGTTAACGTTCTACCTGCCCCGCCAGGTATATAGGCGTGATTTGTGTATGTCTATGGTACGTTAAGTATTTCATGAATTAAGTCTATCGTTGTACCTACTTTGAAACTAGACAAATTAATCGAAAAATATTCCACCATTTAATTTCCGTGACCTCGCTGCATCAATTTTCCCGATGACAACTCTGCTGCAGTGAATTCAAATGAGAACCAAGTGTCATTTTAAAATCAATCAGAGCTAATTGGATGCAATGGTCTCTACAATGAATAATGACAGAGCATCCGTCATGTGATGGCCGCGATTCGAGAAAACAATTCTCCTAACCTAACTATGTATCGTATATACAATAATAATAATGCTGACCTGTTGTGTATTGTTCTAAATGTTGTCCTTTGTGTTCTATTGTGTACAATAATTGGTTAAATAAATAAATAAATAATAATATTAATGTCCTTGCTATGTAACAAATTAGTTTATAATCATAACAAAACCAGTATATTTGATACTGCTGCTGCTAGCTGAGCTTTCGTTAAAAGAAAATCACAATATCAAACAAATGTTTGTAAATATCATTATCTAAAATGTGTAATTAATTAAAAAAGGAAGAAAGTAAACATAAAGTAGCCCTGTGACTATCCGTCAAATAAATACAGAAAAGTATAGGAGATATCTAAGTCATGTATTTGTTTTTTTAAGTAAGTGGGTTCTTGGCCATTTCTAGTCAATTTAGTTTCCATCATTTTACATTTCGCCAATATTTAGCGCCAAATTATGAAATATGACATGACTTAGATATCACCTACCCTTCTATTCTAACGAAACTTACTAACGCTGTTTAACAAAAAATGTTAATAATAATGTCGGCACTATTATTAAGTTATTATGACAATTGTTTTCCCGAATTGTGACCATTGTCACAAGAGAATTTACTACCTACTTTGTATAATAGTCACGTTACGTAGTTGCAGAAGAGATGTGTTATGATTATTTCTGCTACAGAGTGTATATTGTAGCAGGAAATAATAAATACATAGTTTATATAGCTCGGCCAGAAAGAGTAGAAATTTAAGAAAATGAAACTAATTTTTTTTTATGAAAAATTGTTGCCATAGTTAAGCGTTATCTGTCGACAGACTGCGAAGAAAGTGGAGGCCTTAATTTTTTATCTACTCTATAAGGTCAAGCTATAGTCGATATTTAACCGAAAAAAGGATGTTCTCAGTTTGACCTGTATGTATATTTGTCCGCGATTATCTCGCGTTTGGCTGAACCGATTTTGATATGGTTTTCAGCAAAGTGTTTGTCAGACTTAGGATAAGGATTTAGGCATATTAAGCGACAAAAAATGGAGGTTCGCACTTATACATTTACTTTGAAGTCTGTTCCCTTTTTTAAAAAGTTTTTTTACGTGTTTCTTTCACAGACACCACTTAAACATGCAAAAGATTTTGAAATTCTTTTTTACACGCTACAGCCCAAACGTTTGGGCGGACGTTGACATAACGAGCTGTCGTTAGACTCGTCTCAGCAGCACAATAGGCATGATGACATAGGTCAAATGAGGTACTTTTTAAAACGATTTTTTTGTATCAAAACACGAATTGATGACGTCATGTCTCTCTAGCTTGGACGGCGTCAAAACTCTTACTTTTATATTATTTTTCTGTGTATTAATTCAAACTTTGAATATTTCGAAAACGGAGTATGTAGTATTTTTGGACGTAGTGTAAGCGTACAACTTTTGTATTTTTTTAATGACTCAGTCATCTAGCGAATTAGCACTGGATATATATTTAAAAAATATCATTTTAGAACTACGGATTTAAAAAGCAAGATATAAGTTTAAAATTATTGCAGTATTTGCAGTCAAGTTTTGTTTTTTAATTATTATGATTATTGTATATATCGTTCCCGCGGGTGTCGTAAGAGGCGACTAAGGGACTCTAGGGTATTGGTGCATTACAATTTTTAGGCGACAGGCTGACAACCTGTCACTATAGTGATACACATGTTTTCTGGAACAACCTTGGAAAACAATCCTCAAAAATGTCAGACGTGGCGATAGCGACCGTATCCTTACGGCTGTTAACGCTCTGCCTACCCCGCAAGGGATAAAGGCGTGATATATGTACGTATGTATGTATGTATGTATGATTATTGTAAATGCTTCATTATAATATACTTCTCACCAAAATCCGGGACACCTTGCAAGTTTACGTTTCATACCAATCACATGAATTAAAAAGTGTGTTTATATTTCTGATATCGTGCAAAATGAGGTTTACAAATCTTCACAAAAATGTCCCAAATTCGAAATAGCCTTTCATGGGTTTCGTTCGTTTTTTATCAAAACATTAAAACGAACGTGCCTCGATTTCTCTTATGACAAGTGTAGTACACAACTCCCAACCTAGATCACTTGAAACGCGTTAAGATCATAACTTTAGATACTAAGATAAGATAGTGTCAGAATACGTATACGTAATTACGTGACGTAATCGTCCACGTAATACGTCGCATGACTGCACGAGCTATTAACTAAGATGAGCCACCTAAGTAGTTAACTCTTATCTAAATTATGAACAAAGTGTTAAACAGTAGGAATTTAATCATTCTCGACAAATACAAACAAGTTTATCTGTTGCCGTTCCGTAGTAGGTTTATTGGCTGGTAGTATACTTTTTTTAGTAGCAGTTTAATTGTTTTTTTACCCAATGTTAGCGTATTTTACGTAACATTACGAAAGTAATCTTACCGCTTTACATCCTTATTTACTTATCTACTACCGCCGTGCCGTGAGTTGCCGGTTTGAATTAGCATCACCCCATTCCTACCCGTGGGTGTCGTAAAAGGAATGAATCCAGGGAGAGGGTAGCGTTCTCTGTGAATATCTACAACACCTTGCACTGCGCTCGCCAACCCGCCTGCCAAGCGTGGTGAGTATGGCAAATACCCTAAATAGGGAGGGGGAGGTCCATGTCCAGCAGTGGACTCTTTTTTTCTTTTACTTTTGTGGTTGTTGTAGTTACCTACTACCAGTTTAGTTTCTAATAACAATAGACTTCGTAGAAAAAAAAACAGACAAGTACATAGGACACAGGTTTACAAGCCGACAAGGAATGGAAAATGAAAATCTGAAGCGTTCAATCAGAGACAATTGCCCATTATTGTCGGATCGCGGTTGACAAAAGATTTGTTTATATAAAAATCTAGGTTTCATCATTCTAGGAATCTGGATATTAGCGCAGGTATAATTAGGTCGTTAGTTGATTCAAATGACAGTATGAATTAATAAAAGTTAGGTATTTGGTCAATCTATGAGACTGAACAACTTTTTTCAAGCAAAAATCATTCCGATATTTCAAAATTATAAACTTTTGACTCTCTTTTATTTCCTATTGGTGCTATTAGGTAATATTATAAGGTGTCAAAAAAACGAAAGTGTCCCGATTTCTTTGATGAGAAGTGTATGTATTAATAACTTTGTGTGGGAAGTTGGGGTACAAACAAATTCATATTTTCAGTATTTTTTCCTTATATTTATATAAATGCTGTTCAGTCGGTGAGAGATACTTCACGTGCTATAATGAGCACTGAATAGGGTTGCCATTTTTCGCAATAAAATACTTTAGGTATTTTGTTGGCTTTGCAACCGAACTCATTTTCAACCACGTAGAATTATTATGAGTGTGTGGGTAAGTAAAAGTATGAAGATTTTTGACGCTTTCTAATTTTTGAGCGCATTATAACGCAGTGTCTGGTAAGCTATAGTCTTACATACATAACCCATTTTAAACTATCTGTGCCTCAACATAATGACATCTGTAAGTCTATTTTGAAATACATGATATGGGAGATAAAATGACAGTTGACAGGAGTTTTAATTCGATAATAAAACCGAAATTATGAAAACGGCGTTTTTGCATTGACACCATTGTAAAATAATCGCTGATATTGCTTGAGTATAAATTTTGACCTTTTTACACAATATAATCCCTGACATCTTGCAATTACTACTTGCATTTTCATAAACTCCGCCGGATGATGATGATTTAAGTGTTAGACTCTTGTCGTTGTAATGATCTCCACTCGTCTCTTCTATCGACAACATGTTAAGATCTCTGTAAGTTGTCTCACTATAACTTCTCCGTGGACTTTCTCTTTCTCGTTTTCCTTCAATCTTCCCCTTCATTATATTTTTATAAATTCGTCGTGACGTATTAAATGTCCGATCCGATATAATCATCAATAGATATAATCTTTTTGAGCCGTGTGATGCCGTCAGCCGTGTTTCATGCCATGACATACCGCGGGTGTTGTAAAAGGCAACTAAGGCACTCGAGGGTTTCATGTGTATTGCAATTTTAGACGACAGGCTGACAACCTGTCACTACAGTGATACACGAACCATCTGATTAGGCCCTCAATACTTGTCAGGCGTGGCGATAACGACCCTAATTTTACGAAAGTTACCGCTATGCCTACCCCGCAAGGGATAAATGCGTCATTTATGTGTTTATGTATGTATTTTTCTGAGGTTGAAATAATAGGGCCAAGGTGATGGCAGCCCTGATTACAGACTGCGTTCCCCTACAGGACCCCTGTTGTGCTCATTATAGGCTGTGTATCTGTCGTGTGTATCCATCTTCATCAGAGTATTTGTTCGGTTGGTATTACAACAAAATAAACAAGCAAAATTATTGAAAACCAATAACTCGACTCCAGTGATACAAAAAGCTTTTCACGTTTAATATCCGCCATTTTATATTTATGAAATTTTAAAATAGACAGTGTCATTTGCGCTACTAAGACGAATCTAACGACATTTCATATGTTCTACCCACCTAGCAGTTTGCCCGTGAAAAAAAATTACTTGTTCAAATACATAGGTGAATGCATATATGAAAAACAATACCCTCCTGAGGCAATCTGGTAAAACAAAGAAACATCAATAATGTACAAAAATCTATACATTTTTAGCTACTTTTAGCAGCAACATTTTTTTTAGACCATAAGTAGTAAGAAACGAAACTACAAAATATCACTACTGCAAACGACTACGAAGAAATAAACTTAATGCAAAATAACATCAAAAGTTAGGAACTACTCCGAATAAACTGAATTTACATTTAAGCTTAATCCACTAACCTAGATGCAAGTAGATTTGCTCTCTACATTTCAGCACGGAAACGTAAACACGTTTCGTAGCTATCTAGAAATTACAGTAGGTAGGAAGTAGATTACGTCAACCAACTTAATAGGGAAATTCTATCTACTTAATCCAATTTCGTGTTATTCAGATGTCCAACTGCGAATAAGATTAGTTTCAAGTAAGGCGATCCAGTCTAAGACATTTCTGTTATGCAAAGTGATAGAACCTTTCGGTCTTTCTGTTTGTTTTTTAATTTGTGGACTCTATTTTTAATGTCCAGGGATATATAACCGTGTGATGCCGGCCTAGAATAGAATCAGCCCATTTGTACCAGTGGGTGTCGTAAACGAATCGAAGTGGGTGGCGATGAATCCAGGGCAGTAGCGTTCACTGTGAATATCTACAACAGCTTGCACTACGCTCGCCAACCCGCCTGCTATTGGGTCGTAGGACGTCTCGGTGTCCCACACGTAAAAGAAAGAGACCCCCAATAGGAGGAGGCTCATGTCCATGAGTATGTTTTAGTTAGATGTGAAGCTAGCTTTCACTCGGAGTAGATTTTCATAAAATTAACCCAATCACAGTATTAGGGCAAAACTTAGTAGTTTTGAAAAGAACGTATCGTACTAAGAACATATACAAAAGTAATATAGACTGGAAAACCAAGAGCATTACTAATGCCTTTAATAATGGCACTAGAATCAATAGACCTTGTAAAGGTTGTGCAGCTTATAGCTATGACGTGTTCTACCTATCATGACCGGTGTTTTCACGGAAAAGTATGGTAATTGCAGACAATAAATTCTAATGACCGGCTATGGGACCAAATTTTCATCCGATATCTTCTTTCATTTTAGTAGGACAATATTCTTTTGCACTCTCTTGATTGGAAGAGAGTCAGTGTATAGCAAAGTCCGATATCGCATTAGTTTACCTTTTAAGGTTATAGAAAAAGTCCAAGTTAAAGTTTCAACAAAAAGTCGTCGACATAATACGTACGCAATCGTCTGACACTTTAAAGGTAGGTGCTATAAAGGTTGTCCATGAAACCTTGAAAGTTAGAAAACCTTCACCAACCCGGGCTAATCAAGGTTGAATTGAATTTCTCACACTAATGACAATGGCAGGACAATCGATCGGTGACGCTAATTATTGCGTCGCAAGGACAATTTGATGCATCTACATGGGTATTATGTCATTATCTAGTATTAGATAATTCCGTTACATGAGATTGGAAGGTTCTGGAGTGGCAGGTACGCATGTGAAAGAGTTACTTCGAGTAGCCTTCTAAATCAGCCAAGATAACTGCCGTTGGATGCAATCAGCCAATAATTGTGTTCTAGGAAAGTGTTGACGTAAGTCTATGCACAATATGTGATAGTCGACTGAGTCATTTCCTATCCATAGGAACAGTAGATAAGCTCTTTTCTCCTTCTTCCCCCTTTGCCTCTCTTCAGCCGCCTGCATTCAGTTCTGTGCGTGGGAATTCAAATCGTCTATCATTTTTTTCTGAGAAGACCACGAGCCCGTTTTGCCCATTAGAACTATGCTCATATTTTCACTTTATTTACCAATATTGTGACTCATTTATTATCAACGAATACCCACAAAGCTGTCTCACTTTATTCACAACAAAAGACTTCAGTTCATCACAGGAATGATTGCCGCTTTCAAATTGCTAATCTAGGGTTTAAATTTACCGTAGAACTCAGTCAGATATGAATTGCAAATACTCCTGAACCCAGAGGATGAATTAGATATTATCCAGAGACATTACGGTGTGGATAGATCGCCGTGTGATGCCGGCTTAGAATAGCATTACCCCATTTCTCTAAGAGACTCGAGGGTTTCATGTGTATTACAATTTTAGGCGACGGGCTGACAACCTGTCACTACAGTGATACACGAATCATCTGAAAGGGCCCTCAATACTTGCGATCGTTCGCTCTACCTACCCCGCGAGGGACAAAGACGTGATTTGTGTATGTGTGTATATGTATGTTTAATTTTTATGATGATGAGATAGATGGATGAGGCATTATTTTCGCTATTTTTACAACTTAATTACCCATAACAATAACACGAATGTAAAAAAGTGACAGTGGTGACACTCAATTTGTCATTTCATCAAAATAAAGATGTAATTCTTGATAAACCTTTTCATTTTCGCCATTATCATTCAATCTATCTAATCTAATCTAAATAGTGTTCTTCGATATTGAGTATGAGAGTCACGACAACAAACATTGTAACTTTTATTGGTAAGGTTGTGTACAACATAGTAATATATCTCCAAGGCCCTATAGTCTGTAAAATATAGGGTGATCCCTGTAACGTTTATAACCTTAGAGCAAATGCTATGACATAAGATCCATTTTCCTAGTAAACAAAGGAAAATTGACCTTATGTCATAGCATTGGCTTCAAATATATAGGATGATCTCTGTGACGTTTGTGACCTTGGAGCTAATGCTATGACATAAGGTCCCATTTCCTTTGTTTACTAGAAAAATGAAGCTTATGTCATAGCATCGGCACCAAGGTCACAAACGTCAAAGGGATCATCCTATATTTTACAGACTATAGTGTACCTTACTCAGTGTAACATTGTATTGTGCCGTATAAAACCCCTGTCGTCAGTTACTGCTGTTACAATGGCATTGTCACTCCCACTTGAAGGTCGTACGACAAAAGCATCACATCATGAACCCTCATAGAAAATCTACACAGGGTGAGCCTCTTTAAGTAATCCATAGAAAAAATATAGTTTCTGGACAAACTGAGCTACCAATCTGGGTCCAAAATCTGCTTTTTTTTTTCATTGTAAAGCCAGCGAAACTCAACTGATTGCCACTGTGATTTTCTATAATTCAAACTGTAAGCAGACTACGCAATGACCGAAATAATCCAATTGAGATATAATCGACATCCAATTGGAACGATTTTCATTTAACAGACTTAAGGCCCTGGATTTTTTTTAATATTCTGAGAATACAATTGGACGCAGCACACAAAATGCTCTCACAGTCAGCATTGTTTGTATGGAAGGTCACATTGTTTTCCTTCGCATATTAAAAGATGATATTCATTACAATTTGGTAGCTAAGGCTGGTTTCAGAGCGACGCGTCTCGGCAGCGCTGCCCAGCCGCAAGCGCCTCGCATTACACTAGATTGTATGTAGCGTTTCATAGTGACGCGTCTTGGGCCGGATCTCCTTCGATTGCCAGTAGCGTCGACTTGCAATCTTTTAAGACGTCGTTGTTGCACTCTTTTCCATATAACGTATATAGCTAATATAGTGATTACGTTTGCTGGCATAATGATTCTCTGCACTCGACCCTACACACCACAACGAAGCGCGCGCGTCTGAATGTCGTTTCACAGCGAACGCGCTGCCCAGGCCGCCTGGGCAGCGCTGCTGAGACGCGCCGCTCTAAAACCAGCCTAAAGGGTCCCCAGAATCTAGACTTTTCTTTGGGGTCGCTTAAAGAGGGATACCCTTTATAGTAAGTAGTACCCTCACTCAGTAAGATGGTTCGCCGATAGCAAGTCAGGGACAACAAACTGTTTGTATTATCGATTATGAAGCAATGGCTGTTATTGAAATATACGCAGCAACTTTCTTTGTCATTCAAAACAGATATCCACCTAATGTATCCTGTACGGCATACAACGAAAGGCAAACGCCTCTGAAAAATAATCAATCTCATCGGGTGGGACATTGAGTCGTCCAACGATTGGATCGATCTTGAAGAATCAGAATTTTTCAACCGCCTCTACAATAAGAAGGCCTGTGTAATGACATGGTTGTGTAACGACCGCCGTCTAAGTAATCATAGACAGCAATCGGGACCTACGGCTTAACGTGCTATCCGAAACAAGGAACCACTTTCTTACAGACAATCGGGTGGTTCAGCCCGCAATGTCCTAACCAATAACATAGAATCTGTCCGATCTGTTCTTCCTATAAATTATTCTTAACCTCGCTTCACTCCTAACCAAAAAGTCAGGTCAAATGTAGATTTTAAGATTCTGGAGTCATTTATAATGAGAGTCAGAATATGAACAGAGAGTACACAAATAATTTTGACTGGCAGACGCTTGTTCAGATAAATCTCTCATTCCTTATTCGATCAATATTTCATCAGTCACAATTCCCGAATTATCTTACAGTTGCCTTGATTACATTGAAAAGGAAGTTTATTCAAAATATTTACCAAAATTAATTCAAGCCGTAACAACAGGAAACGTTATTTGAAACAATTTCAGCTTCGTAATTTCATCGCTGGCGTTTTAGATAATTCTCTAAGGAAAAACGATACATTCACCTTTATTTCCTTAGGGGATCTGATACATAAGCTGAATTTCATATCAGCAGCACTTCAAGTTACCCATTTAATATGTACTTAGGTAAACGTGGAATGTGTAAAACGTGGAACATGGAGTGGAGGTATGGAAATATAAGGTGTAAAAATATTAGCTGCAAATAATTTGGCGGGTGAACCAGTCCATAAAATGGAACAACTTTTCCTAAGAAACATAGGTCAAAATATGAAATAAATTTTTGAAACTCCCATACAAAATGTAGCAGCCGAACGAGTCAACCTGTATGGGAGGTCCAATTTTTTCTTCATAATTCGACCTATGTTACTTGGGGAAAGTTGTTCAGTTTCATGGGCTATTTCACCCCTTAAAATATTTGCAGGAATTTTTTTTTACATCCTGTATTTTTTTCTTCACACGCGTGAGTCACTAAGAGTTTCGTATATAAAAATATTCGGTGTATAAAAATGGTATAAAATTCACGTTGCTGCCAATGTACTATACGTTATAGTATAGATGCTATAAATTTTTAGTCACTCCCCGTCCAACATAAAAGACTGATGGCGTCGTAATTTCCAAGCCAATTTCATTAGACAGATTTTTCACGGCTTCCATCCTGACCTGACCTTTGGGCTCTGACGGGTGTGTTTGATAGCATTTTATTTTTAGATGCCATGTAAATATCAAGAGGGACAATTCTATTTGTATTTGCATAGGACTATTCTACATTATTCATCTCCGTCAATGGTTCCGAATCACTGATACATGACGATTTTAGATTATTTTATTTGTTGTCTGCTGAACAATAAAGATTTGTTGTCATAGATTTGTGAAGATTCAACTGGGGACAAGGGTTTTATACAACTTTATCATCATCACACTGTACAACTGTGGTTCTGCACAAATATTTGTCAGACACGGAGCTCTGTCTACCCCGCAAGGAATGAACTATGTTAGCCGGTTCTTAAATTGTGCCTTGGCCATTTTGACTAAGACCTAAGATAAGGTACCACTTTGACACTAATGTTTTAAGAATGGTTTTAAAAAAACAATGTTTTTTATGTTGCAAGTTTTGTCTTATATTAATTGTTACACTTTTTTTGTTGATATATCGGCTGGGAACGGTTACTATAGTAGTATAGTGTAACACTCATACACGCTGAAGAAGTAGGTTCGAGTCCCATCGGTGGCGTGATTTTTTCCGCTTGTTTCGTTTGTATTAGCTTTCTAACAAAAAGTTAATAATTAGTAATCAATAAAAATACAACTTATTGCTTGTAAGTACCTACCTAATATTAATAGTTATTGTCATTTTTCGCAAGGTGTTTTTTCCTTTGTAAGTGATAATAGAATGTGTATAGATAATTGAAAACTATTTCACTCAATGGCATGACAGAAAAAGAATAATTAAGTAACTGTAGGTATAAGTACTACACAAATATATATAAAGTAGTAACATGATCAGATGTATGCAAATAGAGGGTTTATCAGATCAGCTACCATGTGTAGCAGTGCAAGATACCTACGTATCTACGTATTCAAATCAGTAATGTAATGGAAAACCATTGAAGCAGATACTACGTCATTAAACACGATAGTTATGACAGGTGACGATAAGGTACATACCAAGTACGTACTAATACAGTCTTCTTCTTCTTCTTCTTCTTTTCGTGTGGGACACCGAGTCGTCCAACGACCCGATGAACCCTAGTGTCAGAATTGTTCAACCGCCTACTACAAGTAGCAGGCTTCTGACGTGGTTGTGTAACGACCGCCGTCTAAGTGATCATAGACAGCAACCGGGACCTACGGCTTAACGTGCCATCCGAAACACGGAACCATCTTACTTACGGACAATCGGGTGGTTCAGCCCGCAATGTCCTAACCAGACTGGGAACAAATTCACAAGGTGATAAATATCAACTTTGTGAGTGACCCACCGAGAATCGAACCCGGAACCTTCTGCGTCAAAGGCAGTCGCACTACCACTGCGCCACATCGGTCGTCACTAATACAGTCACTATTGTGCTTGCTAATCTATGCTAATAGTCACAATGACGATCCGTTAGTCAAATGTAACTGCTATCCAAATGGGCTGGATTATGAAAATTACAGGCAAATTACGAGCTCTATCGGCTTTTTTTGGAGTTTACTATTTCGCATTGTATACTCGATCACAAAGAGACGAATAAAAAGAAAACTATTCAAAGTAGCATAGTAGTTTGAATACCGCTGAAAAGAGTAGGTAGCACTACATGGTATGAAGCAAAGTCGCTTTTCCCGTCTGTTTTAAATCTTTAAAACAGTAGATGCAGTTATTTTCATAGATAGAGTGATTCAAGAGGAAGGCTTATAAAAAGTTGCCGAGAAAACAAGTTATTTCTACGGGAAAATTAATTACAGCATCACATCAGCCTATAGCAGTCCCCCAGGGTACGCCACAATAAACGATCTCCCGCTTTCGCCATCCTGTCGCTACCAGCCCTCTTTAAGTCATCGGGAAATTAGTCAAACAACTCGAAATGCGATGTCCCAGACTCCTTTATCAAACTAAAACGGTTCCAGCCAACAGGGATTCTCTGTAAACTGAGACCTAAGCAATCATCCACGTATAAAGGAGCCCTAACTGAAACTAGGACGCGTATTCAGGCTAGCATTTGTAGAGATAGGCACGAGTAGTCAGACAGGTCGACGACCCGTAGAAGCTAAGTTGAAACGTAAGGAATAGATACAGCATTGACTTTCAGAAAGAGGTTTTTTTTTTTCGATAGTTTGTATGTTATTGTAAGATATGACGATAACGAGCTTCTCTTTCGGTATTTACGGCTCTGCCTTCCCCGTAAGGGATGAAATTGTGAAGTGTGTGTAGCTATAGTAAGTATTCTTTGGTAGTATAGTATTGTATGTGAGACTGGACTGTTGTTGATTTAAGAGGCATTATGAGGTGAAGTAAGATTTGTCGAAATAGCGGATTTAAAGATTTCATAAATTTATAATAGCGGATTACAAACACAAAATTAATTATGTGTGTATGACTGTAGAACCAAATAAACATCTATTCTACATATTCTATTGTAAAATATTATTTTGAAATTGCCGCGAACGAGTTTTTTTAAATAGTTAGATATGCTTGTTCCTTTTTCTACCGCTTTGTACCTTTTGATCAATAAGAAACATTTAAAATTGTATATTGAATAACAGCACTTTTTGTATTTTCATGTGATACTGAAATTCATACAAATCCTCACACCAGTAGCAAGCACTTGAATAGATTATGTAGATTGAAGAGATACTATTCTTAGCACAGTTTTTCTTTGTATAGCACGGGTAGTATGCAGACATAAATAGGTAAGAAGAATTATCATCACACGTTTATATTTTACAGAGAAAAACAATGAGCAAAGAGGCATTGTACAGGAATGTTCAAATGTGAAAAATAATTAAACTTTACATAAGGAAATGTGTGGTGTTAGTCAATCAAGTAATTTCTTATGTGAAATCTAAAAATTGATCTCATACGACCTCAGAGTTGAGTGCGGTTTATAAATGCGGGCATATGTTGGCCATATTTTTGAAATAAATCAAAATTTTGGTAATGTAGTGCTATATTATCCTGGATGTGACGAATTTGATTTAGCAGCCAAAATTAAAATAATTTCAGTGTGTGTCGATAGCGTTTCAGTTGGATGGTTTGGGTCGAATCGTAGTCTGATAACTAAAGTATAGAATATCACAGTGGCAATAGAATCAAAGTTGAGTGTTGATGGCACCATAATAGCAGAAAGAGAATCGGGGCTTAATGCATTATGAAAACAATTAAATCTTGAATTTAAACTTAATAAAGCCGACAACGTTCCAACTTTCACCTCCAGCAAAACATTAATCGTTCTGCGTGTAAAATGGGGCACAAAGTTGTATAAATAAGTTATATTTAATTCAATACAGTCGACCCTCGTCAGCCATGTGGCCGGCACTTTAGGTGTTTTACCTCTCACGTCGGAGATAGTGTGACTTTGTTGGCAGAATTCCGGTACATTTTACACTTTAGTAACAGTTACACTGCCTAACAAAACAATAGTTTATACAGTCTGTTATAGCGACATCCTTTTATAATCGACTTCAAAAAAGGAGGTTCTCAGTTTGTCCACGATTATCTCGCGTTTGGATGAACCTATTTTGATGCGGTTTTCAGAAAAGTATTTATCAGACTTAGGAGAAGGCTTTCGTCACATTAACCCACAAAAAAATTGAGGCTTTATACGTCCGTTGAAGTCGGTTCTCTTCATAAAAAAGATATTGTAAAATTGTATACACATTATGAGGAAAACCGTGCCGTGTGCCTTTTGATGCCGGTTTAGAGTGCCGTGTGAAGCCGGCTTAAAATAGCATCAGCCCAATCTTCCCCGCGGCTGTCGTAAAAAGCAACTGTTCAAGTATAAATGATTTGTGTAAAGAAAAAAATGCAGTTTTAAACCATAATTTAAGTCAAGGAAGTATCTATAAATGACTAGGTATAAAAGAGATGGTGCCTGTTCACCAATAATACGAGTAAAATCCTAGGTAAGTAAAAGAAACTAATTAAAAAGAGCTTACGGAACCACTGGGGAAAAAGAGACATATAAAATGTATATTAGGTACTTATCTTCCCAAATCCAATAATCTTCTTACCCAGTTACAAAACCGATCGATTACAGAAAAACTCTGCAACAAAAAGTTACTTTTTCAAGTGCTAACAAGTGTTAGAGTACTTTCTGTAAACTTTTGTAAGGAAATGGGAAAGTTCGAGTAAGTAGACAAAGACCGACTTATCAGGAGTCAGTGGATATTGTTTTATTCATGCGTTTGATAGGATTATTCCTCGAGATTGATATGCAGACAGGAATAAGTTTGTGCGGATTCAGCCATGTTTTCCGTTTGTGCCGGTTTAGATTAGCATCACCCCATTCCTACCCGTGTTTCCTGAGAATATCTATAACACTTTGCACTGCGCTCGCTAACCCGCCTGCCAAGCGTGGTGAGTATGGCAAATACCCCCAATTGTGGGAGGCCTATGTTCAGCAGTGGACAGTTGTGGCTGTTGTAGTAGTAGACATATTTGCGACCTGTGCGCATTTTTTACAATGTGGATTCGTTTACGGCCCTGGGGCCATCAAAACTACGCCGGTCGGCTAGGCCTAGCAACATAGACCTCCCCAGGATATGCAAGAAGGAACGAACTCTCGTTTTCGCCATTCAGTCGCTCGTTATTAGTTGCTCTCTTTAAGTCATCGGTCCACCTGACCGAAAGGCGTCTAACGCTTCGCTTGCCGAGACGAGGCTTTTACTCGAGAACCACCGATCATCGAACAGTCTATTACATGACATATTTTTGTGACTGTATCTCAACCTACCTATAGTAGTGTAAACGTCTGTATGTGTCTACTTATAGAGTATTTTTATACATTTTATACCGTCTTAACCTTGCGTCGTACCTCATTGGAGGAGTAATGCCGAGGTCAAATGAGGGACGTTCTAGTCCCAAATATGCAAATTCATCGCCTTGAGACATTCAGGTTATCTATATTCTATACTTAACGTAAGAGACTCTTACTGAACTTACTTTTATTGTAAAGCTTTCTTTTTTTTTCGTGTGAGACTCCAAGTCGTCCAATGACGCAATGAAACTCTGGTATCAGAACTTTTGTCGAGTGAAAACATAGCAAAAGGAACGGATTTACGGGTAGAAATGAGATTACACTAAAGTTATGAGCCAAGATGACGCTTATTATGGTGATTCAATAATATTAATAAATTAAATTCCGAAATAACTTGAATAAAATTCAACTTTACTCATTATAATCATCCTGATGGTCCTTAAAGCAACTAAATACGAATTTCGACTCAAACGCTCGCTTAGAAATAAAATTAAAAGCAAATAAATTCTTATCGCGATCTGTCTAAGATTCAAGAATACACTTGAATAGCAAAGAAAATCTTAAAAGCTTTTATACCGTCTCATCGCATCTACTCAAAGCAAACGCTAATTACTACTCAACAACACAAACAAACATTTGTTTTTTCTATTTTTGTCTGAACAAACTGTCTAGTAGTTTTTGTTTAGTTTTTATTCTGAGAAAATACTGAAAATACTTTTCTTTGTTGGTACGTCATTTTGATCTCCAGAAATACTGGCTGAACTATATAAGGTGTAATAATATTTTAAGGGCTGAAACAGCGCATGAAACTGAACAACTTTCCCAAAGGAACATAGGTCTAAATATGAAAAATAAATTTGGACCTCCCATACAAATTGATTTGGTCGGTTGCAAAATTTGTATCGGAGGCTATGGTAAGTCCAATTTTTGTTGTTCATATTTCGACCTATGTTCCTTTGGGAAAGTTGTTCAGTTTCATGGGCTGTGGCAGCCCTTAAAATATTTTTACACCTTATATAGTTCAGCTAGTATTTCTGGAGATATTATGTTCCTTAGGGAAAGTTCAGTTTCATGGGCTGGCTCACCCTTTAAAATATTTGCTAATATTTTTTTTACATCCTGTATATCATGAGTGATTATATTGTGTCTGAATGCTTATTACCCACATAGAGTCACCGCCGCTGTTCGTCTAGCTTCTAGTAGATGGCGCTCGTACGAATGATGTAAAAACTCATCAGTGATTTCCATCAGTTTTTTTATCATGCACTGAACTTGACATTTATATCATTCTTCAATCTAAAAAAGCTCTAACAGCGCCACCTAGTTCAAAATAGTGTTGCTGTCAGTCCAAAAAATCCTCATTAGATGTAGGAAAGTTCCCAGCTACAAATCTCATTCTAAGAAAATACATCAAAAGGAAAGAGAAATAAAATTGTCTGAAGTACCATTTCAAGTTAAGTGCTTCAAGACAGAAAGAAAGCCTCTAATTTCATTTCTATAACAATTATGAAAATTGTGTTAAGTTTGTTTGCCAGCTTTTCTGTTTGTTTTCTTAAGTCGGCGAGGAGCGTATTGCAAGCGTATAGTAGCAAACCTACTACTAAAATGATTTCTCAAAAACCTAGGTCAAATATGAAAAACCTAAGACGGTGAGTTTTTCTATACGATAAGACAATTTCAAGGTTCAACTTTTTTCTATGTTTTGTGCAATAAAGCAAATTATAAAATTTGAGTTGGTGGACTTTTATTCTTTTCTTTTCGTGTGGGACACCGAGTCATCCAACGACCCGATGAACCCTAGTGTCAGAATTTATCAACCGCCTTCTACAAGTAGTAGGCTTCTGACATGGTTGTGTAACGACCGCCATCTAAGTGATCATAGACAGCAACCGGGACCTACGGCTTAACGTGCCATCCGAAGCACGGAACCATCTTACTTACGGACAATCGGGTGGTTCAGCCCGCAATGTCCTAACCAGACTGGGAACAAATTCACAAAGTGATAAATATCAACTTTGTGAGTTGACCCACCGAGATTCGAACTCGGAACCTTCTGCGTCAAAGGCAGTCGCACTACCACTGCGCCACATCGGTCGTCAGTTGGTGGACTTAGAGGGCGTGTAGATTGAAGAGCTTGGCTCTATTTGAAACCTAATGTCTTTTTCGTTCGTCTTGGTTAAATCTTGACATAAAAATGTTTTTGATGGGATCTTCTTTTACATAAATCTTTCCGACTATCAAAGAAAAGTAGTCGTAGAAAAGAAAACCACCCCACCAAGCCCTAGGGCGGCCTTTCCTTATCTTCAAGCCACCACTTGGGCCTAAAGGGCGGGTAGGTAGTTAAGTACACGTTTTAACGCAAGGGCAACGCTCTAAGGGCGAAGTTCAAGGTATTATATCGCTGAATTAAGTAAACAATGTTACTGAGTCTTAAGAGGATTTGGCATACTTACGTTAATACTCGTAATACTACTTTCAACGTAAGGGCAACGCTCTGATAGGGAAGTTCAAGTCTACCAGAAAAGTCCACTGCTGAACATGGGCGCCCCTTATTGGGGTTATTTGCCATAATCTCTGCGCTTGGCAGGCGAATTGGCGAGCGCAGTGCAAGGTTTGTAGATATTCGCAGGGAACGCTGCTGCCCATTCACTGGGTTCATCCCTTAGTCGCATATTACAACGACCGCCGTCTAAGTAATCATAGAAAGCAACCAGTGCCTACGGCTTAACTGGTCATTCGAAACACGGAACCATCTTTTTTCCTTCTTACGACTGATAGTAATTAATGAAAACGGAAGATCATATCTAATGGAGTACCAGCGGGAGACCTAAGTCCTGCAGAGGACTGCTAAAGGTTGGTGGGATGTGATGGTGTCTGAAATTTGCTTGCCCAAAAAAGTTCTACACGATCGCCGGCCTTCAAAGGCTAGAATATATTAAGGTTCAAGGTTCTTAGAATTAGGTATAATTCCTAACCCTCCTTAGTGATTCATCCCCTATTTAAGATTGCTATCTCCAAGGTAACACCAACAATTGACGTATTTTATTACGCGTTTCAAAGCTACTGATCACAGAATTCATGGTTGCTCAGGCAACATTCGCAGCCCTATACAAGTAATACATATTTCATACCCTTTTTCTAGATTGCTATCTCCCAGTCGACACTTTTGTAGCCAATTTGTAAGTAGATGGCACTGAGCTAATCTGTAATACGTTTTTTCTAAGGAAATGTGTTTTACATTACATAAATATATCACGCCTTTATCCGTTGCGGGGTGTAGGCAGAGCGATAACGGCCGTAAGAATACGGTTGCTATCACCATGTCTGACAATTATTCAGAGCCCTATCGGATGATTCGTGTATTACTGTAGTGACAGGTTATCAACCTGTCGCCTAAAGTAGTAATACACATGAAACCCTCGAGTCCCTCAGTCGCCTCTTACAACACCCGCGGGAAAGATATGGAATGATGCTAATCTAAGCCGGCATCACATCATCATATTTCATCCTGTTCAAATTAACTCAAATGTCAAAATTTTAGCCACCTGGTACGAAATTAATAAAGGGCCAGAACTGCCAGACAGAAAATCCTCATTCCTACCCTATTCAAGATCGCTATCACAAGCACTTGACGTAGATTATTATTACACGTGTCAAAAGCTAGTTGGCTGAGGCGCTTTGAGGCCGGGTTCAATTAGGGACGCCAAAACGGGGGCGCTATTAGTGTTAGGCTTAGCAAACGAGCTGTTGTTACTAGGTAGATGTCTAGGTCTACCAGTCTGAGATCAATCTCAGGATTCGAAGGTTTTTGGTTCTATTCCTAGAGGTTCTTTTTACGATGACTAATAGTATTGTGTTTGTGAGGTTCTAAAAGTATTCGTTGTGAATCTACATACATACACACATACACAAATCATGCCTTTATCCCTTGCGGGTTGCGCAGAGCGTTAACAATCGTAAAATTCGTTATCGCCACGTCTGACAAGTATGGAGGGTCTTTTCAGATGATTCGTATATCACTATAGTAAGAGGTTGTTAGCCTGTCGCCTAAAATTGCAATACACTGAATCCTCGAGTCCCTTAGTCGCCTCTTACGACACCCACGGGAAAGAAACAGGGTGATACTATTCTAAGCCGGCATCACACGGCAAAATTGTGAATCTACTTGGAAAATAAACGACTGAAATTTGCAAGCTTTGCTTTTGCAACAACAGTCCACAACTGGACAAGGGCCATGTAGTTTATAAAATTTGACTTAGAGCGTGTAGATTGAGAAGATAGAGGTTTGGCTGTATTTGACATCTGATGTCTTTTGCGATCGTTTTGGCAATATCTTGACATGAAAATGTTGTTGTTGCGATCGAAATATTCGAATTTACAGACCTGTAAAACTTTACTCAATATAGATTAACCAATTAATATTCGCGAAAGGAAACAAGATGGTTCGATTGAAACTTTGATTAAGGTCAATCGCTTTCCACAAACTTGTAATTGGCAGAATATAATATTTTAATGAAGAAACTTATCCTCCCTTGGCGATCAGCTTTTCTGAGAAATGGTTTTTAGTTGCGAAGGACCTTTTCCGAGGCTATTAGGTAAGTACTGATCGGGTCGTTGGACGACTCGGTGTTCCACACGATAGTAGAGAAAAATGTGCATTTTTACAGGATGTAAAAGAATCTAATTAATTTTAAAGGGTGGACTAGTTCATAAAATTCTATAACGACTAGTGTAACTAAACAAACGTGTTTAAATTTCTACTACTCGATGGTTTTATAGTTAGGGGTATGTGTAATTTTTTGAGAGTATGTTTGAATCGATAAGAAAAGTAAAACGTGTGATACAAGCATAATAAGTAGATGATTTTGATCTTGATCAGATTTTCGCATGAAATAAAAATAAACGTTCCAGAAATTGAGCTCTAGGGTTCGTAGGGCCGTTAGACGACTTGGTGTTCCATACGAAAGAAGACCTTGTCATCCCTGCCTATGAGATAATTTAAAACAAATACACATTTCTATAGGTAAGCCAATAAGCCAAAACGTTCCTCCCTACATAAATATCTCCATACATAAATTACAAGAAACATGCGAATTGTTCAAACAATACGTTAATCAGAGTCGTGTGCTCAGCGAAAATGAAATGCCGACGATAACTCGCTGACATGGCTAATCCGATGGAAATGGCGAACACGGTAACGAGGGAACATACACACGCCTTTGTCCCTTGCGAGGTAGGTACCACGTTCAGGTACCATTTCAGAGGGTGAGGTGGGTTTTGAGGTCTAGGTGACTTTAGTTACAGGCTTAAGAATGGGATTTTTTTTGTCAATTTTCACGTGTACATAGATGGCGCTGAGCTAAAATGAAAAAACTTTCCAGGGAAATGTATTTTGTGTATTTTGTCTAGTTGAGTATCAATATAACTCAAATGTCAAAATTTCAACCTAGCCCAACGCCATCTACGACATCATAAACTAACTCGAGACCTAGGTTTTCAAATAGAAAAACTTATAAAAATCCCCATTGAATCAAACGTTTTCTTAATTTTCTCCCGAATGAGCGCCTTAAAGTCCGTAACAATAGAATAGAACACAATGCCTGAGAAATATTTGAAGGCCGTCTTCAAGAAAAATCGTGTATAACCCCATAGTAACAGGTTGTCTATCAGCCTGTTGCCTAAAATTGACGTACACATGTAACCCTCGAGTCGCTTAGTCGGCTTTTGCAAAATCTGCGAGAGAGAACGGAGTCATGCTATTCCAAGCCGGCATCACACTGCAATATACAGTGTTTTCCCCTTTGATACAACATCCGATGGACTTAGGTTCACTTCTTACGAGGGAACCAAAAAATGTTTAAACAATTTTCAATAAAGTAAGTAGTAAGCTAAAAAGGGCTACGATACGAGGTAGCAAAGGGCTACGATGTAGCAACACAAACGTAGTATAATGCTACGCCTTCTACGCTTTCGATGCGAGAATCACTATTCATTTAAAACCTTATTCAAATCAGTTGCTTACTTTAGGAGTTAGCGGTGTCCGTCCATGACAAAAAGGTAGAGAAACGCAAAAAGCGACTTCATTTTATAATATGTATTAATTTGATAATACTTCTCTCTATGTACTTTTTACTATCACCAGAAGTAAATTTATCAGTGTCGCATCGCCATGAGAATTCACTGTGAATTGTGATTGATAGGCAAAAGAAATGAAGATTGATTTCTCGGTCGGAACACCATAGCACGTAAACAGTTTTAAGGATATTTTTTGACCTATTTTTTAACAGCCTGTATGTGAAGTTTAGTTCAGTTTTATCTTGAACTTAATTTGTCTTCACCTTTTCGTGTGGGACACCAAGTCGTCTAAAGACCCGATGGACCTTGGTGTCAGAGTTTTTCTACATAAAGTTTAGTTTACCTATTGCCCCGCTTGGATACACGAAGCTTATCTTAGAAGACGAAACCCATACCGAGTTGTTATAAGTCTTGTAGGACACTCATGATCATGAGTTCGATGCTCATACCGAGTCGTAAGACACTCATGAGACTGATTTGTTCAGTCTGATCCGTTCTTCCCAGAACAACCCAGTCTCAACCCAAGGACGTGATTGGGCTGGTTGATTGAACAACTATTCATTTATCTCCACCAGGCCGACAGGCGTAGTTTTGAAGACCCCGAGGCCAAAAAAGTAGAGTCCAAAAAACACTCTCAGATTCGCACCAGTAGTAGTCCGTATGGACGCAGTTTACAACCCTATCTATATATGAGGTGATTGGACTGAAAGGTCAATGCGCCTTGTATGTATGTATGTATAGTTTTAATTTTATTTCGGTTAGATACGTCTAGCCGTTTGGTGCCGGCTCAGAATAGCATCACCCAAATTCTACCCGTGGGTGTTGTAACAGCCGACTAAGGGGTGACTCCAGTACAGGTAGTGGGCAGCGGCTTTTCCTGTGAGTACAGCACCTAGTACTGCGCTCACCAATACCAAAACGATACGCCAAGCGCGGTACGGTATATACCCCCCAAAAAGGGGAGGCCCATATCCAGCAGTGGACTGTTGTGGCTATTTTATTTAGTAGTGACGGAAAGGTCAATGCCCCTTGTATTTAATTTACGTAAAGTTTCAATTTTATTTTAGTTAGATAAGTCTAGTACACATCACTTGATTAACTGATAAAAAATCTTATAGATAAAGAAATAGGTTGATATTAGACGCCGAAATAGAAAACTGTATTCTTTGTTAGATTATGTAAATTTTTATGAGATGTGAGATAAATTTATAGATTAGATATTTGCCTATCGAAAGCTGTTTTATTTAGTTGAGTATACGTAGCGCTCTTTTATGAATTCTTTATGTTTTTATGCTTGCCGCCTTTGCGCATATTAGCTGTTAATATTCTTGTTTTCTGTAGTTGTTACTTTTGTGCAATAAAAAGGTTATACTTACTTACTTTCACGTGAACCTCTCGATGTCCCTTAGTCGCCTTTTATGAAAACCACGGGAAAGAAATGAAGTGATGCTATTCTAGCCCGGTATCACACGGTAATAATTATCTAAGGTACAAGAAATTCTCTAAGTAATTAATGAACAAAAAGCAGCAAATTTTGACAAGTTGCCGCCCCGGTTGGTTCATTATGGTTGTAACGAACGCCTTTAGCGAAATTCGTTTGAAGTGACGAACAAACGAATATAATTGTGTACTCGTACCTACCTACTGTGATTGATTAAGACGAATGCTACGTCTTGTCTGTACTTAATTGAATACGAGGGAAGCAGCGTGGGTGGAATACTAAATGTTACTAGTGCAATGTACTGCGCTTCTAATTTATTGAGCTTTATGTATGAAATTCAAAGTAGGTATAGAGTTCCGTCGAGAAAAACTCACTCCACACTTAGATACTACAAATAATATGTAGTAGATACGAGTATTTTTTCTTTTGTAAAAAGGCAGGAATCTTCTTAGCTAGCAATCTTACTGATATTATAAAAGTTTGTATGTTTGTATAAAAGTTTGTATGTTTGTTTGTTACTCCTTCAGGCAAAAACTGCTAGACCAATTTTCATGAAATTCGGCACACACATAGAGGGTAACAAGGATTACACATAGGATAGTTTTTATCCCGATAAAATGTTCTTGAGGGATGCTATGGGACGGAATGATTTTAAAAAACCGACTTCCACGCGGGCTAGTCAAGCATATAATTGCAATCATAAGGCATTCCAGGCAGTCGCGGCACAAGGTGTCGGTCTTTGAGAATTTTCAGGCAAACAACAATCAAAATAAATCTAGTCTCTATTTACAAACTGAAAAAAGCAACATGCAACCAAACTCAGAAGTTCTAACTACTCTACAAGTTTCCCTCCCACACAGATACTACAATAGGTTAATCCCTTAAATTGTAATTCGAGATGTAGAGCAAGCAGAAACCACAAGCAATTAAATTTCAGGAAATGCGACCGTGTTCGTACATTATGATTGGGTAGGTATACATAGTATTAGAACTTAGGATTCTGCTTAAGGTTAAGACGAAGTATGAAGGCACTCTTACTCCAAAATAAAATCTGGAAAATCTCAAGTTATAGTATGTAAAATATAGGATGATCCCTGTGACATTTATGACCTTGGAGCAAATGCTTTGATTGACATAAGGTCCATTTTCCTAGTAAACAAAGGAAAGTGGACCATATGTCACGTCACAAAACGTCACAGGGACCATCCTGTATTTTACAGACTACAGATGCAAGATTCTGAGCTGGTTTTTTATATATGAAGAATAATTAGCATTGAATAGTTCATACGGAAACTGAATATTTCGATTTTTCTAAAATATTTTGTAAACTGTTAGCGATTTGTATATTATAAAAAACGTAAAGAGCTTATAGCTCAAATTATGGCAGATCAAACTAGAAATCAGTAGTTCCAGAAAACAATAACAAATTAAAATAAATAACATTTTTAATTTTTCGGCGCTTCCGGAGAACAGCAACTTTAGTTACTTTTTTCTCGAAAACTATTGATATTTGAATAGGGGTTACTTCTACATAATTCCTCAGTATGTACAAGAGTAATACAATTGCAAAATCTGCGTCAATCTGCGGGCTCAATTTAAATGTCCGGTTCAAAGGGTCTTTGGAATACTGTGGCATAAACGGAAAACCTTTGATTGTTTGTTGGTCTCGTTACGGCGAACCTAAATTAGGCTTATTTGCATAACAGAAGGTCCTGAGGGCTTTCAAAAAGCTAGCCACTGAAATGCCGGGATCCGGTCTAATAAATCGCGATTCCCTTCACTAGTTTTAACCCTCGGAATCTCAATACGGCAACCACCGGGAGATGAATCTTAGAAACAATTTTGCGTGCATAATAACTGCTAATCGTTTCACAAGTTTTACCACCCGAATCCATTCCCAATAACAACAACAAATCATTCCTATATCCCTGGCGGGGTAGGCAGAGCGTTAACGACCGTAAAATTACGCCACGTCTGACAAATGTTTGAGGGTCGTTTCAGATAAGTCGTGTATCAATATAGTGACAAAATTGCAATTCACATGAAACCGTCGAGTCCCTTAGTCGGTTTCTACGACACCAACGGAAAAGAAATGGGGTGATGATATTCTAAAAGCACACGGCACATCCATTCACACATGTCCTTAACATTCCAGCTGTGAAATGAAGAAGTAGTACTTTGAGATAGTAGAAAGTGTAATAATCAGTCGTGTGATGCCGGCTTAGAATAGCATCACCCCACATCCTTCCCGCGGGTGTCGTAAGAGGCGACTAAGGGACTCGAGAGTATTAGTGTATTACAATTTTTAGGCGACAGGCTGACAACCTGTCACTATAGTGATACACATGTTTTCTGAAACAACCTTGGAAAACAATCCTCAAAAATGTCAGACGTGGCGATAGCGACCGTATTCTTGCGGCCGTTAACGCTCTGCCTACCCCGCAAGGGATAAAGGCGTGATATGTGATATGTGTAATACTATTGCAAAACTACGCCTCCAAGCATTGAAACGTATCTACAATTGAAAGAAGATTAATTCTAGGGAATCCTGGGAATTGGATAGTTACAAACAAAGGACTTTGGGATAATAACTGTTTCCTTCTCCAAGGAGAATTTACAATTAAGTCACAGAAATTCTCTGTAGGTATCTATAGTGAAGATTAATGAGCCGTTTCGTAAACTCCGTTTTGTAAACAAATTGAGAAACTCCAAAGGAAATGCGAAGGATTTTCTGAGTTTGGAATTAAGATATTACAAAGTTTGTTATAATAATTCCTGTTCTATATTATATATGTACAGTCTCTCCGCGTCACTCATGAACAATCTTAAATTTAATGTTGCGATATTTTAGAGACTGTTGCGTTTTTCAGCAATAATTATTACTTTTCCAGGTGCAGCATATTCACTGAACATGCATCATCATTTTGGTAACGATCACAAGAAAATCAAATCCTTAAAAACTGATTTTGTCATGACTGATGAGTTAGGTTCACCGATTGTACATAGGTAACTATGATTTGTTTTTCTTTTAGGAACTTGTAAATGGAGTAACGAACGCAAGTTATAATCAAACTGACGAACGTGATTTATTGTGTCTAGGTATCTCAGAATGATCTATTTATTTATACAGGAATATGGCAATCGATGTTTGATTTATTGAAATAAAATTTGATTTCAGATGATATTTGAATGTGACAACCTAGGATTCGGGCCAGGTTAGCCTTCGGGTTACAGAGGTCAGATGGCAGTCGTTCTGTGTAAAAACTTGGTTCCACGTCAAATCCCCTAGGTTAGGTAGCCGACCCCGACAGAGAACGGGATAAGACAAGGAGAACGATAATGATATGGCAATCGATCGAGAAATTATTGATGTGTAAAATCACTAAATAATCATGAACATAGATATTAAACAAAAAGTGATACAGTGATATCCAAGGATTTCTGTGCGCGTGCACTAAGGCCAGTCCTTTCTTATGCAAGTAATAGCCTACCATTTGTATTGCTTTGAGTGACACAATGCAAACCAAAGTAGCAATCAAGGCAAAATCAATTCTGAGCTGTCTTTGTAGCAAATGTTGCAGTACTGAGCATACTCTTGAAATAAAGGATCCTTAAAGTATGACTTGTTTTCATGATAATGAAAGACAACTTTACCACAAAGAACATGGATTCAGTTGCAAAAAAAACTTGCAGCTTTCTTATTCCACAAGACAGCTCATTATAAATTTTGTATGACCAATCACTGACCCATATTTCTTGGGGAAAAAGGACTTGTGGTGTACAGGAATACTGCTATAAAATTCTTCTTAATCTAAACAAAACAACACATTCTACTATAGTTCCATGTGAGAATTAGTTGTTAGTAGACCACTTATCTAGGCTTGAGAAAGAAACAGCTATCTTGAGATTAAAATTAGTATTAGTTTTTTGTTAGTAAGTTTAGTCTACCAAATAAGATTATCTTTTCTACTAATGCTTAATAAATGCCTTTAAGCACTACAGTAAAAATTAAGGGCTAGAATTTATAAAAATATTAGGGAATGTTAATTATCTACTAAAATCTACAAAGTAAGCACTGATTACAAAAACCCAAAAAATAAATGAGATGTTTCTCACTTTCTAATGAGCAGATAGTAGGATATTTTATTTATTTTTATGCCAAACTTGAAATACTACTATTGATATGTAGCCGACTTAAAGCCAGCTAATGCAATTTTTAATAATATTACCCAAAAGGCTAGTCAAATGAGCTGCTTTTTAAAAAGGTATTTTGTATGAAAATATGAACACATGACATCATACCTTGCTATTTTGGATGGAGTCAGAACACTTGCTTTTGTATAATGTTTCTGTTTATTAATTTAAAAGTTTAAATATTTCGAAAAATTATGAATAAAGTCTGTTAAGCGTACCACTTTTATATTTTATTAACGACCCAGTCATCTAGCAAAGTAATTTGTAAATCAAATAATAGTAAGATCACCCAATTGTTTAGAAATTTTACCTAGATAAGAGTCAGTGTTGTGTAAAATGGAAAGAAGATATGTACCATTTCATTCCAAGGTAATGTTGTCAGTGCGGCGGTGGCGATGGCGACCGTCACTGTACATGCACCTTACTGTCCTGGCAAACGGCAAACGCAAGTCAATGTTAGTATCGTCTACTGCTGCAACGCTGCTGTGATAGTGCATCTTTTATTAGGGTTACGTTGATATCAGAAGTGGGATAAGCAAATACAGGTTGATATCAGAAGTGGGATAAATACAGGGTTATTTTTTAGTCAATAGACACATTTAGCAGGGTGCTTCTACTCATGATTCTGAACAACTTTTACTCTGGGACCACTTGCGAAATCGCAAAGAATTGGGTCTCCCATTGAAAAATTTATATCTACTCAGCAAAAATGTATAGAACACCCAATTTATTTTTAGAAATTTTGCAGGCCCCATAGTAAAAATTGTTCAGAATCATGAGTAGAAACACCCTACAAAATATGTGTACTGAGTAATAAATAACCCAAAGTAAACCATAAAGTATTCTGTATATAAGCTGCTAGTGTATTAATATATAATAATAATAATAATAATTTTTACCAGTTGGATTCAGATTATATTACAGCATAAAAATACTTGTTAATGAATGGTAGCTGCTAATAAATCAAAATTCAAATATGTAAATTAATAGATGTTTTGTAAAGAAACCAGATACCTCTATAGATAATTTTAATTTATTCAATAAGAAGCTTTAGCTACTAAATAAAGGCAAAGTATATAAAGATGCACATAGCACAGCAGTTCCCAGTTTTATTCTTATTAGAAATTAAATGCCAATACATTAGAAATCAGTAGTCTGGCACTCCTGTTAATAAATAAAGTATAATTCTGTGTATAACATATCTATGTCTGTTGATATTTCTTCTACGCGAATCACGTGCAAAAAAGGCTAAATAAATAAACTTTATAACAAAAAATAATGACGAAACTTGAAAGAAGTTCCCAACTTTTAATTGTACAGGAGCGCCAGCCTAACGAGCCAATCTGTTCAATTCCAAAATTTGTTTCAAACAAGCGCCGCTACTCGTAACTAAGTTGTCCAAGCGCAAAGACCAGGCCGACCCATGCACTGCGCTCACCTGCTTTGCTGGGCCTCTTCCGGCTCTTCACCACCCGGCCCGCGCGCACTGCAGACATATCCCAACACCACAAACTCCTCAACACCCCCACGTAACAACTATATTGATTCCAAAACTCTAAAACCGTACTCACAGTCACATAACTGTTCCACAAATTTGCCAAAACACACAACAAAAATCGACACACAATTCCTGTGGAAACTAGACCACCACTACACAGTGTTTATCCATTAGCGAGATTTATTTATTCACTAAAAATTTTAGAACGTGCACAAAAATCACGACCAAACACGGGAGACTGAAAATTTTCGTGACGACACGGACGTGACGGAACGAAACAAAATGACATCTGCCTGAAAAGACAACATGACGATTCCTTGTTGGGGTTTTATAGCACGCAAAAACTGTTTTTCATTTTATAAAGCGCAACAGCAATAAAAGAAAATATACGCAAAATAGAAGTCAGCTATTTCGTTCTCTATTTTCTTCAAATTAATGTTCCTGCAAAATAAGCACGTTTTTTGACAGCTAAGTTTACCACAGGTAAAATAACTTAGTCTGTTAGTAAGAGAGAGATACGTAAATGTACTCACCATATAGCGCCATCTTTTGACAGCTAAACTTTTCATCGGAACGGAACCAGTTTTCTGTTAGAAGTGAAATTGTTTTATCAAAATAATCGGTAAGTTTTCCCCGGAATTTCGGGAAGGCAAACATTTCAAAAGACATTAATGAGTGCGCTAAAATCTTAGTCGTTAAAAAAAAATCATCAATTCAAATTCAAAACTTCTATCCCGTAACTAAGTATTAGACTATGAAAAAAACTTATTTTATCTAGGTGTAGTCTCATATAGCACTGCCATCTAGCGAAGCTACTCTCTGGTAAAAACGAGTTTTGCTTATTTTGATTTCTTCATCTATCTATCAAGCAAAAGTATTTTTTTATCTGTGTAATCTGCACTGCTTTTTTTTTCGCCGTAGCAACATTCTGCTGATCGCTGTCAAAATACAGCTGACCCAATCGAAATCTTTCAGTTCAGATCAGTTTTATGTAATTTTCAGTGCAATACATCTTTCTTGAGGTAGGTTTTGGTAATGTTTACCCTAATCAATCGCTGCTGGAGTTACTTTCGCATTTTAACCGCCGTGTTGTCCTGTGTATTGATTTCAGATGCTGCGAACGGTGGCTATAGGTACTGGGGTGATGGTGAGTCTAATGCCGACGGTGAAGGCGGCTACTCCTTTGGACCAGGCGCCGCAGAAACCTGCGCCGATGAAGCCTTCCGACTTACCGATCTACGAAAGTCCACACGCTGATTATGCTGAGTAAGTAATAAATAAAAATAAGTTAGGTTATCTAAGCAGTCCAGAATGTTTCTTGTATGAATTTATGTTTCCTACCTACATAGGTTCACATTTCATTACTCACCTGTGTGCCCACTGTTTACATAAGCTCAAATTCCTGTTCATATGACATTGGTGTTTCGGCTTCAAATGAAGATGTTTGACCAATACTTTTGATGTGACAATATTGTGATAAAATTTGATTAAACCGGCAGCACGTACGAAAAGACATGACTCATGCGGTGTTACATCGCTGAGAGGCGTTACCTTGCTCTGAGGCATTTCATTTAAGACTTGAAAATGCAAGCGAGAGAGCAGAATAAGTGGCAAAAAGGCACAATCGGCCTGTGCTTTCAGCAGAAATCGATATAAATGCAATTATTCTGTCAGTGTTTTATGACGTTGTCTACATATCTATCATCAGTAAAACAACTTTACAGACAACCATTGTTTTTTCAGATTTATTGATGACAAATCAACACCAAACCAAGTGAGCCAGTTACAGTCACTGCTGCTGCAGCCCATCACATCCGTCCGTCAGTCGGTGCAGGGTGTGCTGATGCAGACTGACTCCGTGCGGCAGAGTGTCTCTGACAATCTCAGTGAATTCCAAGACAGGACAGATTGTAAGTGATATTAGATATAACAAAAGGAGCAATACTAGCATAGTTGTACTAATTGGATGAGCACAGTTCTATAATAAAGGAATTTTTTAAAGAAAAACCTATGTATAAACCTGCCTTTTGAAAAATAAGAATCTAAAAAGAATGTGGGGTGGTTGTGGTGGCTGATGTATTTAATTTCATCCATTTATGAAATGTGCTTAAATACAATAAAAGTGTAATAATTCCCGTCATTCGTAAGATTTGCTATTCGTTGATAATCCAATCCAGACAGATGGCCTGTTCGATGTCCCACTACAGGGCAAAGGCCGCCCCTCTTTCACGCCACCCGTCTCGGCCTTGGGCCTCTAAATGCCAGTTCTGGAGAAATATCTCAATATTGTCTTGCCATTCTTTTTTCTACTTATTTTATATTAAATCAGACCTAAGTCACTTCTTTAATATTGTTATTGGACTGGGCATAAGGAAGTAATAATCAGTTATCTCTCAGCACTAATTTTAGAGCCACTTAGCTTTATGTTGCATGAATGAAATGAGATCAATTCAAACTATTCAGTGAAAGCTTAAAAGCAGCTAAATATTTTCATGTTTCAGGGATTGTGAAATACTTACGCGAGGAAGAAAACAAGGACATCCGGTATGGTGCCGTGGGAATGGGTGGTCTGACCGGGTTCATTTTTGGACTTAGAGGAGGGATTATCAGGGTAGGTTATTTGATGCCGTGTGATGCTGGCTTAGAATAGCTTCACCCTATTTCTTCCCGTGGGTGTCGTAAGAGGCGACTAAGGTAATCGAGGGTTTCATGTTTGGTTTGGCTGTAAGCAAGGTAACCCTTTGCCGCCTTTTGCTCTATCCTTTCCTTTTCCTTCGCACACACACCGACTCGGAAGCAATCGTCACCGTTCGGAAGTGTTCGGATTTCAACGTGGCGCTCCCGCGGCTGCGTGAAAAAACATAAGACTGTTGTGTGTGTATCGCTACTGCGTGCGCGTGCCTCAATTTTTCGCAAGCTTATAAATTGAACATAAATATTTAATAACCGCATAATTTAAGCAAACATCCAAACTATAATAGCCGCGAGTGTTTTCCAAACCTGTATAAAACTGTGAAGTGCAAAAATAAAAGCGTCGCTGGCACCCAAGCCGCGACGCCGTTCGAGGATCCGCCATATTCAGTCGGTGTGGTAAGTGAATTCCCTTTTCCTAAACCTAAAAGAGCAATAGGTCATAACAGTCTCCCATTCTTTTCTCTGCCATTAAACCAAATAATACAGTCCACAAAAGATTATTTTCTTGAAACCAGCGCCTTCAGCTATCGAACGCATCTTTCATACACCATATTTTTTGGTCCAATCGAACCGGATTCTTAGCAATCCGAGTTATTTCGCCTATATTTTGGTTATATTTCTCTATACAACATGTCCAAACCCGTTGATGAGACAGCAAAAGCCGCCGCAGTTCATGCAGAGGCCGAAAAGATGGCGGCTGAAGTTGACCGAAAATTGTCGTATTACGAATAGAGATGGGTAATCACCCGGGTAAAAACCCACGCTTGGGTAATAACCCGGTTTTTACCCATTTCAATCCACCCAAAGCACCCGATGACTGGGTAAAAACCGACGTAAAATTTTAAATGATTTATTACCAAAATAAGATGAAAAATAAAAAGATGCAAGTGCAAATGTTAAATATAATCATAGTTTAAGTATGATAAGAACACAATACCTGTTTTTATTATTCCTAATGACATGAAACATGTAATAAAGGTGAGTTTGCTTCGAATAAATTTGTCCCGCTGCTACACTTTAGTCGAAATTATTTTTCAAGAATATAAAAATATTGACTTGGAATCGACATTCAAATGTTAGGCACATCGGTGAACCTTTAAGGCCTAGTGATGTTACATTCAGTTATAGCTTAGTATCACATAAACGGCGGTCGTTACACAACCATGTCAGAAGCCTGCTACTTGTAGAAGGCGGTTGAAAAATTCTGACATTAGGGTTCACTGGGTCGTTGGACGCCTTAGTATCCCACACGAAAAGAAAGAAAGAAAGAATAGCTTAGTATCCAAAATAATATTAAGTGATCGGTTGATTTTTGCTTTCTTGTTGACCTTTTATATTTATCAAAATATTTATAGATACTTCTTTAAAATGCAACATGTTCTTAGAATAGGTTATTGACGCCTCGAAGAAAGGCGTAAATAGGTATGTACAAGCACATAATAAAAAATAGTACCTAGCACAAGTCCAATTTCTTATAATTCGGATGATTTATTACTTGCTTTGTTTGCATTTGGTTTTATCGGGAGATTTTGACGATTCGCAAACGTGTTTTTCACCTACAATTGCTTCGATCCCCCGTGTCTGGAGGAAATCAAAGGTCATAGCCATTCCAAAGCCCGGAAAACCAACAGACAGTCCCAAAAACTTCAGGCCTATCTCACTCTTGTGCCACACATATAAACTTTTTGAGAGACTACTGTTGTCCCGCTTAACAGGCTTCATTGACCCCAAAATGATCCCAGAACAAGCGGGTTTCAGACCGGCCAAGTCTTGCAGCAGCCAGACACTGAAACTGACGCAACACATCGAGGATGGTTTTGAACTGAGGAAGGTAACCGGTGCTGTATTTGTAGATCTGTCCGCAGCCTACGATACAGTAAATCTTAAGCGGCTGTTATGGAAAGTGGAGACGATGACAGGTGATCTTAATTTCGTCTCAATTCTTCGAGGACTTCTCCATAACCGCCGTTTTCAGGTGCATCTTCTTCAGGACAAAAGTCGTTGGAGGTCGCAAAAGAACGGACTGCCTCAAGGCAGCGTTCTTGCCCCGTTGCTCTTCAACATATACACTAACAACCAACCATCCTGTCCCAACACGTGCCGCTTTCTATACGCCGACGACCTTGCACTGACTTCCCAGGCGGCCAGTTTTGAGGAGGTTGAGGTGAACTTATCTGACGCTTTGAAAAACTTAAGCAAATACTATAGAGAAAATTCACTGAAACCCAACCCATCAAAAACTGAGTCCTGCGTTTTCCATCTTCGCAACAGTCAAGCAGATCGTAGGCTCAATATTGAATGGCAAGGTTTGCCTGTAGCTCACAATAAACATCCGAGATATCTGGGCATTACTCTGGATAGGTCACTTACCTTTAGTAAGAACTGCCAAAATATAAAAAAGAAGGTGTTCGCTCGGAATAACCTTTTACAGCGCCTTACTTCTACTGGATGGGGAGCAACACACCTCATATTCTGCGAACTACTGGGCTGGCGTTATCCTTTTCTGCAGGTGAGTACGCAAGCCCAGTGTGGAGTCGTTCAGCCCATGCAAAGCTAGTGGATACAGCCTTAAATGAGACTTGCCGGATCATAACTGGTTGCCTGAAACCGACCCCGGTTAGCCAGCTATACCCACTGGCTGGTATGGCGCCCCCCCCCCTGTTCGCAGGACTGTGGCTAGCTCCCTTGAAAAAGCAAGGATGGAATCAGATGCACGGCACCCTTTACACGACCACATCCCAGTGCCACAACGGTTGAAAAGTCGCAATAACTTTGTGAAGTGCGTGTCTCCTCTTTGCACCGACCCCAAACAAGCGAGGTGCAAACTTTGGCAGGAAAAGGTAACCCTACCAGCTCATTTCGTCCCTATCGCTGAAAGCTTGCCGGTTTGGAAGTCCCTGAATAGACTTCGGACCCAAACTGGCCGGAGCAAGGAAAATATGGCCAAGTGGAGCTTTTTGGCGGTTGCCGACGAAAGGTGTTTGTGTGGTGCGGTCCAAACAATGCACCACCTAATATCGTGTCCAGCGTGTCCCAACACCTGCACAAAGGACGATCTTATGACAGCGTCTGCCAGCGCTGTCAATGCGGCCAAGTTCTGGACTGCGACTGTGTAGTGTCTGCCATCGACACGCTAAGAAGAACCTACAATTGTTTTCCAGGTAAAAGTCATCAGCGCAATCCTTTTAACAATTGATATGCTTTTGTATTGTTGTATTTTTGACTTAAGCGGTAGTTACCTTTAAAAAGCATTGCCACTATGTTTCAAGACAATGTTGTTCGAGCAGTGCGTTCTACCAATCGTGGTCATGACATACGGAGTTGAGAAACTAGCAATAAAACATGTCACTCAGAGAGCTTTGGAAAGGTCTATGATCGCAATCTCGCTATTAAATAAAGTCATAATAAAAAAGCAGATACTAGGTACCTTAGCTAAAATGGCCCATCTCTAGTAAACTTATGTATGTTTGAATGACTGCAAATATAACATGTTCTAAATGAAAATAATTTTTAGTAGCCAAAATGACTTTTTCACGCACGTGCCCAGCACCTAAAGCTTATTTAATCAAGCGGGTGATTTTTATTATGATTGTTATTAGCCATTTTTACTATAAAGAAAGAAATAATTAGAAAGCTGTGAAATACTCATTGTATTCTTTTAGATTTGCTTGGAATAAAAATCATTTTTTAATTATTTTTTACTTATGCTGTTTTCACCCATCAATTTGGGTAATAATGGGTTAAAACCGGGTGATTTGGGTAAAAACCCGGTTTTTACCCGGGTGGGTTGAATGGGTTTTTACCCGCTACCCATCTCTAATTACGAATTGCAATCTTCCGCTTATTTTGCTCGCATGCAAGCTGTGTTTGATTCTATTCCCACATCCTCAGCCGACCAAACTATTATTGATAGTTTCTTAGCAAAGTGCGTTACCATTGATTACCTACGTTCTGAATATATTTCATGCATTCAAAAGAAGAATGATCTAGAGTCTCGTGTTAGGCCCAACTATGTTTTCAATTTTCAAGCCATATTCGCCTTTGATGACCTGTATAATAGGGTCAAATTTGAATGCGATCGCTTTCAATCCAAAACGCCACAAGTCGAGTCAAAGCCAATTTGCCCAGAGACTAGTCAGTCATATGTCAGTTTACCTCGATTGGAACTCGCCAGTTTTGATGGTGACATTCAAAAATGGCCGCTTTTCTATGAATCGTTTCGTTCAGTCATTCATGAAAACAAACGTTTAACTAACACGGAAAAAATGCAATATTTAGTAGGGAAATTGACAGGTAACGCTCTAAATATGTGCAGAGGCATTATGCCTACTGGTGACAACTATATAACACTTTGGAACGCATTGATAAACAAATATCAGGACACTCGCGCACTCGCAACCGCTTATCTCGATCAATTGTTAAAGTTAAAAAGTGTGAATACCGCCACACCCGCCGCTCTTGACGCATTTATCGATAAATATTCGACAACTATCGCCGCTTTAAAGCAGTTAAAAATAAATGAATTGGATGAGTTCATATTTTTGCACTTGGGTTTGAAATGTTTAGATCCAGAGACCGCTCGGGCATTCGAGATGTACAAAAGAGACGAGGGAGATTTTCCCAAGTCAAACGATTTGACGCAATTCGTGAGAGAACAATCTCGCATTCTAAGCCGCGCGAATTTAGGTAGTGCTAGCCACCCTGCGCCGCCTCCCGCTCGCACATCTCGTAATGTACCTACTTTAGCCGCGCAACCGCACGCTCGCCCCGCTTGTAATTCGCAACAACCAAAGCCGTTTAAGACGTTTTTGAGTGTACAAAACGCTACTGATGATAACACTAATAAAAATTTGTGCCCATATTGTCAAAGTTCTACGCACAATCTTTATGCATGCCCGCTTTTTACGCCCTTATCGCCTCGCGATAGGTATAATTATGTTAAAGAAAAACGCCTTTGCATTAACTGTATGTCCGCTTTACATTCATCCCGCCAGTGTAGGAGTACGCGCCGGTGTAGATTCTGTGCAAATTTTCATCACAGCCTTCTACATTTTAAAGAAATGACTAACTCTCACTCGCCCGCTAATAATAATAACGCTAATGAGGGCTCGGCAGCCCCCCGCGCCGCTGCTGCGAATGCTCGCGCAGCCACAACCGCACCGCATTTTACTGATAACGCTAATCAACACAGACTTAACACTTCGCATGCCATCGCCGCTACCGCACCCGCCGCACGCACGTACGCTCGCTCGCCCTCCCATGGTGGGGGAGGAAATTCGCATGGGGTTCCTATCGCCAAGGACAATCAAATATCGCTATGTGTGACTAACAAACCGCTAGAAGTGTTTTCTTTATCCCGCACGGTTTTACTAGGTACGGCCGTATGCCAGGCCTATGGACCTGACTCGCAGATTAATATTCCAGTACGTATAGTAGTGGACTCCGCTTCCATGAGGAACATCATGACCGAAGAATGCCGCTCGCGTTTGAATTTACCGCTTTACCCCTCACACGGAGCCAGGGTCTCAGGCCTAGGAGGTAATGAGACTGAAACCAAAGGTGTCACGTCTGTTATCTTAGTTTCACGCTTTGATGAAAATGAACGCTATGACGTACACCCGTTTGTGGTTGACTGTATAACTGAAGAGTTACCCTGTGCGCCCATAGATATTTCTGAACTGTCATACCTACACGACTTACCTCTTGCGGACGATTCTTATCACGCTCCCGGTTCCATTGACATGATAGTAGGTAGCGACTTCTTTGCTCGCATATTGAAATCAAGAAAATTCAGTGGTAGTAGATCCGAGCCAGTAGGTATTGAAACCTCGTTCGGATATCGTCGGCGTACTGTGATAACCACGTATGTACTTTAAGCACAATTTTACAGGACAAGCAAAAAACCTCCTGGTGAAAAATTTTGTACTAAACTTTTTTAAACACCTGACTGTATTATGTTTATGTGTGCAATAAGCATTGATTGTGTTTACTATTTTTAAATATTCCTGTCCAAGAAGTGCATAATGTGACTTGAGAGGTTGTCTCGAAAAACATAGTACTTTTTGCAAAAGTTTACAAGGTTTTCAATAAAACAACAATGCCTTTAATCACAATTATCATTTTTATTTAAACTTTACTCACTACAAAGTAATCAGCCTTTTTAATTGTTCTTAAACCTATAGTCAGAACATAACTAAATTATTGTGATTTACTTTATGATCTGTCAGCAATATACAGAAAAACAATGTAAATGTCATCGGCGATGTAAATAAAGTTAATACAAAATGGCTTGTATTTTTTTGGAGTACGTTATTAATAAGCATAATACTGAGAAACGAATCACAAATCAGTCTGAAATGTGACTTCTTACGTAATTTAAGGATCAAAATCTAACGATCAAAATCAAAACAGAACATTAAGGAAGTAGGTACTTATTACGCCAAAAGCAATCAGCCTTTCTTACTTAACCATTAACACATAACCAGGAATTCTACTAATATTAAAGTTGCTTATTGAATAATACGCAAGTCACCCGCGTCATGCGTGGCGCTCACTGTTGGACTGACCATCGACTAATTGTCACTAAGCTACGACTCCGCCTCCGTCGACCTCGCAGATCCACAGTGAAGAAGCCTGCGTGTTTAAACGTGGATAGGCTGAAAGATCGCGAGGTTAGGGTGAAATATGCAGAAGCCTTAACTGAAAAGCCGTCGCCAATTACTGAAACAGGTGATGTCAGTGCTGCTTGGGGAGCTTTGTCATGTCATCTCATAGAAGCCGCTTCTGCTACTTTGGGTACTAAAGACCGGCATAGTGAAGACTGGTTTGATGACAATAGCGAGGCTCTTAAAGCAGCATTAGACAAACATTGACAGCTCCTGCGACAGCATAATCGAAGAGGTGGAAGTGTTGCGGTGGTCAAAGAGAGTGACCAAGAATTACGCAGGCTGTCTCGACAAATAAAATACAAGTCGTGGCAGGACAAGGCTTGTCAAGTGCAGTGGCTCGCCGATACAGACCAGCTTGGTGAGTTTTACAGTGAAGTGCGTAAGCAGATTGGTGCGTCCTACCGTACAAAAGTACCTTTAAGGTCTTTAGACCTCCTGATCAGCAAGGAGGATGTACTTAAACGTGGGGCTGAGCATTTTCACAACTTGTTCAACGTAGATCGATCAGCTGATATGCATAATATCAGTTTATTGCCTCAACTCCCGTTAGCCACGGACTTGGACGAGCCCCTGTCATGTGACGAGGTTGTTACTGCCATCAGACAGTAGCATAATAACCGGGCGGTTGGTATTGACCTTATAACGGGTGAACTACTTAAATATGGTGGTACGGAGTTGCACACATCGGTATGGAAACTTTTCGTTCGAATGTGGGAGGAGGAGAGGGTGAGGACTTCAAAGTGTCTCGCATTTGTGCCCTGTAAAAGAACAAGGGTGACCGTTCTGACTGTAACTCTTATCACGGTATTTCATTGCTGTCAGTCCCTGGAAAAGTATTTGCCAGAGTCTTACAGAACCGCCTCAAAGACGGTGAACAGTCTGATTTCTTCCCCGTCACCTGTGGGGTGAAACAAGGATGTGTTCTAGCGCCCACTGTTCGCCTTGTACTTTGCAGTTGTAGTCAAAGAAGTCCTAAATACTGTTTCCCAAGGAGTCCGCATCCGATTCCGCACAGATGACAGTCTTTTTAACCTGGCTTATATGCATAAACGAGCTTTTCCAAAGCAAATCTTTCATTTGAATACCTTGCGAATGCGGATACAAGTTTCTCACAAAAAAATGGCGGTCTCGTCATCCGCACGAGGTTTTCATAAAACACAATAAATGGCGCTAGGAGTGTTGTATTTAAAATTGGACTAATGTCAAACGACGCGTTCCGAGGTTTTCTAGCCATAACGTAGATAAAAAAATATTTGGGTTTTTTGTACTTACGAGGTTTTCACAGTACGCCGACGATATTTGGTTGTAGGTAACGCGCCGACTGCGACGGAGGTCATTGAACCTGAGGTCACACGCTCGTTCTTGTGTACATTTGAAAATTGCGTTTCGCGGTTTTTTGAAGTCGAGGAGATTCCTTCAAAAAACGTTTTATTGGACGCGGATGAACAACAATGCGAGGACATTTTCGAACAAACAACTACACGCGATTCAACGGGACGCTACGCAGTCGCGCTTCCATTTAAAAAGGATCCTACTTGTTTAGGAAAGTCAGAGCACATTGCGAAACGTAGGTATTTATCTTTAGAACGAAAACTGCTCGCTAATCCCGATCTGAAATTTGAATACGACAAGATATTACGCGACTATCTGGACAAGAACTACATAGCTAAGGTCAATGACCTTGGTGGACCCGACGCTTCGCAATACCTCGTCGCTCATCACGCTGTTGTTCGCGGAGATAGGTTGACATCTAAAGTTCGCCAAGTTTTGGATTTTAGTATGAAAACAGATTCGGGTGTTTCCCTTAACGATTTGTTGTATACAGGTAAAAACCTACAATCTGACTTATTTCGCATTATTTTGAATTTTCGCTTGTTTCCCACCGCAATGAGTGCTGATATTAGGCAAATGTACCTACAAATTATAGTACAAGAGGCCTTCCGCAAATACCAACGCTTTTTCTATAGGTTTGATTCGAATGAACCGCTTCAAATTTACGAATTTAATCGCGTTACTTTTGGTATGTCAAGCAGCCCGTTTCTCGCAATGCGCACGTTACGTCAGCTGATAAACGACGAACGTCAACGCTTCCCGCTTGCCGCTTCGGCATTGGACAAAGACTCCTTGTATATGGACGATTTTGCCTACAGCTGTTTGACATACGAAGAGGCATTAAACCTGTCCACCGAATTGATTCAACTATTCGCCGCTGGGGGATTTGAACTTGTGAAATTCGCTAGCAATTCTCCCGAGTTTTTAAACGCGATTCCCGAGGAAATCCGCGTTACTGAACTGGTTGACATCGGATCTGACGCGAACCTAAAAATTCTCGGTCTGCAATGGTCACCCGCTTCCGACAATTTTGTTTTTACTGTGTCGCGTGATGAGCGTGATTGTACTAAACGCAACATTCTGTCCACAGTCGCGCGCCTTTGGGATTTGATGGGATTTGTCGCGCCCGTAACGCTGCTTGCGAAACTTATCATCAAATCACTTTGGGAATCCGAAATTGGATGGGATGATGAACCCCCCTCACATGTGATCGATTTATGGCGGCGTTTTGTGTCTGAATTACCTTTATTGGAAAAAATTAAAATCCCGCGTTTCGTAGGTTTTCAACCGCAATTCGTACTGTCGATCTTAGCCTTTGGCGACGCAAGTGAGCGCGCATTTGGGGGAGTTGTATACCTACACGTGTTCTGCCCTTACACCAATAAGACTATGGTAAGCCTTGTGTGCGCCAAGTCGAAAGTGGCTCCCGCTAAAACCAAGGTCACGCTCGCGCGCTTGGAATTGTGCGCTGCACTTGTTGTGTCCAAGTTGGTGTGCACTGTCAAAGATACGTATACGTCACGTTGTCAAATTCACAACATACTTGCCTTTTCTGATAGTACCGTGACGTTAGCTTGGATTCATTCATCACCAGCACGTTGGCAAACTTACGTAGCGAACCGCGTTACGCAAATACAAGCGAATGTCGACCCGCGTAACTTTTATCACATCAAAGGTAGTGAGAACCCTGCGGATTGTTTGTCACGCGGATTGACACCCGCTCAGTTGGTTGACCATCCATTATGGTTCAATGGGCCCGCTTTCGTTCATACGCCTATGAGTGAATGGCAGCTAGAAGATTTTAATCCGCAAATTGTTACTAACCCGCCGGAGCAGAAAACTGTAAAAATATTGTTAACTAAAGAAAGCAGACCAGTTACGCCGCTTTTATACGAATTAGCTCTTCGTATTTCCTCTTGGAAAAAACTGCTTCACATTGTCATTTACTTATACAGATTTATTAAAAAATTGCCAAGGAAATTAGAACTTTCTCACTTTCGTACCGCAGAGCTAGCTGTTTTGCGCGCTGTACAGGAAATACATTTCTCCTCTGAGTTGAAAATTATAAGCAATAATGGAACCTTACCGCGCTCCTTTGCAAAACTTAGTGTCTTTCTAGACGAAAAGGATAATTTATTGCGCGTGGGAGGTCGCCTAGTTCACTCGGAATTGGATTATGATAGTAAACACCCAATTTTACTCCCTTCACACGACCATGTCGTTAATCTTATTATAGATTATGAGCATAAGAAGAATCTTCATACTGGCTCTGGTCTTTTGCTTTCGATCCTACGACAAAAATATTGGATTTTCGGAGGTCGAAATGCAGTAAGAAAACGCGTTAATAACTGCAATTTATGCTTTAAAAATAAACCTTCTCCGCATTTTCCTTTAATGGGAGATCTACCACAATTCAGAGTTTGTGAAGTGAATAAGGCTTTTGTAGAAACTGGTTGCGACTACGCTGGTCCCATCAGAATAATACCTCATCGTCGTCGCGGAGTGCGCAGTATTAAGGCTTACATATGCCTGTTCATATGTTTGGTTACTCATGCCGTACATATTGAACTCTCATCTGATTTGTCCACACAGTCCTTTTTAAACGCGCTTACACGCTTTCTATCGCGTCGCGGCCCGATCAGATGTATGTACTCTGACCGTGGCACAAATTTCGTAGGTGCCAGATCGCATCTGAAATCTTTATATGATTTGATTCGTTCACCTGAATATAACTCAGAGTTCTCAGCTGCATTACTTGAAAACCAAGTTGAATGGAGGATGAATCCTCCTTCAGCTCCCCATCACGGTGGAATATGGGAAAGTAATATCAAGTGTGTGAAAATTCATTTGAATAAAGTAGTTGGAGATCAACTTCTCACCTATGAGGAAATGCTCACTGTACTCACTCAGATAGAGGTTCTGTTAAATTCTCGTCCTCTATCAGTGTTGAGTTCTGATCCGACAGATCCTTTACCATTAACTCCGTCTCATTTTTTGACATTGACGCCTTTGAAGTCGCTTCCTCAAGCGGATTTATCTAATAACAAAACCCCGCGTCAACGCTTTCAATTAATTGACTCTATGGTTCAGTCATTCTGGAAGAGATGGCGAGTAGAATATTTGAACACTTTACAGAGCAGACAAAAATGGACTAAGAAGTCTGACTCCATTGAAAAGGGGACAGTTGTTCTAATAAAAACTGACAATGCTCCTCCGCTACAATGGCCAATAGGCATTATTATTGATACTTTCCCCGGAAAAGACGGAGTGGTGAGAGTGGCGGATGTAAAAACTAAAACTGGTGTCTATCGGCGCCCAGTGGTAAAACTTTGCCCTTTACCCAACCAATAACTCTACTAAATGTTGCACTTTTGTATATAACCTGTTTAAAAAAAAAAAAAAAAAACTTTCTAGTTTCTACTCAATTTTGGTTTTGACTCGCTTGTGTGTAGTTATACCTTGTACGAGGTACGCATTTACGTCATAGATGACGTTTTCCCCCCAAAATTTAACACGCTTTTCCCAACATTCTCTATTAACTTGGAGCGCTGTTTTTTGATATTTCTGGACTGTTGGTTTTGAAAGTGGATTACTCATCCCCTTTCAAGGTGGGGGAGAATGGTTTGGCTGTAAGCAAGGTAACCCTTTGCCGCCTTTTGCTCTATCCTTTCCTTTTCCTTCGCACACACACCGACTCGGAAGCAATCGTCACCGTTCGGAAGTGTTCGGATTTCAACGTGGCGCTCCCGCGGCTGCGTGAAAAAACATAAGACTGTTGTGTGTGTATCGCTACTGCGTGCGCGTGCCTCAATTTTTCGCAAGCTTATAAATTGAACATAAATATTTAATAACCGCATAATTTAAGCAAACATCCAAACTATAATAGCCGCGAGTGTTTTCCAAACCTGTATAAAACTGTGAAGTGCAAAAATAAAAGCGTCGCTGGCACCCAAGCCGCGACGCCGTTCGAGGATCCGCCATATTCAGTCGGTGTGGTAAGTGAATTCCCTTTTCCTAAACCTAAAAGAGCAATAGGTCATAACAGTCTCCCATTCTTTTCTCTGCCATTAAACCAAATAATACAGTCCACAAAAGATTATTTTCTTGAAACCAGCGCCTTCAGCTATCGAACGCATCTTTCATACACCAATGTTTATTACAACTTTAAGCGACAGGCTAACAACCTGTCACTACAGTGATACACGAATCATCTGAAACGATTCGACGATTTTTGCCAAAAATGGGGAGCATCCTCGGGTGCTGACCGCCGCGCGTTCGCGTGAAGCAAATTCGTCTGTATGTGGACGTCTGCTCTCTCGAGCATGAGCATGCGCTGCCTCAGGCGATCGCGCCCACACCGGTCACGGCATGATGCATGCTGCGCGAGGCGGTGAACACTTGACCCTGCTCAGGCAGTGTAGACAGTGGCCTATGCAACGAAACTACAGGCTACAATTCTACAGGTGAAATTCGATGTACATTGCGTAGCCGGTGGGACACTATAAAATCAGGATTTTTGTGAAATCTACATCACATTTTTAGAATGTACATCGAATTTCACCTGTAGAATTGTAGCCTGTAGTTTCGAAAAACGAGGCACTGGCTACTCACGTTAGTAGAGAGAACGTGAAATCCTCGAGTTGCCGAGCAACTAAGTTGCTTATTTACTGTTTTTGATATGCAATTGTAAAGCAGGTACTTATCTGTTTCCAGCGAGTGTTCTACGCGGGTATCGGCACGACGATCATGGGCGCGGTCTGCTTCCCCGAGGAGACGAAGGAGCTGGCGCAGCAGAACGGCGCGCTCGCAAAACAGTACATCAATATCGCATACAACTTCCTATACGGAGGTACGTTCCTTTCACTTTTAAACTTTTGTAACATACAGGGTGTAAAAATGTTAGCTGCAAATATTTAAAGGGGTGAATCAGCCCATGAAACTGAACAACTTTCCCCAAGAAATATAGGTCGAAATATGAAAAAAATTTTGGACCTGCCACACAAAATGTAGCAGCCGAGCAAGTCAACTGTATGGGAGGTCTACATTTTTTTTCTTCATATTTTGACCTATGTTCCGTGGGGACAGTTGTTCAGTTTTATGGGCTGATTCACCCCTTAAAATATTTGCAGCAAATTTTTGTACAGCCTGTATAAACGATTATTTTATTTTACGCGAGATAGCAGACAAAGCCGTCGTGTTTTTATTGATGAAATAAAACCCCTTATTAAAGGTTCTCTTTCGTCGTTATTGGAGGTAAGGCGGATTTTGTTACGTTCACTAGAATCAAAGCTAGTACCTTCCTAGTAAATAAGAAGATGGAGATGACAAAGAGATGGATCCACTATTTTAATTTTATTTTTAAATGTTTGGCCTTCCAACCACAACAGTCCACTGATGAACATGGGACTCTCCTATTTGGGGGCTTTTGCCATACTCACCACGCTTGGCCGATGGATTGGCGAGCGCAGTGCAAATTGTTCACAGGAAGCGCTGCTGCCCTGGATTCATCCCTTAGTCCACGGATAGAAATAGTGTGATGCTATTCTAAGCCGGCACCACACAGCACGGTTTGGCCTTCACTAATTTAAAATTGTGACTATTCCAAATTCTAGTGAAACCAGGCGACCCCCAACTCGAACTAAAGTTCCCGGATCTGCATATTCCGCAAAACTTTGCCGAATTCGCGGACTTGACGAAATCAGTTGCGACCTCCATCAAAACCATGGTCATGCCCCCACCTTCCAAGGAGGAAGCAGCAACTAAAAAAGAATAGGTAGAATTAGCTATGGCATGGTGTTCTGGGGGCTTGTTTAGATGTTTTTAACTGTTGGTGTTTTGTGGATTTGTTTACGTTTTTTTAAGTGTTTTGGTTTTGGCTAAGCTAATATCAGCACAGCATGGCTTTTCGATTTATTATTAAAACCTCACAAACTAACATAGTGAAAAATATAATCTCTTCACATCTTCAATAATTTTGTATTTCTTTGCGAGTTCTTCATGGCAATACTCTCACTTTCTAACCCAACTAACTCCGCTGACTTAGCGACCCAAAGAGCATCTTGGCCTCTGAAACGAGCTCTCCACTGATCCGTCCTGAGCTCGTCCTGAGCGATCTCCTGCCAATGCTGACTCGAAGATCGCCCAGGTCAGCCCCAGGCATTCTGGCCTAGATTGTTTGATAATCCCTCAATGGCTTTGTGTTGTCTGCTTGAAAACTAGGTACTTTGCGACTAGGTACTTACTTATATGGTGATATTTTTTGTTTGTGATTAGCACCATTAGTAGGTGCTACATTTTCAATCGTTTTGTATTTCTTTGCGAGTTCTTCATGGCAATACTCTCACTTTCTAACCCAACTAACTCCGCTGACTTAGCGACCCAAAGAGGATCTTGGCCTCTGAAACGAGCTCTCTCCACTGATCCGTCCTGAGCGATCTCCTGCCAATGTTGACTCGAAGATCGCGCAAGTCAGCCCGGCCAGTGCCCCGTGCAATGAAACTACAGGGTACAGGTGAAATTCGATCTACAATGCGTAGCTGATGGGACATCATAAAAAAAGGATTTTGACCCGCTACGCAATGTACATCGAATTTCATCTGTAGACTCGGTAGCCTGTAATTTCGAAATACGGGGCACAGGCCTTTTGGCCTAGGTTGTTTGATAATCCCTCAATGGCTTTGTGTTGCCTGCTTGAAAACTTGATCTTGGCATTTCTTTGGTTTGCGACTAGGTACTATATGGTACTTCTTCTTTTCGTGTGGGAACACCGAGTCGTCCAACGACCCGATGAACCCTAGTGTCAGAATTTTTCAACCGCCTTCTACAAGTAGCAGGCTTCTGACATGGTTGTGTAACGACCGCCGTCTAAGTGATCATAGACAGCAACCGGGACCTACGGCTTAACGTGCCATCCGAAACACGGAACCATCTTACTTACGGACAATCGGGTGGTACAGCCCGCAATGTCCTAACCAGACTGGGAACAAAATCACAAGGTGATAAATATCAACTTTGTGAGTGACCCACCGAGAATCGAACCCGGGACCTTCTGCGTCAAACGCAGTCGCACTACCACTGCGCCATATCGGTCGTCATATATGGTACTAGGTGGTATATGGTGATAATTTTTGTTTGTGATTAGCACCTACTAATAAATGCACAGGCTTTTGCTACTTACTCTTCAGTTTTTTGGTAATCAACATATGTGGCACTGTTTTTTATGCTTTGTATTATTTCAATGCAATAGTCAAAGTATGCAAGTCTAATTCCTGTGTATTATTTTTTACAGAATCCTTATTTCCTCTTCAATATAATGACGAGATGAAGTAGAAGACCGCCTTGTAACTAGTAAGTTAAACTTAGTTTACTCAAAAATGTTAATTTCCTAAATCCCTACCCCGCCAGGGATACAGGCGTGATTTGTGTGTGTATGTGAAATACTTACAAATTATTTTCTGTTTCAGCTTCAGCAAATCGAAACGCGAAACATAAAGTAACATACTTTGTATAGATTTATTTACGTATAATAGTTATTTTTTATTTATTAATGCGTAATTAATACTGTAAATTCAAGGTATTGAAATAAAATGTTATACTATTGTTATCAATGTTTTTATTTCTACATTTCATTCCATAATGCTAGTGATTACAATAATCTGTAGCGGTCTTAGAGCATTCACCCTATGGAGGTGGTACACAGTCAATTACAGAACAGCAAACAGTAAACACCTACAGCACACAACGATAATTTTACAACTTGATAACCTCATACAATATTTCATATAATGTGCTGGGCAAATGGCCTGTGAATTCTGGCAAGCCCAGCTTTGCCATCTCCTTAAGGTCAATGCTCTTAAGTATCGGTAAAATAATATGCTTAAGCAAATATCATCTCCTCACGCCTTTTCTTAGTGACAACTGTGCCAGGCTTGTGCTGCGCTTCTGGGTGGTTCATGAGCTCCGGTGGGCAAGTAGACACGGAACTAGCGAGCAAGCATTGCTTCAGATCGTAGAACAGATGCGAATCCTCCTTGGTGACGAACGATATGGCCTTACCAGTCTTCCCGGCACGGCCAGTACGACCGATACGATGCGTGTAGTCCTCAATCGACTTCGCCATGTCGTAGTTGATGACGATGCTGACATCCTTGATATCGATACCACGACCGGCGACGTCTGTCGCGACCAGGATATCCTTGGAACCGTTTTTGAGACTCGCCAGAGCGAAGTCACGCTGTTCCTGCCCTTTACCACCGTGCAATGTACACGCATTGAAACCAAGCTTCTCCAAGCCCTTTGCAAGAACGTCTGCACCTTTCTTTTGGTTGACGAAGATGATGATCGGCGGTTCGACCCCGCGCTGTAAGATTTCTGTGAGTTTTCTGCGTTTCTCGTTTTCTCCAACCATGAAGACGACTTGTTCTGTTCTGTCGACTGGTTTACCAACAGAACCGATGTATACGATCGCAGGCCTGCGGAGATATGTGCGCGCTAAGCGTTCGACTGCTGGGGGCATAGTGGCTGTAAACATCACAGTTTGCCTGTATTTCTTTTTCGTATTATAGTTCGCGAGCAGATACGATGCGTCTTCTGCTGCATCAGAATCAGGTTTGATATTTGACACAGGCATATATTCCAGAATCTTCTGTACATCAGGTTCGAAACCCATGTCAATCATACGATCAGCTTCGTCAAGTACGACGTAAGTACAACGATTGAGGACCAAATATCTGTTCTCAAGCACGTCGATAAGACGACCTGGCGTCGCGATGACGATCTCGCAACCCAGCCTCAGCTTGAAACCTTGTTCCTCCCTGGAGAGACCACCGACAACCACAACCGACGTGATTCCAAGCGGAACTCCGAATTTGCTGGTCTCTTCTTCGATTTGCTGTGCCAACTCACGAGTCGGAGCCAAAATGATGGCGTAAGGACCTTGATCAATGTCTTCCATACGTACAGCCTTTGGTAAGGACTGGATCCAGGTCAGAAGAGGAATCAAGAATGCCAAAGTTTTACCAGAACCAGTTTCGGCAACACCAATGATATCTCTGTTTTGAAGACCAATGGGAATGGCTTGACGTTGGATTGGTGTAGGACTTTTGTAGCCAACTTTGTCGATGATTGTCATAATATCCTCATGGAAACCACCTTCCTTCCAATTTCTAATTGGGTTAGGAATTCTGCCCCCCTTGATTGTGATGTTGTAATCTTCACGGAAAATACGCCAATCTCTTTCGGTCATTTCATCTTGATCCTTTTCGGACCAATGCCTGTCATCCCATTTCTGTTTATCTTCCTTCTTTTTAACTTTCTTGAGCCGTAGCTTCTCTTGCTCTTTCTCCAACTCTGTCCTACGTTTCTCAAGGAGACTTCCGTAGAATTTGCAGTGGTCCTTTTTCTGTGCTTTTATGTCAATGCCTGCAATATGACCTCGGCCAAAGAATTGGACTTGATGTCTTTCTTTGTAAAGGGCATTGTAGTCATTGGAAGTGTCTTCTGAGGCATCCCAGTCGAAGACGAATTTACGGTCATTCAATCTTCTGACTCTGCGTTTCTTCTTGACGATCCCCAAGTAGCGGGCTTTGATTGCCTCTTCTTCGCGTTCTTTATCCTTTGTTTTTGAGCCTTCCTCATTCTTTTCTTTCTTATCATCTCTTCTGTTACCATCTCTCCCATCTCTTCTATCGTCTCTTCTGTCTCTATCCCTGTTGTCTCTCTCTCGCATATCTCTTTCCTTTTCCCTCTCCCTCTCCCGTTCTCGCTCCCTCTCTCTTTCCTCCTGTCTGTTTTTCCTCTCTTCTTCCCTTTTGGAAGGTCCTGTAAGGTCAATAGTAGTAATTGATGGGCGTTCCACATTAGCCCTCATTTCTTCAACCTGTTTTTGTCTTCTTTCTAAAGCTAAGGCAGCCCTCTGCTCCTTGGTCAGGAAGACGGGTTTAGAACGCGCCTCCTCTTCAGCTTTTTTCTTAGCCAGCAACTCTTCAAGGGACAGTGGCTCTTTTTTCACTGGCTTCGGAGGTTCTTCCTCTTTCTTAGGTTCCTCCTCCTCCTGCTTTTCTTCTTCTCGTTTAGACTTACTCTTTTCTTTGTCGTCACGTTTTTCCTTCTCCTTATCACGACGTTTAGGGCTCTTAGACCTGGCGCGTTCTTTGCGCGGGCTCCTGGATCTCTCACGTTCCTTCCTCACAGGGCTTCGCGACCTGTCTCGATCTTTCTTGGACGGGCTGCGGGATCTCTCACGGCGTTTCGCCTTCTCGCGGTGCGAATCGCGCTCATCGTGGCGATCCCTTTCGCGCGCCCTGGAGCGCTCAGGGCTGCGGTCTCGTGCCATCGTTTTCACCCCAGATACTCACGTAATTTCGATAAATTGCGAAAAAAATAAAATGCACCAACAAACATACGAAATAATATTTGACACTACTTTTTTTTTGCACGGAGTAATAATAATGCAATGTTGCTAGGGCTGAAATATTTTTAGATTTGTGTTTGTTTATCCGAACGTAAAACTGGATAGAGCATTGCCAGACTTTTCGAAAAGTACAGTCTTCATTTATTTGTCCATTGAGCAGTCCCTTATGATTTTTTTAAAAAAAGAGTACTCGAATGTGAATGTGTACAACAAATGAAATGATAATAGAGTCACGCTAGGTGGAATGATGAAATCAAGCGGCTTGGGCATGGACGAAGAGCGGTGGTTCCTTACTAATTTATTTTATTTCGCTCAAAAGTGTATGGTATGAACTAGTATAGTCTGGCAGCACTTCAAATGTCAAAAAAGTTTAGGCTCGTCTCGTCATGGCCTAGATTTTCTAGTTTCCTCTTCTTGTGTTTAATTTCGTTGATAAAAAGCCTTGACTATCAAATCGTGGACCATTTCGTTTTATCATCTAGCTCGGATCAATGAACAAATGGATGACTCGAAGTTAAAAATCGGGATAACCTCAACGGCAGTCGCATTAGTCTGTGCCGGAGCTACTTATGCATATTTACGATATAAATACAGACTCCGTGATGCTGTGCATGCCCTGAAGTACCTGGACATCAAGACGGTGACCACAGAGACAGCTTGCGATGAAGTTGTGCAAGAATTACGCAAGTTAGTCTGCTCTGTTTACAAGGCTAAATACCTAACCTTTACAAGGAAAAACTGTCCAAATTATTTTGCATTATGTAAAGTACATGCATGCATAATCTATAAAACTTCTTTGCACCCCATCCTTCACATAAGAATAGAAATCATGATAATATATCATAGTGGGATACAATAAGTATTAAGTTTATAAAACTTTTACTACTACTATCTAAGACCCTACTATGATCTAATTGTATTAAAAAATATATATTATGGCATTACTTCTAGGCCAGCCAGATTAGCATCATGGCATGTTACATAGTAATTTTTTTCCAAACCCCATTTTAGCCACTAACCTAAGGTAACCCTAGTGCCCCCAATACTTATAACCTGGGAACATGCTTTATTTAAATTCGCAGGAGGATACAGCTGCACCGAGCAGTGGGCTTTGACTGTGAGTGGGTGACGGAGAACGGCAAGAGGCAGCCTGTTGCATTGGTCCAGTTGTCCACGTTTGACGGGCTCTGTGGTCTATTCAGGCTCAGTCAGATGAAGGCTGTTCCTCAGTCTTTAAAGGTAAATGAATTGCAACTATTTTAGGATGGATGCTGCATCACATAGATAGTTTGTACGAAGTTTACGGACAGATTTAGGGGTTATAATAACAGAAGACCTCAAATGGGAAGAGCACATAACGGCGATGGCAAAAAAGGCGAAGAGTTTTATATATGTGATACGTAAGGCCTTTGGAATACTGACTCCTGACATGATGATGAAAATATATAAAACATATGTAAGGCCACTACTGGAGTATGCTTTCCAAGTTTGGAGTCCATACTTTGCCAAAGATATCCAATTACTCGAAAAGGTTCAAAGAAGTTTCACCAAAGTCCCACGACAGCTCAAAAACAAATCGTATGAAGAGAGACTACAGAAATTAAAACTCACCACGCTAAAAGAGCGAAGAGAACGAGGTGACCTAATAGAAACCTTCAAAATTCTAAGTGGCTATTACGAACTTAATGGATCCCAGAACATGTTCCAGCGAGACCTGAATACCCGTCTAAGAGGGCATACACTGAAACTAAAGAAAAGACGCCCAAATAATAATCCCCATAAGCACTTTCTGACGAACAGGGTAGTTGATGCATGGAATAAGTTGCCCGAGGAAATTGTACTGGCTTCATCCATCAACTCATTTAAGAATAAACTAGACAGTCACATAGCGTCACAAAAAGGCAACTAGAACAAGTGAAGAGCAGGATACTGGCGTTATCAGTTGAAAAACTGCCTGCCTGATTAATAATAATAATAATAATAATAAAAGTTTACTCAACTACTTGAAGTAAAGTGAATCATGCGTCTGTCTATGTGGACCATACACGCAATGCAATGTTTGCTCTTAATGTAATTTTTGTCAAGAAGTTAACATAACATTGTTCATATCATGTCCCTTTTTTTAAACAGTAATTTTTCAGAACCATACTATATTTATTATTATATATTTTTATCTTTGAATATGAAATAATTATATACGAGGGTGGTCCCAAAAGTAGCTGACCTAAGGAAGAAAAAACAAAATATATGGGATAAATTATATTTATTTCTCTACATAGCTTCCCTGTAGTCCCTTACACTTATGCCAGCGGTGCTCTATAGCTTCAATGCCGCGTCTATAGTAGGAACTGTCGAGCTCTTCAAAATAGGCATTAACCGCAGACTCAACCTCTTCATTGCTCGTAAATCTTCTCCCACCGAGCCATTTTTTCAAGTTTGTGAACAGAAAATAATCAGATGGGGCCAAATCTGGTGAATAAGGTGCATGAGGTAGCAATTCAAACTTTAATTCTTCGATTTTAGCCATGGCAAAGCCAGAGGTGTGGACTGGCGCGTTGTCCTGATGGAACAAAACTTTTTTCTTTAATAGACAAAGCCTTTTTATCTTTATTTCTTCACTTAGACGCTGCAACAAGTTTGCGTAATACTTTAACCGCCGTTAATGGTTTCTCCTTTTGGAAGATAATCTATGAAAATTATCCCACGAGCGTCCCAAAAAACCGATGCCATGACTTTTCCTGCCGATGTAACCGTTTTTGCCTTCTTTGGGGCAGATTCTCCCCTTTTGATCCATTGTTTTGACTGTTCTTTCGTCTCCGGTGTGAAATAATGAACCCATGTTTCATCCATGGTAACAAATCGACGCAAATACTCTGCTCTATTGCTTCGAAATTTTGCCAAACACTCGTCTGAAACATCCTCACGACGCTGTTTTTGCTCTAGTGCGAGTAATCGCGGCACCCACCTTGCGCACAGCTTCCTCATGTCCAAGTTTTCAGTTAAGATACGATGTACTGCACTTTTTGAAATGCCTACCATATTTGCTATCTCACGCACTTTTAGTCGACGATCTTCCTATACAATTTTATGGATTTTTTTACCATTTCTGGCGAATTCACCTCACTTGGTCGCCCACTGCGAGGTTCATCTTGGCAGTTCGTACGGCTACGTTTGTACACTGCCACCCAATATTTGACCGTTGTAAACGAAGGAGCAGATTCCCCCAAAGTAGAATCTAGCTCTTTTTTATGTTAGTTGGGCTGAAGCTTTTCAAATGAAAGTATTGAATAACGTATCGTAGACCAATTTTCTCAATATTAGTAAATTCTCCGACAGCGTTCACTTTCAAGGACTACAAAACAAATGACAAATGACCTAGCGTGTTCGAATTCCAAATTTAAAATCCGCATTGTTCAGACTTTTTAAAAAAAATATTTTATTTGAATAAAACTGCCCGTACCTAAGTCAAGTCGGGTAATTTTGGGACCGCCCTCGTATATATTGGTGGTGAAATCAAGCACCTTTTGGTGAAACCTTGTTTTGATATTTGAACCAAAAATGTAAGTAAGTTACTATCTTGACTGCTTTGACCATGATTTTTTTTATCCTATTAAATTCTAAAAATTAAATAGGATTACAAATATGTACGATATATGGTCACAAAATCTTGTTTATTACTTGTTTTGTTTTACCACAATGTTTCTATTAATACTCTGTACCAGGATCTTCTAGAAGACGAAACAGTCTACAAAGTGGGTGTAGCACCTTATGACGATGGCAAATACCTACAGCAAGACTACTCTGTTGATTTGAAGTCTACTCTGGATATAAGGCACCTCGCAGAACTATGTGGGTACAATCCTGGCGGGCTGGCTAACCTGTCTAAGTCACTGCTGCAAGTTGTCCTGGATAAGAGTTGGAGGGTAAGCTATTGATACTTTATGAGATACTGAGAAGTATACCAAATGAAACATTCTCCTTTCCTTGGTTCAAGGCTATTGATTTGAACTTATTACTGATTGAGAAGTATGTGTCGCAGCGTACAATACATAGATACAAATAGGTAGACAAGTAGATATACCAACACACCTGTATCATTTGTAGGTAAATCTAGCATCAATATCCGTAAAAACAAATTTTTGATATTCATTAGTTGCTACAATAGTGTATTTTTGTGTTGGCTACCCCTTTATTTGGTGGTCTTTACCTTACTCCCTACACTTGATCAGATTCATGCACCCAGCATTATTTGACCCCCGTGTCCCTTAGTCGCCTCTTATGACCCTCGCGGGAAAGGCAGTGAAGCCCAGCATCCTACAAAAGTTATATGAAAAAAACCTTACGGAAATCTTAAATATGTACATCTTAAGTTATCTGTGTTTAGGTCCGCTGCAGTGACTGGGGCATGGAAACACTAACAGACAGACAGATAAGTTACGCCGCAGCTGACGCGCACGTAGCTATCAAAATGTTCGTCAGTCTAGTCCAAGAATACTATGGAGCCTCCTGGTTTAGACGGAAAGCTGACATTTGGAAGAATTTGGACGAGCTTTGTAAAAAATATGCTGATGTGAATTTTAAGACGAAAATGAGTGCTAATAATAGAAATGATGCGTAAGTATTTTGCGTCAAACTATTTTGTGTAGTTGTGAATAGTGCCGTCTTGCAGTGCGCTCGCCAATCCGCTTGCCAAGCGTGGTGAGCATGACAATACCGAAATACGAAAGGCGGAGGTCCATGACCAGTAGTGGACTATTGTGGCTAGGAATAAGAATTTTTAAGCAAACACTCAAACAGTTGACAGAAATCCCATTAAAATTCCATTCATTATTTATTTATGTATTTATTTTCATCTTCTCCCTTCCAGACAAGAAGACTTATTCGAACTTTGGAAGAGGTTTACTAAACAAAACCAACATAAATACTAGAATAGGTACTTTTACAATTGAACTAGTTAAGAAAGAGATAGACATAGTGGTTGTTCTTTTAGGAAGAGGGAGAGAAGAATGGTTAAGGAGCAAGCGAGTAAAAGGTACCCGCTGGTTATGAGGAAAAAGCCTTTGTATGAGAATTGTATCATGCAGGCGCCTGATGGGGAGATGCTTAACACTTGCGATTCCAAGAAGGCCCAATGGTAAGTCCAGATTCGATTAAATGTAATAACTTTCTTCTTATAATCACATATCTTATTGCCGTGTGATGCCGGCTTAGAATAGCATCACCCCACATTCTTCCTGTGGGTGTCGTAAGAGGCGACTAGGGGACCCGAGAGTATTAGTGTATTACAATTTTTATGCGACAGGCTGACAACCTGTCACTATAGTGATACACATGTTTTCTGAAACTACCTTGGAAAACAATCCTCAAAAATGTCAGACGTGGCGATAGCGACCGTATTCTTGCGGCCGTTAACGCTCTGCCTACCCCGCAAGAGATAAAGGCGTGATGTGTGTACGTATGTTGTATGTGTTATAATCACATCATATAAAGAAACGAGGCAGGCGGGGGTAACCTGAGTGTGAGGGAGAAAGCATGAACGCCTGGTATATGTATGTAAAAGCTTCAGTGGGAAAAAGAAAGCATTACAATCGGCCGCCTTACAGATCGTTTCGTTAATCGGACGGGTTATATTTTCGTCTGGGACATCGAACATCCAAATCTCGTTACCTGCGTTCGCGAACCCATCTACCAAGTGTGGGGGATGATTATGAGGTTTTATAATAATAATAATAATAATCTTTTTATTCAAGACAACACAGTGGTCCAATTTGTTAGTAAACAGCAAACTTATACCTGGGTTAGTTTCACAAAAAAAAAAAAAAATTTTATATTTATGTCCAGCAGTGGACTATTGTAAATTTTGCCAAATGTGTTACTTCTTTTTTGCCCATTTGCACTAAAAATCAACTCTAAGGCCCGTATTTATAAACCGCACTCAACTATGAGATTGATCTTGAGTGCGACTTTGACTGACATTCGTCAAAACCTCTCTTAAGATCGCTCTCAGAGTTGAGTGCTATTTGTATTTATAAACACAGACCTAAAAGTTCTTTGATTCAAGCCTCAGGCTTATCTAGAATCCAGATAGCTTAAAAAGGGTCGTGTCTATAGCAAAAAACCCACTTTTATAAAAGTAATTTTCTTCAAAAGGTACATAGAAAAAGGCCTAGCTGATTTGGTAAGCGAAAACCCTCTAGTCATCCGCTTACGTTTCGAGCCGGTCGGCCGGAGCAATATAAGCGACCCGGACAGATACTACACCATCTTTAAGGAGAACCGGTGCGTTGTTTGCGGGAACAAAGAGTCGTACATACGCAAGAATGTCGTGCCTAGAGAGTATAGGAAATATTATCCAGGTAAATCACTACATATATAAAGCAAAGTCACTTCCCGCGTGTTTTAATGCTTATATCTTAAAAATCATACAACGGATTTGGATGCAGTTTTTTTAAGTGATAGAATAATTCAAAAGGAAGGTTTATATGTATTATACAAACCCGGAAAATGTCTTAAGCGTACGGGAAATCTATAAGCAGCGGGTACGACCGTTTAGCAGGCCGGCTAGTATCCGATAAACCAATAAGTTGAAGGCATGGAATCTTTTCGATCTAGCGCCAGCAAGCGGATGACTAAAGGATGTGCTCTTGGCAAATCAGCTACCATTTAACATCCTACCACATTAGATTAGAGAGAGATAGAGCCTACTAGATTTTTGTATTGATTTTGTGTATAAAGTCCAAAATATGTACCTATCTCACGGATTTTCCTCTGTCTTGGGTACACATAATATGGGTCAAATTAAAAATCTGCAACTTTTAAAGTTAATTCAGGTCTCTTCCTCTTTTTGTGTGGGATATCGAGTAGTCCAACGATCCGGTAAATTCAGTTGAACACAGGTACACTGTTACGAAACTGCTATACCCATCAGATTAAAGAAAATATTTATAAATGGCGGCCGATTGTCATGCTTTCTCTCTCCCACTGAGGCTCGTACATACCAGGTGTTCATGCTTTCTCCCTCATACTTAGGTAAGCGCCGCCATTTAGAGATCGTTTCTTTATCCGATGTGGTTACAGAGAGCCGCGTTTACACTAGGTTCATAAAATTGTTATAAAGACTGATTTTGACGTACAAAAAGTTGAATGTAAAATTTACTTCTTTGAAAGAAATAAATAATGAATTAAAAGATCCTATTGAATTATTTTTCATTCCAAAGGTACTTAGACAAAGAGCTAGCTGATTTAATAAGCGACAATCCTCTAGTCATCCGTTTGCGTTTCGAACCCTCCGGCCGCTGTATCAATAACGAATCGGAGAAAATCTACATGATATACAAGGAAAACCAGTGCGTCGTCTGCGGGAGGCAAGACTCTTATATGCGCAAGAACGTTGTACCTAGGGAGTATAGGAAGTACTTCCCAGGTTAGTAGACAGTTCAAAGTCAAAGTGTGAGCGTCGGTGGCCAAGTGGTTAGGACACCGGTCTTACAATCGTGAGACCCGAGTTCGAATCCCGCCATGTACTAATGTGTTTTTACTCACGTACATTTACCGACTGCTCTTACGGTGAAGGAAAAGCATCGTGATGAAACCCACATTCAAGTAAAGTTTGAATTCAGATGATATTTGAATGTGACTTAACCTAGGATTCGGGCCAGGTTAGCCTCAGGGTTGCAGAGGTCAGACGGCAGTCGCTCTGTGTAAAAACTTGGTTCCACGTCAAATCCCCTAGGTTAGGTAGCCGACCCCGACCGAGATCGGGATAAGGCAAGGTGAATGATGAGTAGACAGTTCAAAGGTATTCTTATGAAAGGACTAACGGCCTGCCCAGCGGCTGCGCCCACTGAAACTCATTTTACCGTGGAAATAAGTTTTTTTCCGATAATTATTGTACACATCCCCTTAAATCACTGTATCTATTTAAAAAACTGCACCGAAATCCGTTGCGTAGTTGTATACATACCTACATACCTTTAAGAGACTATATACGTATAGAAACGCATCATATTGAAGAACCTAAAACGCGGTATAAAAGTGTTTAGCATACTTAGCATTTATCTTACGAACGCGGGTTAGCCATACTTGTGTGTGTTGTCTCTCTCTTTTCATTGGATGACTCGGTGTCCAAAACATCGCATTCGTGAGATAAAAGGTCCGTATTTATCCTACATTCAACCCGCCTGCTTTTACTAAAGGCCCAGCTAAATAAAAAATACAGAAAATAAAATAACGTGTGATTAACATTTCCAGACGTAATGAAAGAGCATTCATCCCACGACGTGGTACTTCTATGCGTATCCTGTCACATGACGAGTAACACTCGAGATCAAATAGTGCGGGAAAACCTCGCCGCACTGTGCAATGCGCCGCTCATGAAACAAGAGAACAAGAACTATCAGGATTTCCGGGAGAGAAAGTGAGTTTATACCTACTTAAACTAATGAAAGAGCATTCATATGTGCTGGCACTCAACAGATGGCACCACTAGTATTTTAAAACGCGGTATGTCCACGACTAAATAAGAAGTGACCTCATACTAATGTTTTGTTTTCTCCCGGATCGTGAGCTCAGATAAAAGTAAGCTTCATTTTTCGTGTGGGTTACCGAATCGATCAATGACCCGATAAACCGTGTTGTCAGATTTTAAGTCACTTACTACTAAACCCTGTTTTTTTAGAGATAGTAAATTGACATCTTGGATTGCCATTTTGTTTTTTTTAACTGTTTCTTTTAGTGCTTTTAGACCCTCAATATTTGTCAGACGTGGCGATAGCGACCGTATTTTTGCGTTCGTTAACGCTCCACTTACCCCGCAAGGGATAAAGGCGTGACATATGTATGTATCTATGTTTCTTGTAGTTCCTAGTAGATGACGCTCGTGCGAATGATATAAAAGCCAGTGATTTTCCATAGATCGGCGTAATCCTTATTTTTTATTGTTTACAGAAAGATTCGTTCTCTAGCCGCAACGTTGCTTACCAACAAAAACCTGCCGGACGCGCGCAGAGAAGAACTCTCCAAAACAGTGCTCGCGTACTTCCCAGAACGTAGCGAAGTCACACACGAACTGTTACAGGAAGCTGCCAACATGGAGCTCAGGTTAGAATGTTTCTTGGTCATTTACCTGCAGTGACAGGTCATTTTCCTTCAGTGACAGGTCGTAATTCTGCAGTGAAAATTAGTCTATGAGAATGTTCAAAACAGTGCTCGCGTACTTTCTAGAACATAGCGAAGTCACACACGAGCTGCTACAAGAAGCTGCCAACATGGACCTCAGGTTAGAACCTAGCTTCACGTTTTTCCGCTAGAGATAGTAGGCAAAAGTAGGTATCATAAGTAAAAAAAAAGAAAGAAAAAGAAAGGTATAGCATGTAAACTTATCAGAGCCGTACACGCCGTATCGGCCAAATTGCTGATGATATGACCGTATTTATCAGTCTAATTTTTTAATGTCTGGTTTTTAGTATACACTTAAAATCATAATGATTAGATTCTGGCACATATTAAATATTATGTAGCACTGACTTCGGTCGATGTGGCACGTACAGCTCTGATAGGTGTACGTACGCTTTAAGTAATTTTCCCGCAGTTAAAATAATTGTATACTACTTCTGTGTAAGTAGAGTTCTTAAATGGTTTAAATAAGAATGTTTGGAATCCGTTTAGTTGTTTCGCATAGATGACTTAAAAACAATACCTAGTGTAAAAAAAAGTATGTTTAAAAAATCTGTAAATGTTTGAACACATAATGTACACTTCAGGGTGCCCTTAGTGCCAGTTCACATCTAGCTCCTAGCACTATACCGCGTATTTTTCATATTTTTTGATTGTGCTTTCTTTCAATTATTTCAGAATGGAAGAAGATCCCGACTACGAGTCGCACGGTCTAAAAGTGACCGACCATTTCTTAAAACAAGATGGCGGTTTGCTAAGACTAGAAGAGATATGGAGGCAACATTTCCTGGACTGCATGAAGCCTAAGTTCATGCCAGAACTGTGGTCTATCAAACATAATGAAGAACGGTATGTATGTATAAAGGGTGTAAAAAAGTTCGCTGCAAATGTTTTAGGGGGTGGACTAACCCATGAAACTGAACAATTCCCCAAGGAACATTGGTCGAAATATTTTTACGCCATTTATTTTTATTCAACCACTTTGGTTAACAACACATACATACACACATACACATTGCGGGGTAGGCAGAGCGTTATCGCCCGTTAAAACGGTCGCTATCGCCACATCTGACAAATATTGAGTGCCGTTTAAGATAATTTGTAGTGACAAGTTGTCAGCCTTTCGCCTAAAAATGATAATACACATGAAACCCTCAATTCCCTTGGTCGCCTCTTACGACACCCACGGGAAAGAAATGGCGTGATTTCTAAGCCGGCATCACACGGCAAATTGGTTAACAAAGCACCCCCAAATGATCATCCCATAGGTTAAAACCTTCTTAGGCACTGCTTATTTTGCTTGGACGAAATAACCACTGGACGCGAAACGATGTCATTTCACCCTTTACCCCTCTAGCCACAAACCCTGAAATTTTGCCAAAGTTATCTAACCGCAACCGTCAGTGTCGCTTCAGTGCTACGAGAGAAAACATCGCTTTAAAAATGGTGAAATGTGCTGTATTGCTTTGTAAAAACTATAGCCATCGTACAAGCAATATTTCTTTTCACTCGTAAGTATATTTTTGTCCTGTATTTTGTGTTATTTACGTAGAAAATTAATAAAATATGCAAGACTGGATCGCATAATACGACACAATAAAAAAGGTCATATTTTATAGAACATTTCAACCAATATTTGATCGTACTCTAATTAGTCGGTTATTATCAGTCATTTTTTCATTCGTTCAACAATTACATTCAGTCTAGTGCTATTCAACTTTCGATGAAGGATATCGATAAAAATAATAGTAAAGTCTATTTTATTTAAAAGTGACCTAAAATGTAAACAAACCATTTGCTATAACCTCGTCGATAGATTTTGCCTTATTTCATTGAAACCTCACGTTATAACTGTGTTGCAAGTATGTAGGTACACATTTCGCTTTCTTATGGGTGTTCATAATAAAAAAAAAATATAGCTTACCATCATCGACGCGTTCTCTCGCTTAGATTTCTGATACGCAGAATCAAGCGCCTTATGTACCTATCCTACTGTTGGCGACAGATCCAAACACTAGACGAAGAAAATTGTTTGAAATATTTGTCACTTTCTAAATTTATTCCCAGTCTGGTTAGGACATTGCGGACTGAACCACCTGATTGTCCGCAAGAAATATGGTTACGTATTTCGTATATCACGTTAGGTTAGGCCGCAGGTCCCGGTTGCTATCTATAAATGGCGGTCGTTACACAACCATGTCTGAAGCCTGCTACTTGTAAAAGGCGGTTGAAAATTCTGACACTAAGGTTCATTGGGTCGTTGGACGACTCGGTGACCCACACGAAGAAAGAAAGAAACTTGGGAAGGCCTTGACTTCGTCTCATCCTTCCAATATTACTCGACCAGAAATTGATCCATTTTTGTCTATTGTCATAACGTACTATTTTATCCGGCATGAAAGTGTTTCTATTTTAAACTGACATCACAGTATTAAAGGTCCATTTTTTAACACTGTTATATGTTTTTTTAGGAATAAGTTGATCAAAAACTTCATTCAATCATTCATTCGTTGTCGATTATCGACTATGGTACAGCACTGTCTTTGACTTACTTCATAAACCGGAAAAAATCAAAACTGTCAGAAGTAAAGAGATGGTCATGTAATACGTGTACATTTCAATTTGGAAGAATAATATTTGTCCTTTCCTCCCTCCCCCCCAATATTGGTTGAATGAGTTTTCAAACAAATTCGATACGTTTCGCGTCCAGTGGTTATTTCGTCCAAGTTATTTTGTCATTTGATTTCTGGTGTGATTCATTGTGTGATGCCGGCTTAGAATAGCATCATCCCATTTCTTTCCCGTGGGTGTCGTATGCGGCGACTAGGAGACACCGAGGGTTTCAAGTGTATTGCAATTTTAGGTGACGACAGGCCGACAACCTGCCACTATAGCGATACACGATTACTTTACGATCGTTAACGCTATGCCTACCCCTCGAGGGATAACGGCGTGACTTTTGTATGTATTTCTTGTGTTTCCTAAAAATAAATTGTAATCAATCATTGCCTGAAAACTAAAATCTACTGTAAGTATTTTGTACAAAAATAGATGCGAGATCCATAATTCTGTTTTGCTGTGACATTTTTATATCTTTTGTGATCTGAAATTTTAAATTTTCTTTCAGATTGCGAATTAAATACGAAGACGGGCGAATATCAGAAGAAGAGGTCAAGAAGTTTAAACCCTCGCTATGGCGGTAACAACCATGAAACCTAATGAAAAATATGTGTATAGAACGTGATTTTTTAAAGAAAGGGATCTGCAAATGGCAGCCGATCGTCATGTTTTCTCTTTCCCGCTGATGCTCGGTCATAACCAGGCGTTCATGCTTTCTCCCTCACACTTAGGTAACAGCCGCCAGTCACAGATCCTTTTTATACTCTACGCCAGTAGTGAATCTTCTGGACAACGAAATACTCGAAGCTTATTGGTCAATACCCGTGACCTTGGATAAATGTAAACCAACCACGAAGTGTGCTGTCAAATACCCGTCTTCTATTTGTCTGAATCGACACGCATTGACCAATAAGCAGTGAGTATTTTTTTGTGGTATGGAGCACAGTATGGAGTAAAATGTAAAACAATGGTCCGTATTTAAAAATCGCTCTCAACTCTGAGATCGATCTCAAGAGCAATTTTGACAAATGTCAGTCAATACTAACGGCATCTCAAGATAGTTCTCAGAGTTGAGTGTGGTTTATAAATACGGGCCTAAGTGTCATTGGTTATATCATCGGTATCATAGTGTTGTTTAGTGTGAATCCACCAATGGGTTCCATTTGAGGTTCCATTCCATGCAAAAATAGATTTTCTTAAATTACGAATGTATCATGATTGCTGTTAGACAATTTTACAAAATGTTGTTTTGTATTGAAAGTCAGCTATTCTAGAATATTTTTGTAAGACGTCAGCTTGAATTATTTTATATATATTGTAATCCTCATGAAAAAAAAAATGAATCAATTATACAATAAACAACAATAGTAAAATAAACTTTATCAACTTACACGTTGTTTTTATTCATTCGAATATCTTTTTTCACGCTCTACACTACCTTATGCTACTACAAAAACAGTCGACTGCTGGAAATCAGTGGACATGGGCCGGCCTCCCCCTATAGATGTGAATACGATAGCCCTAATCTCACATTCAATATATTTGCCACTGAAAGAAGTGTAAAAGATATATAAAGCTCTGTTTGCGCCATAATAATAAAGTCCATAAAGATGACGTGGTCTATCGTGCGCAAGGAACATAATACTAACCTAGCGGTGAGATCGTGCGTGAGTGGCCCATGGTCCAGTCCAAATCGGTAGTTCCCGTATTCGAACAAAGCGACACGACACGACACGACACTAATGTACACGGCCAAAAAGGCTAGTATCTAAGTTAAAAATATTTAAAAAAATACTAATGCACACGCTCACGTACATGTGGATCCGAACAGTGTAACTGTCAAAACAAAGTTTGAAATTGTGGTGGCCGTTGGGTGGACTATTTTATGAATTTCTTGTTTATATATAGGTATGAAATCATTGACTACTTTGGTGAAAATATTATTGAATTGTTACATTCTAGTGCTTATCTTTGCTTGTCACAATGACGATACCAAGAAAACAGTTGAAAATCACCAAATTATTCAAGAAAGGAGGTACGTATAATTTACCCTATTTTTACTTATTCCTCCTTCGCATCACAAGTTTTGGAGACATTATGAAAGGAATTAATTGTATTCTGACCTACATTCTGACCGTAACTTTCATATTGCGATAGAAATTCCGTGCGATATCATCAGAAACGTTAATATTCAAGTAACCATCTGCATCTCGAATCACCAATATCATACCTACTTTTTATCAATGGGCAGTTTTCTATCCTATCATCAAACTAAACGTAAATATGATTCGCACCATGATTTAAATTTCCTGACCAATCCTCACCATATTTTGTACTCCTAAAACAAATATTTGTAATTGTCATGTGATGCCGGCTTAGAATAGCATCAACCCATCTCTTCCCGTGGGTGTTGTAATAGGCAACTAAGGGACTCGAGGGTTTCATGTGTATTACAATTTTAGGCGACAGGTCACCACCTGTCACTACAGTGATACATGCATCATCGAAAAGGGCCCTCGGTACTTGTCAGACGTGGCAATAACAACCGTCATTTTACGATTTTTAACGCTCTGCCTACCCCAGAAGGGATAAAGTAAGCAGGGTAACTCTAATTTTATATGTGAATTGGTTTCGCCAGCTACAAAAATTGGGGATGACTGCGACGAGCTGCAAGAGGAGGTGAGGCAGCTGGAGCAGCGGCTGCGGGAAAAGCAGAATGAGCTCTTCCAGATACAGAGGAACCAGTACAGGAAGAAACTGTCTCCGCCTAAGAAGAAGGAGGATGGCTTTGTTAGACCTCAAGTAAGTATTTATTTGTTATTTAATATAAAAAATAAAATAAAAGCCAAGACAATTACAAGACTTGAAGGCTCTGTAAGATATTTTATTTATTCTATTTAAAATTATAGTAGAAAGATTCTCTATTTTATTACAAATCAATCTCTCTGGTAAAAGTTTATTGATCTGGATAGGAGAAATACATTAAGCAACCACTTTCTGGCTAGACCCATTTTTTTGCTATTTAAATTTTATCAAAAGTTATCTGATTGTACGGCACATAAAAATGAAACTCCTTACTTACTTGCATTATGGACTAGCCTCCAAATTTTCTCATTTCAGAAAATAATCCTGAATAATTCAATCGAGAATCTCAAGAGGAACCTGGAGCTGATCTCCATGCTGGCCAGTACCGAGGTGCAGTCCTATGTGGCCGGGGAGCACTGCTGCGTGGTCTTTCACATGCAGCACACGTCAGACCATGTGGTGGACCACGGGTTAAGGATTGATATGACTTCAGGTAAGAAAATTGGAATCTAAAATGATTGTAAATATGAAATCATAAAAGTAATTCTGCGGGAAAGAAGTTTTTATTTTCTGTTTTGACCTATTCATAGTGTTAGTCATCCAGTCATATATACATAAAATCACGCCTTTTTCCCAGAGGGGTAGGCGGAGAATACATCCTTCCACTTGCTATAATCTTGACTGAGACGACTCTATCTTTTCCATTTGGCATGAATATATTTATGATACATTTGCGATAGTTAAATTGCCTTTATCTATCTTGGATGTTTGGCGATATCGGTAGCCGCAACAGCCATAGCTGCCAGGGAAGTGAAAGGTCATTCCATCCGAATACTCTCAGACAGCATGTCTGTACTGCAGGCACTGAACAGTCATGTAATAACCTCAGGGCTAATATACGAATGCCACCAACGGTTAATGGAGGTATGTCAACACAACCAAGTAAGGTTACAATGGATCAAAGGACACAGCGGCTCTAGGGGCAATGATGCTGCAGATGAGCTGGCCCGAAGAGGATCGGACACCATAGCCTACGGGCCGGAACCGATCATACCTATCCCGGTAGGCAAAATCCGCTCCCTATTAAGAGAACGCACCAAAAACGAACATAACACACACTGGACCGGTTTAGAAGACTGCAGGCAGGCTAGAGAAGCCCTGCCGACAATATCCAGCTGCCTATCCAAGAAGTTGCTCCGACTGAAGAAAGCCCAACTTCGTATGGTAACCAGCGTCATAACCGGTCACGGTCACTTCCACAAGCACCTCTCAGTCATAGGTGTTACTGACATCCCCCTATGTAGGGCATGTATGGAGGAAGAGGAAACAGCCGCCCATGTGGTGTTACACTGCAAAGAGGTGGCAGCATACCGGGCAAAATACCTCGGAAACCCGAGGTCAATCCCCGAGGTACTCAGTGATTTGGTAGGGTTACTGGGCTTCCTTGGGGAAATAGGATGGCTCGAGTAGGGAGCCCCCACCCTTTACGCAAAATAGGCGCATGCAGACGTCGAGTTGCGGAAAACAGCCCGTCTTACCATTACCATTACCATCTATCTTGGATTGATTTTGGATATTCACTATAAAATGTTTTCGTATTTCTGTCACAACTAGAAGACTTATCAAAAGTTTAGTGCCTTTTTTGTTCTATTTTTGATACATATATCTTCTGATTTCAGGCAAAAACGAGATATCTGGGATGTCATTACCACTAGGCTTTAACCTGTCTGGTGTGATGGAAGACTTTGATAACGTGATGAAGCCAGACTGCCTCGGCGCCATCCGCAAAGCACTTGTGGCTTACTACGATCGGCTAGACCAATTTAAGAGACTTAAAGTATGTTGTTTAAATTTAATTTGTTGTTTTAAATCCTTTGTAAAGCAGAGACTATGCCGTTGTACGCCGTTATAAACTTAGTCGGCATAACTGACATGCTCAAAAAATGTGGCGAAAAAGCCATATCTCGTAATAGATATTTTTGCAAAAAATATCCGTGGATAATCTGGATGTTGTAACTCAGTATAATATATTTGGCAAGGGTCAGTTGAAGTGTCGGTGTGCTTAGTGGCAGAGCAGTGGTACGGTACCCCAAGGGTCTCGGGTTCTATCCCCGGCTGACGCTTGACTTTTTTTTCAATTTGTTAGTTATTTTAATCATAGTTTTTCACCACCAACAGAAACTGCTGAACATAGAAGCGGAACTCTTCAAAACTTTGGACGGTTCCCACATGGAGATCGCACTCTTCGTTCAAGGCGATGATCAGGAGGAAGACCAGTTCCCTTTGACCCTGATGCTGGACTACAGGGTGTATGATATCAGACCTAAGAACTACTCTATTAAGGAGATTGGTATGTGAAAATGCTGTGGTCTTTGTATTCTTCTATGACAGTTTGTTTTGTTAAACCTTAGGAAAACTGGTTTGCTTGCTTCCTACAACATACAGTCTAGCTCATGAACTGCCAATTTAAGTCTGTTTTATGTATCCCGTACACCTTGCAACCTGATCCTTGCTGTATAATCATTCAAACACCTCCCTACAATTTCCTTTTTCATATTTCGAAGCTAATGTCTCATTCAAACACTTCCCTACAATTTATTTATTCTAAAATTTGATGTTAATGTCTCATTCAAACACTTCCCTACAATTTATTTTTTCATATTTCGAAGCTAATGTCTCATTCAAACACTTCCCTACAATTTATTTATTCTAAAATTTGATGTTAATGTCTCATTCAAACACTTCCCTACAATTTATTTTTTCATATTTCGAAGCTAATGTCTCATTTAAACACTTCCCTACGATTTATTTTTCATATTTTGATGCTTATGTCTCATTCAAACACTTCACTACAATTTCTTTTTCATATTTCACTTTCTTTGAATTTTACGGGTAGGTTTTAGTCTTTGAAATATGTTCGTTGAGTCAATTTTTCGTCACCTCATATCTTTATGTACCTATGTGTTTATTTGCATCTTTACAGATCTGCCGGAGGGCGCGGCGGAGGCGGTGCGCGAGCAGTGCGCTGTCTTCAAGAAGCAGCCGCTGCATAAAGCCTTCAAGGAGGCGTTCCTAGCCGGTGTCGGCCAGTACAAACTAGTTCAACAGGTATTGTCTTGGTCTAGATAAATTAGCTTTGGTTTTTGTTGTCCTAACAGTCGTGTGCTGATTCTTCTTTATTTAATAGTCATGTTCTTGTCGGTGCTAATAAACAACCCATAAAAGTAGACACCATTTTTTTTACAACCTCCCCTTTTCCAAAGCTGCCACAGAGCCACTATATCATAGTGGAGAGATTGTGACAATTAGCTTGTCCATTGTTGGACATACGCCTTCTATCATGGGACTATACTTACCACGTTTGGCAAGCAGATTGGTAAGCGCAATGCATGATGTTAAATGTACAGGATTTGCTCCCGTCCATTGTTTTGATGATTATCCCTTAGTCGCTTTTCACAAACCCCACGGGTAAAATTGGGGCCATGTTATTCTAAGCCACAGGGCATAAATGCTAAAGTTGCATGGTGATTGATTGATACAATTCTAAATCGGTATCAAACGACAAAGTATGAAGTATTTAAAAAATATTCCAGCTGGGCCCCCGTCCGTCAGAGAAGCAACCCCGCCCCGCCAAGCGGTTCCGGCCCAACAACCACCGCTACAACGACGACACCTTCCTACCCGAGGACTGCTCCGACCAGGGGGACGAAGATGACGACGCGCAGTGAAACTACTGCACCGGGTCGTTGGCCGACTCGACAACTATTAGGAAGATAATTTTGTAACTATATACATACATATATCACGCCTTTATCCCTTGCGGGGTAGGCAGAGCGTCAACGGCCGCAAGAATGCGGTCGTTATCGCCACGTCGGATTGTTTTCCAAGCTTGTTTCAGAAAACATGTGTATCACTATAGTGACAGGTTGCCAGCCTGTCGCCTAATAATTGTAATACACCAATACTTGGAGTCCCTTAGTCGCCTCTTACGACACCCGCGGGAAGGATGTGAGGTGATGCTATTCTAAGCCGGCATCACACGGCTACTTTATTATTGTGACATAGCTGTTATGCTACGTATATAGATGACTCGTGCCTCTTTTTTCGAAACTACAGGCTTCAAGTCTACAGGTGAAATTCAAAGTATATTGCGTAGCGGGTCAAAAATCCTGGTTTTATAATGTCCTTGAGATGTAGATCGAATTTCCTCTGTAGAATTGTAGCATGTAGTTTCATTGCATGGGGCACTGGTCGATGGACGATCCGGTGTCCCACACGAAAAAAAAGTGTTAGAAGATAGTTTTGCGGCTTTATTATCGTGGCTATTGTTCTATGTATACAGTTGCATTTTATATTTTAAGGCTGTGTTCTACTCATAAAACTGAAGAACGTTTAAAACATTTTTTCAAAATATAAAACCTCTTGGACCAAATTTATCAGCCAACCAAGTCACCTTGTATGGGAGATCCAATCCTTCAAGTATAAAACGTGAATCGACTCAAATTATATTTCCTAAATAATGTCAAATTGTACTGAAAATACTATTGTAAGTTAGTAATATTGTGCATAAAATACAGGGTTATTTTTAGTCCGTACACATAATTTGTAGGTTTCCTCTACCCATGACTCTGAACAACTTAAAAAAAAAACAACAAAAAAATTGGGTGTTTCAAAGAAACATTCATACCTACTCGTCAATAATGCATGGAACACCCATTTTTTGTCGCGATTTCGCAGGTTGGCCCCATAGTAAAAGTTGTTCAGAATCTTGAGTAGAAACACTACAGAGTTTGTGTACTGAGTAAAAAATAACCTTGTATCTTAAAACTTGCCGTGTGATGCCGGCTTAGAATAGCATTACCCCATATCCTACCCGCGGGTGTCGTAAGAGGCGACTAAGGGACTCGAGGGTATTGGTGTATTACAATTTTTAGGCGACAGGCTGACAACCTGTCACTATAGTGACACACATGTTTTCTGAAACAACCTTGGAAAACAATCCTCACAAATGTCAGACGTGGCGATAGCGACCGTATTCTTACGGCTGTTAACGCTCTGCCTACCCCGCAAGGGATAAAGGCGTGATATATGTATGTATCTTAAAACTTTATTTGTAATACTTGGGATAAGTCTGTAACTTAGATGTAATGAGAGACTTTAATTAATTATTTAAACTTTATTTCGAATAAAAATAAAAATGAATTTTATACAACTTCTTATCCACTTATTTCTTATGACTGGTTTCAGCTTAAGATCTCAACAAATGTCATGACATCACATATAAGAAAATGCTTCAAAATACCTAAATGCGCGTAAATACACGTTGTGCGTTATAAGTAATGATCCTATTACATAGGTAGAAAAAGTTTTTAAGTGAAAAGGAAACATTACAAATATTTCAGCTGTTTACCTCTGAAACAGTTTGAGACCTATACATTATGTACAGAATGTAAAATGTACGTATTTCGTGCAATTTTACAACGTATTGCTGAAGACCTATCTATACATTTATTTAGTCTTGTGTGGTTCTCCCCAGCACGGCCCATGTGGAATTCCATGACCTTGAGTATGCAGAATAATTGTCGATAATTTGTCGAAATTTGTCGCACAAAAACCAGAATTTGTCGGGACACCGTTTAAAAGATATAACGAAAAGAAGGTGGCGTGCTGGAGAGAGGCTCTCTGCAGCACGGCCCATCGTGAATCTCGAGAACCGCACCACTTTGCGGAGAGCTGAATATATGAAAAAAATGTCGTGAATTTGTCGACCCGACATGCAAAAAATCAGAAAGATCCGGTGAGCCGTTTAAAAGATATAACGAAAACAAGGTGGCGTGCTGGAGAGAGCCTCTCTGCAGCACGGCCCATCGATGGATCTCGAGAACCACGGCACGTAGCGAGGAACTGATTTCGGGGAAAAATTGTCGGGAATTTGTCGAACACGTATGCAAAAGCACAGAATTTGTCGACCTTTAGTTTAGAAGATATTCACATATACTTATTGTGTGCCTTTAGTATAGGAGCTGACCAACAATAATATCTGCTTCAAAGAGTAAAGTGATATATAGGATAGGTGGATCAACACCTGGCAGTGCTACGATGACTTGCAACAATTAGAAAAAATACCTCCTATGGTCAATATGACTGTACATAATCTGATTTACACACTTTAATTCTCTTAATATTATACAAGGCTATTGGTCAATCCAACAAAAATAAGAGTATAAATTCACTTTGGAAAAATATAAGAGAAACACAAAACTTATCTATTGTTGTCTATATTTTTTCTCCCATTTACTTACTCGCAAATGGCATCATTAAAAAAAAAAAAAAAAAATAAATTTATTTAATTTTTGTATTTCATATTTATTTAATTTTTTTTCATACTACTTTTTGGTCCTGAGGTCCAAGATCGAGACGAGTGGCGTGGGAGAGGGGAGGCCTTTGCCCTGCAGTGGGACGCTGAATAGGCTATAAAAAAAAGAAAAAAAAAATCACACGGTCGGTCACAATCGTTTCGCAAATTAGGTGTTTTATGGTAGACAATATTTTTTCCAGGAGGCTGAGGCTGAAGATGAATCTCCCCTTTCGGTCACTTAGGTCCAGTTCCTGATACGTCCAGTGGTCCTTTTACGTCCAACACATGCTGCTTGCATATTTCATAATTCACAATTAAAATGTGGGTTTATGATTTTTCCTCGCAAATGAAAGAAAAGCATTATACTAGCCTCAGCCAAAATGCCAATTTCTGGTCTCGTTCACTTGAGAAGGCTGTGTTCTAAATCTAGTATCTAACAGAATGTCACAGCGGCATAATTTTGTAGCCATATTGAGAAGCTACGAACAATAAAAAGATTTCTTTTGTTTCATCCGTCAATGAAAGACGTAATTTTCAATTGCAAATTTTTATTTTATACTTTACTCGAGTCTTCAGTGCTTATTTTCGATAGTAATTTAAGCAATGAAGTGCCCGTATTGTGAACATTGAATAAAGAATTGAAGTTGAAGATTTTTCACCACATTTCCGGATGGTATTAAGAGGAGCCCTTCAGATCCTGTAGATGACACTATCACCCTACATGAGTCACCGTCCAGCGCTGGAATCTTTTCTCACTGACACTGGCAGAATTACCCTAGACAGGGTAGAAGTCCATATAAATAATTAAATAATATATAAGCTACGAACAATAAACAGATTTATTGAAAGTAAGCTCCTGCACTATATAGGCCCTTGAAAATAAGTACATGCGATTATCTTCTAAAGTAAAAGTCGACAAATTCTGTGCTTTTGCATACGTGTTCGACAAATTCCCGACAATTTTTCCCCGAAATCAGTTCCTCGCTACGTGCCGTGGTTCTCGAGATCCATCGATGGGCCGTGCTGCAGAGAGGCTCTCTCCAGCACGCCACCTTGTTTTCGTTATATCTTTTAAACGGCTCACCGGATCTTTCTGATTTTTTGCATGTCGGGTCGACAAATTCACGACATTTTTTTCATATATTCAGCTCTCCGCAAAGTGGTGCGGTTCTCGAGATTCACGATGGGCCGTGCTGCAGAGAGCCTCTCTCCAGCACGCCACCTTCTTTTCGTTATATCTTTTAAACGGTGTCCCGACAAATTCTGGTTTTTGTGCGACAAATTTCGACAAATTATCGACAATTATTCTGCATACTCAAGGTCATGGAATTCCACATGGGCCGTGCTGGGGAGAACCACACTCTTAAGTCTGTTTTTTATTCAGAGAGTAATTTGACATTACTGGGTTGCCAGATTTAAAAGTCTTAAATAGTGATGTGACAAGACCGGTGACTGTTGTTAAAATTGATAATTTTTAATCAATTCGGTTAGTTCCTAGTAGATGGCGCTCGAGCGAATGATGTAAAAGCTCAGCAGCGATTTTCCATGGGTATGGGTATCTAATAGTTTTTTTATTTATTATTTTAGTTCAGTGACAGATGATCAGCACTACTATTTAAAATTTGCAAAAAACTGGCAACCGTAACCCAGTAATATCAAAGTAATGTAAATTTTAGTTAATAAATTGCATGAAACCTCCCCCCCTATCTTCTAAATGGAGGTAGACATTATTAAGTTTCTTACACATGCATCTACTCTCATTCTTTCTACAATAAATAAAAGTTGGTTCAGTCTATAATCAATAAACTAGCTTTGCGACGACGTGACTGAAGTTTTGAGACATATATTTTATAATTTAATTACATATTTATACAAATACAAGACATACTATATCAAAGTATAAAAATTATAGATAATTATAACTTGGTCGCCAGCCTTATAAAAAACAACAATATTTCCAATTTATAGTGTCGTAGATAAATAGTAAATGACTATTATTAAATTTTTACTATTAATGATACAAAAAAAGTAGTGTACGGCAAGTAAAACTAGAATTAAAATCTGCATTCTCGAATGTACTGAACTTTTATCAAATGCAATTTTTCACATGGATATTCACCTTTCATACTCTATCTAATTATAACACTATGAAAGTCATAACACACTGAAAGTAATTTTGAAATCCATACTATACTTTGTCCACTTTAGGATGATGCTTTTGACACATGGACGCAGGAAATTAAACTAATTAAAAAGGGACATTTTTTACCAACAGCATAATCCTCAAACTGACAGAATATCGGTTTTACTTTCAGTGTGTTACAGCCATTAGTTACTACGAACTATGTGCAAGATTCATTGATGTGATAGAAAAAGTATAAATTTACTAAATAAGCCTGATACTAGCATAGTTATTGAATGCAAAAAATATTACTTAAATACGAGTAAATACGTTTTGAATCTCATAGAAACTTTTTTATTTTTCGTTTAAAAAATTGCCGCATTTTCTGAAAGATTAGTGTTCTTGATGAAACTTTTGTAGTTTAAGTGTTCACAAGTTTATCTTATACAGAAACGCAAACAGCATCAAATACGCAACTCCTAAGAGAAAATCAGAAGCATGGTTGTCCTAGATAGAGTAAAGGAAGACAGTGCTGATTTTAAGGAACCCTAAGTTGCCGTCGCTATTTACAGTTTGAGCTTTTGCACTTCTCTTTTTAGTGTGCTGGGTTGCCTGGAAGAGATCGCGATAAGGCCGCCTTTGTGTATGTTATATTTTAATGTGGACAATAAAGTGTTTCTGTCTTTCTTCTTACAAGAATGAAAGGGCTCTTATCTCAATAGGCATGATAACTGGCATGTCAAATGAGCTACTTTTTAAAGCGATATTTTGTATGAAAATACGATGAGATGACGTCATGTCTCTAGTTTCGATGGCGTCAAAACACTTACTTTTATCTTTCTGTTTATTGTTTCAATTATTGAGTATTTCGAAAAACTGTAAAAGGAGTATTTAGTATTTTTGGACAATAGTTTTAAGCGTACAACTTTTGTATTTTAGTAATGACCCAGTCATCTAGCAAACTTGGCCAGATCCGTATTTATAAACCTCACTCAACTCTGAGATCGTTCGTGTGTGCGACTTTGAGATGCTGTTAGTATAGACTGACATTTGTCAAAACCTCTCTTGAGATTGATCTAATGATACCATAATTTTGAGCAAATAAATTTCTGTGCTATATAAATATTTCGGCCACAAGGTGGGCAGATGATCTGCATGGCTAGCATGCGTGCCACGATAAAATTTTGTCACCGCAATGTCTTCTGCGACTAACTTCACAGTGAATAAGTTACGCATCCTTCCGTAGTGAAATTGTGCGCATATGAAACGACAAAACATATCGTGGCACGCATGTTAGCCAGGCTGGTGAAGATCGCTGGACGCCAGTGGATGCAAGTTACGCAGGATCCTTCACTTTGGAAATCTTTGCGGGAGGCCTATGTTCACCACTGAACGTCTTCCGGCTGAAATGATGACGATGACGAAATTTCTGTCTGCAGAGTGGAGTGCGATTTATAAAAACGGACATTAGCTAATATTGAACACCAAGGAATCCCGCACATAGCCCCGTCCACTTGTATACTACTGCCCTCTGTTGGGCAAAGGTTTGACCTTGTAGATGCGCACGAGCCAATGCTCAGTGGTGTAAGCTTCTTCTAAAACGTCCAGGTTGAAGTCCTTGTTGCCGATTTCTGCGCCGCGCACGCGGTCGTAACCGGGCGGCCGACCTGGGACAATACAATGGAAAATAAATCATAAATATAGACACAAATGAATTTATAAATAAAAATAAAAATGCATTTATTCACGTAATGTTTTATAGTCACGAAAAGGATATTACACATAGTAGAATTTAAAAAAAAAGTGATGAATAGCCGTATATATCAGTGAAAATGATGAAACTCAGCAAATTGCTACTTTTCACGAAACTCCACAAACAAAAACAAACACAGTAATCAAAAGCCTCCTTGTACACAGAAATACGAGCAAATAACTTGGGACTGCGATTAAAGGAAGGATATGTAAATGCCGGCCGATTGTCAATGATTTCTCTGTCCCACTAAAGCTCTTACTTATACCAGGCGTTCATGTTTTCTCCCTCACACTTAGGTAACCGCCGTCATTTACAGATCCTTTCTTTAATCGCACGGCTTCGACGACTAAATCATTATTATATCAGTCACAAATAATCAAGAAGATAGCCTTCATCATCATTAATAACACCAATAATGATTATCGCGACCACAGTCATTATTCAACACACATTTTACGGACTGGACTGTCTGCGAATTTGTGTTGGACGCACTGGCCCATTTGCGAATGGGACAAAGTGCACCTAAACGTAAAATATGAAAAAAAAAAACTGAAGGGTTTATTTACTTACCACCCACAGTGTAGACGAGGCCAAACTTGTAGTAGCTCATTTTGTACATGAGACAGTTCAACAAGGTATTGCTGCCGTCTTGGTCCACCCTGAACTCCCCGTTAGGCGTGTATTACTCTGTACTGTGTCTTTGCTTACCGCCCTCGGTGTAGACTAGTCCAAACTTGTAGTAGCTCATCTTGTACATGAGACAGTTCAACAAGGTATTGCTGCCGCCTTGATCCACCCTGAATCCCCGTTAGGCGTATAATAGTCTACTTCCTTGAAACTGAAAGGCTTCTTTACTTACCGCCCTCGGTGTAAACAAGTCCGAACTTGTAGTAGCTCATTTTATACATGAGGCAGTTCAACAAGGTATTGCTGCCGTCTTGATCCACCCTGAACTCCCCGTTGGGCGTGTAGTAGTCTGCCTCCTTGGAACTAAAAGGCTTCTTTACTTACCGCCCTCGGTGTAAACAAGTCCGAACTTGTAGTAGCTCATTTTATACATGAGGCAGTTCAACAAGGTATTGCTGCCGTCTTGATCCACCCTGAACTCCCCGTTGGGCGTGTAGTAGTCGGCCTCCTTGATGTGCGCGCCGCGGTCCGTGCTGCCGCCGATACGCACCATCCATAGGAATTTGTTTATATCTGGAAACATAGTATAAGGAGTTTTTTATTTTTTGTTAGTACACAAAAGTGACCGTTTGTTCGTGCCATGTGGTGGGTGTCTCGAGACTTAGCTTATAAAAGTACTACCTAATTTTTGCCAGTAGGTATCTGTCGCAGCGATTTAGTCAAAGAAGTTATATTATAACTTCACTAGTGAAATTTTAATTACACAGATTATTGTCAATAACCACAGATTTGTATTATTTCACGGGCTTATTTCTGTGATATTGTAATTTCACTGGACCGCAAAAGTCGTATTATAATAAATTTAGGTTTATTATATGTTATATTTGTGGAGGGAGAACATCGTGATCTAATTGGTCAATAGAGTTAATCAGTCGCCATTTGCTCAGTTTGTAATTAAAGCGGACCAATCAGCGATCGGTCTAATAATCTAACGGCTTTCTCAAACCAGTGCTATTGTCAATATGTCACTGCCTTACAATTTCACTGTATCGGTCGAGTGAAATTATAATATCACTGAAACTAGCCCGTTAAACTGTAAGTAATGAAAACTATTTACTATAAATCAGTGCAATTATAATGGCACTAGTGAAATTTCAATATCACGGCTTTTGTAATAACCCTGCAACATATCGAAAAATTTGACTTAACAAAGAAAACGCTCTAGGCGCTTTAAATGGCAACACTGCCTCGTACGGACCTCTGCGTGTTAGATTTTATACTTCAACTGGTTCAGATGAAAAGGTGAGCCAATTTGCGGGCCCGCGCTTTACGCAGCTGAGCAATCATTTAATACATAAATAATACAAAAAAAATAGAATCCAGCGGATTGAAACCCCTTTATCCTTTAAGTCTATAATATACCGTCCTACATTTCCCTCTGTCGAAAAAAGCCTCAAACAGGAAAACTAGTACCACCTAACTTACTTTAAAACTAATTTACAACTAAAAAAATATAACACACTTACCGTCAGACGAATATCCGATCAGCCCACCAAATATCACCAACACGTAATCCACATCCAACTCCGTCATGATTTCATACGCCTTGTCTTCCGTCGACGCCATTGCCTGCCCAACTCTCGATATATGCGTGTTATTCCAAGTATTGTTATCTACTATGACTGTTCGATTTGCCATTGCAGTTATCTGGTAGCCGTAGTCCCACCATGACATCACTTTTGAGTCCTGAAATAGGGGGGTTTGGTTATTTGGCGCAGGCGGTAGGATGCGTAATTCAACGGTAATCAAATTGACAATAAAATAAAATAGTGTGGAGCGAAGTCAGCTATATTCTATTACTAAGTATATTTTATTATTTTCAAGAACGTACTGTTTGGGTAGTTACGTAGTTACCCGCGCTTCACACTACTAGCTAGGTAACTCAGTGTTGCAACCAACCACTACCTTGGGGCATGTTTTAGAAGCAGCAATATACAGGGAAATTTTACCTCGTACAACTCATCTTAATGAGCCTACATCGGCCCAGTGTGTGTGTGTCTTGTGTATACAGGGTGTAAAAAAAATAGCTGCAAATAGTTTAAGGAGTGAATTAGGAAGGGGTAACCCATGGGGAAAGTTGTTCAGTTTCACGGACTCATTCACCCCGTAAAATATTTGCAGCTAATATTTTTTACACCTTGTATGTGTCTATGTCTCTGTGTCTGTGTGTATAAATGTTTGTGTCTCTATGTGTCTCTTTGTGTACGGCGCGCGTGTGCGTGTGTTTGCTTGTACACACCTCGGGAGTGTTCATCTTGAGCCAGGTGTAAGCCTCTGTGTGTGTGTCTTGTGTCTGTGTGTTTGTTTCTCGATGTGTATGTGTTTTTTGTATGTGTGTGTCTTGTGTATGCATCTCTGTGCGTGTGTGTATGTGGATGTGTCTGTGTCTGACTGCCTGTGACTCTCTCTCTCTGTGTATATGTGTGTGCATGCGTATGTGTGTGTACACACCTCGGGAGTGTTCATCTTGAGCCAGGTGTAAGCCTCGCGGAAGTCGTCGAAGATGATTCTGGCGCCGTCGTGGGACCTCGCCGACAGCACTATGGAGGGCGACGAGTAAGCCTCCGAGGTTACCCAAGTGCAGTGGAACACGTATGATATCAGGAAGCAGCCGAGGACGGTCACGAATAGCGCTCCCACCTGAAAAAAAATATTAAAACGTCTCTATTTCAGGCAGTTATGTATCCAATACTTAGTTTACGTGATGAAATAAAATTGTTAGTTTTCATTAAAATGATAAAATTAATTAGCATCACCTAGATTTGGGCCAGAATTTGAAAGAAAATGGGAAGTTGATATACTTCTCGTGATATAATCCGGGACACCTTCCAAGTTTGTTTCGTACGAATCAGATTATTTAAAAGTGTGTTTAATAATTCTCTGATATCGTGTAATAGTGAGTAAAATGAGGTTTATAAATCTTGATAAATACCACAAATTGGAAAGTATTCTCTATAGTTTTCGTGTTTTATTAAATCATAAAAACTAAACTGTCCCTCTTTTTCTGATAAGAAGTATAGATAAGTCAATAGCTGCGTCTACACCAGCCGAGCTACCTCAGGTGTTCATAGCCTCGCGCCTTGCCTCGGCTGGTGTGGACGTGCCGTGGTCGATGTGAGCGTGCCTCGAGGCATGCGGCATGCCGCGCGAGGCGCTGAGCACCTATGAGGCAGCTCGGCCGGTGTGTAGAGACGCAGCTAATCTAAGGTGTAAAAATATTTGCTGCATATTTTAAGGGTTGGATAAACCCATAAAACTGAACAAATTTCCCCAAGAAACAGGTCGAAAATATTGGCAGCTAATATTTTTACACACTGTATTTACGGCGTGACGACATACACTTTTTACACAAAACAAACAAAACATTACATAAGATAGTTTAAGATAGTTTTAAAAAGTAGGTCATTTGACCTGTCAGGAATGCAGCCTGTTACTAGTAGCTCGATGGTATACAAGCAATATTATGTTAAATTGCTTTGAGGTCAAAGGTCTATTCGATATAGAGTAATCACCTAATCACGTGTACGCTGTTTGCAATCATGGGTGTTTATTTATAGGTACCTATACTAGCGGCCGCTCAGTGGATGCGCCCGTTATGAAACAACGTTTTACCGTGGGAATAAGACGTTTTCCCGGCATGTGTCAAACATGTAAACCTTCCCCTTGAATCACATACGTATATCACACCTATATCTCTAGCGGCTTAGGCAGAGAGTCAACGTCCGCAAAAATACGGCTGCCATCGCCACTTCTGACAAATATTAAAAGCTCTTTCAGATGATTTATTTATCACTGTAGTGACGGATTGTCAGTCTGTCGCGTAAAGTTGTGATACACATAAACCCTCGAGTCCCTCAGTCGCCTCTTACTGACATCCGCGGGTAAGAAAAGTAATGCTATTCTAAGCCCGCAAGACACGTAAATCTCTCTTTAATCACTCTATTTAAAAAAATCACATCGAAATCAGCTGCGTGGTTTAGGAGAAATTTGCGGTGTCTATGAGAAACAAACAGACAGACAGAAAGATACAGAAACGCAAAGAGCGCCTTCATTTTATACAACGTATTAAGGCATATAAGAAGTTTAAGACTAGTATCAATTTGTGTGTCAATGAGAGTGCATCTTTTATTAAAATGTTCGTATTTTTTATTTTATTAAGTTTTGCTTCAGTGATTGGACTATATTATCTGATCGGAAAATACAACGAAACCTACTGGAAGAAACGGGGCGTCGCATTCTACTCTGAAGACAAAGTTTTGGGGCCAATTTGGGAGTTTCTACGCACAGACCAATCCTTGTTCCAAGTATTTCACAAGATTTATAAAAAGTATCCAAATGAGCCTGCGATTGGATTTGGTTCATTTACGACACCAACTTTATACGTATTAAATCCGCAAAATATGCATCATGTACTTCAAGGGGAGTTTCAAAACTTCAGTCATCGAGGACGTGAATTTTCCGAAAGCGATTTGCTAGCAGATAATATCTTATTTATGAACGGTAAGCGATGGAAATTGATGCGACAAGGAATGTCGCCTTTGTTTACCACCAGTAAACTTAAAGATATGTTCTATATCATTGACAAAAGCGCAAAAGATTTCCTAGATTTGATAAGGAATGATCCTTCGAAACTGAAGAGTGACGTATTTGGTACACTAAGCACGTTTTGTAGTGTTGCTATTGGCGCTGCCGTGTTTGGAATACAAACAGAATCAGTCTTCGACTCGCCATTTTTAGAAGTAGCTAGAACTGCCTTTTCGCCAACAACGATCAGAAACATTAAATTCGCAATCTCGAGTCTTTCCGTAACAGCGTTGAAAACTTTACGGATTTCAATATTTAAAGAAAACTCGGAGTTTTTCATTGGTGCGATTAAACAAGTAATTCGACAGAGGGAGCGGGAGAGTGTAAAGAAGCACGATTTTGCCGACATGTGTGTGACTTTACAAAGGAATGGAAAGCTTAGAGATCCGGAAACAGGCTTCGAATTGGAACCAACAGATGAGTTATTGGCTGCTCAAGCGTTTTTCTTTTTCAGCGCTGGCGTCGAGCCTACTGCGTCGGCTATATACGCGACTTTCATTGAACTTGGGAGAAATCCCGATATACTTCAAAAAGTCCATGACGAAATAGATCAAATCTGGGAAAAGTACCGCGGCAATCTTACTTACGAGGCTATAATCGAAATGGAGTATTTGGACAAAGTTCTGAACGAGGCTTTGCGAATGTATCCGCCTATCGGTTTTCTGACGAGAATGTGCGTTCGCGATTCCGTTTTACCAGTCGGAAACATAAAAGTATCTAAAGGGACTAAGATTCAGTTACCTTTGTTTGAGATTCATCATGACGCTAAATACTTTCCTGACCCGGAAGTTTTCGACCCGCAAAGATTTTTGGACAATAAGATGGATGACGTATTGTATCTGCCTTTTGGCAGTGGTGGCCGTAAGTGTATTGGTATGAGGTACGCGCGACTGCAAGCTAAGGCTGGTATAGTTCATGTTTTGAGAGAGTACAGTCCTAAAACTTCTGTTCGCGAAGGAGGAATAATGTATAGCAAGCAACAGGTACAAGTCCGCCCTATCAATGTTGATTTGGAGTTGGTTCCAAGGAAAGTCAAGACCAATTAGATTAGATACAGACAGGTACTTAGGTTTAAATAAAGTTGTTTTTTTTTGTTTGTTTAGTTGTAATTGTAAGTTCTCGATTATAGTCTATGTGATTTTAATACAGGGTGTTAGGGACAGCGTCCCGAATAGGGTGCAAGCAGACCATGAAACTGAACAACTTTCCCCTAGGAACATTTGTCACGAAACGAAAAAAATGTTTTGAATTCCCATAGTAAATGCGATCGCGATTTTGTATAGGCGGTCGAAAATTTTTTGTCGTTTCGTGACATATGTTCCTAGGGGAAAGTTGTTCAGTTTCATGGTCTGCTTGCACACTATTAGTATTCGGGACGCTGTCCCTTACACTCCGTATAGTGTTTATAAATTAGTTATTTTTTTCATTTCTAACCTGTAATTCGTAACTTATCCTGTATTTTCACGACATTTTAACACAATCACGATTATCCCATACACGCTGGAACTTAAAACAATTACGTCGATTTTTTAATCATATCACAGACAATAATCTAAATATTTCTATTCTTGTCTATAGCTTGTAAGAAAATCCAAAAACATGCCGTTTTGTTGCTTTCCCGTGGGTGTCGTAGAAACCGACTAAGGGACTCGATGGTTTCGTGTGTATTGCAATTTTAGACGACAGACTGACAATCTGTCACTATAGTGATGCACGGCCTTTCAAATGTTTGTCAGACGTGGCGATAACGACCGTAATGTTACATCGTTGACGCTCTACCTGCCCCTCTAGGGATATAAACGTGATGTGTGGTACTTTTGAGGACTTACCTCAGATCTAAACACCAAATTGTTTTCATGTTTCTTCTTTTTATCGTGCTTTTCGACTTTAGGCTCGATGTCTTTGACGTGAAGACTCAGAAGACTCGAGGCTGCGATCCCGGACACTATACACATGACAGGAGCCAGCACCAACATTAGACGCACCATTACACCCTGGGGGTTGAAATAGGGGGTAAATTTTTGTAAGGGGGTTGAAATAAGGGAGGGTTTGTAAGGGGTAGTTCAGCGATCAAAGTGATAAACAGTCATAGCGCGGAGACAACAGAATACTTCTACTCGATGTCGCTACGACGCGCTCTAGGTTCGCTTTCTCATCATAAAAAATCGTTAATTTACATCCTGCCTGCCTACCCCGCCCAGGATATAGGCGTGATTTGTGTGTGTGTGTAATTTACACCCTTGAATAGTATTGACGATGGGTATTGCGTACGGAACGTTGAAATCTGAATGGAGGATGTTGAGAGTTGAATAAAAAGTGTCGATATACAAATAAGGAATATGGAGACTCAAATGAAGGATATTGAGATTAAAATGAAGAATATTGAGATTCAAATGAAGGATGCTGAGATCAAATAAAGGATGTTGAGATTCAAATGAAGGATGCTGAGATTCAAACGAAGGTTGTTGAGATTCGAATAAAGGCTGTCAAGATTCAAATGAAGGATGTTGAGAGTCAAACAAAGGATGTTGAGAATCAAACGAAGGATGTTGAGATTCAAATGAAGGATGTTGAGAGTCAAATGAAGGATGTGGAGAGTCAAACGAAGGATGTTGAGATACAAATGAAGAATGTTGAGATTGGAATGCAGGATGCTGAGATTCAAATGAAAGATGTTGAGATTGAATTGCAAGATGTTGAGAGACAAATGTGGATATGTTCAGTTACAGGATTTTACGCTTGGAATATACGTACCGCGAAGTAGATACTAAGCACACCATACAGAATAATGAAGATGTTTGCATCAGTGAGCTTGGTGAAGCAGAAGTAGAGTCCGGCGGGGAACAGGAACACCAGAACTTGCAGGTCGAAGTAGAATGAAGCCCAGGAGGTCGGCTGATGCTCCGACACTGACGCTGTGGGTAGAAAATAATATAAATAAATTTGACATCTAGTGTTGAACTAGTATTTACGCTACTAAGGTGCAAACATATTAGTTGCAAATATTTTAAGGGGTGAATCAGCCCATGAAACTGAATAACTTTCTCCAAGAAACATAGGGTCGAAATATGAGAAATTGTTTTGGACCTCTCACATAAATTGACTTTCTTGGTTGATAATTTTGTATGGGAGGTCCAAAATTTATTTTTATATCTCGACCAATGTTTCTTGGGGAAAGTTGTTCAGTTTCATGGGCTGATTCATCCCTTAAAATATTTGCAGCTAATGTTTTTACACCTTATATAAATGAATTCGGTTGTGGACTGGGTCATTAATAAAATATAAAAGTTGTACGCATAAAACTATTGTCCGAAAATACTTTCGGACTTCATTCATCATTTTTCAAAATATTCAAAGTTTGAATTAATAAATAGACAAAATTACATAAAGGTAAGTGTTCTGACGCCATTCAAAATAGTAATCAATGACGTCATACATTCCTATTTTCATACAAAATACCGTTTCAGATAGTTTTAAAAAGTAGCTCACTTGACCTGCCGGTCCACAACCCTATTCTGCTTGAGGTTCTCGGTTAGGGAATTGTTTTTATTTTCAATCGTCGCTATTCATCTGAAACCCAGACATAAAAAAATTGTTACGTACCGATAATGGGGATGTGGTTCTTGGCATATGACGGGTCCAGAAGCGAATAGAATCTGCCGGTCCATGGAGATATTTTACCTGCAAAAAAAAAACATAGAAATTATAGTGAATACTGATGGGGTGCATTCAGCCCATAAATCTGAACAACTTTCCTCTAGGGATATATAAGTCAGGAAACGTTAAAAATAGTGACATCACCAAACAAATATTTCTGAATTAATATGAAGCTTTACAATACATTTCGACAGACAATTATTATACAGTTCTTCGGTAATTTGATAACAGGATTTGTAGATAGATCATCCCTTTGAATATATGTTTATTATGGACTATGTTGATGTTCGTTTGTTAGTTGTTATGAAAATTCATGACATGTTACTAGGATATTAGTACCGACCAGTGGCTGTGAGGATGACGACTCCCGTGCCGAGCGTGGCCAGCAGCGTGGACACCAGCGCCTTGAACAGCAGCTCGAAGTTGGCGGGGGACAGCTGGTAGAGGCTGGACACTATGAGTTACCAGTGGCTGTGAGGATGACGACTCCCGTGCCGAGCGTGGCCAGCAGCGTGGACACCAGCGCCTTGAACAGCAGCTCGAAGTTGGCGGGGGACAGCTGGTAGAGGCTGGACACTATGAGTTACCAGTGGCTGTGAGGATGACGACTCCTGTGCCGAGCGTGGCCAGCAGCGTGGACACCAGCGCCTTGAACAGCAGCTCGAAGTTGGCGGGGGACAGCTGGTAGAGGCTGGACACTATGAGTTACCAGTGGCTGTGAGGATGACGACTCCCGTGCCGAGCGTGGCCAGCAGCGTGGACACCAGCGCCTTGAACAGCAGCTCGAAGTTGGCGGGGGACAGCTGGTAGAGGCTGGACACTATGAGTTACCAGTGGCTGTGAGGATGACGACTCCTGTGCCGAGCGTGGCCAGCAGCGTGGACACCAGCGCCTTGAACAGCAGCTCGAAGTTGGCGGGGGACAGCTGGTAGAGGCTGGACACTATGAGTTACCAGTGGCTGTGAGGATGACGACTCCCGTGCCGAGCGTGGCCAGCAGCGTGGACACCAGCGCCTTGAACAGCAGCTCGAAGTTGGCGGGGGACAGCTGGTAGAGGCTGGACACTATGAGTTACCAGTGGCTGTGAGGATGACGACTCCTGTGCCGAGCGTGGCCAGCAGCGTGGACACTAGCGCCTTGAACAACAGCTCGAAGTTGGCGGGCGAGAGGTGCGCGCGCAAGTACTGCGCGAACCCGTACAGCTGGCATAGACCGAATGTGCCTAGGGCCTGGAAACGAAAAATGAAAATCATTTTTAACATACCTACATTTGTCACGCTTTTATCACTTGGTAGGCAGAGCGTTTACGGCAGTTAATATTACGGTCCCGACCGCTACGTCTGACAATAAGTATTTGTGTTTAATCTGTATGTTTTTGTTTGTATGATTATTTACAAAAAAAAAGTATGGAAGGAAGTATTAATACCGATGGTGCTGTGTCAATTATGCAGTACATTTACTATTATTAATTACTTATTAGTTATAATTCTGATGTTATTAAACTAGATGACGGGCAGGTCAAATAAGCTTCTATTTAAACGATATTTTGTATGAAAATACTGAGTGATGACGTCTTAACTCTTTATTTTGGATGGCATCATATATTATTTTGCTGTTTATTAGTTGAAACTTTGAATATATTGTAAAATGATGAATGAAGTCCGTAGTATTTTTGGACAATAGTTTTCAGTGTACAACTTTTGTATTTTATGAATGAACCAGTCTTTTATTCATAGTCAATCTCACCAGCATATGCTCGGAGCTCTGCACGGGCTGGAAGCCCACGAAGGAGATCTGCATGGAGAGTATGGTGCCCACGCAGTACAGCGTGCTGTACGCCACGTACACGCGCGCCGAGAACCGCCCGAGCAGCATCAGCGCGAGCACGTGCAGAGGGATCAGGTTGATCAGGAACACGTAGCCTCCCCATGATGATACCTGCGGGGGAAACGTTTCATACGTATTAGTAAATAAATACATACAGAGTGTAAGAGACGGTGTAACGAAAACTTTGCAGGCGTGATCAGACCATGAAACTGAACAACTGTTACCTAAGGACAACTTTTATTTATGGAGACTATGATGGAAAACGAAAAAAGTAAGTTTTCGGGTTCTCATACAAAGTCAGTCAGCTGATTGGGAATTTTGTATGGGAGGTCGAAAAAATTTTCACGTTTGCCAACATAGCCCCCATAGAAAAAGTTGTTCCGTTTCATGGTCTGATCACGCCTGCAAATTTACACCCTGTATACATAGAGAGCGGTTGGTAGGCTGGATGGCGAGAGCGAGAGATCGTTTATTGTGGCGTACTCTAGAAGAGGTCTACGTCCAGCAGTGGACTGCGATAGGATTAATGGATGCTGTGTGATGTGATAAAATGAAGTCACTTACACCCAAATAAATATTTCAAACTAAGGAGCGGATTTTAATGGGGTATTTTGTAATAAATAGTGATTCAAAAGGAAGGTTTATATGTATAAACCCTGCTGAATAAATGTCATATTCCCATGAGGAAATAGTATGAAGTGGGTCTTTCTTTCTTTTCGTTTTGTACACCAACAACGATTCAATGAGTGGGTGAAAGTTTGATGGAAAATCAGTCCCAAAGTGTGTATACTACCTTCCTGGAAATATGCCAAGTTCGTAGACAACAATGTACGCTATCTATGTAATAAATTATGTGAGATATTGTGTTTATTATTATTATCAATCCCTTTATTTAAACATATACATAATTCTTACATTCTTAACACACTTAAACTACACAAAAGTTTATCTGTGTGCTGCATATTCCTCTTAAAAGTAATTAATTACTAAATCATGCAAAACAACTCATAATTATAACTAAGTAGGTACTATTTGAACACGTAAACACCGAGCGCGCATAGGCTTAGCAGTGTTACCTATCGGCCAGCTTATTCAAAACCGGTCGCCAGGACCACTCCGCCCGCACACACGGAGCCCCGCGCACGGGTCGCTACCGTTAGCCGCATTTCCCTGTAGATTTGAATGGAATAACTTTTTGATTTTCCATTTAATGTTCTTCTCATTCACTTCCTGTCTAAAGTCAATAGGTAAGTGCTCATTAATTAGTCTAGGCACTATATAGCCAGTCGTGTGCTTTCCGTAATGATTAACGGCGCTTATCGTAACCAACTTCTGCAAAACAGTTTGTCGAGTATTCTTGCAATGGTTAATTTTATTATTATGAAATTTAAAATAATTTTCGCAAAGAAGAACTACGTCTTTTTTTATGTTAACGGGCAGAACATCACAATGCCTAAACAAATCTAAATCGCTTCCGCTACATTTCTTCCTGATTTTAGGAGAAACAACGTGCTTTAATATTCTCCTTTGCAAATCCACTATTCTATACAAATACGACTTAAAAGTCCTACCGTAGCTACTGAGTCCATAAGATACAATGTTAAAACCACATTTGGCTGCAATTTAAGTAGGACATACTCAGGTACATTTTTCTTTATATACACATATGTATGCATGTTTTATCTATGTCATAAATATTCATATGTGACAGATGATTTATATATTTTCTTGCATAGTACCAACAGTTGTACAAACTGTAACTTTAACGGTATTTTGAACATATTATGTAAACTAAAACAAACACTCAATTGGTAGGTTTGTCAGTTTTATTATGCAGAATTTCTATAACATTTCATAGTACAAGGAACGCAAGATATTTGTATGAAAGAGCAAAAACCAGCATACTATAGGAAACATACTGGCGTGAAACTTTCATCTGGTTGTTCTATGATTGAGTTTTCAATTACAATAAATATCATTGTAATCTATTCTGGTTTGGCATTATCAAAACCAGACTCAATCAAGTCCAATTCTCTTGATTTTGGCCGCACATCTCTTTCGATATTCCTGTAATTCACTTAAATAAGAAAACCCATGAATAGAAACTGGGTAATTTTCAATTTAATTGCAATTTTCAACAGCGATTTTTTAAAGATTTGTAGAAAAAAGTTGTTGAGTTTCATGGTCTACTGGTGTAGACCATGAAACTCAACAACTTTCTTCAAGGAACATAGGTCAAATACATAGTTTTATTTTACATTTCACATCCCTTGCGGGGTAGGCAGAGCGTAAATGCCGTAAATCGGCCACTGACGCCACGTCCGACAGAAGTTCTAGGATAACTTCAGAAGATTGGGTATTACCGTAGTGACAGGTTGTCAACCGGCCGACGGTGCCCCCTGGCTGGCCAACACATTTAGCATTGAAGGTCCAAAATTTTCCTTGGGAAAAGTTGTTCCATCTAGAGTTGTTTACTCACCCTTCAAAATGTTCTGTTGTTATTTTTGTAGATACTTGCCATGTAAAAGTATGCCAGCGCGCACATAGTCCCCCACAGAATGGTTCCTGTATTGACAGCCTTGATCCAGAAGTAGTATGTCAGCAGCATGCAGAATATAGCTATCCCCTCGTTGTCGTAGCTGCCGGCGACTGACCGACTGATGTAGCCGGGCACTATGGCTATCATGCCCGCTGCTACCAGCCCTGCGCCTTCGTCCTGGGTGAGAAAAATATTTTTTTTTTTACAGACTTCAAAAAAGGAAGGTACTCAATTTGACATGTATGTTTGTAATAATAACTATGCTAGGTGTTCATCCATGTTACCCTTATCTGTTTGCCGAGATTCACGAAAATCAGTACCTACCTAGTTTTAGCGTAATGTGCATGTTTGTATGTATGTATGTTGATCGCAATTATCTCGCGTTTGCTGAACCGATTTTGATGCAGTTTTCACCATAGTATTTGCCATACTTAGGAGAATATTTTGGGTATATTAAGCGACATAAAAATGGAGGTTCGCAATTTTATATGTTCTGCAAAGGTGGTTCTCTATTTAAAAAAGTAATTCATTTATTGAGATAATTTCGAAAGAGTTTTGGAAATACACTTGAGTTTTTATGAATTTCCTTCCTAAATGGCATTCAAGCATTTCCTATTTCATAGGCACAGTAGAAAATGATAACAAAAATTTAAATAATATTCTGAGAAATTACCTGAGCATTCATCATTCATTGAAAATGCATTATCAAAATCAACTTACAAGCTATAACTCTGAGCCATATTTATGTTTTCTAGAGGATTCCTGCTTTTACTGCAGGCGAAAATCTTTTACCATTGGTAGTGGATACTACTAGAAATTTTGCGTTGGCTTATAATACCAAGAAGTTGATCAAAGCCAGGTTGATCAAAGCATACAAGTCGATTTGATGGCCTTTTTATTAAAGCTACTTTTTCTTCTTCTTAAGTTCACTTTGATGAGTTTTTCCAAGAGAAGTTATTATTCATATTATCAACCAAGTGGTTGACCATCTAATCTAGGGTCCATATTTATTAATTGCACTCAGCTCTGAGATGAATCTCAAGAGTGATTTGGACAAATGTCAGTAAATAACTAACAACATTTCAAAATCGCACTCAAGATCGATCTCCAGAGTTGAGTGCAGTATATTAAATACAGGTCTAAGTGGACTACGACTGCATCCAACTTTTATCCAAACTAAAGTAGTCAAAGTTACTTTCTACAAGCACACTTTGATTAGTGTCAACACAGCTTAATTTAATAAACTCTTAAATCAAATTATTTTATAAGAATTAGAACATACCTTCAACTCCTTGGTAAGCAAATAAGTGACAATAGTGGTGAGCGATGAGAAGAACGGTGCAAGGAACACACAGACGTTCCTGATGTCAATTGTTATGTTCAGGAACTGCATTATGTTGTACAGAGTGGCTGAGGTGACCATCAGACCAGGGTAGATGGTACCTGCAATGTAAAAATAAACTTTATGAATAGGAACTTTAGTACATAACTAGAGATAGAGGCCTGGTATTAGTTACATGCTGTTTAGTTAGATTGGCCAGTCCTGAGGCAGTGTGGTAAGGGGTACTTTTAATTATTTAGTCCACCTGAGCCACATCTATACTAGATTAAAATTAAACACTTTTATGCTGAGCAAAATACCATATTCACAGGGTATGCTGCTGCTATTTGCTGTGTGATGCCGGCTCAGAATAGCATCACCCCATTTCCTACCTGTGGGCGTCGTAAGAGGCGACTGAGGGACTTGAGGGTTTCAGGTGTATTGCAACTTTTAGGCGACAGGCTGACAACCATATTTTTACTGCCGTTAACGCTTTGCCTACCCCGTAAGGGATGAAGGCGTGAATTTGTGTATGTGTGTATGCTGCTGCTAATTTTTTAAACATTTTCTTAGTTACTTTTTAGAACACAATTATAAACCTCTTATCTCAACTATTGCCAATCCATAATGAAGTTAATCTAATTCGTCGTCGTCGTCGTCGTCGTCGTCGTCGTCGTCTCAGCCGATAGACGTCCACTGCAGGACATAGGCCTCCCCCAAGGATCTCCACGATGATCGGTCCAGCGCCACCCGCATCCAGCGGCTTCCCGCGACCTTCACCAGATCGTCGGTCCACCTTGTGGGAGGCCTACCTACGCTGCGTCTACCGGTCCGTGGCCGCCACTCGAGAACTTTCCGGCCCCAGCGGCCATCGGTCCTACGAGCAATATGCCCCGCCCACTGCCACTTAAGTTGCGCAATCCTTCGAGCTATGTCGGTGGCTTTGGTTCTTCTCCGGATTTCCTCATTTCTGATTCGATCGCGGAGAGAAACTCCGAGCATAGCCCTTTCCATTGCCCTTTGAGTGACCTTGAGCCTTCTTATGAGGCCCATTGTTAGCGGCCACGTCTCAACTCCGTAAGTCATCACTGGCAACACGCACTGATCCCAGACTTTTGTCTTGAGGCACTGCGGTAGTTGTTGAGAAGAGAAGATGTTACGTAGCTTCCCGAACGCTGCCCAGCCGAGTTGTATTCGACGATTGACCTCTTTCTGAAAGTTGGACCTACCCAGCTGGACTATTTGTCCCAGGTAGACATACTCGTCGACAACTTCCAGAGTAGAGCCCCCAACTGTCAGAGTAATGGGTGCAACAAGAGAGTTTGACATAACCTTGGTCTTGTCCATGTTCATTTTTAGACCCACTTGTTGGGAGGCTCTATTGAGGTCATCGAGCATTGTACCGAGGTCCTCCAGGGTTTCCGCCATGACCACGATATCGTCGGCAAAACGAAGGTGAGTCAGATACTCGCCGTTGATGTTGATGCCAAGTCCTCTCCAGTCCAAAAGCTTGAAGACGTCTTCCAGTGCTGCTGTGAACAGTTTCGGTGATATTACATCTCCCTGTCTCACTCCTCGCTGCAACTGGATAGGTTTCGAGTCCTGGTCCTGAAGTCGAACTGACATGGTGGCGCTTTCGTACAAGGACTTCAACACTTCGATATACCGATAGTCAGCTTGGCACCGCTGAAGAGACTGAAGTACGGCCCATGTTTCGATCGAATCGAAGGCTTTTTCGTAGTCCACAAACGCGAGGCAGAGTGGTTGGTTATACTCTTCAGTCTTCTGTATAACTTGCCTCAGCGTATGAATGTGATCCACGGTGCTAAAGCCTTTTCGGAAGCCGGCTTGTTCGGGAGGCTGGAAGTCGTCGAGCCTGCGTGTGAGACGATTCGTTATGACTCTTGAGAACAGCTTGTAGACATGGCTCAGAAGCGTGATCGGTCTGTAGTTCTTCAGCAAAGACTTATCGCCCTTTTTGAAGAACAGCATCACCACGCCTCTGTGCCATGCCTGTGGCGTTTTGCCCTCGAGTATGACAGAGTTAAACAATTTCTGCAGTGCTTTAAGTATCGGTTTACCACCGGCTTTCAGAAGCTCTGCCGTAACTCCATCATCACCCGGCGCCTTGCTGTTTTTTAGCTGTTTCAGAGCCATACTAATCTCGTACAAGCTGACGTCCGGGATGTCTTCTGTGTAGTGCCGGGTTAATCGAGCTCTTGGATCTGCGACCCGATTATTGACAGGTGTGCATGTTGTCGCGTATAACTGTCCGTAGAACTTCTCGACCTCTTCCAATAGCTCGGGCTTGGACGATACGATTCTGCCATCGTCGGTCTTTAGCTTCGCTAGTTGGCTCTGGCCTATCGACAGATCCCTAGCAAACACCTTGGAGCCTTTGTTGCGCTCAATTGCCTCTTCAATACGGTCAGTATTAAATTGGCGTATGTCGCGGGTCAAAGACTTAGAGATCTGCCTATTGAGCTGCCGATATTGGGAAGTATCCTCCGACGACTGCAGAATCATCTAGCGTCGTTCCTCCATGAGCCTCGAAGTATGGTCTGAGATTTTTTTGGTTCTGTTCGTACGATTGGGTTTGAAGAACTTAGAGCCAACCGTAAGGACAGTTTCCACAACCCTGTCGTTATAGTCGTCCACGTCGATACACTCACCCAGGCAATCGAAGCGGTTTTGCAGGTGGAGCTGAAAGCTCTCAGGGTTTTGGATTTGGGCAGGTGCTGGTCGGAGCGTAGACTTCATCAGACGTGATCTCTCGGCTTTTACATTAAGATTCAACGTGCCTCTTACCATTCGGTGATCGCTACCCGTTTTGAACGAATTGATCACAGAGACATCGTTGAATATTTAAAGTTAAAGTTAATCTAATTAATTCATACAAATGTGATTTACAGTTTAAATGCATTACTTATCAATTAGATAATATGTGGGCTGGACATTCTTGTGATTGCAGGTGAGTTAAAACCACTTTGATAGGAACTTAAGTATACATAATAATATTTCTTACCACCAATGATTCTTCCAAGTGGGTACCATGCTCGGTCATCAAACCAGTTGTGGAAGGAGTAGAAGCCCTCCTCGGTTAGGAACCGGGTCGTTCGGTAGTTGAAATACGGGTCGAACTCGTGGATAACACTCTCGAAACGCAGCACGGAGAATAAACGAGTTGCAAACGCTGAAATGTTACAAAATATTGATACAAGACTTAATTAATGTAGTACGTTCAACGATATGGTTGCTGTGGTAAATATTCAACAATAGACCGAAACGAAATGTGTTTTTGTAAAGCGAATACAAGCATATAAACGCCGCCATTGCTTATCATCAAAGACCACGTAAGTCCAAAACAATGCTGCCAGAAACTTGCTGTTAGGTGGTGGCAGGCGTCGGCATAGGGCCACAGGATCACAGGATCACTGGAGAAAGGAATATAACACTTACACAATATCGCTGCCATTGATAAAACAGCCAATTTCAACAACGTGAGTTGTTTGTCCGAAGAGAGGTGAGGCAGCCTCGACCTCGCTTGTGTTTCCACCGTCATGTCGACTGGTATGTTCTACACTGTTTCAACAAATATTCACATCCAACAAACTAAAACTATTGCTAAAATAAATGAAAATAATCGCCGGCAACCTATCACTATTTTCAGCCACCGACGCAATTTGACAGATCATGAGCGGCGTGGCAGAATTTGTTGCCAATCCATATTATCGTACATTTTTGGTAGACAAGAGATGTCCGTATTTCTCGAAGAAAACAGTAAAGCACTGCATTTGAAACGCTGTCTTGTCAATAGTCTGATTTGAAAAATTATTGTTTTTCATCAGAAAATAATCTTATTATTATTTTACAAGCAAGATGTATTCATGTGGTAGTAGTGTATTGAGAAAGTAGAAATATTTATTAGTGAAATAGCAATAATGTATGCAGTTCCGTTCCGTTCCATCATCTAATTGCAGACGTGCGGACTGCGCGAAATTCTTCGGTAGTTATTTAGTGATAAAAAAGACGTTGAAAGAACAATGAAAGCATGAAAAATTCATATCACAATCACAATAATACATCTTTAGAAAAGACTGCAAATAAAATTAGTTCAAGATTTGCAAATTTGCTGGAGATAACGTGAAATGAAACGTTACTGTCATCATCCACCAGCTGTCAAAAAATCCCTGATTTTTCTCAGCTTCCGTTTCTCTCGCTCGCACATCCCTATATCCCTTTTGTATAAATTTTCTTTCTTTTTCCCGCATTTCCACTTTGTTATCGGGAAAGTGGTCGCGATCGCGAACCATGCGCGGATTTATTTATTTTTAGATAAGATTTTGTGAGAATAGGTAGTGTTAGTATTTTCCCACGCTAAAGCAGTTCCGTGCTACCAGTTCACATAAAAGTTGTACAAAAACTGGTATTGTCCAGTCGCGAAACGGTAGTGTGACTAATGTTATAGGAAGTCTCGATGACTGTGTTGAGTGCTAAGTGGTGGTGATGTCTGAGAGTCCATCGTTAGAAGACGACATCCCGAAGCCCTTGCTAGAGAAAGTCGCTGGAGAAAATGTGTTTACGCCGAAGATAGCGACGCCGATCTACGCTGGTTCAGTGAAGCTGACGCACAGGATATCTGACGCTGGTGAGACGGAGTCTTTTCTGACGGACGCTCAGCGCAATGAGCTCGCCCTACAGCAGCTATTCGAGAATGGAGATGGAGAGGCTAGCGCGTTCCAAGAGGTAAACATAAACAATGTAATATGTAGATCAGAAATAAAATAAATAAACTGATCATAATATGCTTCTAACACATGCCATTTTCTCTATCAGCGGGCAAAGTTCATTCCAGTTCCAATTTCCAAGAAGTAAACATTAACAATGAAAAAAGTTTAATATTTATTTATTTATTTTAGACTGATCATATGCTTCCGACACATGCCATTTTTTTCTATCAGTGGGCAAAGTTAATTCCAATTTCTTACCCATTTTAATTTAACTAGACTGTTAGTACATAACAGGTTTGGTACTAAGTTATTGAATGGGTACTAAGTTCTCATTGGAACTAGTCTTGGAATCAACTAAAATTGGAATGCTGTTGGTAGTAGTTATCATTATCATGCATTGAACTATAATTCTTTCATAAACAATTAGTAGTTTGCTGGGAACAAGGTGGCTATTTTTGCTTGAATATGCTATTTTCTTGAATATTTTGGTTGGATAGTTGAGGTCAGGAAATGTAGTTTGTGTGTGGGTTTTGGAGCCCCGAGAGACATTAAGGTGTAATGGATGTACCAGCCCACTAAACTGTACAACTTTCCCCAAAAGACAGTTTGAAATATCGAAATAAGATTTTGGACCTCTCATACAAAATATACTAACCAAGTCAGGGTTGTATCTTTGGTCCAAAAAATTGTTGTCCTTGTTCCTTGGAGAAAGTTGTTCAGTTTCGTGGGCTGGTTCATCCCTTAAAAGGAAGTTAGTACCTTTCCTAAGAGCTTGTATTTCAAGGGTTCTACTTACATCTACATTTCTCATCTTTTCTGATTGTGTTAATCATTTGACTTGTAAATTATTTTTTCCTTTGGTACCTATATTACAGTTTTATTTTAGTTTTTTTATCACACCTGACCATAATCTTTATTAGATTATAAAAACATCTAGGTATGCTTATCCAGTTAAAGTCAAGAAAATCTTATCTTCTAGATTGGAACATAATAGTTGTTAAGTGTGTGAAATACTTATCACAGAATAATACCTAGGGATTTCCAAAAAACTACATTTTTATATGGATATTATATTTAGGTTTGTAAGTCATTGTTTGAGATAATAGCTTTGTACAAATTTTAATAAATAGAGTACACAAATTTTGGCTAATACAATGTGTTATTCCCACTTATGGTGGATGAAGTGTGAGTGTTCATGTGGTGAGTTTTGTAGAGATTGGCTTATAGCCAAACTCCTAAAATTGTTTACAATATGTTTATTTTTATTTGGCGGTGGAAAAGAAAAAGCTTAAACTATAGAAAGCTTTTAGACAAAATCAAAAACGTTTCTTTCTATATTTAACTTGTTATTTTTGACCTACATCTTATTCTTATTATAACATTCATAAATAACCATGAATTATATATGTTTACTTGGCAATAACAATGGATGTGAATGCTATGTATACTCAGTTATTACTCGTATTAGCCAGAGATATGCATTTCTAATTCAAATAGCTTTATTGGAAATCTCATCAGTCCTCAACATATGAATTATTACTATAATTTTTTTATACTGTGCAGGGTGTGAGGGATGGTGTTAAGAAAACTTTGCTGGCATGATCAGACAATCAAACTGAACAACTTTTACTATGGAGCCTATGTTGGGAAAAGAAACAAAAATCTAGTTCTAGTACACAGTTAGTCAGCTGATCAGGAATTTTGTATGGGAGGAAGGCCGAATTTTTTCTCTTGTTTGCCAACATAGCTCACATAGAAAAAGTTGTTCAGTTTCATGATCTGATCGTGCATGGAAAGTTTCCGGTACACTGTCCCTTACACCCTGTACAATAACTACAATAGGCATTATGACTGGCAAGTCAAATGAGCTACTTTTTAAACGATATTTTGTACGAAAATATGACAGAGATGATGTCATGGCTCTCTAGTTCGACGACCGATGTAGCGCAGTGGTAGTGCGACTGCCTCTGACGCAGAAGGTTCCGGGTTCGATTCTCGGTGGATCACTCACAAAGTTGATATTTATCACTTTGTGAATTTGTTCCCAGTCTGGTTAGGACATTGCGGGCTGAACCACCCGATTGTCCGTAAGTAAGATGGTTCCGTGTTTCGGATGACACGTTAAGCCGTAGGTCCCGGTTGCTGTCTATGATCACTTAGACGGCGGTCGTTACACAACCATGTCAGAAGCCTGCTACTTGTAGTAGGCGGTTGAAAAATTCTGACACTAGGGTTCATCGGGTCGTTGGACGACTCGGTGTCCCACACGAAAAGAAGAAGAAGAAGAAGAAGTTTGGCTGGCGTCAAAAGACTTTCTTTTATATTATTTATCTGTTTAATAATTCAAATTGTGAAGATTTCGAAAAACTATAAATGATGTACCTACGAGTATGTAGTATTTTTCGACAGAAGTTTTAAGTGTACAACTTTTCTATTTTATTAATGACTCAGTAATCTAGCGAATCCGCCAACGTATACAATAATTTCAGCTATTGTATTATTTTAACTTCTATTAAGAAGCGATGTCTACTTAGTTCTTAAAACATGTACGAAGGATAAATGGCGAATGCTTGTTTTCCGCAAATGTGTTTAAATATAACTAAGTTCGCATCCTGCTGCGCTAACAGCTTCTGCATTACGTTTTTCAGTGTTTCACAAACTTTATTAATAATTTAAATACACATCACGCCTTTATCCCTCGCGGAATAAGCAGAGCCGTAAACATACATAATACATACATATATACATATATCACGCCGTTATCCCTTACGGGGAAGGCAGAGCGCTAAGGGCCGCAACAATACGATCGATGTCGCCACGTCTGACAAATATAGAGGGCCGTTTGAGATAATATTTTGTATTACTGTAATGACAGATTGTCAGCCTGTCGCCTAGAAGTTGTAATACACATAAAACACGCAAGTCCCTCAGTCGCCTCTTACGACACCCACGGAAAATGGGGTGATGCTATTCTAAGCCGGCATCACATGACAAACACGGTCGATATCGACACATCTGATAAATTGACCGTTTCAGTTAAGTCGTGCATCACTATAGTGACAGGTGGTCAGCTTGTTACCTAAAAATGCAATACACATGAACGCTCGAGTCCCTTAGTCGCCTTTTACGACACCCACGGGAAAGAAATGGGATGATGATGAATGTAAAATACGTTTATTATGATCAAATCAAATTGACCAACCACCAGATGATGACAGTAACTAGGAAAACTTGACCCTATATAAGAGTCTAAATCAACCGACTCCGGGCTGGTGTAGGAAAGTGCCATGAAAACAGAGTCGAGTGGAGTTTGTCGATGGATGACAGTTGCGATTGCGGTGCAGTCCAAACTATCGGGCATTTACTATCCTGCCCTAACTGTCCAAACTCATGCACGCTTCAAGACCTCCAGGAAGCAAACGCTAGAGGCATTTCTGTGGCCAACCACTGGAAAAAGGTTATCTAAGTTGTTACCATCATCGACTCGATGAAGAAGACGAAGAAGAGCCAAAATCCAAAATCTGTATCTTTATTAAATCTTAGTAGTTATCTCATATAACATAGCGTAAGAACAGTTAGTTAATCAATGATTTCCCCGAGTTTGAAAACCACTGAGTAGCTGTGAATGTAATTTGATTCTTCTATAGTGTATCCCGAATCGCAATGTGGGTTCCGCGCCCAACGTTCCACGACAGATATGATATTTACACTTCGCCAACTGCAAGAAAAGTGTAGAGAGCAGAAAACACCTCTGTTTGTGGCGTTCGTAGACCTTAACAAAGCCTTCGACACCGTTAGCAGAGAGGGACTTTATACTGCACTTTTAAATATCGGGTGCCCTCCAAAACTCCTGAGTATCATTAAATCCTTCCACGAGGACATGAAAGGTTCTGTTGTTTTTAACGGCAATACATCTGAGCCGTTCGAAATGCGTAGAGGTGTTCGCCAAGGCTGCGTGTTAGCTCCTACCCTGTTTGGTATTTTCTTTTCATTGCTTTTCAAAGTTGCTTTCGGCGATGACCAACAGGGTATCCACCTGCACACAAGGGCTGACGGGAAGCTATACAATATCTCGCTTCTAAAGTCTAAGCGTAACCGCGATGACTTATTTGTCGATAGCCTTCTGTTTGCTGACGATGCAGCCTTCGTTTCAAATTCTCAAAGCGAGCTTCAAAACATTATCGATAAGTTTTCCCACGCGTGTTCTCTGTTCTCCATGTCCATTAATGCCAAAAAAACAGTAGTGCTAGCTCAAGGCGCAGAAGCTCCACATATAATGCTCGGTGGCGTTCCCTTGGACATTGTCGACAAGTTTTGCTACTTGGGGTCGACTGTGTCGAACAATCTCACACTTGATGTTGAGATCAATACGCGTATCGGCAAAGCGGCAACCATGTTTGGTAAGCTGAGTACAAGAGTATAACAATAAACATCTAACCACTAAAACCAAGATTATTGTTTACCAAACTTGCGTTTTAAGCATACTCTTGTACGGAGCTGATACCTGGACATCGTATGCAAAACAAGAGCGTCGACTTAACTCGTTTCATATGCGCTGCGTAAGAAACATCTTGCATATAACCTGGCAGGACAGAGTCACAAACGAGCGAGTTCTAGAAATTGCACAGCTGCCTAGCTTTACCGCCCTGCTCAAGCAGAGACGCTTGCGGTGGCTAGGGCATGTGCACCGAATGGAACCTTCGCGTCTACCGCGGCGTGTCCTGCTTGGTGCCGTAGCTAACGCCAAAAGAGGGGTTGGAAGACCCATGCTGCGTTTCAAAGATTGCGCCAAGCGGGATATGGCTGCGTTTGACATCGACCATCAAAGCTGGGAGAAGCTTGCTGAGGATAGGGACGAATGGCGAAAGCGTGTATATGATGGGCGTAAGTCTCACGACGACGCCTGGTTCTCTGGTCTCGCCAACAAAAGGCAAAAACGACACCTAAACATGCATGTTCCAGTCTATAATACCACCTTCACTTGTAGAGCGTGCGGAAAGTCATGCCGCTCCCGCATTGGCTTATATAGCCACGAAAAGTCTTGCCTCAGACACTGATTAAATCGTCTGTCACAGACGTGTGAGGCCAATGATGATAGTGTAGTGGTGTAGTGTGTAGTGTCTTCACACTATAATCGAAAAGTATAAATTTTTTGGCTTAGTTGGGGTAATTCAGTTTTAGTAATATAGTTCCTTAGTTGGTAAAGTTGAAGAACTGTTTCCCACAGTCCTGGATTGAAGTCCTGATCACAGTTGAGATTATTTGATTTCTTATTTTCGTTGAATTCAGTAAAATAACCATCAATATAGTAGGTACATACTTGGTTGGAGTTATTCTAATAGTTGTTGTGGCTTTCCTTAACGCAATGTTTGGCTTTGCCATTTTTGATTTTTGAGGTGATATCATCATTCCTTATTTACTTAGACTTCCAAATTACTAGGTACACAGTCATGACTGAGTGCGTCTGTTTATAGCTAGTGTATTTCTCCTTATTCTTTTACGTTACGATTCATGAGATGACTAATCGGGTCACATCATAGTGAGGCGCAGTGCTATCTGAAGAAGCCACTCTCGGTACAATACAAGGCCCTGTCGATAAAACGTATTTACTCCGTGCAAGTTTTTTCTGCCGTGTGATGCCAGCTTAAGAATAGCATCACCTCATTTCTCCCCCCGGTGCTGTAACAGGCAACTGAGGCTTGAGAGTTTTATGTTTATATGAATCCCTCAAACCTCAATACTTGTCAGATGTCGCGATAACGTCCATAATTATACGATCGTTAACGCTCTGCATACCCCGCGAGGGATAAAGGCGCGATTTGTGTATGCATGAGTTTTTTTCATACTTCTGTATTAATTTGAAACTTATATACCACACATCGGTAAGAGAAGCGGGTGGAAAGTTCTCTGATCTGATAGAAAATATAGAAAGCAAATAATTTATTGTATAAATACAATTATTATGACGATTCATATCATTTTCGGGCGAAATTGATCCATCCGAATCCGAAAACAGTGAACGAACACGCGATCGAAATCATACCGAGCTCGATTGGATTCCATTCCGATTACTTGTTCTCTGCTAGACTTTGATAGTAGCCAAAACAAATGCCTAAAATACGCTAGTAACAATATTAGGTGTAAAAATAATAGCTGCAAATATTTTAAGGGATGAATCAGTCTATAAATCTGAACAACTTTCCCTAAAGATCATAGGTCGAAATATAAAATAAATTGGACCTTCCTTCAGGGTTCGAAGGATATATATCATGATATATATCCGATATATATCCGATATATATCCAACGACTTTTTGTGATATATATCAATATTTTTTAGTATTTTTCGGTGTATTTCTACTTCTAGTGGTACATACATAGTACATACAGTAGAAAAGTTATAATTCAAACTTTTTTGTTTACTTATATGTTAATAGGTATTACGCAATAAACAATAAAATAAATGAGTAACGAAAAATTGGTAAACAAATATAAAATCAAGTAAATAAACCTAGATATGGATATTATGAATTACCCGCTGGTAGAACGAATAATTTACATTCAACTCGACTGATGTACGATCGAATACAAAATTATTATTATTTATTTATTGTTTAACAATTTAAATACATTTTTTAATAATTTATTATATTTATGTAAAACATATGCAACAAAGATACATAAATAATACTATAAAATAACAACCTGAAGTTCATACAAAATGGATATATATCAAAGTTGATATATATCGGATATATATCATAAATATCGGATATTTTCGAACCCTGCCTTCCTTACAAATTGTCTTGGTCGGTTGGTAATTTTGTGTGGGAAGTCTTTTTTTTTCATATTTCGACCTATTATATTCCTTGGTTGGGGAAAGTTGTTCACCCTTTAAAATATTTGCAGCTAATACTTTTACACTCTGTATAGGGTTGTACTAAAGTACTGAGGGTTGGTTGGTAGGTATAGGGTTCTATTCGTGAAAACTTTTCGCCGCCCTTAATGAACTTGCTGTACGAGTACTCGTCACGCTATTCTCTAGTGGCTAGCTAATAAACTTAAGTGCTTTGCAATTATCATTATTAGTTAAACTTTTTAGCTACCTTTACCCCTTTATATACCTACAGCTACATGTCAAGATGGATGCAGATAACGGCAAGTCGTTTTCCTGTGGGAACAGAGATGGTGGTTTTCCCATACCATTTACCACCCGGTGGTGTCAACTTCTGCTCCCCTGTATTTCGTTGGAATATGACACTTTCCTGTAGTATACAGCGTGTAAAAATATTAGCTACAAATATTTCAAGGGATGAACCAGTCCATAAAACTAAACAACCCCGGTCGAAGTATGAAAAAAAAATTGGCCTCCCATACAAAATTACCGACTGACCAAGTCATTCATATTGGAGATCCAAAAAAAATCTCATATTACTACCTATGTTTCGTGGGGAAAGTTATTCAGTTTCATGTGCAGATTCACCCCTTAAAATATTTGCATTTAATATTTTTACACCTTATATAGTAAGTAGCCTATAACGCAAGCTTTCAACGTAAGGGACAATGCAACTTTCTATTGAAGAAACTTCTAGTCTAGGGCTGAATCTCTTGAGATCAAGGGATCCTCTCTACAAATTTAAAATTACAATGATCATGTGTACAAATTATGCATGGCGTTGTAGTATGTGCCTCATCTATATTACGATAATTAGCTTATACCAGTTACGTGTTTTACATACCTACGTATAACATGCGAGTTTCTTTATAAACATCAGTTTCGACACAATGCTAGTACTGTTCACACACGTTTTCGTTTTTCTCAGCAATATCCGAATACTTTCGTGAATAATCAAGTTTGACTCTTGTGTACTTATGAATGAGTTATACTGCAATTGTGAGCCTTATCTGTGAGTGATATGATGCAATTTGGAAATAATGTGCAAATATAGAAACAAGCTGATTAGTGATAGCACATATTATGAATGAGTGAATATGTGTAAACTTTATACAACGTAATAAGGTACGAAAGTGAGTCTATTAAAGTGTTAAGAGCTAGTTAGTTTATAAGTACCTACTTACAAGTTTTATAAGGACTAGTCAATTATATAGAGAGCGCACTTGAAATAAAAATTAGCTTATTAAATATTAGTGTGGCGGCGCGCATGCGCTCCACATACAAGCCCTGAAACGCGGTATCGAAGTGTTTCCGCCGATCGCTATATAAAGTGTGTAAAAAAATATTTAACCAGCCCATTAAACTGAACAACTTTCCTCCAGGAACATAGGTAGATATATTAAAAAATAATTTAGAGCTCATAAACAAAATTACCAACTGAACAATGCAAATTGTACGGGATGTCAAAAAAAAATCTGATATTTCGACCTATGTTTCTTAAGGGAAGATGTTCAGCTTCATAGGCTGATTCACCTTTTAAAATATTTGCAGCTAATATTTTTACACCGTATATACCTACAACCTCCATATAATATGTCCGGTGGGACTAGTCGGTCCCCTAGTCATGGCGGGTAGCTACCCTTTTCCCTCCTCCGTCGTCACTCGGCCTGCTGGCCTCATCATCCATCACTCCTCCTATATTTGTATGAATCGTGTAAACTTTTGAATATATGTATCTGTTTATTGCTGTATGATGCTTAGAATAGCATCACTTCCTTTCCGCGGGTGTCGTAAAATACGACAACCTGTTGTACACCATTTTTACGAATTATAAAAATTTGAGCCCCGGTAGTTTTATTCCCAGTATGCTAACTGCTGAGCATATTAACTTTACTTGCTCCTTGATAGATTCTCTGACCTTTTATCTAAACTACCATGACCTATCTTTGGTTGTACATTGTGTTTATTAATAGGTCGTGTACTTTGAGGTCAACGATCGAATAATGGCATATAAATCGTGGTTTATAAATTCTTGCGTTTTTGTTTCCCCATTTAGTAACTTGTATGTTTATGTATTCTGCTGAAACATGCTTACAATGTTTTTCATGATCAATATTCAGAATTCGAATTTCGCAACAGTCCACTGCTGTACTTACATGGGGTTCCGGTATTTCCCATACTCATACGCCTGGCAGGCAGTAAGAGAATGCAGTGCAAGCGAGGTTCCTTTCGGATGATGATAGAATCGCCCAAGCCGCCACTACTGTAGCCATTGCGAGTAGATCACACTCCGCAACCTCTTCAAGCAACTGACGTCCTCGCCGGCAGGATCGCGGAGGTCCCTCATTTGCGCCTCACCCCGGGTAGATTCACTCCCGATCTATTTTCCTAGAACGACTCCTAAGCCCAAGGGCGTTTCATACCCTTGATCAATCTATCCTAATCTATTTCTAATTCGCCTTTTACGATATCCCCCATAATCAAATTGGGCTGTGGAAATTATTCTCTTATCTTTTGCTTACTGAAATGAACACTATTTTTGGCACAATACAAATATATCTTTGTAGTTATTAGCACTAAATAACCAACGCTTGCTCGAACGTTCAGAATGTTTTTGTTCTTGACACTCAAACGTTTTCTAGTGATACGTACATAATGATTGGTGATTAACATTTAGTATGCCAAAGTCATGAAGCTGAGAAATAAATGGGTGGAAAACTTGTAAAATCGTAGTTAGAAGATTTAAGACATTGGGTAAGAGCAACGATGCAACGGTTTTGATGCTATTTAAAAAAATAGATACCTATTGACTCAAGGGGAAGAACTTGTGTATAATACGTGTTAGGAAAGCATCTTATTTTCCCACAGGAAAGCAAGCAGCAGCGGTTGCGTGCGGCTAGCCGCTAATAAACAATAAACATACCTTATAAACAAATACACAAGTAAAATTTTAAGCCATTATCAGTCACTATCTGTTATCAATTCATCACATACCATCAGCCGTCACTAAGCAAACACAGATGAAGATGAATCATCATCATACAAGACAGTCTTGTAAGGTCGTTAGCGCTGAGGCGTTGTAGCATATAATTACGTAAATAATAAACCTATTAAACATAGTATTACTTTTTACTCATGGTTTAATTTCAATGAGTTCGCTTTTCCAGAGATGTTTAAGTGGTATTTTTGTGGTTCTGGTTTTTACTGGCAAAAGTAACGGACCTCTAATAAAGTGTTACGTAAATAATGTTGGTGCGTTGGTTTGTGGAAGTGTTCGTATGGATTATAAGAGAGGCTGTGGTGATTAGGACTTCGAGGCCTCGCGTGAAAAGGACACGCAAAGTATGAACAAGTGCTTTTACACAGACAAAACTACTATGCAGTAACATAATAATTATGTTACTGCATAGTAGTTTTGTCAAAATAACATGGCAACAATTATTGTTGCCATGTTATTTTCTGAAGGTATAACCTCAGATTATCTTCTTCTTCTTCTAAGTCGATGTCTCGTTCCTAAAGGACGTGACCATGGAGAGCCACTGCTCCACCAAATTTCTCCAGGCTCCGCGGTCTTGTGCCATATCGGTCAGATTATCAAAAGTCACTAAAATCGGCAGACACCATGTATAATCTTATTACAATAGTTGTATGAGTTAGCAGTTGTCGTCACACCAGCCTATAATAGTCCACTGCTGGATGTAGGCCTCCCCCAGGGTACGCCACAAGACACTAGCTCTCGCTTTTCGCCATCTGGCCGGGGGGCGTCCAACGCTACGCTTGCCGAAGCAGTACGTTAGCCCCTCCACGAAGCAATTATTTGTGTAGTTCTTATGAGGTGCCTGTTGTGTCATCTTGTTGTTGTTGAAGTCCTATGGCACCCCGCTTGTACAAAGGGCCCTAGAGAGTTTCCTCCATTCCTACCTATTTGGCGCCATGGTTATAACAAACGATATCCGGGCCCTTATAATTTAAATATAGCGACATCTGTTGACCTTAATACTATTAAGTCAATTGGTACCAAAGATGGTACCAGTATACTACAGTGGCTCAACCCTAGTCTTTGATGGGAGCGGGATTGGTTCGGTAACTGGATAAGAGATGGCGCTGGGAGTCATATTTAGGTCGATTGTTTGTGAAGGTGGGATTCGTGTGTGTGTGTGTGTGTGTGTGTGTGTGTGCATGTGTGTGTATTTATGAATGAAAATTATATAAAGTAGCGACGCCTGGTGTCGAGTAGGAGAATTATTTAGAAAATTCTATAAGTATGTGTGCGTGTGCGAAGGTTCCGGAGAATTCAAGAAAAATAATTTTCGAGAAAATGTTTCGAGATTGATCGATTTTAGGACTATATAAGCCGGTCGCACGGCCGTCGGAGGCAAGTTTAATTTTACCGAGACAACTCGCTGGATAAAGTAAGAAGGTTTCGAAGTAAAGTGAGAAAGTTAGTGAGTGTGCTGTGAGTCTGAAAGGTCTTCGTCCGCAATCAGCTGTTCGTGCCGTGTCAGCTGATTGATCCGCGGGTGAAGTTTGGTGTACCTAGTGCTGGTTATGAGGAAAGAGGAGCAGCTGTGTCGCTGGAGGGTGCTGATGCTGCCGGTCTATTCAGCGAGGGTGGAAGCTGTTTGTTCTGGATAGTTTTGTCGAGAGATACTGTTTCCTGGGACTCGCCAGATAAGTACAAGTTTTGCTATTCTAAATCTTGTCAATTGTAGCTAATGAATCATAGATTTTTAGGCAAGAAAACAGTCTAAACTAAATATCTAGGTCTAGGTTATACAGAATAGTCTAGTTCAACCTATTTTATATTTTTATAGATATTGACAAGATTTGGAAATGTTAGGCTTCTTTTTCTTAGGCTATACCTAGGTTTATTCTTGTTGAATTTTGTATTTGTTTTGTTGTCAGTTCCGTTTGAGTTCTTCATGCAAACCTTATCATTTCTGAATTCTGCAACCAACAACCATAATTTCTAAATATTTCAAAATCTTTTTTATTAATTTGCCTAAGCGATTGCTGATGTTTCAATATAGGTATATAGGTAGGCATACCCTAAATCTGATCCTATCCTAACCTCTTCTATTCTACCAGAATATATCAGGTCTGTGCCTGCACTGGACTATTTTATATCTACAGTTTTGATTTGTTCCTGTTGGGACTATCATATTAAAACTTTGCTGCTAAAGCGACTGAGGAGAAAATACTCTTTGTGTCTTGTATTTACATGGGCTTTGCTCAGTGGTATCTATTAATAACATTTACAACTAATACTTACCTATTGTTTTGCTTTATAAGCAAAATATGTTCACGAGGCTGAAAGTGGCTTTGTTCATCAGTGGATTAAAAATCTACTATATTTATCACCTACTTGTGCTTACTATTTTATAGTTAAGTACTTTCATCATACTAAAAATATGGCTGGTAGATTAGAAATCTCCCATCCTTTGTTTCCTGTCTAAGAACAGGTTTCAGATGTTAATATGCATCTTAAATTATTTTATTGCTTTATAAAATCTCTCATGGCTTGCCTGAGGATACCGGTGTGTTAACACATACCAAATTAATTGTCATTGAATGATGTATGACAACTGCTATCCAACGCTCCTGATATAATATACTTACCTATAGTATTCTATATGGCTGTAACGATATCTTGTTCCTATAATCATTTATATGACCAAAGGAGGTAATAATGGGTTTCATATCCACACTAGCCACATCTATCTATATCTTACAATGGGATTAGCATTAGCGTCTCAACCTACTATTGGCTCGCGGAATGATCTCATTATAAAGGGACTAATTTGCTAAATGCATACCCTTAACTTCCGTATGGAAATCATATAAATGTATGGGCAAGTTTGGTACAGTCTTTATATTGAATACTGGCCTGAAAGGTCAAAATAACAACAAGCTACTACTGAATGATTCCAGTTGGAATTATATTATTCAACTGATAATAATACATCTGACACATTGGTGTCTTCTGGCTGGTCATGAAGACTGGTTATACTAATACAAAATCTAATATTTGTTCTTAAAGAACATCTGAATCTGTTCAAAATCCTGATCATTTTTCCGTAGCGCTGCTTCAGCGCTACAGTGTCAGTGTTATGACACATCTTTTAGCAGGAGAATAATCTCCAAATCCAAATCCAAATCTTCAAGGGGACCTGTTGGGCAGCGTTCAGTTTTGATAATTGACTCCTTCCTTGTGGATGTTTTTGCATAATTCATGATTGTGTAAGAATATCCATGGGCAGGCATTTTGTCAAATATTGGATGTTGCTGGGTCGGAGGTCCATTCGATTGAGCGAGGATTGGGGGCTCGAATCGGTCTCGTTTGTCTGTCCCTGTTGTCCAACCTTATCCAACCAGTACTTAATGCCTACCTAATAGCTATTATAGTCCAAAAATTCCATATACCAGCTTAAAAGAACTATTGGTTTACTATATCTTATAAAACACAACGTATATAAGGGTCCTAACTATTATCTAGACGATCACAACTAAAATCTATATCACGAGCCATTTCATCTAGACTTCTATGTGAGGTCTAGACCTTCTATAGGTTCTATAGGTCCCGGGCCCTATAGCCCAGGGCTGAACTGTTACATGGTCTACGCTTGGTCCCAGGTTATTCCAACTGTGTTCAACTCGCTTTGTATTGTACGCCTCCAGGTCTTCGCAGTTGTGTCATAGTCTAATTTTTTTTCTGTAACTCAGGAGATAAGTATGCGCACAAAATTATGTATTATCGGGCCTCCTCCATTTTTTGTTTTGCGTGAGATGTCCTCGTTGGAAGATCTTTAAATCTGAGATATCGCTTGCTTACATTGCGATCAAGTGGCCACCAAAGGTATAACTGTAAAGACTAAAGTGTGTTCGACTTGTAAAGTGAATCACTCACTTCTGTTTAGTGTTTTCTTGTGAAGTGCATTTCTAATTCTAACTTCAAGTAGGTTTTAAAGAGGAATTCCTCAGTTGCATAATATTCTCCACTCGTAGAAAGCATTCGAATTTCAAAGTTTAACTTCTGCTGAATAGACTAGACTCCAAAAAACAATTAATAGGTTATGTTTAAAATATGATTCTTGCATAATATTCATTAGCTGTTCATTATCTAGCTTTTTACGTATTTATTAGCTACATAGCATAAGCATCCTCAGCGTAAATGGATCTCATTAGCTTTAAGGCGCTAAATCCTGTTAGAAATAGTTAAAAATATGCTAATTTCTCTAAATACGTACCTGTGAACGGGACGAACGAGACACACAACACAATCTAGACCCACGCCCACGTGCTTGTACTATACATACTTTTTCTACACTCTACTTCTTTTTCTCTTTTCTATCTTCTTGAACGTGTGTCTATCTTCTGCCAGGCGGAGAGGCGGGCGGAAGAGAAGATGGGTGACCTCCAAGCCATGTCGGTCCTCAGCATGTATAAGGACAACCTGTCACAGGATATGAACACGGATCGGTGAGTGTCTGTGTGTGTGTGTGTACTCACTGTTTTTGTGTTTGTTGTGTTGTGACTATAATCTTGAAATGACGGTTGATTTATCAGATATTTACGTAACTTATTGTGTATCAGTTGAGTGGTAGACAATTTTTTTCAAGTAGCCTGTTCGATGTCCTACTGCATTTCCTACTCAGGTTTTACATAAGTGTCTTATTGCTAAAAATGGTTTTACTTTTTTATATTGAACAATGAAGTAAAAAAATTATAATTTTGTTATTTATTTTCTTACTCTCTTAAAAAGACTAGATTTTCAAATTATCTACTCATACGATACTCAATATGTAGGCAAAAACATTTCGAACAAGTTAACAGAGAATGTTCATAATTTTAATCAACTAATATTCCATAAAGTCTAAAAATATTAGGTGCAAATATATTCAGAGGTGAATCAGCCCATGAAATTGAACAATTTTCCCGAGAAACATATATAGAAAATTTTTAGGACCTCCCATACAAATTGACTTCGTCAATTGGTAATTTTGTATAGAGGGTCTAAATTTCTTTCATATTTCGACCTATGTTACTTGGGGAAAGTTATTAAGTTTAATGGGCTAGTTCACCCCTTAAAATATTTGAAGCAAATTAAATATAAGGATGCACAACCAGCACAGATATATTGCATGGTTAGTATTTGGTAGATCAATTTACGAGTGACTTGATTTTCCATTGTGTTATCCTGAGAAATGTGCTAAACACTTGTGTAACGGAGTTTCAAGTTCGATAACCTTGTTTTTGTGTGCTGTTTTGCCTGAACTAATAATTAGTGTGGCTGTTAATTATTTTTATTACGTATCCCTAAAGATTTGAATCTTGAGTTCGTCATCTCAATCTGCGTGATGCCTCTAATTTTAGCTACCTAGTAATTTTCAATGTTAAGTCATTATTTTACTATTTAATTATGGTAGTATGAACACTTAATTTTCCTGTTTTGTGTCGGTTTTAGTTGTACATATTAATAGCTTTCAAATAACACTTGGTTTGTATTTTGTACTCTCATTATTTAGGTAGGTACCTATATAATTTATTAAATTATCAATCTCCTTGCCTTATCCACTCGTGGTTAAAGTAGTAACGAAATGTTTACTTAGAGATATAAGTGTACTTTTTGAGAACACGTACGTACTTAATAAAAGATACAAATTGAGCTTGTACCTGAGATATACTACATCGTATCTAATTATGTTGATTGTACGAGCCTACTCGACATTAGTTTATATTTCTTTATAATAAGTTGAATGCGTCACATATTTACCAACTTGCTGTATCTGCAGTTTACATGTACAATGCATTTTTACTTTAGTGTGCAATATACGCTCTACGAAGTCGGACCACATCTTTCCTTTAACAATTCCGCTCCGTAAATAACCAACAAACTATCTAACAAACAAATACAGTTAATAACATTCAAAGTGAAGAACTTGCTCCTTCATTTTTTGGTCCTTCGAGCCGGATCGTAGCTGGGACAGGATACAATCAGTTCGCGATCCACGTGCTGTAGAAGTGTGAAGTGTGTGACGTGTGTAATCGGAACTTCGATAGCAAATCGGTCAGACTGGCCTCCCACCAGCGGGTCTCACCAGTTTGATTGAGAGGGATCTTTGCACATATCGTTGTGAGGACACGGTTACACTTCTTTACAACAACAACATCAACCACAATGGATAACTTGTTTGAAAGCCAACTTATCATCGCGAAAGCGATCGGCAGAATTGAAGAGAACTTCTTCAAGGACAACAAGGATTGGAAAAATGCCGATTACATCAAACAGCGAACGGACTCACTAAAGTCTTTGTGGACTAAGTTCCAGGTAAACCACGAACAACTTTCTACGCTTCCTAATAAAACTGACGAGTATTTTACATCCGACGCTTATGAAAAGGTTCAGAGTCAATACGAGCGAACTCTCAAGGCTTTACAAGAATTCAAACCTGTCGAAAACGAGGAGCGTGGTACAATGTCGAAGACGGATGAGTTGCTGCAACTACAACGCACCAATTTTAGAGCCTTATCCCGAATCGTGTGGAACATCAACTCATACGATATTACTGAAAAATGGGAACTGGAAGACAAACTACAAACATTACAGGCCCGTTGGAAGGTTATTGACGACACGCACTGGGAGCTCGACAACCATCTCGTCGTTTCGGATATAGAGTACGAAAAAGAATTTAACAAGTACGAAAGTTTATTTGAAAAAACCAAAAGAGAGCTGAATCGGAAGCTAAACTCTACTACGCATCAGCACCAGTCCGTTCCTAAGATCGAATTACCTACGTTCTCTGGCAATTACACACAGTGGCCTACATTTATGGACTTATACTGTGAAGCTATCCATAACAATAACAGTATAACAAAGGCACAGAAGATGCAGCATTTGAAAGGAAAGCTTCGAGGTGAAGCTGAGCGCATCGTGCAACATCTCCACGTGTCGGCTGAAAACTACGACACCTGTTGGGAAATTCTCACCCATCGGTACAACAACATACAGTTGCTTTTTACTAAGCAAATACAAACATTTATGAACCAGCCGACTACGCAACACAACGCCGCCGACCTGAAGCGGTTATATGATACCAGTATGGAAACGACGCAAGCGATCCACAACTTAGGTATCGACGTGTCCACGTGGGACCCAATTCTCGTACACATTATTACAACGAAGTTGGATTCTACTACCTACGCGGATTACATGGAAACAAGAACAGCACCAAGGGAGTTGCCTGATTTCAACGAACTTATGAGCTTTCTAGAAAACAAATTTACAGCTCTAGAACCCCTGAACAAGAAACCAGTGGTCAACCCTATGAAGCCTAAGCCTACATTTCCAAGGGAGTCTCAACAATCACAGCGACACTTACATTACAACGCAGACAAATACAAGCGTTTTCAACCTAAAACATTCCACGCCAACATAGAAAGGAATTGCCCAGTCTGCAAAACGAACCACCTTTTGATTCACTGCAAAAAATTCCAAGACATGTCACCGGAAACGAAGTTGGCGACATTTACGCAATTGAACATTTGCAAAAATTGCATGTTTTCACATGGACATGGCAACCAATGTACTTCGACCAAAAGGTGCCGCGTATGCAATGAATTTCACCACACTTCATTGCATGATATGCTACGTGACACTGGAGCTTCGACGTCATCGGGCCAACGCCATTCTACTACGTCCACAAACAAACATACGCCTACACAAAGAAATGTGAATCACGTGGCACACAATTACAGGGAGGTTTTACTCGCCACGATGCTTCTAAAAATAAGAGCAGCAGACGGCACCTACGTCTTAGCAAGATGTCTTCTTGATCCTGGATCCCAGATTAACCTGATAACTGAGAGCTGTGCTCAACGACTCGGTCTACAGAGACGCCATCAAAACACAACAGTGTGCGGTATTGGAATCGCATCCAGCCGTAGCATTGGAACTGTGCACCTAGACTGCGAATCTCTTTATGGTGACTACCAGCTATTTACAGAAGCTACAGTTATGAAAAAGGTTATCAACGACCTGCCCAACTTCTCGTTCGAAAAACCAGATTGGCCACACCTACAAAACATAAGACTAGCGGATCCTGACTACAACATATCCAGACCAATAGACATCCTACTTGATGCCGGTGTCCACAAGAAAATAATCATGAATGGACAACTGAGAGGTCCTACAGACGAAGTACCCCTAGCACAACAAACAAAGCTGGGATGGGTACTATCAGGCGACATGAAAACATTTAACTGCCATGCGCTGTTACACAACATAAATGAGATTTCTCAATTTTGGGAGTCTGAAGAGATTTCTGAGCCTACAAACAATCTGACGACAGACGAACAGTATTGTGAAACACTTTATGCCAATACAACTACACGGCGTGAAGATGGGCGATACGAAGTCAAGATCCCCATGAAACCGAAATTTGAACAAGAGCTGGGCGCCTCAAAGCCACAGGCCATTGCGCAATTCATTCATCTAGAGAAACGCCTAGCTAAAAACAAAGAAAAAGCTGCCGCTCACAAGAACTTCATTAATGAGTACTTGGAACTGGGACACATGAAACCCTGTACAATACCACGGGACCCTAGCTGCTACTTACCATACCATGGAGTGTACAGACCTGACTCAACAACAACACAGACCCGTATAGTTTTTAACGCGGCGTCTAAAACTACAACGGGCCGCACTTTAAATCAATTAATGGAATGCGGGCCCAACTTACAACAAGATTTGCAAGCCTTGCTATTACGTTGGAGGAACTATGAATACGTGTTCACCGCCGACATAGAGAAATTCTTCAGACAAACACTAATAAAAGAAGAAGATCAGCATCTGCAAAAAATTGTGTGGCGGGAAACTCCATCGGAGCCAATAACTGACTACCAATTGTGCACCGTAACTTACGGCACAAAAGCTGCACCCTTTTTGGCAATGCGGACTATCAAACAGCTGGTAATGGACGACGGCGACCGCTACCCCCTTGCTGCGAAACTACTGAATAACCAACTTTATGTCGATGACCTATTGGGAGGTAGTAACAGTATCCTGGAGGCCAAAGAAACACAAAAACAACTGATCGACATAATGAAGGGTGGCGGGTTCAACTTACGCAAATGGGCCAGCAACAACACAACTCTGCTTGAAAACTTATCTGAAGATCAAATCAGCCAGAAAATGTTGGATTTGAAACAAGCAGAAACAAACAAAACATTGGGAATCACATGGAATCCTCAAACAGATCAATTTACATTCAAACAGACGCCACTTGGTTGCAAACGTGACGTCATGACAAAGCGCACGTTACTTTCAGATCTTGCAAAGTTATACGATCCACTCGGTTGGCTCGCTCCAACAACAGTAAAAGCAAAGCTTATCTTTCAACAAGCCTGGACAACTACAATGGGCTGGGATGACCCACTTCCTGATAACATAACACAAGAATGGGAAAAGTTTCGCCAAGAACTGCCTTGCATACACAATATCACGATACCTCGCTGGATAGGCAACACTCAAAAACCAATAGAGTTGCATGGATACTGCGACGCGTCCGAAAACGCTTATGGATGCGTAATCTACTGCAAATCAGCTGACGAAAAGGGCCAACCGATCATACGACTTGTAGCGGCGAAGACAAAATTAGCGCCATTAAAAAAGCCATTATCATTGCCGCGCTTAGAACTCTGCGGCGCGCTCCTACTGTCCCGACTTATGAAAAAAGTCATAGATACAATAAACGGACAGACAGTCACTGTCTTCGGATGGACTGATTCGATGGTGGTGCTAGGATGGCTACAAGGCGAAGTGAGTCGTTGGAAAACATACATTGCTAACAGAGTGACCCAGATAAAAGAAAACATGATGCCATCTTGCTGGAGACATGTCAGATCAGAACATAATCCAGCAGACTGTGCGAGTCGGGGACTATATCCTTCCCATATGCTGAACCACCCGTTGTGGTGGGAGGGGCCAACTTGGCTGAAGAATGACAACTTACCATCAATGGGCACTTTCACAACAACAGAAGAGGAAAAGAAGAAGAAACACGTTTGTGCAGTACAAACAAATACAACATTTATAGAGGAATTTCTAGACATGCATAGCTCTATGAGTCATGCAACACGAGTACTAAGTTGGGTGATGCGCTTTATAAACAATACACGTGACAATCAGCGCGCCAAGCGAACTTCGCACTTAACAACAGCTGACATAAAGCTTGCACGAAACATTATTGTGAAGAACATACAACAAAATAATTTTGCAGACGACATTGCACAATTACAAAAACATAACAAGGTGCGATCTTCAAGCAAAATTTTGAATTTAAATCCATTTCTGGATAAAGATACAGGGATCCTTCGAGTATCAGGAAGATTGCGACACTCAGATCTAAACCAATCACAGAAACATCCTATGATAATACCTAACAGCCACAAGCTGACGGAACTCCTGATCGATCAAGCTCATAAACAAACCCTTCACGGCGGTGCCAGACTTACACTTGCCTATTTACGCAACCGCTACTGGATACTTGGCGGAATGAAGACAGTCAAAAAACATCTTGTGAAATGCGTCACGTGTCTACGCTACAAAACACAAAACAACAAACAATTGATGGCTGATCTACCTAAGCCTCGGGTTACACCTTCAAGACCCTGGACTCACACCGGGGTGGACTTCACTGGTAGCGTAGAAATAAAAGCAAACAAAGGAAGGGGCATACGTACCTTGAAAGCCTACATTGCTATATTCGTCTGCTTCTGCACGAAGGCCATCCACCTAGAACTTGTATCAGATCTAAGCACACCAACCTTTATAGCCGCCCTGCAAAGATTCTGCTCCCGTCGTGGCACACCGAAACACATCTACAGCGACAATGGCACGAACTTTGTCGGTGCAGCGAGAACACTAGAAAAAGAAAGACAAGAAGCACTGAAACAAATCCAACATGATGAACTGCTAGCCAACCTATCGGACCAAGAAATTGAATGGCACTTTAACGCGCCAGCTTGGCCAACAGCTGGAGGCTTATGGGAAAGTGCTGTCAAGAGCATGAAGTATCATCTTAAACGTGTCCTAGGCGAACAAAAGTTAACATACGAAGAGTTTCTGACAGTGCTGGTACAGATAGAGGGGTGCCTCAACTCACGACCTTTAATACCTCTAACAAATGACATCGATGACCTCAACGTTTTAACACCCGGCCACTCCATTACCGGTGACTCAGTGTTGGCACCACCCTTGTCTTCAGACACAGAGAACACAAGCCTACCAATAAGATGGCGTTTAACAGAAAACATGTTCAAAGACTTTTGGAGAAGATGGTCAAGAGATTATCTTCAGACCCTGCAAGTTCGAGGAAAATGGAAATCACAAACAAAAAACTTCAACATCAACGACATTGTCTTAGTCAAAGACGATCAATTACCACCGGCAAGATGGTTGCTTGGACGAGTAACGGAAACGCATCCTGGTGCCGACGGTCTAGTGCGAGTCGTAACATTAAAAACAAAGGCAAGCACCATGAAGAGACCTATAACAAAACTTGTGCGACTACCCATAGAGGATGAACAGTCCTACTCTAACCCCCAACAGCCAGATGCTACTACAGACAATACACAGCAAGCAGACCCACTACAAAGAACCCGTAGAACACGAAGAACAAAGCAGACAATGTACGCTAGTTGTCTGAGCGCGCTGCTACTTTTCATGACATGTATAACACCGTCCATTCAACAAACAGTAAACGTGACTGCGCTAAACCCGGACAAGTTTGTTTACTTCGACAAAATTGCTGACTTGCAAATAGTACAGGATGAGTGGAAAATGGTTGTCTATTACAACATGTCAACTTACTGGCAAAGTTTAAACAACATCGAAAAATACGTCAACCATCTCGACAGCCTCTGCAAGCAGGAAGTCGCATATCAAGCCATATCATCTCAATTTCATCATGAACTCAATGAGCTAAAACACTACAACGATGTACTACAGACAGAACATGGACGACGTGTAAAACGTGGACTAATAAATGGCATCGGATACGTAGCCAACTCACTCTTCGGCGTACTCGACGAACGTTTTGCTGAGAAGTACAATTCAGACATCAAAAAATTACAAGACAATGAGAAACACCTGTTAAACTTATACAAACAACATACATCAATAATAGAGGGAGAATACAATTTATTAAAGAGAAACGAGGAAGTGATGAACAAACAGTTTTCTGCGATAAATCAACAATTAGTTAACACTGAAAATCGAGTTAAGCTAGACATACAAAACAACGTATACGTCACTGCGACAGCCCTAGCTGCAAGTATGATTGTCTCAAACCTGCGCAACGTACAACAGCTGTTACTTGAGCTTATCACTGACGTCAGGAACGGGCGAGTGGACACGCATCTCCTAAAGCCTGATGAGTTTGAAGAGCAACTAAACATTATATCGGGTCAACTACCGAATGGATTAACTCTACCGTGTACCAACAGCTACGGGTGCATACGCCTAATGTACAAAGTCTCTAGAGTACATGTGAGACTAACAGAAGATTTTCTACTTTTTGAAGTAAAGATACCACTTGTTGCTGCTGACCAATATGAACTATCACGAATCATATCTATCTACAGACTACAAGGTACAAATTTGATAAGCGTCGTGCCTACAACACCATACATAGCTGTCAACCTACAAAAGGATCTACTTATGTTGATAACAACAGATGATATGACCACATGTTTGCACTCTCATGAACATCAATTACTTTGCAATATGAATCTTCCTATCTACGACATAAAGAACACCGAGACAATTTGCGAAGCGCAAATTATCAGCAACAAGGCGCCTTCAAGTTGCCGTACTGCGGTTTCGGATTGCAAAGATGACTGGATACAATTGCATAGCCGCGGTTCCTGGTTTTTTACATGTTGCGAGGAATGCACTACGCGCATTTTTTGCCCAGCTGGTATTACGTCACATGTACTACGTAGCACTGGCATCATAACATTGTCAGATGGATGCTTGCTTCGAGGAGAAGGCCATATGATTCATTCACGCAACAATTTTCACAGCGAAATACATCTGGATGAACATGACTTATACATACCTGAGTCTGGAATAAACAGCTTCCTGTCGGTAAACAACATTACTACCATGAACATCGTTCCTGAGACACATGAAGAACAACTCAGATACTTGAAGAAGAGCATTGAATCTGTAAAGAATCAGACCGAGACTCTGAACCTGCAAACTACATCTGTCGACGTTCATCATTACGTCATGTATAGCTTCATCACCGTTTGTTTGCTAGCACTTGGAGCCTGGGGAGGCTTTAAGATCAAACAGATCTGGAGAAAAATGGCAACGAAACCACAGGTCGAACCTAAAACAGAAACGCTAGAAATGCAACACATGACACCACGAATGAAACGTGACGTCACTTATACAAATTATGGAGCTAGCTTGGAAGTAAATATGAACCAGGTGCCCATGAAAGTAGATAAAGCCACTTCACCAGTTTGATGACTTTGTAATAATTAAATTACTAAGCCTTTATTTCCTTTTATCTTATATTTACATTTTGATACATTGTTTTGTATTCCTTCTTTCTTTTTAGAGTCGGGAGGATGTACGAGCCTACTCGACATTAGTTTATATTTCTTTATAATAAGTTGAATGCGTCACATATTTACCAACTTGCTGTATCTGCAGTTTACATGTACAATGCATTTTTACTTTAGTGTGCAATATACGCTCTACGAAGTCGGACCACATCTTTCCTTTAACAATTCCGCTCCGTAAATAACCAACAAACTATCTAACAAACAAATACAGTTAATAACATTCAAAGTGTAGGAGTTGCTCCTTCATTGATATCGAAGGCCCTTGCTCCTATTAACACGAATTGAGTATCATTTGGTGTATGTCTAGGTAGATAGGCAGAATTCAAGGCTAACTTATAACGGCTTTTGATATTATGGTGTTTTCCATCGACCTAAAACAAAAACTAATTAAAATGTGTGTTATCAAACGAATTCTTTATTCTATATGAGCGTTTAATTTTGAAAGTAGATATAGTAGATATCTTTCAATTTTATAATAGTTTTAATTGCTTTTGCTACGCATGCTTTAATAATACTAACATGTCCTGTTTATTTACTAACTGATAACTATATTATGTATGGATTATTTATCGATGATAAGCACAGTTAGTAGCTTTTTCCTATTATCTGTATGTCAGTCAGTCATTGGCCTCATACGTCTTTTACAGACGATTTAATCAGTGTCTGAGGCAAGACTTATTACGTACAATATTGTAAGTAAGTTTTGCTGCTAATTTCTAGCTTATGTTATAAATTATCTTATGTAATAAATACTGAGAAACAAGGGCAAAGGTATCTCTCATTAAAACCATAGTCGGTTTCTTGAGAACAATAGCAAAGTTCATACATACATAATATGATCATATATGAACTCTTCATATTCTATTCAAAATTTGATATTATCTTACTGGTTGTGTAACAACACAAGAACTATAATAATTACGTAGTGGATTCCAGATAAAACGTAGATTAAATAATCATGTATCACTGATTTTTCAAATCTGGTATCTATTTTTGATCTAAGTCTTGTATATTCGTTTTATTTACTTTGGGAAACGATGAAAAGGACATGTCGTTTTGTTCAGTGTATTCAGACAGTTCTATGATGCGTAAGAGATACCCGAAGAAAAGTATAGAGACCTAAATTTTTTGGTAAATTTGAAGCGGCTGTATAATTTTTGAAGTCAAATTCGAAGTAGGATATGAAATTGGCATAGAAACGCGAACCTACCACCTACTTGCAGGGACAACGGTAGCGAGGCGTCCACGAGGGCCGCAGAGGACTATGGATGTGGACCTCCCGCCGGCAACGGCAAGCCCGTGAATCATTGCGCGTAAGTACCAGGGTACACAGGGAGATCCAGGGGGTATAATGACAAAAGGAGCTGCTGAAATCAGGGATGACATCTACACGAGCAGCCGAAGACTATAGATATGGACCTCCCGCCGGCAACAGCAAACCGGGTAACAATTGCGCGTGAGTACCAGGGTATTTGAAGATTCTGGAGGTAGATTGGCTCAATGATCTATTGATGATCTAAAATCAGTGAGGAGCTGGCACTAGCGGCCGAGAACTATGTCAATGTCGATTGTGGACCTTCTGCCGAAAGCCGGCTAAACATTGCGCGTAGGTACCAGGGTATTAGGAGTTTTAGAAGGTAGATTTGTTCAATGATCTGTTGATCTGACGGCATTGGAACCATTGGAATTAGCAGCAGCCGAAGACTATATATTGCGCGTGACTACCAGGGTATTAGAAGATCCAGGAGGTAACTCAATGATCCGTTTATCTGAGGGACAACTGAAGGATCCACATGGACACAAGATTATCGATGTGAGCCACCTAGCAAGTACGCCAAGCAGCAACTATTATGCGTGAGTAAGTACCAGGATATTAGGGGACCGGGAGGTATATTGGCTAAACGACTAATAAAGTAGCGACTGTCATAACAGGCACGTTTTCAGGATGTGCCCAATTTTGGCGCAGTGACTTACCTACGATGTACTACTACTGCATACGTACTGAAAGCTGCCTTTACAAATTACAAAACTGCCTTTACAGATTTACAATTGTACAAAACTTTACGTCATAAAAACAAATTTTTATTATTGGTATTCGAATAGATCTACCTATTGGTTTTAAATAGCATTTTCAAAAAGAGGGTAGGTAGGTCGGCGTTTGTTGTCGTTTTAGTTTAGATTAAACTGATACACATAACCTTGCAGTTAGTTTGTGATAGCTGCAATCAAGAAGGTTTTGTAATATTATTTATACTGTGATAATGACCGCTACTCTTTCTACTATACATTGTGATAATGAACTTGGGAACCTCAGGTTAGTTATTTATCGTAGGAAAAAGGCTGTTTCTTTCTTTGAGTACATATTTATGTTTGTTTGGTCAATATATCTCCCGAATTATGATTGGCAATCGTCCAAGGTTCATTGCCCTCGTCCGTTTGTTGATGATAAACTCATTTATTTCCACTTATATCACTTAAGTTACGTTTCTATATTATATTCATTATTGTTCATTCAAGGTATCTAATCTGTCGCTTTATATGTTTCGTTATGTCCTCTGTGTTTATTTATGTGCTAAGTTTATATATGTTTCATTGTGGGGTTTGGGAACCATCAAACAACACTAGGGGTCGTTTCACGAACATACAATTTACAGATACAATTTAATGTTCATTGCGTAGAAAGTGAGCCATTATAATGCAAGTAAGATTATCAGAGTAATCGACTACGCAATGTACATCGTCCTTCGTGAAATAGGCCCATATTTATTGCATATGCTTCACGCCGAATATCGACATATTTGTGCATGGTTTTTGAGTGTGACAAGCCTGTAAATATGATTGAATGTGTGTGACCTTTGATAACACTGCCATATACTTTGACACTGCTGTAAAAAAGTTAATCTACTCCTTATCACATAATACCGCTCATAATATGAAATGAACAAATTATGGCAAGTTCGTTGAGGTCTCTTTTTTAATTCATGTCTGTACAGTCTCTCCGCGTCACTCATAAACAATCCAAAATATAAGGGTGCGATTTTTTAAAGGCTGTTGCTTTTTTCAGTTTCAATTATTGTTACTTTTCTTTGTGCATCGTCATTTACTGAACGTGTATTATCATTTTTATCCGGCTTGATGGTAACGATCAGAAGAAAATCGAAACCTTAAACCTGAATTTTGTCATGAGTTATCTATCACCGACTGTAGGTACCTGTCTACTTGCTGTGTAAAGTGTAAATATTTTTTTTACTTAGAAATCTTATACCTACAACTAGCACGAAGAAACCATACATGTCATACATTACCTTCAGCTCCTACAGACCACTGTAAACATGGACCTCCCCCTATTAGTAGGTAAGGCTGACGAGCGCAGTGCTAGTTGATGTGTACAAAGAACGCTACTGGCCGTTCCCTTAATCCATCCCTTAGTTACCTTTCACGACACTTACCGGTGGAATTAATGGACTTATCCAATTCTAATCTGACACCACACGTGTTTAATTTATTGCATAAGCTATCCAATGAAACTTACATTTCTTTTCCTATAATTCCAGCATAGTAATGGGAGGGCTGAACAACAATCCCTCGCTGACATTCAACGATAGAGTCCGCTCCATAGACTACGTGTTAGTATGGGAGGCTGGCAACCAAGATGCTATGACCCCTGAGGCTATACAACAGAGGAAGGTTTGTTACTTTTATATATATTTACAGTGATCACATCAAAAGAGACAACAGTCTACTGCTGGACTTGAGGCTACAACTATCCTATCGTGAAGTGGTATTGTCGCTGACGACTAAGGCCGAAGTTTGAATCCGGGACGATGGAATACCGTTCCTCTATTTTTCCAGCTTCTTTTTCTTCTTTTCTTGTGGGACACTGATAATATAATCTTATAGCGACGTGTAGCGACTTCCAGTGAAAGTTCCGTCTTCTCCGGAATCTTACTCCGTTTTTAGTGATCGTAATTTCAAATGAATTTGTATGCCTGTTCAGGTGTTCGAGAGAAATCTGGAGAACGAGGGTCTACAGCTGGAACACGACGCGCCTGAGCATCTACATGGGTTAAATTTTGTCAAGGTACGCCTAATCTACCACAGTAAAAACCTTTGGTGGTGCGTTTCAAACGCGGATGAAAGTTCGTTGACCCATCCTTACTGGAAAGAGACGGAAGACCATGTTGCTCGAAGAACCCATCGTACCAATTGACGCAAAACAGGACGTGACAGGTCTGTTTAGGTCAGTTTGTATGAGGTGTGAGTGACTTTTTTCCCGAGTTTAAAACGCACTAACCATAGACAAACAAACAAATCGAACCCAGGACTTTGTCCAGGACGTTTGTTTCCACTGTGCCATATCGTGGCCACATCAGTCGCCAAATTTCAAAACAGTGTTTTATGAGTTTTATTTTGTACAACAGACGTTCGAATATCTTAACTATGTATTTACTGATTCCTTTTTCTTTGGAAAATGTCAACCTAGAAATTGAAAATGTAATTTATAAATAATGATTCGCAATAAAGAATATGAATATGAATATGAATATGAATAAACTATTACTGCGCACACATTTGAAGTACTTGGGACAAATCACGTTCAATGAGTTTATTGCCCATTCATTGAATAGAGTTTTATAGTGCGAAATCAATTGTGGTTTCCTAGCTACTAAATGCAAATGAACTCTAGTACTACTAGCAGGAATTGGTTCAGATTTATGTTTTCTGTAACCTGGTTGGGTATTGAAGCAAGTGGCGTAATGCTTCAGTCTATGCTACTTTGATAAATTCAAGTCTACCGCAGCAGGATTCTGAACCTGCGACTTTCGCTATTAGTACCTACACGCCTCTACCATCTGGGCTAACATGGCTGAATCATTGCCTGATATGTGTTAGTAAGTACGTATGTAATTAAAAATGTTTTTTTTTTTGTTTTAAAACAGATCCACGCACCTATAGCAGTTTTAAGAGACTACAGCGAAATCCTCAAGCTCAGAATGCCTATGAAGGTATGTATTTATCTACACGGTTTAACCACAGTTGTCTACTAATATTGTATGCAGGACTTATGGTATGGCTTGTAGGTCCCCAGAAATCCCAAAGTATGAAGTATCCCATAGAACACCCTAGCTTCATGCTTAGTAGAAGATAAATAGAAAAATGTTATGGTTATATTTTATTTAAGTATTTTTCGATTTTTGTTCATGGTGTTTGATAATTTCATTATTGATTTTTATTATTCAATATATTTATTTTATCTCTTATTTTAAGATTATATTTAATTTTATAGTTTTCTTTGAAAGTCAATTTCACTGTTAGATCTGCCATACTATGTTGCTGGTTTGTTTGAAGAATACTTCTATTTATGTACCTGAATAAATAAGTATGTAAGTAAATAAATAAAAATAGTTGGACTTTATACCTACATTAAAATCTGACAGATACAGCTCCTGACTGACTAAAAATTACTATGTAACTTTTCGACCTAGGTCTCGAAAGCTTACTCGAGAGCCTCTTTGACAACGATCCAGCCTCTTGGGGCACGTACCCGAAATACAGCGGGGCGGCGCTTTCTTGAGCGACCGCTAGTTGTCTGTCGCTGCGCCGCTGCCGCCGAAATTCGTGTACGCACCCTAGGACTTGTCTATGAATTGATAAAAATAGGTATTTTTATGAGGTGGCAGGCAGGCATCTGACCCTCTTTATAAAGACAATTTCTCAAATATTCTTTAAAGAACCCAGCACAAGTCCTATAAATGTTGTCAACAGTGTTAACAGCTGCACGGTAAGGGTAACATGAGTTTGTTGTGTAGGAATGCAGTAAGATTCGCAAGGGCGGGCGAACAAACGCCATTTTGAACGCAGCGTTATATATGTCGAAGGTCAGTCGAATATTGGGCATGGAATATGGATGCTTGGCTAACCGTGTAACGGCTTGTGTCATGCTTGGTGTCGAAGACTGGTATAAAAGGGCTGTCTTGCAATTTCTTCTTAACAATTTTGATAAGTTGGCTAGGATTCCAAATAAACTAACTATGAAATAGTTACTAGTTTACAACATATAATTTGAGCCAATTCGACTATGAGACGTCACATTTTGAACGCAGCGTTATATATGTCGAAGGTCAGTCGTATATTGGGCATGGAATATGGATGCTTGGCTAACCGTGTAACGGCTTGTGTCATGCTTGGTGTCGAAGACTGATAAAACTGTCTTGCAATTTCTTCTTAACAATTTTGATAAGTTGGCTATGATTCAAAATAAATGAATAGCTTTAGTAGTAAAAGTCTAGTTAGATTATTACTAATTTGTAAACTTGAAGAAATTATAATGCTTATTCAACCACTTCAGAGGATTAATAAAACAACCTACTTACGAACAATAACTATAGATTATTTTCTGTCCCAAAATAAATAATAATAATAAAATCGTAAGAGTTGTAGATATTATTCGCGCCTTTATCAAATGTTTCATATAATTTGATATATAAAAATGTCAAACCTTTGTTTATACAGATGGAGAAAATGATAGAAATAATATAATGGTTTCACCCATAGACATGAACGAAAAATGTAGTTTGTAAGAAAATCTGGACTTCCCATACAAATTGAATGCTATGCTATTTCTTTATACCTTATATTGTAACGGTACTTTATTTTTTATTTATTGTTGTTATATGTGGTATTGTGGCATGGGCATGTATTACTAAGAGGTCTTTTGATGGTTGTATAACTGCTATCTTAATGTTTTTGGTGATGGGCATGTAAACTATTTATAATATTAAAAACTTTTTTACATAAATTTCATACTTAAATTATTAAACATCTAATCTAAACTATAACTTAACAATAGCTTATTAATCATTTACAAACATAGATTAAGTAATAAATGAAATTAAGGAAATGTAATAATTATTATAACGTCGGCTAGGGCGTGAACCAGGGATTTAAACATATACGGGGTGTAAGGAACAGCGTCCCGAATACTCATAGGGTGCAAGCAGATCATAAAACTGAACAACTTTCCCCTAGAAACATATGTCAGGCAAAAAAATTTTGGTTTCCCATAGTAAATGCAGTCAGCTGATCGCGATTTTGTATGGCAGGTCGAATTTTTTTTGTCGTTTCTTGACATGTTCCTAGGGCAAAGTTGTTCAGTTTCATGGTCTGCTTGCACCCTATCAGTATTCGGGACGCTGTCTCCTACACCCTTAATTTTTTCAATCAAAATGTACCTTAGTAGTCCGTAGTGGTTTGCTCAGATCTAAATCGTGTAGTATAAACATTGGAAAGCAACAGTAGTGTATTACCATCGGTATCGAGTTTCGCAAGGACAGTCGACAGTCACTCATCCCTTTTAACACCTCGTTATCATGTAAATTAGATGCGCATGTATTTTAAAGCCAGTGACTCAACTCACAGATAAACTAAGCCAATAAACGGGCATAAGCATCCGTAGACTACTATTGTGATCATAATATTAAATTAAGCAATATAAGGGGCCTTTTGCTATTTTTCATGTGGGAAACGGATTCGTCCAATGACTCGACGTTCCGAAAACTTTGCAGGTATGGACAGACCACGAAACTGAACAACTTTTTTCTTAGGGCAATATAGGTGAACGAGTATTTGATGACTGAGTTTCTATGGGAACTAATTTTTTTTCGTTTCCCAACATATGCTCCATAAAATTTTCGTTTCTACCGTCTCTTACATCCGGTATATAACAGGTCACCTATAGGAATTCACATATAATTTTATATTACAAGCATAAGATTCAGTTCAGAGATTAAAAATATTAAGGTACTAGCTGGTGCCCGCGAACTTCGTTTCGCCATATATCATCCATCATATAAGCTATATAAAGGAGGCTCACTGATAAACATGGGCCTCCCCCATAGACTCTAAGAACCATAAAATAATATATTATAAGCTTATATTAAATTGTTGGTAGATAGGTACCCGAAAACTTGGTTTCGCCGACTATACAGTGTGTAAAAATATTAGCTGCAAATATTTAAATAAGTGAATCAGTCCATGAAACTGTACAACTTTCCCCAAGCAACATAGGTCGAAATATGAGAAAAATTTTTGGACCTCCCATACAAAATGTAGCAGCCGAGCAAGTCAACTGTATGGGAGGCCCAAATGTTTTTTTAATATTTCGACCTATGTATTCCTTGGGGAAAGTTGTTCAGATTCATGGGCTGATTCACCCCTTAAAATATTTGCAGCTAATTTTTTTACACTTTATATGTAATTTAAAAAAACTGTTAAATCCTAAATTTACAATTTCCACATGCAAAAAAGAGTAAGAAAACGGTGATTCTTTTATATATGTTTGGTCTTTTTGATTCCTGTAGGTTGAATTTGCTGAATCAGGTTACAGAATAGTCACTCCCTGTTCCAAATCCTCGCTTTCCAGTTCATTTTAGCATTTTTTTTTAAATCATGCGTTTACTTCCAAAGGTATCAATTCCGTGAAGTAGACTGATGCCACATTTCTTAACATTGTGATGGATGAATAAAGACCGAGTTCATGAGTGTGAATAAATAAAACATAAGCTTATTAAAAACCAAGTAATCCCACTACAAATCCTATCCTATCCTACTTCCTACTAATATATTAATACAAAAGATTTGTTTGTTTGTTACTCCTTCACGCAAAAATTGCTGAACTGATTTTCATGAAATTGGGCACAGATGATGTGTGATGCCGGCTTAGAATAGCATCACCCCACATCCTTCCCGCGGGTGTCGTAAGAAGCGACTAAGGGACTCGACGTTATTGGTGTATTACAATTTGTCGGCTAAACATATAATAACAGTATGTAACAGAACAACATTGGCTAGTAACGTAGATATAAAGAATAGCCTTAACAAAATTAGCAAGAAAAATTAAAAACAAAAAATTGTGGTACTTCGCTGGCCGACTTACATCATAAGCAGATCCATTTCCGCTGAGCCATTTTAACCATGGTTGGAGCGGCAAAAATAAGGATAGGTATCCCTTCACACAAAGTTTTGCTTTGAAGCTATTGCAATTTTCCCGCGGTAAATAGTAGATTACGCGATCCATAAATAAAGATTGTATCGTCTGGTACGCAACTTACACGTCTTGTACCACGGAACTTTTGTTTTCGAGTGTAAAAAATATTGAATTATTAAAAGTTAAAATTATTCCAATATTAAAGAGATATTTTTGTAGTCGTAGACATATTCGTAGATTTTACTTTTCTCATTTATTGAGGATATAAAAATATAGATTAAAAATAATAAATACGGCCTCTTGTTATTTTTCTTTCTGCGCGCTTATTCAAAGTGACACAGTTCGTGCTGGCCAGTTCGAAATTTGAAATCAATCTCGGGTCCAATAAGCCCATACACATCTTTTTACTACGCGGCACTATGAAATTTACGTGATCTACAAACTTATTTTATGCGTAGCAGCCAACCCCCCTTTTAGGGGTATGTTTTTTTTTAGCCTATAACCTGGTCGGTGATTTACTTGACATTTTGGTACAAATTGCATCAAAATCCGCTCGGTCGTTTTCGCGTGATGCTTCCGCATATCCACAAACAAACACACAAACATCTAAACATCTAAACATCTAAACATCCAAACAGACAAAAATTTAAAAAATTGCAGAAACGTGTTTTGTTATCAATATTAAGTATCACGAAACAATTTTTTTTGGATATCTTGTATGTACAGACTTTCGGTCCTCTTGAGCTTTATTATATGTATAGATTGTTTGATTTCCACGGATGTAGAAAATTTAATTTTATTTTTATTTCGTGTAAAAAGAGCGGCTTTTTCATCATAAAATGATACGAATACTAATAAATACTGACGTTACTCTGTTAATTACTCTTGGGGTTTAGTCAATTAACGAAATTGCACATTAACTTTGACATAGAACATAGTTATCTAACCTGGTTTCCGTGACCTTATTTTATGATGACAAAAATAAAATGTGTAACTTGTACTTACTTATAGGAAGTAGATAACATGAAATGGTTTAAGTTTAACCTGACACCGAATCTGAACTGTTTTTATGATGTATTAAAAATAAGCTGCAAATATATAAAAGCGGTGAATTAGTCCATGAACTTTCCCGCAAGGAACATAATTCGGACGAAATATAAAAAAATGTGGGTAATTCTATTTTTTTTAGAATATTTTGGCCGGGCAGGTCACTTTTAAACAACTCTAATTACCGTAGAAATAAGTTGCTCTCCCGACAAGAGTTATACATGAGTCTTGAATCACTGTATACATTTAAAAAAACTGCTTAAAGTCCGTTGTGTAGTAAAATATCTAAGCATACATACATACGTCATACAGACATCTATTTAGTGATTTCGACCTGTGTCCCTTGTCCTTGTATGATTTCATAAGCTAGATTTTTAGTATATTTTTCAACACCTTATACGGTATGGGGATGAATCTATTACTTTCTCTATGTGGATTTAATATTTGCCTCATGTGCATAAACTGCGTGATATACAGGGTGTAAAAAAAATTGCTGCAAATATTGTAAAGCTTGAACCAGGCCATGAAACTGAACAACTTTCCTTAAGAAACATAGGTCGAAATATGAAAATAAAATTTGGACCTCTCGGACAAAACTACCAACCGACCAAGTCAATTTCTATGGGAGGGCCAAAAAATTATCTAATTTTTCGGCCTATGTTTCTTGGGGAAAGTTGTTCAGTTTCATGGGCTGAATTACCCCTTCAAATATTTGCAGCTAATATTTTTATACCTTTTAAATCGCTATATCCGTAACTATGTGAAACCTCTTTCTTTCCTCGATTCTAGCTATTAACACATTGTAATATACAGTTTTCAGCGCTAAGGAACGTACATGACAAGACGGACAGTATGATGGACTCAATGAGGTCGTTTTGGGACAAGATCATGTCCAAGATCAGGGTAGACACCACCATCTTCCCCGAGAGAAAACATCGACTGACCGCCATCTATTCTAAAGACAAGGAATATTTGTAAGTAGATTACCATTTGTTATAAAAAGAAATACAATTGCCATTTGTTATAAAAAGAAATACAAAAGTTACCGTGTGATGCTTAGAATAGCATCACCCCACATCCTTCCCGCGGGTGTCGTAAGAGGTGACTAAGGGACTCGAGGGTATTGGTGTATTACAATTTTTAGGCGACAGGCTGACAACCTGTCACTATAGTTATACACATGTTTTCTGAAACAACCTTGGAAAACAATCCTAAAAAATAAAAAAATAAAAATGTCTGCCGTGGCGATAGCGACCGTATTTCGGCCGCTAACGCTCTGCCTACCCCGCAAGGGATAAAGGCGTGATATATGTATGTATGTATGTAGAAATACAATGTTAAATTGAAACAGGCACAAAGAAAAGCCTGATGAAAATCCTAAAAAACTCTGGTACTGAATATTGATCAAAATCATTACGATTTAGTAGTCCGCTAAAAACTGCAAAATAATATGTATTTGATGCCAGCCAAAGTCAATGAAAATCGAATATCAAAGAGTTAGGAAATGGCCCCATAATAAAATCTGCCCTTATCCTCTCAGGGTGATTTTAGTTATGAATAATTATGACTAGATTTTATTTATTTATAAATACACACACAAATAAAAATGAAATAAAAACTAGAATCCCCTTTTGATTTTTTAAATTTTATTTCTGTTTATACTTACTAACTTTGATCAATTTCTCTTCCAGATTCGACACAATGTCCGACTGTTTTTGGACGCCCTCGATTCGCTCTAGAATAGTGCAGTTTATTCTAGACAGGAAAAAGTTCACGGACAGTAGTACAGATGACTTCGCTTTCGGCATCACCAGGCTCATATCGAATAGTACTTATAGTGCGGCGTATCCGTTGCACGATGTAAGTTTGAAGTTTTTTTATACAAGTCTTCGCCAGCCTTCTTGGTATGCTGTAGGACCTGAATTAATAAAAAAAACCAGAAATCGATTTTAAGTAGTTTGAGTAGTTTTTTATTCACTTTTATTTCAAGGGTCCATGTCTAAGAAACTAACTACTTTTTCCGGAGGAATATAGGTCTAATGCTCGTTTTTTTGGTGGTTCCGGGTTCAATTCTCGGTGGGTCACTCACAAAGTTGATATTTATCACTTTGTGAATTTGTTCCCAGTCTGGTTAGGACATTGCGGGCTGAACCACCCGATTGTCCGTAATTAAGATGGTTCCGTGTTTCGGATGGTACGTTAAGCCGTGGCACGTTTGCTGTCTATGATCACTTAGACGGCGGTCGTTACACAACCATGTCAGAAGCCTGCTGCATGTAGAAGGCGGTTGAAAAATTCTGACCCTAGGGTTCACCGGGTCGCTGGACGACTCGGTGTCCCACACGAAAAGAGAGAGAGACCATTTGAAATATTTCCAGCAAAATATTTCCAGCAATTGTGTGGAACTTATGAATGTGTATTTCATCTTCAGGGAGATCTCAAGACGCCGGGCTCGATGCGGTACCTCCTGTACGAGGAGTGGGCGAGTGTGTCAAAGTGTCTCAAAAACCAACCCTTAGATTACGTAAAAGACTACTTCGGTGTTAAGATAGGTAAGATGCCTTCTTTTATTATGTATAGAGTTTCATGTGTATGTACATGGATGGTTAAAAAAATTTAGACCAAGAAAACGAATTCCTTTCTATAGGAAGGAGTGAGATACATTCGCCAATCATCAGAATTTGCTTTTCTACAATTTCGTGATTTATAAAAATTCAGAATGGCACAGTAGAAATATATTTTAAAAACAAATACGCTATATACTATATATTTATATTATATACGCGATGCTATGAAAAACTCCACCGATTTTTCGTAGAATATAAATATAAAAGTATATACTTTTTCACTTTTAAATGATGACAATTCATATAACTTTCAGGTTTATATTTCGCGTGGCTCGGTTTCTACACGCACATGCTGATCCCGGCTTCAATTGTAGGATTAATCTGTGTCATATACTCTGCCGTTACCGTCTACGACAACCAACCAAGGTACTTCTATATACAATTATCCTTAGTTTAAAAGTAAAACTGAATAACTTTTTTTTAGCAACTTTCTAATATTGAAATAAAAATTGGGACTGGGAGGTGGAACAAAACGTAGTGATTTGTAAGAGAATTTAAATGGTTATCCGACGGCGCCATCTTGTGTGAAACATATGTTTTGTATTTAGATAAAAGTTGCTATGAAGGAAAACATCGTAAAGAAACCCACATTCAAATAAAATTTGAATTCAGATGATATTTGAATGTGACTTAACCTAGGATTCAGGCCAGGTTAGCTTTCAGGTTTCAGAGGTCAGATGGCAGTCGCTCTGTGTTAAAATTTGGTTCCACGCCCCATCCCCTATGTTAGGTAGCCGACCCTTACATACAGAGACATGATAAGGCAAGGAGAATGACGATGCCAATATAAACTTTACAGTGGACACAAAAAAATGCAATACTTGCAAAAATAATAAAAAAAAATTTTTTGTGTCAGCTGTTGCTGTTCTGCCTACCCTATTAAACTGATTTAGCTTGTATTGATTGTTTTCAGTGAACAAATCTGCAACTACAACTCAACGTTAAAAATGTGTCCCCTGTGCGACTATTTCTGCGAGTACTGGGAGCTGAAGGACACGTGCCTGCAGTCTCGCATCACCTACCTCTTCGACAACCCCACCACTGTGTTCTTCGCCATTTTTATGAGCTTTTGGGGTAAGTTACATTGACTTTATTTGTATGGAATATTAGTTCCGTGGCATATGCCGTGTTATGCCGGTCTAGAATAGCATTACGCATTTATACCCGCGGGTGACGTAAAATGAGACTAAGGAATGAATCCAAGGAATGGGTAGCAGCGTTTCCTGTGAATATATACAACTCTTATCACTGCTCTCGCCAACCCGCCTACCAAGTGTAGTATGGCAAATACCCCCAATAGGGCGAGGCCCATGTCCAGCAGTGGACTTTTGTAGCTGTTGTAGTTGTTCTTGTATTGCCTCCGTGGTACATGTCAATCCGGCCAACCCACTTATAAGGCAGTTATAAATAAGAAAACATTGCCAATCCAAATAGCTCACGATTTGGCTGTCCCTTTTATAATAATTCATAATTTATTTATTTAATTATCACATGGTATCTTAAGACCGAATATTACAATAGCGTATCACATAGGACGTCGTCCTTTTGAGGGCACTACAAATTAGTAAAATTTAAATTAGGTATTAGTAGATTACGTACTGAGGTATGTAAGCTATCAATAACAACCGAGGTTTTTTAACGCCCGAGCGGAGCGAGGGCGGTACCTTTCCGAGGTTGTTATTGATGTTACATCCGTGGTACGTATACTGCTTTACATATCGAATGAAAAAAGAGTAAAATAAAGCGATAAATACAAGAAAACGATCCTTAAATGATGATTGTATCGTCTGCTATTCAAATTGCACCACTAAAACTTTTTTTCTATGATTGAAAAATATTGAATTAATATGAAAGAAAAGTATCCTAACATAAAGTAGACATTTTTCTGATCGTAGGGATATTAGTCATTTTTACTTTTGTTATTGTAATATTGAGTAATAATTCGACAAACTCATTTGTTGAGGTTATAAAAATACAGATTAAAAATATAATTCCTGCGTTCAAAAAATATAATTCCTGCGTTCAAGCAACACAATTCATAGCGGCCAGTTCGAAATTTAAAAATTTTGATGCAGCTCCTATTAAAAATAAGAAGAAATTGATTTTAACTTTTTAATTGTCGCGATTCTATTGGTTCTTTTTCTAGTTCCATATTTAAAATTACTTACAGGCTTAGTTTTAAAACCTCGCCTGTAAGTTGAACTTACAGGTCGTGTTTTTTGTCAGTAATGACCTACTTTCAGAGCATGAGATATGTAAAAGTATTTTAAAACATGCGAAGTTATAAAAATGTCATTGAACGTGAATTATAACGAACGAAGAAATATAGTGTCGTGTACAAAGATAGTACAGTTTCTTGCCAAGTTTACAGAGAATGTTCGAAAAAACGCTAAATCTACACTGATCAAATAGTTGTGACATTGTGATCTTTTAATGACAAAATTACGAATAGACTTTTTGTAAGCTTTTAGAAACTTCTTGTATCCCTATAAATAAAGCACGTTATTGTCTATTGTAGCGGCATGTTTCCTCGAGCTATGGAAGCGGTACTCAGCCGAGATGACGCACCGCTGGGACCTCACCGGGTTTGATGTCTACGAGGAGCATCCACGACCGCAGTATTTAGCTAGACTAGCACACGTCAAACGTACACAGGTAGAACTCTAGAATTATGTTCTAGAACCATTAATTTGACCAGAATAAAATAAAACCTAAAGCTACTTCATTAATTTACTAGTAATATACTTTGTGATCATTTATTAAACTTTAGAATTATTTGCCCTCTTGAATAGTTTACTACAAATCTAGAATTATTTACTAAAACCCTAAAATCATTGGCTACAATTACAAATTTAAATATACTAATCACATCAGATGAAGTAACGATCTGTAAATGGCGGCGGTTACCTATGCGCGAGATAGAAAGCATAAACACCTGGTATATGTAAGAGCCTAAGTGGGAGAGAGAAACCATGATAATCGTCTGTCATTTACAGATCGTTTCTTTAACAAGCCTGGCATATCTTTATTATTCTCTTATCACGTGACAATAAGATACAGCATTTTTAACCAGCGGCATTAGTGAGCACAGAAATGAAAAGCACTCTTACTAAAACCCTACAATTATTTGCGTATACCCTAGAATTATTTACTAAACCCTAGAATTATTTACTAAACCCTAGAACTATTTACAAAAATCTTCGAATGATTTACTCAATACTATTTTCCCTATCCACAGCTGAACGTGGTGACAGGTGAGAATGAGCCAATGGTGCCGTTCTGGCGCATGCGCGTGCCGGCTGCTCTCATGTCATTCAGCGTCGTCTCACTACTAGTGCTTCTTGCCCTAGCGTCAGTACTGGGCGTGGTGTTATACAGGTACGTTGATAGCTGCGTCCAGCCCACGAGGGCTGAATGTCGATTGTCATTGTGATCGATATTTGAATGTCAGATTCGCAAATTTCTGATTCTCCAAATGTCCAATTCGCAACATGTCTAATTCTCAGTCAATCACGGAAATTGCGATTATTTTTTTAAGATTTTGATAATATAGAGTAGAACCTTTGTTATTTGTCGTTTTTTTTTAATCAATATACTATTATGTAGTTAATATAATATTAAATGTGCGTTGACTTTTAAATAACGAAGTTTTGAATTCTAATATTGTTTGTTATCATAGTATGGTAGTTTTATTATATACTCTCATCAAAAAATCCGGGAAAATCAAGAATCAAGATATTGCAAATTTATGTTTCATACGAATCATATTATTTAAAAAGTGTGATTGTTTTGGAAGACTGATATCGTGTAATAGTGAGTAAAATGAGGTTTATAAATCTTTATGAAAAGGTCTCAAATGCGAAATAGTCTTTTATAGGCTTCGTGTTGTATCAAATGATTCATGTTTTAACTTCAAAATGTTTATACAGGATGTCGCTACTAGGCGCTAGTATACTCCGCCACGACGGGAACGCGCTGATAACGACCAACCCGATCATATTCACCTCGGCGACCGCCGCCGGGATCAACTTGGTGTTCATCTGTATATTTAACTATGTGAGTACTGTACTATATACTCTAGTCTGTATACAGATGTCGCTACTGTAGCTAGTATACTCCGCCACGACGGGAACGCGCTGATAACGACCAACCCGATCATATTCACCTCGGCGACCGCCGCCGGGATCAACTTGGTGTTCATCTGTATATTTAACTATGTGAGTACTGTACTATATACTCTAGTCTGTATACAGATGTCGCTACTGTAGCTAGTATACTCCGCCACGACGGGAACGCGCTGATAACGACCAACCCGATCATATTCACCTCGGCGACCGCCGCCGGGATCAACTTGGTGTTCATCTGTATATTTAACTATGTGAGTACTGTACTATATACTCTAGTCTGTATACAGATGTCGCTACTGTAGCTAGTATACTCCGCCACGACGGGAACGCGCTGATAACGACCAACCCGATCATATTCACCTCGGCGACCGCCGCCGGGATCAACTTGGTGTTCATCTGTATATTTAACTATGTGAGTACTGTACTATATACTCTAGTCTGTATACAGATGTCGCTACTGTAGCTAGTATACTCCGCCACGACGGGAACGCGCTGATAACGACCAACCCGATCATATTCACCTCGGCGACCGCCGCCGGGATCAACTTGGTGTTCATCTGTATATTTAACTATGTGAGTACTGTACTATATACTCTAGTCTGTATACAGATGTCGCTACTGTAGCTAGTATACTCCGCCACGACGGGAACGCGCTGATAACGACCAACCCGATCATATTCACCTCGGCGACCGCCGCCGGGATCAACTTGGTGTTCATCTGTATATTTAACTATGTGAGTACTGTACTATATACTCTAGTCTGTATACAGATGTCGCTACTGTAGCTAGTATACTCCGCCACGACGGGAACGCGCTGATAACGACCAACCCGATCATATTCACCTCGGCGACCGCCGCCGGGATCAACTTGGTGTTCATCTGTATATTTAACTATGTGAGTACTGTACTATATACTCTAGTCTGTATACAGATGTCGCTACTGTAGCTAGTATACTCCGCCACGACGGGAACGCGCTGATAACGACCAACCCGATCATATTCACCTCGGCGACCGCCGCCGGGATCAACTTGGTGTTCATCTGTATATTTAACTATGTGAGTACTGTACTATATACTCTAGTCTGTATACAGATGTCGCTACTGTAGCTAGTATACTCCGCCACGACGGGAACGCGCTGATAACGACCAACCCGATCATATTCACCTCGGCGACCGCCGCCGGGATCAACTTGGTGTTCATCTGTATATTTAACTATGTGAGTACTGTACTATATACTCTAGTCTGTATACAGATGTCGCTACTGTAGCTAGTATACTCCGCCACGACGGGAACGCGCTGATAACGACCAACCCGATCATATTCACCTCGGCGACCGCCGCCGGGATCAACTTGGTGTTCATCTGTATATTTAACTATGTGAGTACTGTACTATATACTCTAGTCTGTATACAGATGTCGCTACTGTAGCTAGTATACTCCGCCACGACGGGAACGCGCTGATAACGACCAACCCGATCATATTCACCTCGGCGACCGCCGCCGGGATCAACTTGGTGTTCATCTGTATATTTAACTATGTGAGTACTGTACTATATACTCTAGTCTGTATACAGATGTCGCTACTGTAGCTAGTATACTCCGCCACGACGGGAACGCGCTGATAACGACCAACCCGATCATATTCACCTCGGCGACCGCCGCCGGGATCAACTTGGTGTTCATCTGTATATTTAACTATGTGAGTACTGTACTATATACTCTAGTCTGTATACAGATGTCGCTACTGTAGCTAGTATACTCCGCCACGACGGGAACGCGCTGATAACGACCAACCCGATCATATTCACCTCGGCGACCGCCGCCGGGATCAACTTGGTGTTCATCTGTATATTTAACTATGTGAGTACTGTATTACTTTTTACTTACTTTCCCTTTAGGGTCCATAAGGATCAATTTCCATTCTAAAATTGTTGACTTACTAAAACTTGCAATTTTTTGTATTCCTATTATTGTAAGCGCCTCCATACACTAGCCAGTTTTTGGTGATAATCCAAATCAAAATTCATAGTCGTAAAAAGGTAAAGTGGTAACAAATCAGAGTGGGACAAGATTTGGCAGGGTGGGGCAAGGTTGTGAGAAGGCATAGCAGGTGGAGTAGGTGGGTAAATTATGCAATTATATTAGGGTTGGGCAATGCCCTTACCATGCTACACCTTGCCCCACCCTGCCAACATTTGCTCCACTCTTAACGGGGACACGGATACCAAGGACAACGGAACACACCTACATAACCTGGAGAATATTTATAAATCTACTAGTGGGTGCCCGTGGCTCCGCCCGCGTGGACATCAGTTTCAATCCCGTAGCATCCCACAGTAACATTTTTGCGGGATAACAACTATCCTATGTGTTAATCCTAGTTACCCTCTAAGTGGTGAATTTAATGAAAATCGGTTCAGTAGATTTAGCGTGAAGAAGTAACAAACAAACAAACCACATTTATAATATTAGTAGAATGTATTTATAAAACTATGTATCCCTGTTCCAGATCTACCAATATCTAGCAGAATGGCTGACAGAGAAGGAGCTACTCAGGACTCAAACAGAATTCGACGATTCTCTTACTCTGAAAATCTATCTCCTGCAGTTCGTCAACTACTACGCTTCCATCTTCTATATCGCGTTCTTCAAGGGAAAGTTTGTGGGTCGGCCTGGGGATTACGTCAGGCTGTTTGGTCATCGGCAAGAAGAGGTAAGAGAAGTGATTTGCTATCTCTTTCTTTCGTATAAGATGCCACCGAGCCGACGAATTGTAAGGTGTATGTTAAAAGAGTGTATGTAATTTGTGGCTGCTAACATACCGTGCTAAGAAATAGTCGAACTAACTAAGTAGGACTGTGATCATATTTTGAAAGTCTTATTAAAACATAATTAAGTGACAAATGTAAAGTTAACAATAAGTATAAATGCTTAGGGCGAGCGCAGCTAACGCCAGTTTTCTTATATAGACTGACTTACGACTTGTATCGCTAGCGAAGCAAGTATGATTTCGTATTTTATCCCTAATTCATTGATTTTTATAATTTTGTTTATAATTTTGAATGACCCTGTAAAGTTCTGGGAGTGCTATATAAAGTTACATACAATTAATTTTAAAAATATTCTCAGGGTGAGTTCTACTAATAAAACTAAACAACTATCGTCTAAAACATATTTCTGAAAAATGAAAAGAATGGACCTCCCATACATTTTGTACAATCCAAAACTTTTTGATTTTCAAAAATTTCTTCTAATGAAAGTTGTGTTCAGTTTAAGGAGTAGAACCGACCATTGCAAAATATACTAAATTAAAATTGACCCTATATTTCGGTTAAATACAATACTTTTCCGTGTCCCCAGTGCGCGCCAGGCGGCTGCCTGCTCGAGCTGTCCATCCAGCTGGCCATCATCATGATCGGCAAGCAGTTCATCAACACCATCGTGGAGATGATGATGCCCTACCTCCTCAAGTGGTGGAACGTCTTGCGTACCATCGGCAGGAAGAACCAGTAAGTACATCAAAGGATTAACCATGTCAGAGGCCTGCTACTAATTAGTAGGCAGTTGAAAAAACTTGTGACACCAGGGTTAATCGGGTCGCTGGACGACCCGCTGCCCAAAAGAAAAGATAAAAGAAGAAAGCATGTATCTGTGTACACTAGAGCATTGCAGTAATGCAAGCAAAATAGTAGGTACAGTGAACACGTGGTGAGAAAGGAACCGATTGCTAACGAGGGTGTAGTTTGTGGTTCGAAGCGCAGCTGAGGACTTTCTTCTGAGTGATATAGACTCTTTATACCTGCAAGAATAAAAAACAGGACTACTAATATAAGAACAGTTCAATAAAACCAAAAAAAAGATAAATACAAAGCAAATTCGCGCGATATTGTAATTTTTTTAATAATATCGTACAAAGCAAAAGCAATAAGTCCATTCAGCCAACTATTCCATTTTACCTGCAAATATTAACAGATTAATTTTTGTTACAGCCTGAAAAGTTCTCTGCAATGGGTGAAGGATTTCAAACTAGTCGATTTTGGAAACATGGGACTGTTTCCTGAATATTTAGAAATGGGTAAGTTACTTTAGTAATATCTGCCATCAATTTAAAATAAGCTTCGTCGAATTTGAAAACAAACCGGAACGTTACACTCGACAGAATTACTACGAAACCCTATTCGTAGACGAATTCAACACGTTCTTTTTGTGTTTTTTTTATTAAATCACAATTTCTCTTCCAGTACTGCAATACGGGTTCGTAACGATCTTCGTGGCGGCGTTCCCGCTGGCGCCGCTGTTCGCTCTAGTCAACAACGTCTTGGAAATGAGACTCGACGCCAAAAAGTTCCTCAGGTGCTACAGAAGGCCGGTGCCACAGAGAGTCAATGATATCGGGGTTTGGTATAGGATACTGGACTCTATTGGGAAACTTAGCATCATCACGAATGTAAGTATTATTTGATAAACTACAAATGAATCAAAAAGTTCCTCAGGGGTTATAGAAGATAAAAGGATCCTCAAGGGTTATAGAAGAAGACAAAAAGTTCCTCAGGTGCTATAGAAGACCGGTGCCTCAAAGAGTCAATGATATAGGCGTTTGGTATAGGATACTGGACTCTATTGGGAAACTCAGCATTATCACTAATGTAAGTCTCTTTTACTAATTTAGAAATGAATCAAAAAGTTCCTCAGGGATTATAGAAGACAAAAGGATCCTCAGGGGTTATAGAAGAAGACAAAAAGTTCCTTAGATGCTACAGAAGGCCGGTGCCTCAAAGAGTCAATGATATAGGCGTTTGGTATAGGATACTGGACTCTATTGGGAAACTCAGCATTATCACTAATGTAAGTCGTACTTAATAAACGAGTCAAAAAGTTCCTCGGGTGTTATAAAAGACAAAGGGATCCTCAGGTGTTATAGAAGACAAAAAGCTAGTGCTATAGAAGACCGATGATGTCCCAGATGGTGAATGATATAGGAGCTTGGTATATGACACTATACTCTATTGGGAATTGAAGACCAGTGGATACACAACACAAGTTTGTATTGCGAGAAAAATTAAGTAACAATTTCACATCAGGAATAAGCTTGTGACCAATAGCGGATGGCGAAGCGATCTAAAAGTTTATGTGAAAACACGAAACATTGCGAGCAAAGATAGCTTGATAACGTATCATATATACAAAACGTTATAAATAATTTCATAACAAAACACGTATGGCTTGCGTTTAAGAGAATCGTGCAGCTGGAAATTTTCATACAAAAAGCGTTAACGGTAACCAATTGTTTTAATTATCAGGTATTTTATTCAAATTCACAAAAATTAGGTTTATGCGTTTTTATTTTTTTGATATCTATTATAGTTTCAGAAATAATGAGGCACAAAAGTACACTTTTTTGATACTGAAAAATCTTCATGTTTGAGTGAGGTTACTTACAAAACTATACAAAATTTGGTCAAAAACGAAACATATAAACCTAGTTTAGTTCATACCTAAGCGATCAAGACCAAAATTATAGAATTTGGTTAAAATTTAGGGGTAGGGAAACGTTAACGCCCGCACCTCGATTTTACTCTGTTTTCGAGGCGATTTCTCAGGAAGCCTGCTACCTGTCCCTATCGCAAATTAGGGTGCTTGCCGCGCGGGCGTCGAGACAGCATATAAAATTTTAAAAACGCATTTCGCGCGCGCCATGCCTGTGAATGATACTCTTAATTAGGTTTTTTACGCGACCTACTTGTTGTTTATTTGGTAGCGGGTTCGGCCCTCTACGTTTCAGTCTTCTTTGGGAGGTTCACACGATAGATCACACCCCCAGACTCTCTACCAAATAACAAGTAATTTGCGTAAACTTACATAAACGAAAATAAAGTACTAAAACAGTTTATCAGATCCTGTTTGTGTCCCCAGGGTTTCATAATAGCGTTCACGTCAGAATTCATCCCGCGCCTGGTGTACATGTTTGAGAGAGGGAACATGAACGACTACGTGGACTTCACACTGGCTGAGTTCAACACTACGGTGCTGGAGCACGGACCCATACGGTCTACGTACAATCAGAGCATGTGCCTGTGAGTCTACTGCTTTTGAATAACGGTATTTTTGAAAATACATCAAATTAATTTATGGTGATTTACTACACTCACAGTGCTGTATTAATTACATTAATGAGAAATTTAAAAAAATTAGCAAGCGTTGGTTTGGCTGTAAGCAAGGTAACCCTTTGCCGCCTTTTGCTCTATCCTTTCCTTTTCCTTCGCGCACACACCGACTCGGAAGCAATCGTCACCGTTCGGAAGTGTTCGGATGTCAACGTGGCGCTCCCGCGGCTGCGTGAAAAAACAAAAGACAGTTGTGTGTGTATCGCTACTGCGTGCGCGTGCCTCAATTTTTCGCAAGCTTATAAATTGAACATAAATATTTAATAACCGCATAATTTAAGCAAACATCCAAACTATAATAGCCGCGAGTGTTTTCCAAACCTGTATAAAACTGTGAAGTGCAAAAATAAAAGCGTCGCTGGCACCCAAGCCGCGACGCCGTTCGAGGATCCGCCATATTCAGTCGGTGTGGTAAGTGAATTCCCTTTTCCTAAACCTAAAAGAGCAATAGGTCATAACAGTCTCCCATTCTTTTCTCTGCCATTAAACCAAATAATACAGTCCACAAAAGATTATTTTCTTGAAACCAGCGCCTTCAGCTATCGAACGCATCTTTCATACACCATATTTTTTGGTCCAATCGAGCCGGATTCTTAGCAATCCGAGTTATTTCGCCTATATTTTGGTTATATTTCTCTATACAACATGTCCAAACCCGTTGATGAGACAGCAAAAGCCGCCGCAGTTCATGCAGAGGCCGAAAAGATGGCGGCTGAAGTTGACCGAAAATTGTCGTATTACGAATTGCAGTCTTCCGCTTATTTTGCTCGCATGCAAGCTGTGTTTGATTCTATTCCCACATCCTCAGCCGACCAAACTATTATTGATAGTTTCTTAGCAAAGTGCATTACCATTGATTACCTACGTTCTGAATATATTTCATGCATCCAAAAGAAGAATGATCTAGAGTCTCGTGTTAGGCCCAACTATGTTTTCAATTTTCAAGCCATATTCGCCTTTGATGACCTGTATAATAGGGTCAAATTTGAATGCGATCGCTTTCAATCCAAAACGCCACAAGTCGAGTCAAAGCCAATTTGCCCAGAGACTAGTCAGTCATATGTCAGTTTACCTCGATTGGAACTCGCCAGTTTTGATGGTGACATTCAAAAATGGCCGCTTTTCTATGAATCGTTTCGTTCAGTCATTCATGAAAACAAACGTTTAACTAACACGGAAAAAATGCAATATTTAGTAGGGAAATTGACAGGTAACGCTCTAAATATGTGCAGAGGCATTATGCCTACTGGTGACAACTATATAACACTTTGGAACGCATTGATAAACAAATATCAGGACACTCGCGCACTCGCAACCGCTTATCTCGATCAATTGCTAAAGTTAAAAAGTGTGAATACCGCCACACCCGCCGCTCTTGACGCATTTATCGATAAATATTCGACAACTATCGCCGCTTTAAAGCAGTTAAAAATAAATGAATTGGATGAGTTCATATTTTTGCACTTGGGTTTGAAATGTTTAGATCCAGAGACCGCTCGGGCATTCGAGATGTACAAAAGAGACGAGGGAGATTTTCCCAAGTCAAACGATTTGACGCAATTCGTGAGAGAACAATCTCGCATTCTAAGCCGCGCGAATTTAGGTAGTGCTAGCCACCCTGCGCCGCCTCCCGCTCGCACATCTCGTAATGTACCTACTTTAGCCGCGCAACCGCACGCTCGCCCCGCTTGTAATTCGCAACAACCAAAACCGTTTAAGACGTTTTTGAGTGTACAAAACGCTACTGATGCTGAAACTAATAAAAATTTGTGCCCATATTGTCAAAGTTCTACGCACAATCTTTTTGCAGCATCTCTCCAAAAAAGTTTAAAACAAATGTAATCTTTTTGCATACTTTTCATTTAAAGCTTTTTTAGTTTATTAGTTTTAAGGTACATTAGGTACCTACCTAATTAAACTATTAACGGTAGTTCCTTTTTAGTGTAAGAATGTCATGTATAATTATTTAAGGAAACTGTAGGTCTACAAGCTGATAAGACTAAACTGTATTACATGTAGATATATATGACTGTTTGTTTCTTGTTAAATAAATAAAAAATAAAAATAAAATTTATGCGTGCCCGCTTTTTACGCCCTTATCGCCTCGCGATAGGTATAATTATGTTAAAGAGAAACGCCTTTGCATTAACTGTATGTCCGCTTTACATTCATCCCGCCAGTGTGGGAGCACGCGCCGGTGTAGATTCTGTGCAAATTTTCATCACAGCCTTCTACATTTTAAAGAAATGACTAACTCTCACTCGCCCGCTAATAATAATAACGCTAATGAGGGCTCGGCAGCCCCCCGCGCCGCTGCTGCGAATGCTCGCGCAGCCACAACCGCACCGCATTTTACTGATAATGCTAATCAAAACAGACTTAACACTTCGCATGCCACCGCCGCTACCGCACCCGCCGCACGCACGTACGCTCGCTCGCCCTCCCATGGTGGGGGAGGAAATTCGCATGGGGTTCCTATCGCCAAGGACAATCAAATATCGCTATGTGTGACTAACAAACCGCTAGAAGTGTTTTCTTTATCCCGCACGGTTTTACTAGGTACGGCCGTATGCCAGGCCTATGGACCTGACTCGCAGATTAATATTCCAGTACGTATAGTAGTGGACTCCGCTTCCATGAGGAACATCATGACCGAAGAATGCCGCTCGCGTTTGAATTTACCGCTTTACCCCTCGCACGGAGCCAGGGTCTCAGGCCTAGGAGGTAATGAGACTGAAACCAAAGGTGTCACGTCTGTCATCTTAGTTTCACGCTTTGATGAAAATGAACGCTATGACGTACACCCGTTTGTGGTTGAGTGTATAACTGAAGAGTTACCCTGTGCGCCCATAGATATTTCTGAACTATCATACCTACACGACTTACCTCTTGCGGACGATTCTTATCACGCTCCCGGTTCCATTGACATGATAGTAGGTAGCGACTTCTTTGCTCGCATATTGAAATCAAGAAAATTCAGTGGTAGTAGATCCGAGCCAGTAGGTATCGAAACCTCGTTCGGATACTTGGTTGTAGGTAACGCGCCGACTGCGACGGAGGTCATTGAACCTGAGGTCACACGCTCGTTCTTGTGTACATTTGAAAATTGCGTTTCGCGGTTTTTTGAAGTCGAGGAGATTCCTTCAAAAAACGTTTTATTGTACGCGGATGAACAACAATGCGAGGACATTTTCGAACAAACAACTACACGCGATTCAACGGGACGCTACGCAGTCGCGCTTCCATTTAAAAAGGATCCTACTTGTTTAGGAAAGTCAGAGCTCATTGCAAAACGTAGGTATTTATCTTTAGAACGAAAACTGCTCGCTAACCCCGATCTGAAATTTGAATACGACAAGATATTACGCGACTATCTGGACAAAAACTACATAGCTAAGGTCAATGACCTTTGTGGACCTGACGCTTCGCAATACCTCGTCGCTCATCACGCTGTTGTTCGCGGAGATAGGTTGACATCTAAAGTTCGCCAAGTTTTGGATTTTAGTATGAAAACAGATTCGGGTGTTTCTCTTAACGATTTGTTGTATACAGGTAAAAACCTACAATCTGACTTATTTCGCATTATTTTGAATTTTCGCTTGTTTCCCACCGCAATGAGTGCTGATATTAGGCAAATGTACCTACAAATTATAGTACAAGAGGCCTTCCGCAAATACCAACGCTTTTTCTATAGGTTTGATTCGAATGAACCGCTTCAAATTTACGAATTTAATCGCGTTACTTTTGGTATGTCAAGCAGCCCGTTTCTCGCAATGCGCACGTTGCGTCAGCTGATAAACGACGAACGTCAACGCTTCCCGCTTGCCGCTTCGGCATTGGACAAAGACTCTTTGTATATGGACGATTTTGCCTACAGCTGTTTGACATACGAAGAGGCATTAAACCTGTCCACCGAATTGATTCAACTATTCGCCGCTGGGGGATTTGAACTTGTGAAATTCGCTAGCAATTCTCCCGAGTTTTTAAACGCGATTCCCGAGGAAATCCGCGTTACTGAACTGGTTGACATCGGATCTGACGCGAACCTAAAAATTCTCGGTCTGCAATGGTCACCCGCTTCCGACAATTTTGTTTTTACTGTGTCGCGTGATGAGCGTGATTGTACTAAACGCAACATTCTGTCCACAGTCGCGCGCCTTTGGGATTTGATGGGATTTGTCGCGCCCGTAACGCTGCTTGCGAAACTTATCATCAAATCACTTTGGGAATCCGAAATTGGATGGGATGATGAACCCCCCTCACATGTGATCGATTTATGGCGGCGTTTTGTGTCTGAATTACCTTTATTGGAAAAAATTAAAATCCCGCGTTTCGTAGGTTTTCAACCGCAATTCGTACTGTCGATCTTAGCCTTTGGCGACGCAAGTGAGCGCGCATTTGGGGGAGTTGTATACCTACACGTGTTCTGCCCTTACACCAATAAGACTATGGTAAGCCTTGTGTGCGCCAAGTCGAAAGTGGCTCCCGCTAAAACCAAGGTCACGCTCGCGCGCTTGGAATTGTGCGCTGCACTTGTTGTGTCCAAGTTGGTGTGCACTGTCAAAGATACGTATACGTCACGTTGTCAAATTCACAACATACTTGCCTTTTCTGATAGTACCGTGACGTTAGCTTGGATTCATTCATCACCAGCACGTTGGCAAACTTACGTAGCGAACCGCGTTACGCAAATACAAGCGAATGTCGACCCGCGTAACTTTTATCACATCAAAGGTAGTGAGAACCCTGCGGATTGTTTGTCACGCGGATTGACACCCGCTCAGTTGGTTGACCATCCATTATGGTTCAATGGGCCCGCTTTCGTTCATACGCCTATGAGTGAATGGCAGCTAGAAGATTTTAATCCGCAAATTGTTACTAACCCGCCGGAGCAGAAAACTGTAAAAATATTGTTAACTAAAGAAAGCAGACCAGTTACGCCGCTTTTATACGAATTAGCTCTTCGTATTTCCTCTTGGAAAAAACTGCTTCACATTGTCATTTACTTATACCGATTTATTAAAAAATTGCCAAGGAAATTAGAACTTTCTCACTTTCGTACCGCAGAGCTAGCTGTTTTGCGCGCTGTACAGGAAGTACATTTCTCCTCTGAGTTGAAAATTATAAGCAATAATGGAACCTTACCGCGCTCCTTTGCAAAACTTAGTGTCTTTCTAGACGAAAAGGATAATTTATTGCGCGTGGGAGGTCGCCTAGTTCACTCGGAATTGGATTATGATAGTAAACACCCAATTTTACTCCCTTCACACGACCATGTCGTTAATCTTATTATAGATTATGAGCATAAGAAGAATCTTCATACTGGCTCTGGTCTTTTGCTTTCGATCCTACGACAAAAATATTGGATTTTCGGAGGTCGAAATGCAGTAAGAAAACGCGTTAATAACTGCAATTTATGCTTTAAAAATAAACCTTCTCCGCATTTTCCTTTAATGGGAGATCTACCACAATTCAGAGTTTGTGAAGTGAATAAGGCTTTTGTAGAAACTGGTTGCGACTACGCTGGTCCCATCAGAATAATACCTCATCGTCGTCGCGGAGTGCGCAGTATTAAGGCTTACATATGCCTGTTCATATGTTTGGTTACTCATGCCGTACATATTGAACTCTCATCTGATTTGTCCACACATTCCTTTTTAAACGCGCTTACACGCTTTCTATCGCGTCGCGGCCCGATCAGCTGTATGTACTCTGACCGTGGCACAAATTTCGTAGGTGCCAGATCGCATCTGAAATCTTTATATGATTTGATTCGTTCACCTGAATATAACTCAGAGTTCTCAGCTGCATTACTTGAAAACCAAGTTGAATGGAGGATGAATCCTCCTTCAGCTCCCCATCACGGTGGAATATGGGAAAGTAATATCAAGTGTGTGAAAACTCATTTGAATAAAGTAGTTGGAGATCAACTTCTCACCTATGAGGAAATGCTCACTGTACTCACTCAGATAGAGGTACTGTTAAATTCTCGTCCTCTTTCAGTGTTGAGTTCTGATCCGACAGATCCTTTACCATTAACTCCATCTCATTTTTTGACATTGACGCCTTTGAAGTCGCTTCCTCAAGCGGATTTATCTAATAACAAAACCCCGCGTCAACGCTTTCAATTAATTGACTCTATGGTTCAGTCATTCTGGAAGAGATGGCGAGTAGAATATTTGAACACTTTACAGAGCAGACAAAAATGGACTAAGAAGTCTGACTCCATTGAAAAGGGGACAGTTGTTCTAATAAAAACTGACAATGCTCCTCCGCTACAATGGCCAATAGGCATTATTATTGATACTTTCCCCGGAAAAGACGGAGTGGTGAGAGTGGCGGATGTAAAAACTAAAACTGGTGTCTATCGGCGCCCAGTGGTAAAACTTTGCCCTTTACCCAACCAATAACTCTACTAAATGTTGCACTTTTGTATATAACCTGTTTAAAAAAAAAAAAAAAAAACTTTCTAGTTTCTACTCAATTTTGGTTTTGACTCGCTTGTGTGTAGTTATTATATTATACCTTGTACGAGGTACGCATTTACGTCATAGATGACGTTTTCCCCCCAAAATTTAACACGCTTTTCCCAACATTCTCTATTAACTTGGAGCGCTGTTTTTTGATATTTCTGGACTGTTGGTTTTGAAAGTGGATTACTCATCCCCTTTCAAGGTGGGGGAGAATGGTTTGGCTGTAAGCAAGGTAACCCTTTGCCGCCTTTTGCTCTATCCTTTCCTTTTCCTTCGCGCACACACCGACTCGGAAGCAATCGTCACCGTTCGGAAGTGTTCGGATGTCAACGTGGCGCTCCCGCGGCTGCGTGAAAAAACAAAAGACAGTTGTGTGTGTATCGCTACTGCGTGCGCGTGCCTCAATTTTTCGCAAGCTTATAAATTGAACATAAATATTTAATAACCGCATAATTTAAGCAAACATCCAAACTATAATAGCCGCGAGTGTTTTCCAAACCTGTATAAAACTGTGAAGTGCAAAAATAAAAGCGTCGCTGGCACCCAAGCCGCGACGCCGTTCGAGGATCCGCCATATTCAGTCGGTGTGGTAAGTGAATTCCCTTTTCCTAAACCTAAAAGAGCAATAGGTCATAACAGTCTCCCATTCTTTTCTCTGCCATTAAACCAAATAATACAGTCCACAAAAGATTATTTTCTTGAAACCAGCGCCTTCAGCTATCGAACGCATCTTTCATACACCAAGCGTAGACTAAGAATCGAACCGGGGCCGCGTAGGTTAACGGCCCATTGCTCTGCCACTGAGCTATCGACGCACCGTAAATTTCTCAGTCTAGTCTTAATATAGTCAGTGTCACGAGCACTGCTCATAATCTAACGACTCCTCATTATCGATATACTTATACCTAGCCGTTTAGGTTGTAGCCCATCAAAAGAATTTACTTATCCACATACGTATATAGACATACACATGACATACATCATCTGGATTTCTTCTGAGGCACTCGGGTGTTTACCCGACCTCTGGTTAGAGGTTGGTAACGTAAAGCTACAACGTATAATTAGACATTTTTTTTCTGTTTGATTCGCTTTGAAATTTTGACGTATTACTATTATTTCAGTTACCCGGGCTACTGGTACTACAAGCCGGGCGACGACTACCAGCGCAGCGATTGGTACTGGCACGTGATGGGCGCGAGACTTGCCTTCGTCGTTGTTTTCGAGGTGAGAACCTTGTCATATATTGTCGTTAATAAAGTTATTGAAATAAATAATGTGCTGGTAGAAATCCTGATAGGAAATATTTACCTATCCTTTTGCTGTCTTGGATGCGAGAAAACGATCTGTATTTGTTTTTTTTTAATGACCAATGATGCTTTATTTTGTGTTTTTACTTGTTTATTCATACAGGGCAATACACTTTGTAATTTTCCTTTATAAAAAGACTTGAACGTCACTTTAGTATGGTGAAATGCAAATCCATAAAATGTAGAATCTTTCCACATAAGTTCCCTACGTGTAACGCGTTTCTATACTCCGTAAAATCTAGATTGATACTGTACTATGAAGCCATTTTCCTTTGTATACTCTTTAGTATGGATTTGACTGGATGTCAAGCAAAGATGAAGCTATTTTTAAAGTACTATAACAACTCTTTCAACAGAACGTCGTAGCGCTAGTGATGATAATAGTCCGGTGGGCCATACCCGACATGTCGAGCGAACTCCGTGACCGGATCAGGCGGGAGGCTTACGTCATCAACAGCTTCATCCTCGAGGAGACCCGCGCGCGCTCCCTCGCGTCCCGCACGCCGCGCGACCCGCGCTACCCCGCCGACGACCCGCGCCTCACTGAAGGTCCCGGCCTCCCGCACTCCACACCTTGCTAGCTAACACGCGGTAGTGTATCTGGCTGGAACGCTTTGTTATTCTATCTCTTTTTTTACTAACAGCGTTTTTGGTTCACTTGTTTTAGGTCATCTATAGAGATATGAGCAAATCCGGAAGATCGCGCTGTGCCTTGCCTAAGACTATCGAATAAGCTGTTCAAGTGTAACAGTTGACCTGACTAAGTCCATGGCGTACGAGGCTATCTACCGGAACTGCTACTTTGGAAAATCGTCATTCGGTTATAAGATTTTCATACAAGTCAAGAATCTGATTCATTCCATTCTTATCAATGGTTTATACGACCACTTGAAATGCATTTTGTCTGAGAGAACGTATCTAGTCATTTATGACAAGTTAAAATATCTAGTCTTATTTTTATAAATCCTACATAGATAAGTCTTAAATCTTCTAAATTAAGTTTTAAGAATAACACGTGAGCCAAAAACGTAAAGACTGTTTTGTGTGTGTTTTGATACGAAAAAAGGAATGAAATGACAAAAAACATGTGGTAGCCATTGATAAAAAATATAGTAGGAAATTAAATTAATATTAGTATTTGAACAGTGTGATATTAACATGAATGTTTCTGGTTTTATGTCTGAAGTTTTTGTGTTATATTGTGATGTATATAATAAAATATTCTACCGTCTTTTTGATGAAATATTTGTATGAATTTGCTTCGCAGTATAACACTTTTTAACTGACATAAAAACCAGAATGCCCTGTAGTAGTTTGCAAGGTTTTGGGTCGCCAGTATGCTTTTATCAATTTGATCAAAATATAGTATAAACTTTGCAAGATTCCTTGATGACAAGTTTACAAAGAATGTTGCGACCCTATGGCATCGTATTATCCTTGCGAATTTGATACTAGCGCATAAGATGCTTTATCAGTTATCATCATTGCGCTGACTTTAACAAAAGAAAAAACAATAAATATGCTTCATAAAGAAGCAAAAATGTATCATACATGCTCGATGCAGTCACGGCAGTGATTTGTAAGAACTTTGATATAAATAAAAATAGAGGATTAGTCTTATTTTGTTTTGTATATTGAACAACAAATTATTCTCATTTCAAAGTTCTTGCTACACTGTCCTTTCATACTAAAGCGATAAACAAAACCTATCATTGATTCGTAATTGTTTTATAATATGCAACATTTTAGCGCTCACCAAAATATTACTGACCAATCACGGGCCGTAAAATCTGACAAATGACTTGAACGCCCACACTGGAGCTTTAAAATGTTGCTTTTTTAAATCTTTACTTTATTTAACGAATCAATGATATGTGATTTGTTAGCTTAAGCTTAGAATATCAATAATGAATGAAAATATTCATAAGTTGAAGACAGGTTCGCTGATACCGGTTTGAAGTGTGAGTTTTTACAACAATGGTTTTGTAATAGCATGACTTGGGTTTATAAAAGGCTTAGAAAAATATGAAAAACTTACTTAATTTCGTAAATATTATTTGAATTAAATATTTGTTAATTTAGTGTAGTCCCAAGGCTAAGTGGCGTCCGATTAACTGAATTAAAAAGGGCGCTACTTAGTCAAGGTAAGCCATAATTTTCTCAAAGAAAAATTTCATAAATTTCTAAGCCTTTATTTGAAAGTGGCTTAACACATTAACTTGATTTGGGATATGCATGAGTGATATTGGGACCAACTAAACTAAACATATAGATATAATCATATGCATAACAAATAATTGTAAGTGATTCTGGACTCACTACACATAGATAATAGATATATCACAATTATCATTTCACATACATACCAACAATTTTAAACAATAAACTTATATACTACATAATCACCATCAATGAACGCTTTAATATGATTGGCTTAAGTTTCACATACCATGCCTTGTAGTTAGGCTAAAATTTTACAGGCAGCTTCTAATTATAATTTGGTTTTAATCAGGCAGCTTAAAATAAGCTTGTAGTTAGTTCGTGTGTGACACAATATTGAGTTTCTAAATGCTTCAAAAAATTCTAAAATATTTCTCGAATGTCCTGGTCTCATTTTGTCATCAGAAGTGGGATTTTTCAGTTCTCTATTTCAGTATAGTTGGAGGTAGGTATAAAAATAAATATTGGTTCTTTTCATATTAAGTGCTGTTATTTAAACTACTTTTACAAATCCCCTTTCTATAGACAGTTAATCTTACTGCTTTCTGTCTATTGAAAGTCCAATGATATTGAATAAAGATATAATATTACACTATAGCACACAAATTAGGTCACATGGTAGGTATGACATACGCAGAAAAGAAAGAATCCCGAAATGGTAAAATTATTGTTTGTATCTCTATCATGTATCTATATCATTTACACCTTAGCTAGGTGTAAAAATATTAGTTGCAAATATTATAAGCAGGGAGTCAGCCCATTAAACTGAACAACTTTCCCCAAGAAACATACATAGGTCGATATATGAAAAAAAAATGCTACATTTTGTATGAGAGGTCCAAAAATTTCTTTCATATTTCGACCTGTGATTCTTGGGGAAAGTTTTTCAGTTTCATTGTCTGATTCACCCCCTAAAATACTTGCAACTATTTTTATTACACCCTGTATGACATGAGCGAGATGTCAACAATAATGTTGCCGTTTAGGGATATTTTCTTTATCTGCACGAGTAATATAATCGTATACTGATATGACAATATGCAAACGCCTTTTTCGAAAGTCACTCCTAAAGTATCGCACTATTAATGCCCCTTCCATCATTACGTGTTACTGACACAGTTATCCCACTGCAGGTGAGACAGTGGGCTCAAACCTCAACCACCTAGTGTCGATGTCAGGGTCTGACTTCGACCTGGCCGCGCACGGGACTTCAGGAGACATCAGGGAGTCCACCACGCATATCGTCGCGGATATACCTGAGGATGTACCGCCTCCAACGCACGTATAGTTCATACTTACATTTGGGACACCCTGTATATACTTTGCCGGTAAACCTATGGATGTATAGTTGAACCATTAATTTCGGGACAGCCTATATACGTCTCTGGAGAAATCTACGGCTCTACTTCAGGTCAAAGCAGACGATCTTGTGTTTTTCAACGTCGTTCAAAATTATGACACCAGGGTTCATCGGACTCAGAAGTTCCGCAAGAAAGAAGAAGAACGTATTTATTGCGGTACTTGCCTGAAATACACGGCGGTCATGTCTTGGAACTGGACCTACAGACACACTTCAAGGTGTACGTGGGAGCCGCTGAAAGTACGGAGTTTCATTACGTCTTCGAACGAAGCATCAACTAACTTCACATTACAAGTTGCCTAGGTCTTTATACATACTGTAATATAAAGTGGCAAATGTAGAGTCGTATTTGCTTTTTGTGAGAGAAACCTCAGATATCAAAAGATGACGGTGGCAATTTTATATCACATGGCTTTGTTTGTTGCTTACAAAGCTAAGATAGAACGCTAGAAGTATACTGGATACTCTTTTAAATTTCTAAATTATGTATGATTATACGGGGTGTAAAGGACAGCGTCCCGAATGCTGATAGGGTAAAGCAGACCATGAAACTGAACAACTTTCTCCTAGGAACATATGTCAGGAAACGTCAAAAAATGTTTGGTTTCCCATAGTAAATGCAGTCAGCTGAAGGCGATTTTGTATGGGAGGTCGAATTTTTTTTGTCGTTTCCTGACATATGTTCGTAGAGGAAAGTTGTTCAGTTTCATGGTCTGCTTGCACCCTATCAGTATTCGGGACGTTGTCCCTGACACCCTGTATACAATTTTATGATGATATAAAATTTACCGTAATGGATTTCTTCCATAACTAACTAAAAACGTCCATTCAGTCTTCTTGCAAAATAATGACTAAGTATAAAAAAACTTGTAGTTTATCTACTGCCATTCACAATAATACTAAATTAACTAACTATAAATAAATACGAAAAGTGCTATTTACTAAATGAATTATCAGAAGTAAAAAACAAAATGTCTCGAACGCGAAATCTTGTCAATAAGCATTTTTAGAATAGTACTTACTCACTTAAAGTTAAAGGGTTCCATAATTTCATATACATATAAAGTATAGTAGTTATATACGTAAGTATTTATTCACCTCGAAAAAGGGTTATCATATTAGTTGCTGTTACAAAGTGGAGACAAAAATGAATCTCATATCGTTGGATAAAACATATTTTATATATTAAAAAAAGCACAAACGAAGACTATTTTTTAAATTGTTTTCCACAAAAATAAAAGCATGTTATTGAGGCAGAATTTTTTATATGTATTTTGCGAAGATACGTAAAATTTATTTATTTATATTCTGGATAAATTACTGAGAACCATAATTTATACCCGAGTTATTGAGATTTGTATGCAAAGTTTTATTGAGAAATATTTTAAGTAATATCGGCTGACTCTTGGTGTTCAGTAGAATTGTAGTAGGTAAGAATTTAATAAAATAAATATAAATAAAGCTTCACAGTTTCCACTAAAAGCTAAGCTTTGGTCAATTTTAAATATCTGCTAAATTGTTAAATATATATATAAAATATATAGAAGTAGATAGCTTAGTGGTACAGCAGTGGGACGGTATACCTTGTGCCCGGGTTCGATTCCCGGTCGAAACTTGTCAATTTTTGAATTTCTTATTTTCATTTTCTACAAGAAATAGTTTTCAGAAATATTAGCTGCTCGTTTACCGTGTGTAAGGGCGTCGTACCGAAAACTTTTCAGGCATGATCAGATCTTGGAACTGAACAACTTTTACTACTATGTTGAGAAACGCAATTTTCTCGAGAAAGTCAGCCGACTGATCGCGAATTTTGTATGGCATGTTGAATTTTTTTCGGTAAGTTACCGGTACACAGTCCTTTACACCCGCCATAAATTTCCATAAAAGTTTATATACTTTTGAAGTAAGTTATTAATATTTTTACAAGGTAGATTACTTATTGTTCAGTAGGATGATAACATCAAATGTCTGTTGAATAGAAGAAGAAATATGAAATGACTTGATGAGTGTAAAATCCCTATTGACCTATTGTGGACTCTTCCGTAACAATCCGGCTCGAAGGACCAAAAAATATATATATTGAGTGTAAATGCAGCTACACGTTCAACATAGATGCAAAAATATGTAAAGATGCAAAATGAGTGATCACGGGATCAACCGGGATAAATGAAAATGTAATGGTCCGATTTGTACCACGTATTATTGAACACTAGTTTAAAAACTACTTAAAATGTAAGAGGTTACGCATGGCCGTATGTCGATGCATCTAACAATCTAGGCCAACATCAAAGTCCAATGTTGTGCATGATCTAGACTAAGCAAAAATCTCAATTATAAAATAATAATCATCATGTACATCGTACAATAGGGTTAAAAGTGGCAATTATAATTATAACATTATAAATTATTAATAACTATACAGAGTGTACAAAAAAATAGCTGAAAATATTTTAAGGGGTGAACCAACCCGTGAAACGGGAAAGTTGTTCAATTTCATAGGCTGATTCACCCCTTAAAATATTTGCAGCTAATATTTTGACACCTTGTACATACATACGTATGCCATGTGAGGGATACTCTTTTGTCTTTTGTAGGTATTTGAAAAATACAAAGAGAAGACGAATCGGGTCGATTCATATTTCATCTATTATTAATAGTTTTGCTTACCTGTTGGGAGTAGGTCCATGGTAACGTAGATTTTTCAGGCTTTTGCCTGCTTGGCTGTTTATAAGTAGTAACCCTAGTCGTAAGTATCTTGTGTTGTTTTAAATGTTTTTTGAATCAATGCCAAATTTTACAAAGCCTTTTAGCTTTTTTATATAACGTGTATCTGTATGGGTGATGGAAGAATAATGACTCGCAAGTTATCAAAGAATGTTCCTATGATTTACTAATCTAATATTTAATTTCTATTATTTATTTAACAATTTATTGTACATATGATAATTCATACTAATACAAAACATAAGGAGAAATGGTACAACAGGCACTGCTTATATATTTATTCGTATAATACTTCTTCTTGCTTGCTAATGTTTTGATAATTATATTTAAGATATTTTAATTTGGTGCTGTAATAGGTAAATATTGTAATGCTTGGCAATAGCGCTCATTCAAACCCGGTCGTTTATTCTGCATGAACGTTCTCTGTTATCTTGTTAACCAATAATCCTGTAGCGCACAAAAATCCACACCTCTTTAGGTCGAAATTTGTTTTCAAAGCTCTTATTGGATTGAAAAGTGGAATGAGGGGTGTCCACGGCCGCTTCCGATTCTTAGTATAAACTTTTCAGTCCATACATATGTATTTATATACATCCGATCCAAGAGATAACATTATATACATAGAATCCGAAGCGCGGCATCTATATTTTCTTTTTAATTATGTGACCCTGGATAGTTCTGCTTCTATTTATTAGGCATATTTTAATTCTATTATTCATTTTTATTAAGGAACAATTGTTCCGATTGTTTTTACTCTCTATACTGTTAGGTAGTGTTGCTGGAACCAAGTTCGTATATGTTTTATATTTCAATGTGATATTTCGTCTGATATTTATTACAATTATATGAAAAGCCAAGAATATGTGTTAGTTATGTCATATATAAAGTACACCTGTGCTTGTTTATGTGATTTTAATGTTATCTATAACTTTTTTACTCGATATGTTTTAGACTAAAGTGTATGGCGAGCGTTATTGAACTAAAGAATATTGAAATCAGCTAAAATGGTGGACAGAATTCACTGCTTATAAAAATAACATGTGTACAAATCGGTACTTAGAAAATACAATTGGCAAATACTTAGTAATTAATTTAAAATGGGGGCAGCCAATCAGAGTAGGAACAGATAATGTGCGACCAATCACAAACAAGAGAACGGTCTCATATAGTAAGGCTATAAGAAACGGTATAGCTTGGCCAGAAAGAAAACAAATTAAATAAAATGGAACTAAAAATTTTGAATGAAAAGTTGTTGCGTTATCTGTCAGATTTGACAAATCAGGAAGAAAGTGGCGCCCTCATTTTTATCTACTCTTTATTTATGGTCAAGCTATACAGTGTTTTAATGCTAGTAAAACTTGCGCATAGCATATCCCAAAATAGCAACATTATTTTTTGTATCTCTATCATATTATATGACGTATGAAGGGGATGTCAAGAATAGTGTTGCTATCCTTTCTTTATCAGTGGGAGTAATAAGAAAATTTCTGCAAAACCACTTAGAAAATGCTTCTAGATTATGTAGTAAAGAAATTGTTATGTGGCAAATTATTGTTATATGCTGGCGACACTAATACATGGATACAAATAGTTTATCAAGTTTTTTAATACCTATTCAGGAAAAAATGCATGACCATGATTGACAAAACGCTTGTATTTTTTAAAAGAAAATGTTGATTTTATTTGTTTGATAAATGTACTCTGCCGAACGCGGAGGTCGATTGTGCCTCATTGTCGCTCGTTCCGCGCTCTCGCTTGCACTTCAAGCCTTAAATGAAACGCCTCAGAGCGAGGTAACGCCGCATAAGTCGTGTTTTTTATCCGTGCAACCGGCACCATTGACTACATATAAGACGTTGTCACGTCAAAAACTGTAAAAGCTCATTTTATTAGTGTTGCCAGCTGTTGGTTCGTAATGTAAGTGTCTCAGAAGTCTGTTCATTGTTTGCGGGTAACCTGTGAGTGTGATGCTTCTATTTCCAAAGTTTATATCAAAATATATGCAAAGTTAATATGAAAAATGTACTTTTATTTTGAAACTATATCGTTTTTAATGTGTACAAGAAAAGGCCAAAATATGGAGTTATTTAACTCGAAATTATTTCTAAAAAACAATAATTTGTATTTAACCAAAGTATGAACAACATAAATTCCTTTAGATACCTAATCTATAAAAAAAACTATTTAAAAGTAGAGTTAATCTATAAAAAAGTATATTTAAAACTGTTCTAAACTTTATAGTTATAGTTTAGTCATAGAAGTTTTTTTAGAATACTAATATCGAGACATCATGTTACCTAATAATACAGAAACCGGTCTGTTTCCTGACCTTGTGACCTTTTGTATCTTAATATCAAATTACGTTACGAATTAATACTGATATGACAACACACCAGCAGCTTGTAAGTTATCAAATTGTAATTAGGTCGGGAAGGTTGAAAACTCCGTAGAGTTCTATGAAACTCGAGGTAACAAAATATATAAGGGTAAAAATATTAGCTGCAAATACTTTAAGGGACGAATCAGCCCATGAAACTGAACAACTTTCTCCAAGAAACGTGTGGATTTATGAAAAAAAAATATGGACCTCCCGTACAAAAACGGTTGGTAATTTTGTATGGGAGATCCAAAAGTTTTTCATAATTCGACCTATGTTCCTTGGGGAAAGTTGTTCAATTTTATGGGCTGGTATTTGCAGCTAATATTTTTACACCTTGTATACCACAGGAAAGTGTCATTTTCCAACGAAAAACTTAAAATATTTGCAGTAATTTTTTTACACCCTGTAGAATTTTGGTGAAAATTCTGGCTCAGTTCAATATGTAGATTGGAAACTGTATCGGTTTAGAATTGTTTAATTAGTGATTTGAATTGAATATCAACATTAGAGAGTTCCGGAGCACAATTTCCAAAACGTCGTAAAATAACATAACAAAATTCTTTATTGCACATAATTGGAACATCATGTAGAAAACACAAACAAAGGAAACAGTACAACAAGGCGGTCGTAATTCGATTCAAACAAAAATCTGCTACTTAATATGCTTGTATCAAAAAATTCAACTTTACTTATCGATTCCCACATACCCTAGCAAATTCATTCATCAGAATCACACATACGAGTATAAAAACATCGAGTAGTTGAAATTTAAACATATGTTGGTAGACGAGTCGTTGCAGACTTCCGTGCACGGAACTGAATTACGACGTTTCAGAAATAGAGCTCCTGCAGAAATTAGCTGTTAGGTAGGTAATTTTTTCTACTGTGAAGTGTGGTTAATTTTAGCATACGTCTTTGATTTACTTCTTATTACTATTTTACGGCTGGTCATTAAGCATTACTTACTCAATATATTTTAACGAGTTATCTATGTAACTTTATTTCGTTACATTATTTACAAGGCCACTGTTAGAAAATCTATCGTCTACTGTTTACCATAACTAAGATGCGGCCATAAAATGACCAACTACCTAATACTAGGTGAAACCAAAGATGACATCAAATAATAATCCTCTAAGCCTTCAGATTTACTATCGGCAAATTAGCTGCCGGCTTTCCGTACCGATAAAACTTAGCCTAATGAAATACGTTCAGTTCTACGCTGACCGTACAATAGTCCGCGCGCGTGTCGCGTCCAAACGAATGAAAACATCGTGAAATGTGATCTCTACTACTCGAAAAACTTTTGATTAGTTACTCGGTGATACAAAAAGTGAACTTAAATGGATTATTGTTGAATCAGCAATGGATTTTTGGTGAGTGTAACCGTATTTTTGTTTGCATTTTTAAGGGTTTAGTTCGGTTTTGGTAAGGGCTTACTTATAGTAGAGCGGATTATCGGCCTATTCGTGTGCTTGTAACTAAGCGTTTGCTGTTGATAGATGCGTTAGGACTGGTGAATCGAAGATATTTTGAGAGCAATATTTTTATGATTGACGATAAGATGTGCTGAAAAGTTCTTGTAAACCTTTGTATTCCGGTTCCAACTTTTTTTACATTAATAAATGGAGATTCTGGGTTTGTTACGGTTGCCATTAATTACTAAATAACGCAGAATATGAAACTAACCAAGGGTCATCGGGTTGTTCATTGACTCAGTTCTCTTGAGGATCTAAAAAAGAAGTAGAGTAAAATGAAAGGGTTAATTTAATGTAGGTATAACATACATATCTTCATTATTTTACCTAACTTAGATGGAAATTCATCTTGCAGCGAGACCTATCATTTATGTAAGAAACCTAACAACTTCTGTTATTTTATGTTCTTTTTTGATAGAAAGAAGAATGCTGTTATTTTATGTTTTGGAAGGGAATAAACCCAAACCAAACAAATTTTATCAAAAAAGTAATATATATTCTTAGTTTTGACGACCAATGTGGCGCAGTAATAGTCCATGCCATGTCTACGCGGTCGTCGGGGACTTTTTTCCTTTAATTGGCTCTTGACTCTTGTTATATGATTCACGCATTGGAACATAATACCTGAAAAACTTGTTTATTCGCCTAAAATAGCTACTTTATATGCAAATAAAGCAAACAAATGTAGTAAATAAAAGATGACTAAGCCGTAAGCGAAATAGCGAGTAAAACAGGAAGTCTGTAGCTAAGTTTGTTTTGCTAATTTCGCTAATACATATTTCAGTACACAAATGATGACACAAATTAATAAAGAAATAAAGGTACCTACGCAAAAACTTTATCTAAACGAACAACATAACATAAAAAGCCATCTGTGTAGGACGGATCATTGCATGTTGAGTTCCATTAGTTAGATATTTATCTCGATCAGATAAAGAAACGATCCCAAACTAGCAACACTATTGATTGTGTCTCTATCAAAATATATGACACATGAGCGGGATGCCGTGTGGGGCCGGCTTAGAATAGCATCACCCCATTTCTTTCCCGTGGGTGTCGTAAAAGCCGACTAAGGGACTCGAGGGTTTCATGTGTAATGCAATTTTAGGCGATAGGCTGACAACCTATCACTATAGTGATACACGACCTATCTTTAACGACCCTAAAACATTTGTCAGACGTGGCGATACCGACCGTAATTTTACGGTCGCTAACGCTCTGCCTACCCCGTCAGGGATATAGGCGTGATTTGTGTGTGTGTGAGCGGGATGTCAACAAAAATGTTGCCCTTTTGGGAACGTTTCTTTAAAAAATCAACTTATACTATCTTAATTGATGGTATGCCCCCTTTAGCTACATTCTTCTTTCGTGTGCAACGCTGAGTCTGACTGATTAACGTGCCCTCTGAAGCTCAAAACCAGCTTTCTTTTTGGACAACCAGGCAACCAGGTGGCTCTTCCTGCAATGTTTCACCAGATTGAGAATACGATTGATCATCATCATGTCGTATGGTATTTCTCTGCGCAGGATCCTATATATTCATTTTTGGGTTTTTGAGCCACTCTTTCGTCGCTTGATACGATATTATGATTTTGTTCTACCAGCTTTTTACTTAAGGTGTTTTTCAGCCAGTTTTCATGGTCGCCCTCTCATTTACAAAAAGTGACTCTTCACGACCTCTTCTCATAAAGGCTGAAGGGCTGTGCAGTGTGGTCAGCTAATTAGGGAAACTCAGCGATACACTTCAATAAATAAATGAAGTTATTTCAATTAAAATCTGCGCGAAACGAATCTCTTTCTACTCTTCGCGAGTTATGTCTTTGGATCGCGTCATAAAGCTGCTGCAACTACAAATTACGCCTCTTTCCCGTTGGGGTAGGCAGAGACTACAAGATGTAAAAAATAGCGCTAATATTTTATTGGGTGAATCAGCCTATGTAACCGTAATTTTACGGTCGTTAACGCTTTGCCTACCCCGCAGGGGATAAAAGCGTGATTTGTGTATGTATGTATCAGCCTATGGTACTAAACTACTTACTTTCCCCAAGAAACAGGTCGAAATATGAATAAAACTATTGGACCTCCCATACAGTTGAGTTGGTCGCCTGCAACATTTTGCATACCTACAGTCCAAAATTTTCTATCATATTTCGACCTATGTTCCTTGCGGAAAGTTGTTCAGTTTTATGGACTAGTTCCCCCTTAAAATATTTTGGACCTCCCATACAGTTGAGTCGCTCGGCTGCTACATTTTGTGAAGGAGGTCTAAAAATTTCTTTCATATTTCGACCTATGTTTCTTGCGGAAAGTTGTTCAGTTTCATGGACTGGTTCACACCTTAAAATATTTGCAGCTAATAATTTAATAACTTATATACCTACTCCAAATGAAATGAAACTTCGGACCCAAACTGGCCGGAGCAAGGAAAACATGGCCAAGTGGGGCTTCTTGGAGGGTGCCGACGTAAGCTGTTTGTGTGGTGCAGTCCAAACGATGCACCACCTAATATCGTGTCCGGCGTGCCCCAATACCTGCACAAAGGACGACCTTATGACAGCGTCTGCTAGCGCTGTCAATGTGGCCAACTTCTGGGCTACGACGGTGTAGTGTCTGCCATCGACACGCTAAGAAGAAGATGAAATGAAACGAAAAATACAGCTGCTAAATGATTTTACTGGATATGTCCCTTCGCATAGCAGCAGTATAATCAATGAATACTAACTTTACTATAGAATATATTTAAGAGTAGGACTATAGTATCACCATGTATCAGTAGGTACGCGGTATGTAGATACCTATGAATCTCTGAAAATATATATATATGTACCTGCTTATCAAGCTTATTCATAGCAAAGCTTTCAAAACAGCTATTATCACGTGAGTCCAGATAAAAGTTTGGATGGTTGATATGATAGCGCTATCCATACATTACCATGTCAGTTGTAAGCCGAAATAGCGCTGTGTTTACTTAGGTAATGGTACACGTGGATTAACCTGCGAAATTACTAAATCAGCAGATCAGATTGACGACCGATGTGGCGCAGTGGTAGTGCGACTGCCTTTGACGCAGAAGGTTCCGGGTTCGATTCTCGGTGGGTCACTCACAAAGCTGATTTTTATCACTTTGTAAATTTGTTCCCAGTCTGGTTAGGACATTGCGGGCTGAACCATCCGATTGTCCGTAAGTAAGATGATTCCGTGTTCCGAATGGCACGTTGAGTCGTAGGTCCCGGTTGCTATGTATGATTACTTAGACGGCGGTCGTTACACAACCATGTCAGAAGCCTGCTACTTGTAGTAGGCGGTTAAAAGATTCTGACACTAGGGTTCATCGGGTCGTTGGACGACTTGGTGTCCCACACGAAAAAAAAAACTAGATCAGCCTGCGAGGTTTCAACTTCTTTCATGTGTTTTTCGGTGTTCTGTCAGATCCGGACGCAAAATATATTACGAAACATTAAAATACTTACTGACACTGGCAGAATTACCTTAGATAGATAAAAAAACCGGATATTATGACATTCGCCGCTGATTCAATAGGTTATATTTTGTATAATTTGTGTCATATACCGCAAAATCGCGCGGCGCGTATGCCAGTGCGTGTACGATTTATCTTTAAAAAACTATCCACACATGAAGTTAATATTGGTTACTTAAAACAAACTCTTATCAGACTGTATCTAGGGTCTATTTAGTCACCAAATGTAGGTACTATTGCTACGGTTGCTACGCCGTAGGCCGTACCGTAGCAAGGGCGAAGAAATATCAAAATTGCTCTCTCTCTCTTTTCGTGTCGTCCAACGACCCGAGGAACCCTAGTCACAGAATACTAACTAGTAACTAGCGTTACAGAATCTTTACTTCACAACGGTTTTCAAAGTAATATGTACTCAATCCGATAGACAATATGATTTAATTTAGCTCGCGTTCCAGTCGAGCAAGATACCTTCTAAATTTTTTTGAGGAAATATGGGCCTTGATTCACTGTACTACGGTTCATAATAAGTTAGACGTGGTTATACGTATTGAAAAAGCCGCGGACTAGGGTTGGTTACTTCGAGTGCTTCGAGAAACTAAAATGTATTTTTTGTACTTTTAAATAGTTTTAGGGTTTTGAAATAGTACTTTGTTCAACAAAAAAGAAAATGTTTGTAGTTTGGATTAACTGCATTTCAAATAGGAACATAATGTAATCCAATCAAAGTAGATTTTACTTACCTGTCAGCGTCTTTCGGGAAACAAAAAAAAGTTAAATTCCGATCACGATCTGTATTTAAACAGTTAAACACTGCACAGTATTTTTTTGCTTTTCTTTGTGTGTCCATCTTGCAAAAAAATGTCGAGAAAGTTGAACGTAGTCGAACAAATAGCGCGCGCGTGTGTCGTCTCGTCTTTTGCTTGCGGCAGCCTACTAGATTGGCCCTTTCGCCGTGGCCGGCGCCTGTAGGTACGTTTTTAATACCTACACGCGGAGTGACACAGGCCTGCCCTAGTGTCAGAATTTTCAAACCGCCTTCTACAAGTAGCAGGCATCTGACATTGCTCATTTGTTGTCAACTTGTCACTACTTTCATGTCTTTTACTATCAACTTTCTTTTCGTCGATTTTATTCAATAAAAAATACGGGATTTTACTATGTTCCTTTTAAAATATTTCGAAAAGTGATCTCGACAATATTCGCCAGTACTATCGGAAAGCCAGAGAAGGATTTGGGCTGAGGATTAAACCAGTCTACTGACATGATTGAATTTTCAATCAACGTTGCTTGTTACTAACAAAGCCGATACGTCATCAGTTGTGTTGTGTGTGTGCAACATAACATAATCGTCAACTAACAGAAGTTATAGCTATGTTGTTGTATAAGATATTTATAAACAATATTTGCTTAAGGGGTTATTATTTGTTTTAACTAGTTGACAAAACAATATCAGTAAAATATGAAAAAAAAAACTCTGATACAAAAAATTTGGCCGGCCGGGTAAATTTGTATGGGAGGAAATTATTTTACATCAACTATAGTTCATCTTGATGAAGTATTATGAAAATAAGTAAGTTTGGGTGTCTCGAAGTGCTTCTGATACACGTAATTACGTTTTTCTTATGACCTCCATACTTAATAATAATAAAAACTTAGTACGACCTAGCTCCATCCCTGTCCAGCCCACGTATGAGGGAAAATAAAGTAAAATAGCGATATACCAGACGTCCCACTATTAATCTTCATAGTGAACTATAAAACTTATGCATGTATGTATGTACGTCCACGAGAATGGCATTTCTGTAGATAGGAGAAAGATCTATGGAGGGAAAAGCGATTTATCTAACTTGTTCTTTGTTGATGAAAGTGCTTTTTAACCGACTTCAAAAAAGGGAGGTTCTCAGTACGAGCCATATGTTGGTATGGCATGTTTGTCCGCGATTATCTCGCATTTGGATGAACCGATTTTGATGCAGTTTTCAGAAAGTATTTGTCAGACTTAGGAGAAAGTTTTAGACCGTATTAATCGATAAAAAAATGCAGGTTCGCACTTTTATACGTCCTTTGTTTTAATTTAAAACAAGTAATTCTAATGGTATGTGGGTTATGTTGTCGACGAATAATCCGTTGCAGTAACCTCATAGTACTATTCATAAGGTTTTAAATCGACCAGAACATTTCAGTTAATCATACCAGCACCAAATTTTTGGATGTTGTTAAACATGTAATTCTACGTAAAAACGCGTCCTCCGCCCATCGCTACAGTGAATTGAGCCGGAGATATGACGTCATCTTTTTTTAGTATGGAAATAAAAAAAAAATTGTTCTGAAACCCATCGCGCGTGGTATCATTTTAAAGAGCGTTTTGAGCTGATTCTAAAAATATATCACATCATTACTTTATAGTCACAAATTCTAAATAAAAATAAAATAAAAAATCAAAACATACCTAGTTTGGGCTACTCCAGATACGACACTGTCCAATATTTTTTTGTAATAAATACTTCAAATGATACATTATATCCTCATATAGAACCCCCAGGAACCGATTTGGAAAATACTTACATTTACTATTTTTTTTTATTTTTTTCATAATTGCAAAGTGAGGTATTAAAACGATCACAAACGATAAGTTATTTTCGATACACTAAGAGGAAAAAGGAATGTGAGATGCAAGACAAGCTCATTCTCATTCCTATCTGAGGAGGAGAGGAGGAGGGGTTCCCCCCTCACAATAAACTGAAAAGTTACTGCCTAATACGTTACGCTAAACTCTTATCAGGCTTGGTAGATAGGTTCGTAGGATGTAGGACGCCTCGTCCCCCACCTTCCTCGTCAGATAGGGATGGGGTACAATCTATGTTTAGGACGGAAAATAAAGGTTGTTTTACGCATTTGATACTTATAAATATTATTATTATTAATCATTTTCTCTTGAGCATGATCCCTCGCAAGCACACAATAGAGTGCAGTTTAAATAGTTTTTTACACATCTACATCTCGTGCATCGCTCTTTACATTTACACGCTAAAAGCTCTTTGCAGATGTTGCTGGCGTCAGCGATAGTTTTCCACACAGGCGTATACTGCAGCAGCCCGATTGAAGGAAGTCTGAAGGCACACACGCGAGAGTTGAGAGGTACAGGAAACCCGGTAGCTGTGAGTGACACAGTTAAAGTGCCTAGAGATTTCAAAAAGTTCTTAGCCAATGATAAGAACAAACAACAACTGTTCACAATGATAGCAAAGAAACTGGTTTAAATTCCAGTTGACCACGGAAAATTTGTGATTTGTACCTCTCAAGAAAAAGTGATTTCATCAGGAATGGTGCAAATGTCATCTTCATCGCATGAAGAAGCAGATGCCAGATTATTATTGCACGCCGCTGACGCTGCACAAAATAATCACAGTAATGTGATCATTAAAACGGTTGATTCTGATGTGCTCATTATAGCCATCTTTGCTTTTTCAAAGATTCCTGACTTACAAAAACTGTGGTTAGAATATGGTACGGGGAAAAATTTAAAACACCTGCCCGTCCATGATTTCTGCTCTATTCTTTCCAATGAAATGGCAAATTTGATGCCATTTTTCCACGCTTTTACCGGCTGCGATACGGTGTCATCCTTTTGTGGAATTGGAAAGAAAAGTGCATGGAAAACGTGGTTGCTATTTCGAGAAGTGGACGCAGCCTTTGAATCATACTCGCGTGGAGGGGAACCAGTGGTAACGAGTGAGGAATTTGACTTGCTCGAAAAATTTGTAGTGCTAATGTACCATCCAACCAGTGACTCTTCCAGGGTAAATACTACAAGGAGAGTGCTTTTTACCAAAAGGAACCGATCTATAGAAAACATACCTCCCACGCAAGATGCACTGCTGCAACACCTTAAACGAGCCAATTTACAGACAAATATTTGGACAAATTGTCTCAACCATCACCCAAATCGAATGGACCCTTGCAACTGGGGTTGGGAGAGTAAAAAGAGCGCGAACGGGCTGCTGCAGTATACGCCTGTGTGGAAAACTTATCGCTGACGCCAGCAACATCTGCAAGGAGCTTTTAGCGTGTAAATGTAAAGAGCGATGCACGAGATGTAGATGTGTAAAAAACTATTTAAACTGCACTCTATTGTGTGCTTGCGAGGGATCATGCTCAAGAGAAAATGATTAATAATAATAATATTTATAAGTATCAAATGCGTAAAACAACCTTTATTTCCCGTCCTAAACATAGATTGTACCCCATCCCTATCTGACGAGGAAGGTGGGGGACGAGGCGTCCTACATCCTACGAACCTATCTACCCAGCCTGATAAGAGTTTAGCGTAACGTATTAGGCAGTAACTTTTCAGTTTATTGTGAGGGGGGAACCCCTCCTCCTCTCCTCCTCAGATAGGAATGAGAATGAGCTTGTCTTGCATCTCACATTCCTTTTTCCTCTTAGTGTATCGAAAATAACTTATCGTTTGTGATCGTTTTAATACCTCACTTTGCAATTATGAAAAATTAAAAAAAAAATAGTAAATGTAAGTATTTTCCAAATCGGTTCCTGGGGGTTCTATATGAGGATATAATGTATCATTTGAAGTATTTATTACAAAAAAATATTGGACAGTGTCGTATCTGGAGTAGCCCAAACTAGGTATGTTTTGATTTTTTATTTTATTTTTATTTAGAATTTGTGACTATAAAGTAATGATGTGATATATTTTTAGAATCAGCTCAAAACGCTCTTTAAAATGATACCACGCACGATGGGTTTCAGAACAATTTTTTTTTAATTTCCATACTAAAAAAAGATGACGTCATATCTCCGGCTCAATTCACTGTAGCGATGGGCGGAGGACGCGTTTTTACGTAGAATTACATGTTTAACAACATCCAAAAATTTGGTGCTGGTATAACCTACTGAAATGATTTAACGTAAGGATAAGTGCTATCAGATGCATATGTTATGTAACTTGATAGAGCCTAATATAACCCGGTAAATCTGTAATGTTCTCATTAAACTAGGCAGGCTATGCTAAAGTAGTATCTATTTATAGTTAGGCGCAGCTGGATGACGTTTACATTGTTGTCAGTTTTTGATGTTATAAAAATAGTGTTGCGACAAAGTGAATGATTCCAAAAACTCCTGAGTGAAAAGATTGTCTCGACTAGTGTGCCGAACTGTCGTGATTTGTACATATAAACAGCAACGGACGTTAGATTAAGTTATACAGGATGTTAGGAGAAGAACACATTTCGACCTATGTTTCTTGGGAAAAGTTGTTCAGTTTCATGGGCTGATTCACCCCCAAAATATTTGCAGCTAATATATTTTTACATTTTATATACAACCTGACTGAGTCGGTTAATAAATTTCGTATGGGGGGTCCAATTTTTTTTCCCATTTTGACCTATTTTCCTTAAGGGAAAGTTGTTCAGTTTTAAGGACTGGTCCCTGTAGACCCGGTTTAAAAAGTTGTATAGCAGAGATGCTGTCTCGATTCAATATCGTGCTATGGCCATGCTATGGCAAACAAAATTTACATCCCTACTTACAAAAGCAATCTGTCTTAAGAGAAGAGTAAATCACTTTAAGGCTTGATTAGGGGTCGTTAGGGGTGGTACTTTGCCGATCCCAACTTTGTAAGACCCGTATAACTAGGTTACTCGCTGTTCCCAAGTTCTAGGGGGTAGGTATTGCATGAATTATGATCTTCTTCTTTTCGTGTGGGACACCGAATCGTCCAACGGCCCGATGAACCCTAGTGTAAGAATTTTTCAACCGCCTTCTACATGTAGCAGGCTTCTGACATGGTTGTGTAACGACCGCCGTCTAAGTGATCATAGACAGCAACCGGGACCTACGGCTTAACGTGCCATCCGAAACACGGAACCATCTTACTTACGGACAATCGGGTAGTTCAGCCCGCAATGTCCTAACCAGACTGGGAACAAATTCACAAAGAGATAAATATCAACTTTGTGAGTGACCCACCGAGAATCGAACCCGGGACCTTCTGCGTCAAAGGCAGTCGCACTACCACTGCGCCACATCGGTCGTCGGAATTATGATAACGTTATTGTTGTAAAGACTAAAGGCTAAAATTATTGGGAAAATTGGGTAGATGACAGGTTAAAAATAAAACAAATCCATTCAATCCGTAATTCCGTAGTTTCCGTGTTTTGTATGGCACGTTAAGTCGTAGGTCCCGGTTGCTGTATATGATTACCTAGACGGTGGTCGTTACACAACCATGTCAGAAGCCTGCTACTTGTAGAGGCGGTTGATAAACTCGGGACGACTCAGTGTCCCGTACAAAGAGGGAGAGAGTCCGTAATTTTGATTTTCGAAAAATATTAGACACGTATTTTTTGCTTTTAAAAATCTGTATATATAATAAAATAACAAAGATAGTACCTATGTGTTCGGCAGTGGAGGGGTCCTTTGACATCGCTGCTATGTAAAAGTTTTACACAGGCGTGACTCACGCGCGATTTCAACTGTCTAATCATCCGTCTAACCTTCCTCTTAAATCACTCTATCTATTAAAAAAACTTGCATCAAAATCCGTTGTGCAGTTTTAAAGATTTAAGTATACTTACATTCAAACGCGAAAAGCGACTTTGCTCTATAGGGTGTAAAAAATTAGCTGCAAATATTTTAAGGGGTGAACCAGCCCATGAAACTGAACAACTTTTCCCAAGGAACATAGGTCGTAATATAAAAAAAAAATTGGACCTCCCATACAAAAGGTACCAGCCGACCATGTCAAAGTATGGGGGTCCAATTTTTTTTTCATATTTCGGCCCATGTTCCTTTGGGAAAGTTGTTCAGTTTCATGGGCTGATTTATGCCTTAATATATTTGCAGCTAATATTTTTACACCTTATATTATGTAGTTAGTTATTTTATTTATAAAAACGTCTCTGTCATATTATTTGACAAATGTCAGCAGATACTAGTAGGTATTTAATGAAATTTCACACCGTCGCGTGTGTAAACAACAATTAGTTAGCACCTTAAATACCTACCGCACAATACATAAATAAATGTACTATGTATTGGTATTCATATTACAGCTAGGTAGAGTTCATTCATTCGGTAAATACGCGTGGTTGTGTCAATTTGGTAATCTTCCCATCAGCAGAATACTTAGCATTGCTTTTTTAAATGATCCACAGCACGAAATGGAGTTATTACCATTGTAGCGACCTCTGGTGGCTACAACATGAAGCTCACTCAAGTGGTTCACAAGCATACAAGACGCAACAGGAGCTGTCATCATATCGGAGAGATAGCGCCACGTGACAGAACAATGGGCCTGAAACGCGGTATCGAAGTGTTCACCGCGCAACGCATATATACAATTTCTAATCCGATCCAGGTGGACCCGTCGGTCCCCTGGCCACAACACCCGGCCAGGCGGGTAGCTACCCTTTTCCCGACACCACCTGGATTCTTCCTACCACCCGCCATACCATTAACCATTTGAAAAAAATTACCTAAATTACGGACAACTTCGTTGCTTTGAGCGTCAGTGTCTATTAGTGCCGTGTGATGCCGCCTTAGAATAGCATCAACCCATTTCTTTCCCGTGGGTGTCGTAAGAGGCGACTGAGGGACTTGAGGGTTTTCAGTGTATTGAATATAGGCGACAGGCTGACAACCTGTCACTATAGTGATACACGACTTATCTGCAACCCTCAAATGTTGTCAGACGTGGCGATAAAGACCGTAATTTTGCGATCGTTATCGCTCTGCCTACCCCGCAAGGGATAAAGGCGCGATATGTGTGTGTGTAGTGTCTATTAATATATTAAAAAATAATAAAATACTACAACTAATTTACCTACGTGCCTACTTTATTTACCACCTAACGTTACATGTTGTTTGGTTAGCTTGGCCAGCCCCGAGGCAGTGCTTTAGGGGCTAGTTTTAAGTTTTTAGTCCACCTGAGCCGCGTTTACACTAGGTTCATAAAATTGTTATTGTTAAAATTGTTAATATTTGACACGGAGAGATATTTGACCATCAAAAAGCGAAATGTAAAATTTACTACTTTGAATAAATAATTTGACTTTTTTTTTTTTTTTTTTTGACTTGACCTTTTTGGACGGACGCCGGCTGGCGAGGTATTTTTTCAGCGGACAGACATTCAGACGGAAATGACAGGATGACATGTTGACTGTCCATTGTTATAATGGTTATAATGAAATAGTTGTGTACCCCATACAATTCGATACTTGACTGGGTAATCAATAAAATACTTAAGTAATATTGTGAAAACTATTGTTTAAAATAATGAACCACAGTCGTCGTTTTAAAAAATGTTGAAAACTAGAATTTCTAAACAGAAAATTAATATTACAGGTTATTGTTTCGATGCCATTCAAAATAGTGAAAGGTGATGTCATACTACAATATCACTATTACTACATAGTATAAAGCAAAGTCGCTTCTTGCGTCTGTTTTTGTATGTACTTACCGTACTGTATTCTTAAATCTTTAAAACTAAACGACGGTTTTCATTGCAGTTTTTTAATATATAGTGTGATTCAAAAGGTAGGTTTATGTGTATAATACTTGCCAGGAAACAACTTATTCCCACGGGAAAATGAGTTACATTACAGCGGGCGCAGCCGCTGGGCAGGCCGCTAGTTTGCATATAACATGGTCTGACCTGTCACTTGTCAGTCACATCAGTCAAGGAGCCAACTCTATGACCGATACTCAACCCGATTACATACATCTTTTTATTTTCACATGGGATATACAGTTTTGGTAAAAACTAGCTCTACGCCAGAAAATAATCGTTATTTTGCCAGCTTTTCTACCTAGATCACACACAAAAATCACGCCGATATCCCTGACGGGGCAGGCAGAGCATGAGCTACCGCAAAATTACGGTCGGTCTCGCGGTCGTTTCAGATAGGTCGTGTATCACTAGTGTCAGGTTTTCAGCCTAAAATTGCAATACACATGAAACCCTCGAGTCCCTTAGTCGGCTTTTACGACGCCCACGGGTAAGAAATGGGGCGATGCAGGCTTTTCTAAGCCTGCACCACACGGCATTCTACCCAGATAGTGTTAATAAAATACGACTAGTGGAATAGTGGTTGTGTAAAGGTGGATAGGAACGCGCACATTGTAAAGGCATGCAAATTTTCCCCTCGATCTGCCATTGTCCAAGTCGATTTAAATTCCACCGCCGACACTTAAGTTTAATTGGTGTCTTCTCGCTAGCTGATAGGGCTGCGAGCATAGAAAAGTTTATAGACGTGATAACGTCTTAAATTAAACGATCATAATAACTTTTTGTTAGAAAGCTAATACAAACGAAGCAAGCGGGAAAAATTCACGCCACCGATGGGACTCGAACCCACATCATTTTAAACGATCATACGATCACCAGTTTTGCGGTCATATGACTTTCGGTAAGAGGTAAGAAATTCTAATTCGATGGAGCCGGCGGCACGCACCAAAAACATGACTCATGCGGCGTTACTCCTGAGACGTTACCTCTGAGCTGTTATCTGTGCTTGAAGTGCAAGCGAGAACACGGAACTAGCGACAGTCTCACATCAATATATTCTTATGACGTTGTCACGTTCAAATCAGTAAACTGACTTTACAGGCGACCGTTTTTTTTTAAATACATGACAGGAGTATACAATGTTTAACAGTATTAATCTTATGCCCGTCCAAGGAAAAAAGCACTGTGAAAATTTAGTGGCGGAATTTTAGATGACATGTAAAAATAGAAAAGGACATATTTTATAGCATTATAGGCACAATTAAAAATTCCATGAACGAACGTTACACAGATGTATGTATGTGTGGTGTATTTTGACCTAGATTCTATGATGAATAGGCAAAAGCCATGAGGATAATTCACGTTGCGTTGTTTGGTGATCACGTTTTGACAGCGCATAATATATCGTTAGTTTGACGTACCTAAATTAAATTGTTGCTCTGTTTTGAACACATGTTTTGAGACTGCATTTTTTTTGTAGTAGGTACCTATATTGCTGTAGGTAGGTATATTGCTGTTTATTTTCTTTGCAATCACAATAGACTTTTCAGAAACGTGTTTAAAATTCAACGCCTATCTTTGGAAACTTTTCAAACATTTTTAACAGTGTTCAACCCTACCTATCCATCGTAGGCGGTAGAATGTTGACACAGTATTTTTTCCATTCGTGTTTACACTCTTGTATAATTAAGTAACATAATTAGAAGCCGGATGATAGAAAAGTATCAATTTATTACATTTGCGCATGCTATGTTTAAGGTCATTGTTCGTATGGTGACCCTTTAGCGAAGGCAAGTTGTTTCGTTCAGCTTGGGTAAAATAATTGGTGTTGTAGGAAAGACAGGCGCTGTCTCTACATATGAGACGTAAGACGTGAGACGTTTCCTACAAAGCATCAGTTCAGTATATACAGGGTGTAAGAGACGGTGTAACGAAAACTTTGCAGGTGTAATCAGACAATGAAAGTGAACAGTTTTTTTCTATGGGGGCTATGTTGGGAAACGACAACATTTTTTCGAGTTTCCATACAATGTCAGTCAGCTGATCGGGAATTTTGTATGGAAAGTCGAATATTTTTTATGTTTACGTACATAGCCCCCATAGAAAAAGTTGTTCAGTTTCACGGTCTGATCACGCCTGCAAAGTTTTCGTTACAGTCTCTTACCCTGTATTATAGTATCAGTAGGTAAGTTATACATATCATAATACATCACATTTACGACAAACGGAGACGTAAGTGACAAAATAATAGTAAGTGTTCCATGCGAAAAGAAGTGGGTACCAATAGCACATACAGTCTAGGTTAGGTAGGTAGGTAGTTACTAACCAAATTTGGAACCTGTTCTGAGCACACAATAAAGTTTCAGGCTGTTAGGTATCCCTTGGGCGTCCTGTAAGTGCAATAGGTAACCTGGTCGATAAGGTAAAAGCGAGTCTAGTTTTAAGCTAGTTTTCCTCTAAGGAAATCAAGGGAAAATCTTACTCGACCACCTCAAAAGGTTAGTGGAAGTTGGAATCCGAGGGGTGTGTGACAGGGGTCTTTTCGTGTGGGACACCAAGTCGTCCAACGACCCGATGAACCCTAGTGTCAGGATTTTTTCAACCGCCTTCTACGAGTACCAAGCTTCTGATATTTTTGTGTAACGACCCCCGTCTAAGTGATCATAGATAGCAACCGGGACCTACGGCTTAACGTGCCATCCGAAACACGGAACCATCTTACTTACGGACAATCGGGTGGTTCAGCACGCAATGTCCTAACCAGACTGGGAACAAATTCACAAATTGAAAAATGACAACTTTGTGAGTGACCTACCGAGAATCGGACCCGGAACCTTCTGCGTCAAAGGCAGTCGCACTACCACTGCGCCACCTCGGTCGTCAGATGTGCTATAGATTAGTGTAAGAAAAATTGCTGAAAATTTTATAAGGGGTGAACCAGCCCATGAAACTGGACCACTTTACCCAAGAAACACAGGTGAATATGGGGGGTCACCCGAGCCGACCAAGGGATTAACCAAACCCTAAACCAGTATGTGGTCTCAGTCAGACGCGAGTGACAGAGGTCTATCGTGCGGTAGGCTCCAGCAGTTAACCTGGCTCCATCAACTCGTCGTTCCTGTGGAGTCAGCCAGGAAGGCCGAGAGGGTGTTGCGTTTTCTATAATAGTGTCTAGTCAGACGCGAGTGACAGAGGTCTATCGTGCGGTAGGCTCCAGCAGTTAACCTGGCTCCATCAACTCGTCGTTCCTGTGGAGTCAGCCAGGAAGGCCGAGAGGGTGTTGCGTTTTCTATAATAGTGTCTAGTCAGACGCGAGTGACAGAGGTCTATCGTGCGGTAGGCTCCAGCAGTTAACCTGGCTCCATCAACTCGTCGTTCCTGTGGAGTCAGCCAGGAAGGCCGAGAGGGTGTTGCGTTTTCTATAATAGTGTCCTGGCAACACAGCGTCTCTGCTCTTGCCTTAGACACTGATTAAATCGTCTGTCACAGACGTATGAGGCCAATGATGATGATGACTACTCTACATTGAAAAGCAATGAGCAGTGGCAATTTAAAGATATGAAACCATATCAATATCTTGCTTGACGACCGATGTGGCGCAATGGTAGTGCGACTGCCTTTGAAGCAGAAGGTCCCGGGTTCGATTCTCGGTGGGTCACTCACAAAGTTGATATTTGTCACTTAGTGAATTTGTTCCCAGTCTGGTTAGGACATTGCGGGCTGAACCACCCGATTGTCCGTAAGTAAGATGTTTCCGTGTTTCGGATGGCACGTTAAGCCGTAGGTCCCGGTTGCTGTCTATGATCACTTAGACGGCGGTCGTTACACAACCATGTCAGAAGCCTGCTACTTGTAGAAGGCGGTTGAAAAATTCTGACACTAGGGTCCATCGGGTCGTTGGACGACTCGGTGTCCTACACGAAAAGAAGAAAAAGAATATCTTGCTTGCTTGCTAAATCCATTTTTCTTTTTCTTTTTTCTTTTCTTTTATTTTATACTCTGCCTACCTACCTTGCTACGAGGGGAGGTCAAAAAGTTCGCGGAATGGAGGGGTTGGCGGGGGTAGGGATGCTTGTCCAGGTACTCGCTAATTGAGTAACTCATTATTACTATAAATACCAAGTTTTAGCCTAATTGGGTCACTAGTCTTTGAGTTATCAACGATTAAACAAGTGAATCGGGAAGAAAGTTGGCAGTATGGAAAAAATTGAACATCGCGCCGTCATAAAGTTCCTCACCAAACAGGGAAAAACGCCGCAAACTGTTTTTCAAGATATGTTATCTGTTTACGGGGACTCTGCTCCTGGAAAAACTATGATTTACAAGTGGCATAATCTTTTCAAGCAAGGAAGGGAGTCAATTGAAGACGATCCCCGTTCTGGGCGGCCGATCGAGGCCACCACGCCGGAAATCATCGATAAAGTTGAGAAACTTGTATTGGAGGATGGCCGTTTGAAGAAGAAACAGCTTGCAGCATTAGTTGGTGTATCAGAAACTACCATTTTGAATATCCTTCATCAACATCTTGGTATGAGTAAAGTCTGCGCAAGATGGGTCCCGAGAATGCTCACGCCGTTTCAAAAGCGAGAGCGCGTCGACTGTTGCCGCGAGTTTTTGGACCGCTGTGGAGATCAAAAGGAAGAAATTATGTCCCGTATTGTGACTGGGGATGAAACTTGGGTTCATCATTATGAACCTGAGTCAAAGCAAGAGTCAATGCAATGGCAGAAAAAGGGCACTCCCCCTCCTAAGAAGTTTAAGGTGTCTCAATCGGCCGGAAAGATCATGGCGACAATATTTTGGGATTCTGAAGGCATTCTTCTGGTGGATTATAAAGATCGTGGCCTTTCCATAACGGGAGAGTACTACGCTTCCTTGTTAGATCGATTGAAGGAAGCGATTAAAGAAAAAAGGAGAGGAAAACTGACCAAAGGAGTGCTGCTTTTGCATGACAACGCGCCCGTGCACACCAGTCGTGTTGCGACCGCTGCCATTCACCGATGTGGTTTTGAACTACTGCGCCATCCACCCTACAGTCCAGACCTGGCCCCCAGCGACTATTATTTATTTCCAAAGATGAAAAAAGAGCTGCGTGGAAGAAAATTTAACGACGATGATGAGGTTAAGTCAGCGATTTCGGCTTATTTTGACGCACAAGATAAACAATTTTTTTTAGACGGTATTAATAAGTTATTTGATAGATCCCATAAATCTATTCGAGTTAAGGGAGAATATATTGAAAAGGAAAAATAATTTCATGTTTAATTTCACCCTTCTTCCTTGTCATTCCGCGAACTTTTTGACCTCCCCTCGTACATGTTTGTATCACTAGATAAACTGTATGGAACATTACCTGATCAATCGCTTGTCTGGAGTGGAGGCCTGGTGACCTCAAATACAGGTATTTTTATACCCAGTTTAGGCGCCAGCCATACACACCTAGTACCTACAAATTGAGCTCTGTATAATGCGCCTACTTCCTTTAAAAATGTTCTACGTTGTGAGGAAATATTTTTTTTTATTATTTATATTTTTAACTATGAATTTGTTTCTAGAAGTATACAAAGCCTGTTGACTTTCTTTTGTGTTTGCCATTTTAAATAAATGAAATAACCGCGGTCGGGTTTTTGTTGTCTGATAAATTATGTTTTAAGTATTGCATGAACGGAGGCTAGTTGATCTATAAGTTACTTTAACTAAATTGGGCTAAGTGGATTGGATAGGCAATTTCTTGAAAGCATGTAGATTCATCCAAATTAATCATGGTTATAGTCTGTAGGTTTAGGTACTTATCTTTTTGTAAACAAACTTTGTATGAAACTGACAGTTTAGAAGTGTCACTTTCGTACAAAATCTGTTTACAAAAAGATAAGTACCTAAACTAACAGACTATAGTAGTGGTACATCCTTCTACTTAGGTGTCTATAATAAAAATACGTATTAAGTATATACTTTTTAAATATACACGTAACTATCGATATTTCAGCATCAATTTTATTAAAATAAGTGCCAATTGACTGTAACTGACTAAAGTGATATACAGGGTGTTAAGGACAGCGTCCCGAATACTGATAGGGTGCAAGCAGACCATGAAACTGAACAACTTTCCCCTAGGAACATAATTATGTCAGGAAACGACAAAAAAATTTCGACCTCCCATACAAAATCGCGATTGCATTTACTATGGGAAACCAAAATTTTTTTACGTTTCCTGACATATATATGATCCTAGGGAAAAAGAAAGAAAATGTTTTTAAAGCGCAAAAGCGTTGCATTAGATCTATATGCAACCTTAACAATATAGATACATGTAAACCATTTTTCAAAAGTTTAAATATATTAACTTTAACGTCACTCTATATATTCGAAGTAGTGCTTTTTGTGAAATATAATCCTCATTTGTTCGGTAAAGTATCAGACAGACATAATCTAAATCTAAGGTTTACAGATAACTTAGCGATTGTTGAAACACGAACGACTCTTTTACATGACAGTGTATTCGCTATGGCACCAACAATTTTTAATAAGCTGCCAAGCAATATAAAGAATCTGACCCCCATACAATTTAAAAAGCAACTGTTCATGTTTTTAGTCAAAAAAGCCTATTACAATTTAAATGAATATTTAGTAGATTAAGTAGTTTAAAAAAATATATCCTCGATCTCATTTTGTTAATAATATATGTATAGGTACCCACTGTTTTGTTTTGATAGTTATTATAATAATGTATGTAGGTACTATAAATTGTTAAATAGTTTTAAGTACAAAATATATGTATGCTTATAATGGCAAATTATGGAGGACTATTTACTTATCCAACCTGCCATCTGTATTTTATACTTGTACCCATAATTACAAATAAAGTTCTGAGTAGGGGTTTCACTGTTTGATTTTCTCTTCGGTACATGCTAGTCCGATTGAGGTTAAAATAAGTTGAAATATAGGTAAAATCAGTAGTCCAACCTCACTGACTGAGATACTACACCAAACTGTGTACTGTCTCAGATACTAACAAATTGCCTCACAAAACTTTATCGACACTCCGAGGTTTACGATATTTGTCTCTATTACTTTTCCCACTGTTCCCTGACCACCGTTTACCGAGGGAAGTTATGACGACAATAAAAGTGCCCCCTTTTCCCTTTCGTGCGAGCATCGACCCCGGCACAAGGCTGTCGGTAGGGGTTGCCAACCCTACATTAAAATTGATCAGGACACCGAAGACTTAGGTATTAATACTAGCTATAGTTGGTATTCTTTAGTTGGTTAGTTTGGTTGGTTGGTATGCCGTGTGATGCCGGCTTAGAATAGCAACATCCCACATCCTTCTCGCGGGCGCGCATAAAAACCTTCCTCTTGAATCATTCTATCTATTAAAAAAAACTGCATCAAAATACGTAGTTTAGTTTTAAAGATTTAAGTAAACATACATACATACAGACGCGAAAAGCGACCGTGCTTTATACTATGTACTGATTTACGACAAACTGAGACGTAAGTGATAAAATAGGTAATATTAGGTGTTCTACACGAAAAAAAACAAGAAATTACCGATAACCGATAACCGATAGTAACTATGCATATAATATTTAGGTGGGTCTGGGTAGGTACTAACCAAATTTGGAACCTGGGGGTCGAATCTGTGTGAAAAACGATACGTCAAAAAACGATATGGAAAACCATATGGGTGGTTTCTGGCTAATTGACGACAAATCGCGCCGAATTAGCAGTACATTGATAGTTTTGTAGTAAACAAAAAAAAGATATGGTTAATAGCAGTCTATGTATACAAATTTTTTTTTTGCATATGTCTGTGTGTTCGAAATCGTAGGTCATAAAATTCATATCATTCACTCAATTTTGAATGATTTACCCTAATAAGGACATATTTTTGGCATAAACTTACGTCAAAATAAGATACACTGCAATAGCTATTTTATGTCAAAAAAACGATATCGTTTAGTGATGGGGTCCAAAACGATATGGCGAAGTGTTGGGCAATTTTTTTTACAAAAAAGATCGACTGAACAAGGAGAATTGTTATTAGTAAGGCTTTTTTGAAACAAAGATAGTCCCACCACAAACATAAATGTAGAAGTTGGTAGCCAAGTTCAATGTTTAACTAAAAATAGTGTTGCTTGAAATTGTGCAAACTTCAGTCCCGACATGTATTTATTTCTAAAGCTGTTTGTACGTCAAGAATACCATTGAGTAGGAACTATGTCTTTTTATTTACCAAGGTTCCATTATAGGAGATCTTTAAGACTACGTAAGGGATTTTGCGGCGGTTTTCTTCTACTCGTTTTCCGCAGAACTGAGACATTTTTATACATTCTATTCACAGGAGTGATATCTCTAGGTAAGACAAGCCACCCGCCTAGTCGCTCCGCCCGCTGTAACTCGTTTTCCCGTTGAAAGTAGTCGTTTTTGTGCCAATATTGTACATATAAACCTTCCTCATGAATCACTCTATCTTTTAAAATAAACAGACACGTAAAGCGAATTTTGCTTTATACTATGAAGTGATGAGCTCTCAGACTTTCAACAACACGATGCTCGTTTGCTATGGATCTGCAAAAACATCTCATTATGTTGAACAACTTTAGCTTTGAATGTTGAGTCTCCGCAGAAGAGTAGGATAGTTTATCTGATCGACAATCTGATTTCGGCTTCCATTTTTATATTATGGAGGTAATAAGTTCGAATAGCATCGGCTGTCGCCTTAGATTAGCATCAATCCATTTCTGCCCGTGGGTGTTGTATAAGGCGACTAAGGGATGAATCCAAGAACGAGCAGCAGCGTTTCCGCTGAATATCTACAAAATCTTGCACTGCGCTCACCAATTCGACTGTCAAGAGTGGTGAGTATGGTTCATGTCCAGCAATGGACTGATGTAGCTGTAGCAGTAGCAGAATGTAATAACTTTATTGTACCACAGAAGTTAACAGTAGCAATAAAATAAGTGAAACATAAGATAGTAGTGGTACGAGCAACCGAACGGATCGCAGTCGATGTATCAGAAAGAGAGTAGACAGATAGGTTTGCCGAAAGCAGGATGACAATATTCGCCAAAACAGTCTACTCGTGACCATGGAGCGTGAAACCGATTCGAAATATCGAGGTAAAAACAAACATAATCGTGGTGATAATCCTGTTAATACTATTAATTTAAGTATTGTAAAACATAAAAGGCGCAAAGGCGGATTTATCCCGTTAAGAGATCTCTTCCAGTTACCCTTTGCGATATCAAAATATATGTTTTTGTTTTATTTTTGTTAAAGTGGACTTTCTTTATGATCTAAATCAAGTAAGCCAGAATCTTGATAGATACGTCGATATAGTCAACATGGTAAACATGGCCTCCAGTCCCGGCGTGTTGCTAAACGTTAAACAAACCTATGATATAACGAAAAACAAATCCCACCAAAAACATTTTCATGTCAAGATATAGTCAAAGCGCAACAAATAGACATCAGACCTCAAAATAGAGCCAAGCTTCTCAATCTACGCGCCCTAAGTACACCAACTGTCTTACAAACTTTACCTACATCTTAGTTAAAATATACGGCTTGGCCAAACGGAAGAAAAACTTCTTCCTTCGAAAAGGCGCATTTAGTCTAATTTCCGCAGTCAAATTGTTATTGTCTTCATTCTGCTGAAACAGCAAACCATACATTTAACAAATATGTAGGGTTTATAAAAGAAATTGGCATTTAAATGTTTTTGGTCGGATTTCATTGGTTTTGTAGTGAAGGGGAACCACTTCCGCCCCCCTTTTCTTAGAGGGTAGAGCGTAGAGTGATTTTATAAAATACTGATTCGCGTACTGTATTATATTATGTCCTTATACCAAATATCTAACTTCTAGCATGAAAATCCTAGAAAGTTTCATTAAAACTTTAACCCCTCAATTTGGAAGGTTGTGGGGGGTTTATGGGATAAACATCCCATCGATTAAACAATCGATAACGAATTTCAGCTTTCTGGCACTTCCGGAAGTACTCAAAAATTTTGATGATCATCAGTGTGTCAATGACTAAATTGGATTGGCGGATTTTAGACATCGTTAAAATAATAAAAAGATAAGAGCTATAAAACTGAAACTTTGCCTGTTTAATGAAATTACTATTGACAATATATCCCGAGAATTTGATCAGTCTAGTATATCGGAAACTATCACGTTTCTCGCTTTGGCGGGGCCACCACCGTGGCCACAGAACTTTTTACACGACTGCCAAATCATAGACACTTCCTCCTTATACTTTTTGGTAACTTCGTGTCACGAAATCTAAGGAAGATTGACGTTGATGTCTTTGATAGAGCTGTCGTCTTGCATAATGTCTAAAAAATCAAAACATAAACAAAAAAAAATAAACTAAATTGTGAAAATTTATCTTTAGTATGGCAAAATGCTACTACTGCTAGCTAAGCTACCGTAACCCATAAATTTGTGCTGAATTTTATAATGATAGGGCTGACTGACTGGCTGTGAAGATTGTCCGATGGTGTAGCACCGAAGTGGTTCACTATGCTATCGGGATAAGTCGATAGTACCCCTGCCTTCTATTCTACGCCGAGGGTCGGGCCACATTCAAATATCATCTAAATTCAAATTTAATTTGAATATGGGTTTCATCACGATGTTATTCCTTCACCGAAAGAGCAGTTAGTAAAAACACATTAGTACATGGCGACGATCTAACTCGGTTCTTACATTGTAAGACCGGTGTCCTGAACTCTTGCCCACCGACGCTCTTGGGTTCCTCCTGGGTGGGGGCTCGATCCTTACAGGACATAAATGTTTGTTAAGTTAATTCTAAAATATTTGTATCCAGTCTGGGTGTTTTGTATGTATCTATACCTATTTACAAAAAATATAAAATTATGCTAGCAACGCTAGCAAATATCACTACTGGGTTAGATGCTTGAATAACTTGTTGGATAGTAGATTATTAGTGAGAATATTGACCAAATATTAACAAACTTCAATTATTTATTGCAGAACGATGTCCTCAAAAAAATATATAAATGCGAATCTTAGAACATCTGGCACTGTTCCTATTACAAAACGTGAAAATATTGCTTTAATTGCAAGTACTTCAAATACAATAATAAGAAACTTATATAAGAAAACATCTGCTGCTCTCTGAAAGAAGTTACTTTAAGAACTGCTGGTAAAAGTTAATTTGGGCTAAAGTCTGTTATTGATCCAATAAAAAATCTGTTTGAAATAAAATCTGTTTTCCTACTCAACAATTTTACCGGAGAGTTGAAGGGCGTTTGCCTTGATTGCCCTCCCTATATTGCCTGCTACATGTAGAAGGCGGTTGAAAAATTCTGACACTAGGGTTCATCGGGTCGTTGGACGATTCGGTGTCCCACACGAAAAGAAGAAGCCCTCCCTATATAGTAGAGGATTCCGCCATCAACGACCTTCACCGAGATGATAAAGTTACAAAAAACTTCGTGACAAAATAGGCTGCTTATCGACTAACAATACTGGTAGCTCCTGTCGTCTGAACACTTGTATGTATGAGGGAAGATTCAACAAACATTTTTTATTTTATTGCTGACGGTTCTAAAATTACTTCAATACTATTCTTATGAAACTACATAGGTGTAAAACTAACGAAGGAATTGGAGTCGGACATTTTCGAACACAGGCAGACAAATTAAACAAAATTATAAGGAGGTAGTATGGTTTAAAGCATAATAGGCTTTGTAGTAGGCTAAGGAAACCATAATTCAAAATAGGATTGATTTTGATATCGCGTTTTAAATGTTAACAGTGCCATCTATTGAATCATAATATGTATCACATCAAGCTGTTATTTCATTGCTTTTTATGAATTTTTATAATATGTAGGAATATCGTTTAGGGGTTTCTAAAACTTTTAGTGCTCATTTCGGTGCCTATTTGTTCATAGTTATCTATTTTTCAAAATAACAATGTCCTTGTGCCAGCAGCATACGAATAGATAGAGAAAGGAAAAGAACGAAATGCGTGTTCTTGTCGTAGTCTCATAATTTTAGGAGCCCAAGTGTTTGTAGTATCTATGATGCTACTATAGGAGGACTTTAACCTCGTAAGGCTCAGGAGTTCGTGAGAATTTTTCATATAACGGCGGCCCGAATGCCTTTTTAAAAGGTATGATTCTACAATGGAAAATTAACCTTATAAGCTCACCGTTTTTCCAGAAACTTGCAGTTCCAGCAGAGCCCTTTGTTAATTACTTAGCTTGAACTACAAAATATTAATAGACGAGATATGTACTTTAAAATTTTACATAATTAAAGGATAAACACTATGCCCAAGTTTATGGCTATAACTTTATAAAGTGATGTTTGCACCACTATAGATCGACATACCTTTTAAAAAGCATCTGGACTTTACGAGGAATACTATAGGAGACTACACAGAATAACAAAATTAATAGGAAAAAATATTTTCATCAGGTTACCAACAATCATAGAAAAAAAAAATACGAGATCAAACGCTAAATAACATTATTATGTGTGAAGAATTATTAAACCACGTCAGGAAACAAACAGTTTCAAAGTAAATCAAGATTTGCGACGATGATGATTACTGGAAATGCTACGATTGGTCAACAGCGACGAAATCTATTATTACTTCCTGGTTTCTCTCATCATCCTCACGTAGCAATTCCAGCCGAAAAACGCTTTAGATGAGATATCTTTTTCAGTAGGCATTCCGCTTCTCCTTTAAATTGAAAAGAAGCACTGCTTTTCGTTCGCTGCAGTGGTGGTGGATTAAATGCGAATACCATCCATACCACCTGTGTTTAAACTGGTACTCGGTAATGAAATCGGCACAATCTTCTTCCTCATCGGTAGAACGCACGTGCCACTTTATGACAACTAAAATGGAATCAGAAATTAATATTATTACTTTTTCTATCTGCCGCTGTGATCTGTAACTGTACTATGCTAGCTAGACTGTTGTGTGTATCAAAATCAGTTGGTACTGTGATAGAATTTAAAGATTTTCATAAATTGCTTATTTTGATTCCGTGTATGGGAGTCCGCAACGACTGGTCCAATGTATTATAATTTCTATTACTCTAAGATTTAATTCTCACCTTTCTGTGAATTTATAAGGATATGTGGGTATTGATATGTAAAGTAGAATGTGGGATACAAGCATAATTAGAAGGAAACAAATTACAGCATGAATCGAATTACGACGTTTCAGAAATGGAGCTCCAGGTGCTCCTACTCAGAAATTCTAATCGTATAGTTTTAAGTTACCTTTATTAGTTTTATTTACTAAATTTTATCTTCAAATTATACATCGAGAAGTTCTCCTTTACAAAATTTACTCCCTTTACTATCTTTACTTGTAAGGCAGGCAGGCTGATAGCGTAGGTATATCTGAAGTTGGTAGAGACAATAATGGGTTATAAGCCATAGTAAGATTCTCAAGCAGAGAAAATAAGAATCGGTGCAATGCTTCAATGATTACATACATACAGAGTGAGAAAGACAGTCACTTCATCAAATTGCCACTATATCAAAAAATGTAACTGATATTTTGTTCCGGAACCGATCCTAGCGTGGTGACTTATCATTATCACTTTATCAGGCTCTAGCTCCATATAGTACCAACCTTCGCTCAGAGTATACTTTTCGGGGTTCGATTTGTGCATGACACTCCATCATGTTAATGGATGAGGGGGATATATGTAAAAAACTAAAGCAAAATACTTTTAAAAAATTGTACCTATTTTAACAATCGACACAGACATCGTCGCACGTACATATTATAATACGTATGTATGTATCCGTGGTCCGTGAAACCCATGTGTATTTCTTATATAACAATTACTTATAAAATATAATGAATATTTCGAATTTTCACATACTCAGATTCAATTTATTGCAACGTAAACAAAGCTAAAACTGACAGAAGAAAATTTAGGACAGGAAATTGAATGAATGGAAAGAACTATGAGTGACCGGTATTAGAACCAATATGCGGAAATGTTTTCTGTTTCTACCGGTGTCATAAATACTGAAAAGGACGGTGTATACGATTTAGTTCCGATTACGCCAAAATCAAGCCAGAATAGGCCCATACCGTTTTTTGACTTATTCTTTTTTTTGGCAGTTAGATGACAACTTTTTAAACGCGCGTATTTACGGTTTATAGCTTGCGATAAGGTCCTACATTGCTGGCTCTAAGCAAATTGAGTATGATTTTGGTAACAAAAACTGTAATGGACTGTTCCCAATATGGTAAAAACCGTAACCGAAGCCTTATAGGGCATATCGCTTTCACGATATGTCAAAATGCTGCAACAGATTCGGGCCCCTGTTCTGAGCACACAATAAAGTTTCAGGCTGTTAGGTATGTAAATATAATACCTCTTCTACAACCCTCAATGTTTGTCCCTTGGGCGTCCTATAAGTGTAATAGGTAACCTGGTCGATAAGGTAAAGGCGAGTCTAGTTTTAAGCTAGTTTTCCTCTAAGGAAATCAAGGGAAAATCTTACTCGACCACCTCAAAAGGTTGGTGGAAGTTGGAATCCGAGGGGTCTCTCTCTTTTCGTGTGGGACACCAAGTCGTCCAACAACCCGATGAACCCTAGTGTCAGGATTTTTTTCAACCGCCTTCTACAAGTACCACGCTTCTGATATTTTTGTGTAACGACCCCCGTCTAAGTGATCATAGACAGCAACCGGGACCTACGGCTTAACGTGCCATCCGAAACACGGAACCATCTTACTTACGGACAATCGGGTGGTTCAGCACGCAATGTCCTAACCAGACTGGGAACAAATTCACAATGTGATAAATATCAACTTTGTGAGTGACCCATCGAGAATCGGACCCGGAACCTTCTGCGTCAAAGGCAGTCGGACTACCACTGCACCACCTCAGTGTAAGAAAAATTGCTGCAAATATTATAAGGGGTGAACCAGCCCATGAAACTGGACAACTTTACCCAAGAAACAAAGGTGAATATGTAGGGGTCGTAAGAGGCGACCGAGGGTTTAACCAGACCCTAAACCAGTCCTGGAGAAGGATAACTCCACATTAAACCCGGAATGTGGTCTCAGTCAGACGCGAGTGACAGAGGTCTATCGTGCGGTAGGCTCCAGCAGTTAACCTGGCTCCATCAACTCGTCGTTCCTGTGGAGTCAGCCAGAAAGGCCGAGAGGGTGTTGCGTTTTCTATAATAGTGTCTAGTCAGACGCGAGTGACAGAGGTCTATCGTGCGGTAGGCTCCAGCAGTTAACCTGGCTCCATCAACTCGTCGTTCCTGTGGAGTCAGCCAGGAAGGCCGAGAGGGTGTTGCGTTTTCTATAATAGTGTCCTGGCAACACAGCGTCTCTGCTCTTGCCTTAGACACTGATTAAATCGTCTGTCACAGACGTATGAGGCCTATGATGATGATGACTACTCTACATTGAAAAGCAATGAGCAGTGGCAATTTAAAGATATGAAACCATATCAATATCTTGCTTGCTTGCTAAATCCATTTTTCTTTTTCTTTTTTCTTTTATTTTATACTCTGCCTACCTACCTTGCTACATGTTTGTATCACTAGATAAACTGTATGGAACATTACCTGATCAATCGCTTGTCTGGAGTGGAGGCCTGGTGACCTCAAATACAAGTATTTTTATACCCAGTTTAGGCGCCAGCCATACACACCTAGTACCAACAAATTGAGCTCTGTATAATGCGCCTACTTCCTTTAAAAATGTTCTACGTTGTGAGGAAATATTTTTTTTTATTATTTATATTTTTAACTATGAATTTGTTTCTAGAAGTATACAAAGCCTGTTGACTTTCTTTTGTGTTTGCCATTTTAAATAAATGAAATAACCGCGGTCGGGTTTTTGTTGTCTAATAAATTATGTTTTAAGTATTGCATGAACGGAGGCTAGTTGATCTATAAGTTACTTTAACTAAATTGGGCTAAGTGGATTGGATAGGCAATTTCTTGAAAGCATGTAGATTCATCCAAATTAATCATGGTTATAGTCTGTAAGTTTAGGTACTTATCTTTTTGTAAACAAACTTTGTATGAAACTGGCAGTTCAGAAGTGTCACTTTCGTACCAAATCTGTTTACAAAAAGATAAGTACCTAAACTGACAGACTATAGTAGTGGTACATCCTTCTACTTAAGTGTCTATAATAAAAATACGTATTAAGTATATACTTTTTAAATATACACGTAACTATCGATATTTCAGCATCAATTTTATTAAAATAAGTGCCAATTGACTGTAACTGACTAAAGTGATATACAGGGTGTTAGGGACAGCGTCCCGAATACTGATAGGGTGCAAGCAGACCATGAAACTGAACAACTTTCCCCTAGGAACATATGTCAGGAAACGACAAAATAATTTCGACCTCCCATACAAAATCGCGATTGCATTTACTATGGGAAACCAAAATTTTTTTACGTTTCCTGACATATGTTCCTAGGGGAAAGTTGTTTAGTTTCACTGTCTGATCACGATTATCTCTTCGGTACATGCAAGTCAAAATGAGGTTAAAATAAGTTGAAATATAGGTAAAATCAGTAGTCCAACCTCACTGACTGAGATACTACACCAAACTGTGTACTGTCTCAGATACTAACAAATTGCCTCACAAAACTTTATCGACACTCCGAGGTTTACGATATTTGTCTCTATTACTTTTCCCACTGTTCCCTGACCACCGTTTACCGAGGGAAGTTATGACGACAATAAAAGTGCCCCCTTTTCCCTTTCGTGCGAGCATCGACCCCGGCACAAGGCTGTCGGTAGGGGTTGCCAACCCTACCTAACCCCTACCTAAACATACCTAAGACGACCGATGTGGCGCAGCGGTAGTGCGACTGCCTTAGACGCAGAAGGTTCCGAGTTCGATTCTCGGTGGGTTACTCACAAAGTATTTATCACTTTGTGAATTTGTTCCCAGTCTGGTTAGGACATTGCGGGCTGAACCGCCCGATTGTCCGTAAGTAAGATGGTTCCGTGTTTCGGGTGGCACGTTAGGCCGTAGGTCCCGGTTGCTGTCTATGATCACTTAGACGGCAGTCGTTACACAACCATGTCAGAAGCCTGCTACTTGTAGAAGGCGGTTAAAAAATTCTGACACTAGGGTTCATCAGGTCGTTGGACGACTCGGTGTCCCACACGAAAAGAGAGAGAGAGAGAGCCAACCACCGAAGACTTAGGTACTAATACTAGCTATAGTTGGTATTCTTTAGTTGGTTAGTTTGGTTGGTTGGTATGCCGTGTGATGCCGGCTTAGAATAGCAACATCTCACTTCCTTCTCGCGGGTGTCGTAAGAGGCGACTAATGGACTCGAGAGTATTGGTGTATTACAATTTTTAGGCGACAGGCTGACCACCTGTCACTATAGTGATACACATGTTTTCTGAAACAACCTTGGAAAACAATCCTAAAAATGTCAGACGTGCGATAGTGACCGTATTCTTACGGTCGTTAACGCACTACCTACCCCGCAAGGAATAAAGGCGTGATATATGTATGTAGGTATGTATGGCATTCTTTGCTAGTCTTCTTATTTTGGTGAGGGACACCGAGTGTAGCCGGTTTACTTATTAGTACTAGCTTCTTCTTTTCGTGTGGGTCACCGAGTCGTCGAACGACCCAGTGAAACCTAGTGTCAGATTTTTTAAGGTTAGAGTAACGCTTGTTACTAGTTCTTAGTCTGTGTTTAGAGTCAGGTTTAATGCGAAGACCAAACTTTTTTTCATATTTCGACCTACGAGTATGTTACTGGGGGAGTTGTTTAGTTTCATGGACTGGTTCACCCCTTGAAAGAAAGTTAGTACTTTTACCAACACCCTGTTTATTCCTTACTCCTTTGATAGTGCTGTGTTAGGACGGCTGGCAACACTGGGATTGATAAAACAAGTCGCGACGCACCATCACCCTTGTTAACTCTCCGCTTTCTTTGTTTACTCTATACTTGGTAGCTGGATTGTATGTTTGATTATGCATTGTATTTATAGAGTGGAATACCAAGTCGACGAAATGAACGACCCGACGAACTTTTATATAAGGAAGATTACTTATTATTCGTTTTTAGATCTCTTTAGAATATATACTTACATTAATCGCTAATTATAACATAAACAATCGTCCTGGCTCATTGTAGAACCCGTATAGATAAAGAAACGATCTGTAAATGGCGGCGGTTACCTAAGTGCGAGGGAGAAGGCATGAACGCCTGGTATATATAAGAGCCTCAGTGGAAGAGAGAAAGCATGTAGTCAGGAACAGAAAAGAAAGACAGAAAGCATGAAGCGAGTAGTCAGGATCGTGGGCACGCACGATGAGCCCAGGAAAGCCCGGCATCCGCCGCTTACCGGATATGACTGCTGCCTCGGGACCCCCACGTGAGAAGGACGAGGCAGCCACCCCAGGACATGACCACCAGGGGACGAGCCGCCGCTGGCTGTCGGGCACTAGCTGGGCCTCCCCCAATGGGGAATCACCCGGCTGGTACGACCTCGCCGCGGCGTGAAGTCCTCCTGGCACCCGGACGACCACCGCACTTGCCCAAGTGCCCCCTATCGCCCCGCCTGTTTTAGCAGGCGGCGTTTTGATCCCACGCCCATGAGGCCATTGCCTCGAAGGCGTCTCCCCGCCGGCTGCTGCGCAGCCGACGAGAAGAAGACAGACGGAGAAAGCATGACAAAGGGCCGCCATGTAGGTACAGATCGTTTCTTTATCTGTACGGGTTCTAGCAGAGAGCCCCCAAAGCTGGGACCACTCATTAGTCGAGATTAGTGTTATCTGAATATAACTTTTCGATTATGCGAGGTTATTTGTATTTTAGGTCGTACATAGGTAGGTAATTAACTGCCCTAGTTACGACTGTGTCCCAGATATAAGTATATACCTAACGTGTTTCGGAAGGTGGATTAAAATTATTGGTCATTTTGTGTACCTTTCCTAATAGCATTCCTTTTGAGACGAAGTTCCAAGATTTAGGAAGTTTTCAGAGGCAATAACAATGAACTTGTCAAATTGTTAACCTCCTCATTTGAGGGTGGTCGAAACACATTTGCCCATTAATTAGAGCAAGAAGGCAATGTTTATTTTATTTTATTCAGAAGACGAACACAACAGGTTACAATCATTACAAGTTATGCTTACATTATGAACTTTAGACTATGATCCAGATTGAAACCCACTACAGTGGACGTACAGCTAACCATGCAAATAACTGTGTTAAACTTAGTATTAAAAGTAAGGCATAATTATATGTAGGTAAGTGTGCAAACAACGCAAATAAATTATTGTGGTTTTAAGTTAGTAAAATTACATAAAATCGGTTTATAATTCTAAGAACCTGGTTTAAGTGTTCTTGAGGACCTCAAGAACTGATTTTTTAAACTTAGACTGGCTGGAATCAAATATATCTTTAGTGTGTTTATTTTTAACTAGGTCATTATATAAGCGGGGCATTTTGTGGCCTATGCAACGAAACTATAGGCTACAATTGTGCAGATGAAATTCGATGTATATTGCGTAGCCGGTGGGACATTAAAAAACCAGGATTTTGACCAGCCACGCAATGTACATCGCATTTCACCTGTAGAATAGTAGCCTGTAGTTTCTAAAAACGAGGCACTGGTCATCGGGTTATAAAAGGATGTATTCTTATACACATTATGTATAAAAGTCTTTATGTGTCAAGGGTTACAATTAATGTTTATATTTATGCTAGAAAGGAGTTCGGGAGAAGAAATTCTGGTATGTAAAATTTTATGCAGAAACATGAGATCATGCAATTGACGATGATCACTTAGACGCATTACTATTTTTACGCACGATTGTATCTATCGAGCCTTGTATCATATGGTGGCATTTGTCGGCGAGTAAAACCTTCAGTGGCTATAACGCTTGCCAGCCAAATAGGTAATTTGCCGACTGAATTACCTACTCACTTATTCAGCAATATAGCTCCTGTTCGTGCCTATGAGGATCTTAATACAATCAAACTAGGCTGTTTGCTCTAGGAAACTATAGGTACACTACGCTGTAGGTAAAATTAAATACCTACGTATGTTTACTTTTTAAATAAGCAAGAATGTTTAGTATTAGACCTACATGGTTTATTGAGGTCAGAAAATGTGATGTTACAATTTAGCGTGATGCCTGCGACATCTGTCAGTTTCGGACAAAAGTTATGGTCATTTAACATAAGCGTGGGCGTAAGTCAAATAACATAAGGTCCATTGTCCTTTATTTAATTTTCTTTTAGTATGGATCTGTCAACAACAACGTCATAGTACCCTGTGCAGGTACCTAATAAGCTATGTTTTAAGCACTATAGGTAAAACTAACACATCTACATACGTACATACATAAATCACATTTCCGTTGTAATGTAACACAACATCAACACACATCAACACATCTGTTTGTAACATATTAGATAGGTGTACCGACATTCTTTGGTCTAGAGTTTCAGAACTAAGAACTAATTAAAACGAAAAACTAATTAAGAACAAGTAACTAAGTTGCAGTTCTTCACATAATAATCAAAAATGCTGAAATCAAGGTCTAATATTCTCCTTAATCCACCCAAGATACGGGTACACATTAGTATATAAGGCCACACTGCCCTCCGTGCCGCAAGCGTCCTTCGCGGCCCTGGCGCTGACGATGCCCACGGCCACGTAGACCCCGTCATTTGGCAGCATAAGGGGACCTCCAGAATCTCCATAGCAGGAGTCCTTGCCAGGCTCCCCACCGGCGCATATGTGGCCACTCGTGACGAAGGAGAACTGTTTTCGGCATTTCTGTGGAAGGATTAAGGGGGTCAAGGAAAGCGTGGATCCAAAAGGAACGTAGATGGTTAGACAAACTATGAGAACCTGGATAAAGATTGCATTGCATGAACTCATTATAGTAACTACTGAGTAGACAGAAATGGTAAGAATTGTGTGGTACTATTTGACTTGGATTATTTTTCCAATACTTATAGTATTGTAATCGTTTTTCGAATTTTTTATACTATTTGACATGTTTTGAGCAAATTTATATTTTGAAAATTTGACATATTCATCAAATTTATTTATTTCTTTTATTTTGAAAGTATTTGTTAGACCTGTATTTTCTTTGTCATTTTATTATTATGTCTTTTAATTTGTTATTTGTTTTAACTTTTTATTCTACTATTGTACAACTTTGACATTGTTATATACTTACTTTTATTGTTATTTTTTGACGATCGCATTATCCTCTGACATTTTTATTTAGTTTTAGCACTGTAACTATGAATTTTAAATAAATGAATCTATCTATCTATCAATTCTTAGGCCTAGTTTACACGGTGCGAGCTGCTGCTTAGCCAGTAGACAGCAGCTTGGCTCCTCTACTGGCATGACAGCTTGACTCGCCTTCGCTGCCTATTCTGCGAGTTGTTGCGATGCCACTTCAACACTGCCCGAATATGGCGATGCGAGTCCAGGCTTTAATTCAGCATAACCCTTGCGAGATTCATTCTCCTTGCCTTATCCCGTTCTCTGTCGGGGTCGGCTACCTAACCCAGGGGATTTAACGTGGAACCAAGTTATTACATAGAGCGACTGCCATCTGAACCCAACCCAAAGGCTAACCTAGCCAGGCGGTCCGAATCCTATCAAGAATGTGTAATTAAAATGAACCATTCTAACCTCTGTTTTCACGAAAGGCACGTCAACGTGACGCTTCACACCATCATACCAGAACAGATTCTTCGTGTTTTTGATCACATGCTTGTACGCGCCCCAACCTGCAGTGGTGAATCGGAGATCTGGTGGAGGAGCCACCGTCACGTCGGACGCGGGAAGACAAATAGGCCGGATGAACTCTGGAAAAAGAAATCAGGACGAATTCGTTTACTTAAGAGCTACCAGCTAGCCGATGTGGCGCAATGGAAGTGCGACTGCCTTTGACGCAGAAGGTTCCGGGTTCGGTTCTCGGTGGGTCACTCACAAAGTTGATAATTAACTTTGTGAATGAGTCTGGTTAGGACATTGCGAGCTGAACCACCCGATTGTCCGTAAGTAAGGTGGTTCCGTGTTTCGGATGGCACGTAGGTCCCGGTTACCGTGTATGATCACTTAGACGGCAGTCGTTACACAACCATGTCAGAGGCCTGCTACTTGTAGAAGGCGGTTGAAAAATTCGGACACTAGGGTTTATCGGGTCGTTGGACGACTCGGTGTCCCACATGAAAAGAGAAAGAGAAGAGAGAGCTTTAAAAAACAAAATTGCGTCCGAAGCAACGCAGGGTCTGTGGAGAGGAAGCTTCAAGTGTTGCCTCAAACACTGATTAAATCGTCTATCACTGACATTTTTTTATCAAACACTGAATAAATCGTCTATGACATTTTTGACGTTATGACTTGACGATGGTGCAATGTTCTTTATGACATTTTGGGACCATACGCATTCATATTCATATTCGAATTTTGGGAATTCTTGAGTACATTTAAACAGAAACATTTTCCGTTTGATGCCGGCTTCGAATAGCATCACCCCATATCTTCCCCGTGGGTGTCGTAAGAGGCGACTAAGGGACTCAAGGGTTTCACGTGTATTACAACTTTTAGGCGACCGATGACAACCTGTCTCTATAAATTACCTCAACCGGCCTATTTGTCAGACGTGGCGATAGCGATCGTATTTTTGCGGTCGTTAACGCTCTGCCTACCCCGCAAGGGATAAAGGCGTGATATATGTACGTATGTATGTATGTTTAAACAGAAATACATACTAGTATACTCAACAGGCTTTTCCAATCTGATGATAGCAATGTCGTTAAAGACCGTTATGTTATCGGCCAAATATTTGGGATGGGCTATGATTTTCTCTATACGGACGCTGAAGGCACCGTCCGTGCATTTACTACCGCCATTTCCGTTTTTCACACAATCGGGCCCTTCGTTTGCACTGTCGTATTCACCAAGGACCACGTTTACCCTACAAAAAGAAGTAAAGTTAGTGTGACGTGTCTCTGTTGCAGTTATCTACTAGTACCTCTTTGTGATATTTCCCTACTGGAAATACCTAATTTTACAAATAACAAATTGCTCATTCTAATTTTCCTCTTTGTAAATAACGAAAAGATCACCCAAACTGTAATGAACTAATGAGGATTTTTTGACCTAACAGAAACACTAGTCTGAAGTTGTTGGCGCATTTTTAGATTCAGGGATCATCTGTCAAGTTCAGTGTATAAAACCATTACCCCCACAGATCAGTTTGTGACTACCCCTACCTATGCTGAGGCTTTCCCTCATTCGCACGAGTATCTAACTATCTATAGCTTGACCATAAACAGTAGATAAAAAATGAACATGAACATTTTTTCTGACACAACCTTGGAAAACAATCCTCAAAAATGTCAGACGTGGCGATAGCGACCGTATTCTTACGGCCGTTAACGCTCTGCCTACCCCGCATGTGATAAAGGCGTGATATATGTATGTATGTAAAAAATGAGAGCGCCACTTTCTTCGCGATCTGTCAATTCTGACAAAATTGACAATTTTTTTAGTTCCATTTTATTTAATTTCTACTCTTTCTGGCAAAGCTATACTAGAAACTTAACGAATATAATAAAAATTTGACACTTACGGCGTTAAATCTTTGTTTCCGAAGCAATGTGCAGCGGACAAAACATATCTGGCGCTGATGAGGAACCCTCCACAATTCCTACTTAATACATTGAATGCATTGCGGTATTCGATTTGAACAAGCCACGGATGATGCTCTATCTCGGTTATATTACCACCTGAAAGATAATCAATATTGAGAATCATTTTACGTATTATTATTTTGCCGTGTGATGCCGGCATAGAATAGCATCACTCCATTTCTTCCCGTGGGTGTCGTAAAAGCCGACTGAGGGACTTAAGGCAGGCTTTCGAACTGAGCGTCACAGACGCAGCGTCTATAGCGTCACTAACGCCGTGTCACTAACGCCGCGACACTGACGCTCTGGTGACTTTGAATACCCACAACAGACGCACAGTCGCATCATACTTTCGCGGCGCACCGCCCTGACCAGATTGATCTTTATAGCGGTCTTATCATAAAATAATATGGATTTGCAACTTTTTTGTGTGTCTGCGCTAAAATTCTCATGAGACGCCATTTTTCTTTCTTTCTATCCTCAAAAACAGCGACGCTGCAAGCGCGGCCGAGCGACTGACGCGGGCGTCTGAAGACGCGCTCACGGCGTCGTTGTGACGTCACAGATGCCGCGTCAGTGTCGCTGCGCTCGAATGACGTTCTCGAGAATTTCATACATTTGCATAGAACATCGATCTGTCGCACTGTCGCGGCGTCACAGTCGCGGCGTCTCTGACGCTATAGACGCTCAGTTCGAACGGCTACCCTAAGGGTTTCAGGTGAATTACAAGTTTTAGGCGACAGGCTGACAACCTATCACTATAGTGATAAACGAATTATCTCAAACAGCCCTCAATATTTGTCAGACGTGGCGATAACGACCGTAACTTTACGGTTGTTGACGCTCTGCCTACCCCACCAGGGATATAGGCGTGATATGTGTATGTATGTATGTTACGTATTATGTATGTACTCTTTTGGAAAACTTTCGAAATTTTCCACGCAGGCTGAATTTAAACCAGCGCCTTTCCCGATTTGTATTGGTCGCGCTCACTGGCATCTAGGCAAGTGTATCTCTGCTAATAAAGCTTGGCAAGGACCAATCCTATTTTGAACCTGCTTTTTGTATTGCGGCCGAAACTTGAACCTGGGTCCCAAGTCTGCTATTTTTTGTCATTGTAACGCCATCGAAACTCAACTGTCATTGCATTGCCATTGTGATTTTTCTATACTTCAAACTGTTCGCAGACTACGAAATGATCGAAATCATCCAACTGAGATCCAATCGACATCTAACTGAAACGATTTTCATTTAGCAGACTTAGGGCCCTGGGACAATGGAGAATAGAAACCGGCGTCGTCAAAGTTGACAAACTCTTGATGCTCCTCTCGTAGCTACAGAAAGTTGGCACTGAAGGAAGTTAATGGGATAAGTCCGCCTTTGTGCCTACACATTATATTAATCTATTTAAGTGTTTTTTGTAACTATTTCCTGTTTGGTACAATAAAGTTATTACATACATACATACATACATACAGATGTGTCAAAAATATAAATACGCTAATACCTAAACAAAGAACGTAAAAAATCAACGGAAAATATTTTAAGGGTCGAACCAGAGCATGAAACTGAACACTTTCCCTTATATTAATACAAAAAAAATTTGGACCTCCCACCAGCCGACCGAATCAGTTTTTATAGGAGGGCCTTTTCATTTTAGAATGGGGGAGTTTTTCAGTTTCATGAAATGGTTCATTCCTTAAAATATTTGCAGCTAATATTTTTACACCTCACAGGTGTTCACTGACCTACGATCCTGTCGTTGGTCGAAGCATCGACCCCACAGCACATGGAGCTGGGCGATGGCGGTGACGCTGTCAGATCGCATGTGGTCTTGTCAGGGTTCTCCTCGTTGAACATACTCCCGTCTGGCACAGGGTCCTCGAAGACAGGGTCGTCAGGGTGTAAAAAGTTGTCGAAATCCGAGTCCCAGACAGGTACATCTGGGTATGGTTCCTCCGTGCTTAGTTTTGGTGTGGTTTTGATTGGGGTTGGTGTGCTTATGATTGGAGTTGTTTGTATCCTGATTCCATTAGGTTTATGTGTTTTTAAAATTGGATTTTCTATTGTCCGTCTCCAAATCGATCGGTATGTTGGTCCGGGATATTTCTGAAGGACAAAAAATATAATTATAAACGCGTTCTATCTATCAAAATACTATAACACCTACTCGATAAATGCGTACATGATCTTAAATAAAGTGACACAACATAATGAAAGGGAGGGAACCACAGGTGGAAGAATAAGACACCATCATAATCATAACTCATAAACAAAAGATTTCTGCCTTGTGGTCAATAAGTCGATAAAACTGAGAAGAAAATTTTGTTAACAGCTAGATGTCTTTACAATATTGAAGCAGTAAAAAAAATATTTTTGATAATACTGCCGTACCTATTGAAAAATAGCGTTCTGGAAAAAAAGCTCTACTTTTTTTTCTACATGTATATGTTTTCTATATTATGTTAGAGAAAACATACATCTAAGTAGCCTAAAACTAGGAAAAACGTATTTTCAGAATTAAGGCCATTGTAATATCTACCCCATTGTATACCGGTAATATCTTACCGAAATATGAATAAAACCACTTTTACTCACCACAGGATCTGACCATCCTAACTGTCTTTTGCGGCTTACAGCTGAAACATTGTAAAAACATGGTTAATAGGAGGGAGTACACATACATAATACACATTTTTTTCATTTAAGTAGTAAAAAAGATTTTTTTAAAATCTAACAATGATCTCTTAATGACATGACCAATTAATTGTTTCAAACAAGAATGTAGTTGTGAGTTATAGTGGTTCAAACAATTTTTGTAATGGCAATATCATTGTTTGAGTCTCTATAATACAAAACATATTTTATTCAATCAATAATTTTTCGATAAAGTTAAATATTTATTTATCTATTCATGGCACAAGAAACACTGGTACAACAAGCAGCTGCTAATAAGCAAAAATGTCATCCAGCAGACCTGAGGAACACATACACACACACACACATATATCACGCCTATATCCCTGGCGGGGTAGTCAGAGCGTCAACAATCGTAAAATAACGGTCTTTATCGCCGCGTCTGACAAATGTTTGAAGGTCGTTTCAAACGCGCCTATATGTATATGTATATTGTATATGTTTATATATATATATATATATATATATATATATATAAGGTGTAAAAATATTTGCTGCAAATATTTTAAGGAGTGAACCAGTCTTCACCAGGTTCATTCTTTAAAATATTTGCAGCCAATTTTTTTACACCCTGTATAGCCGTGCATCACTATAGTGACAGGTTGTCAGCCTGTCGCATAAAATTGCAATACACATGAAACCCTCGAGTCCCTTAGTCGATTTCTACGCCACCCACGGGAAAGAAATGGGGTGATGCTATTCAAGCCGGCATAGATTATATGCTTTCAATTTAATACTACATACTTACCATTTGCAGTTTTGGACCCCTCAGACACTATTACTATTATCACCGAAAACATAAATAGAAAACAATGCATTTTTAATTAATTTTCAAACATAGTAAAATGCAAATGAACACAAGGAAGTTTTTTTATTGAATTCTCAATGAGAACTGGGAATTACAGTTGTCCAGTTTTATTTATATAGGATTCATGGTTACCACAAATTGTAAATTAGTTCATCCAAATAAAATATATGTAACACATTTGCCATTTGACGATGATGCAACGCTCGGTTGCGTAAATTGCAAATTTTAGAAAACAGGAAAACTAAATGTGATGCCGGCTTCGAATAGCATCATCTCCCGTCTTTCCCGTCGGTGTCGTAAGAGGCGACTAAGGGACTCGAGGGTTTCATGTGTATTACAATACAACTTTTAAGCGACAGGCTGACAGCCTGTCACTATTATACACAAATTATCCCAACCGGCCCTCAATATTTGTCAGACGTGGCGATAGCGATCGTGTTTTTGTGGTTGTTGACGCTCCGCAAAGGATAAAGGCGTGATATATGTATGTAGGAAAACTAAAATAAATAATATTTTTTAAGTTTTAGTCATCGAACCAGCGTCATTAAATATTAGGGATTCAACATATAGACGTAACACCAGTTTTTTTTACTGTACTGCATTATAATAATAATAATAATAATATATTTTATTCATTGAGACAACATAGGTCCATAAATGTTAGTATACAAAAAACATCTTAAAACTAGGTTAGTAAAAACAGAAACAGCAACAAAGAAACAAGTAGGTAGACATCTCACCAGTCAACTATTCCTATTGACTAGTAGGCTGGCGAGATGTTGTATTATAGGGGAGTCGTACCTCCCAGAAATGGTCTTCAGAATGGTGTTGGAGCTGCCTCGCACCCTACAGAGCAACGACGTTGCTTTTTTTCGCATGATGGCGTAAAAGTCGTCCGTACGAGCCTCAGCGAACATACCTGAAGCACTGCAGTACCGAGGCAGGCCCAACAGCATTCTGAAACCATTGTTGTATTGGACTCGTAGAGCGCTGATAGTCTTCTGCGAGTAGCTGGCCCACAGGCTACAGGTGTAGAAAACTTGACAATATGCTTTAAAAAGCGTGATTTTTACATTTCTGCTACACCGTGCAAACCTGCGCACCAGCATATTGCACCTGACCGCCATCGCTCTACGTTCCCTTTCGATATCTTCGTGGTCTTTAAGGTCCTCGGTAACGAAGTGTCCAAGATATTTAAATTTCGACACTCGGTTGAGCTCAACCCCGTTAAGTTTGATCGCTGGTACGGAGTCCGGACACTTCCCACCGACGGCCTTAAACACCATGAATTCGCTTTTTTTGACATTGTATGTCAATCCGTGTGCTTTAGCATACTCCACGCACATTTCTAGGAGTTTATTTAACGCTCTGACCGTCGGACTAAGCAGCACCATATCATCAGCGTAACTAATGTTATTTATTGTGACATCGTCCACGCGACATCCTATGCGTTTGCTGCTAAGTCCGACGATCAGGTCGTCCATATATAAATTAAATAATTTTGGCGATGTGAGACCACCCTGTCTCACTCCGCAACCCAGCTGGAAAGATTCCGACAGTTTGTCGGCCCATCTCACTCGGTTTTCCTGGTTTCCATACCAATATTGGAAGATACGCAACAGCTCCGCAGGTACATTCCTGTCTTTTAACTTTGCCCAAAGCACATCGTACGAGACAGTATCGAAAGCCCGCGACACATCCAGAAAACAGGCGTACACTGGCGTTCGACGCTGGGTGTAGTACTGCACGGTGTGCTTTAAACTAAGAATAGCACTTTCAGTTGATAGTCCAGGACGAAACCCAAACTGTGCATCGTGGAGATTTAAATAATCTCCTAATAAGGAGTCTAGCAAGCTGTCGAGTACCTTCGCTAGGACCGTAGCCAAGGAGATGGGCCGATAGTTGCTTTTATCAGCAACATCGCCAGTCTTGTTTTTTATAATGGGGACTACAATCGTCCTCATCAGGTCGCAGGGCAAGTAAGAGTGTCTCATACACAGAGTATAAAACATGGCCAGCACTCGAGGTAGGTGGACACCGGCATGTTGTAGATGTTCAATGCTTAGTCCGTCGTGGCCCGGTGATTTACCACGGGTCATAGAACGCAAAACCTTGGCAACTTGCTTAGCAGAAAAACTAACCAGATCAGAGTCCCGACAAGGCCCCTCATCGACTTTCCGCACTGAGTGCCCAAGTGGTGGCTCTACGCTAAAGTGCTCAACAAACATATTGGCTATTTTCAGGGGCTCATTAGCATCTCCCACACTAACAGGCAGATTCGGCTTTAAATTTAGTTTATTTGTGTCTTTCCAAAATTTACTGAAATTCTTAGCCGCGTGATGAGACGAGATAATATCCAGCTTTATTTGCTCCTGATGTTTTTGACACCACTTAAGCCTGCTTTTGAACACCCTACGAGAGTTGCACATTTCGTCATAGACAGATCCGGACTTGGGCATACCGTGCAGAAGCCATGATTCGTACCTGCACCGGGCCTGCGTGTGTGCCTCTTTAACATGCCGGTTCCATCCCACTATTCTATGTTTTTTATTTTTGCTATTAGAAGATTCTTGATAAGTTACTTCTGCGGACTCAGACAAGATAGTAGTGATGTCCTTGTACATTTTGTCAAGAACGAGTCTGTGGTCAAGTATCTTGCAATGAGCATCCGCACACCTTGCAAACTCCTGCGGAAAATCAAGTAGCTTAAATCTATTGTTACACAGTTCATGATAACTCTCTATTTGCTCGCTATCCCTATTCCCCCAAACTACCTTATTACTGTAAGAATTAAATTTATTAATCTTAGGTTTAATTAAATTCAAAGAACATTCTATAAACATTGGCAGATGGTCGGATACATATACATCACGAGAAACACTTATTTTTACAATAGTATGCCAGGCGGCCTGAGTAACAATACAATGATCCAACCACGTACGGCTTCCATGTGCATCACTTATAAAAGTGTATGTGTCAGCCGGTAAAAGTTCCAAGTCCGTACAACGCCACTTCTGTTCCGCGCAGAAGTCTAAAAGTTCAGTCGCAAAGGGTTCTCCAGGATGCGCGTTTAGATCACCCAGCATATAAACGGCCTCCACGTCGCTGTCCGCAACAATCGCACCAATCTCACCCAAGCAGTCCGTAAACTCGATCAGGTTCGCGGCAGTGTCGGTAGGCATATACACGCTAAATACCATAATATACTTGTTGTTACCTAAACATGCTTTGATACCCGTTAGACGCTTATGCTTAGATAATCCCATCCCATACACACAAGGTAAATAAATCAAATGTACCTATTTATATAACTTCTATACAATGCGGCCGAACTGGACTCCAAGACACAGGCTCATTGCTTAGTTTGGAGACCAACTGTCTCGAAGGAACATAGGTCATCATTCTCCTTGCCTTATCCCGTTTCTCTTTCGGGTTCGTATACCTAACCTAGGGCAGGCCTCCGTCACTCGCTCAAGGTCACGCAATAAGTGCCTACCGGCTAGCCGTTCGTTCGAGCGAACAAGTGGCAAAGGGGCGCCGCATGCCCGCCTGTGTAGTACCGGGCGTGGAATCTCACTGCCTACCTATTGCATTTTAACAATGTCGAATTCACGACAATATTGTGCAGGAAAGTCAATACCATTTCAGTCTTTGTGTCCATGCTTTCCACATGATTATTTAATAAAACTTTTTATAAGATTTAGATTTTTGCGGTAATTAAATTTACAAATGCAAAGTTCAGGGAGGCAAAAAACAAATTGACCGTTTTATCAAATTAAATCATTTATTGTATTTAATTTCATTGGGCCAACCCTAACCTATTTTCACACCGTCCGACGTCATCGCTCGCTGTGCACTTGAAACGCTCCGTTGAGTCAAAGCAGTTAAGCTCATATTTCCTCGTGTCGCTTCATAGCTAGAAAGTTTAGTTAATCATATCGTAGGTATTTGTCATTCAGCGGGGAAGTGATGCATCTGTTACGTAAGTAACTTATTATTAATCCGTGCCTAGTGGATTTGACTTGGAACCAAGTTCTTACACAAACCGACCGCCATATGACCACTGCATCCCGAAGGCTAACCTGGCCCGGATCTGAAGGAACATAGGTCGAAATATGAAAAAAATTTGGCCTCCCGTACAAAATGTACCAACCGACTAAGTCAGTTTGTATGTGAGATAATATTTTTTTTCATATTTCGACCTCTTGATCCTTGGGGAAACTTGTTCAGTTTCAAGGGCTGGTTCATCCCTTGAAAGGAAGTTAGTACTGTCCCTAACACATTGTATAAAACAAATATTTACTACCAGTACTCTAGTGCTATTATTCAGTCTTTGCATCCAGTAGGTACTATATTATGTAGGAATACCTACGTTTAAGGCGCATCGCACTCTTAACGCACGACGGACCGCTAAAATATCGCAGCGATCTGTCAGATCCATACTATAAACGTTACCCCCCATACCAAAACCGCACTCGGCGGACGATGCTGCGATAGCGCTGCGATAGTATGGAGACATTTCTAGTATGGACTTGTCAGAACGCTGCGATATTTTAGCAGTCCGTCGTGCGTTAAGTGTGCGATCTTCCTAAACACGTTAGTGGAAGTGCACTATTACAGCTGAGGTCCCGGGCACCCGGGAGACCACTCGTCTGCACGCTAAGTTCAATGACTTAATAGCTCACTTTGAGTAGCTAAGCGAGTAGAGTAGGTACCTGTAGGTATCTATCCCAACAGAAACCAAATGGAACGGAATGGAACCATATCCTTCGCAAAGAGTTGAAATCTAAACTAATGCCAAGTTTAACATAATTGCAGCCAAAGATAGAGTGAATAATTAATTCAAAACACAAATCACGCCTTTATCCCTTGCGGGGTAGGCAGGGCGTTAACGATAGTAAAATTACGGTCGTTATCGTTATAATTAACTCAATTAAATAATTACTTGTAGAGGAGGTTGAAAAGTTCTGACACTAGGGTTCATTAGGTCGTTGGATGACTCTGTGCTCCACACGAAGAGAGACTCGATCTTTGCGGGTTTACATGGAATTGTTTATGTACTGACAACCAGGCCCAAATCTCAAATTGTTTAGCCTTTGCAGTACCAGCTACACTCAACTATCATTTTAATACGATTGTGATTTTCTATACTTAAACTGTTAGCAGACTGAAACGACCCAAACAATCAAACTCAGACGCTATCGACACACAACTCGTCCCTAAGTCTGCATTTTTTTTGTCCTTGTAACGCCATCAAATTAGGCGAGGAACACACTTGACGCACGACGGAGTGCAAAAATATCGCACCGGTCTGTCAGATCCATACTAGAAACGTCACTACCCATACTAAAACCGTACTCGACAGATGACACTGCGATAGCGCTGCGTCAACAGCGGTTGAGCGGTTTTAGTATGGGGATTGACTGTCATTCCATTGCCATTGTGATTTTCTATACTTCAAACTGTTATCAGACTACGAAACTACTAAAATCATCCAACTGATAGATATCCAATCGACATCCAACTGAAACTATTTTCATTTAGCAGACTTAGGGCACTGAAACGATTTTAATTTAACAGCCTTTACACAGCATTCGCATTACACTATTGCCTATCGCCATTTTGCTGCCTAACCAAAAAATATAGGCGTGATATACGAGTGAAGGTAGTAAAAAAAGTTGTTGGTAGTTAACAATAGACGGGATATCATTTTATTCCAATAGGAAATCCGGTAGCTGGGCAAACCACTGTGTGTGAAAAATGGCGATATTTCGGTAATTCCGTGGTGGGTCCCCCATTCATCGCGGGTTTAATGTATCGGTCGTATTTCACGCGCAAGTGGTCTGCTGATAACTCGACCGATGGATTTATTATTACGGAACGCTGACTTCATCCACTCACAGATGTAAAGGTGTACATTGGCTGTGGACGGCACATAACAGCAGCAGATATCACTATCGTAGTGATTTAGCTGTAAATAGACGATACGTCGGTCCAGCGACCCACAGAGCATTTACTCGTATTAAGGCTATAATAACAGACCTTAAGTAGCATACGTGCGTGCGTACTTACATGCAACGCTTCTAATGTAAACATATACCAATGCAAAACGCATAGACATACCCATAAACAGAACCGACGCGCGTCAATTGTTACGGATATGGCAAAATAAATGTTTTCGTACTTTTGTAACATATTTGTGATAGTACGGCAGTGACAGACAGCAATGCATTCGAAATACGTTTTATAATTGTGTTTCCATGTATTTCATAAAAAAGTAATGAATATGAATGTGGATGGACGCAGAAGGAGATGAAGGCCAAAAAAGTTTGGATGGATTGTATAAAAGATGATATGACTCAAAAAGGTGTAAACGAAGATTTGACTGCGGATAGAGATGAATGGAAGAGGAAGACATGTTGCGCCGACCTTAAATAATTTGGGATAAGGGCAGGCAGATGATGATGTATTTCATATAAAAAACCGTACAAACCAGTCCTCCGACACTACAGTCTGCCGCTGCATGTGGTTCGCTCTTAACTTGCACCTTTACTGATAGAGCTTTACAGCATATTCAATCGAATGAACACTTTTCACGAATAATTTGAAAATATCCACGATTGAATACCTACGACACTTATAAAACATTTTATGAAGCGTGTTTCTGTAGAAAATGTATCTTCACAGCTTGTATCACACTTATACGCATGACAATAACTAAAAAGTCTTTTACATTTCAGTGGTTATAGGTTTTCACAGAAAAAGAAATGATAAACCTTCTTTTCTGAATATCTACCACTACTAAGGCAGTTCTTACACGCACGATTTTTCGGTGTTTTGAGGAATTCGGTTTCTTTGGCTAAAGGAGTTTATGTGAAATCTCATACAAAAACTGGATTCCATAACATACGTCGAAGTATTAAACTGCGGGTCTTACCTACACAAACAACTTGTATAAAAAAATGCCGTGTGATGCCGGCTTAGAATAGCATCACCCCACATCCTTCCCGCGGGTGTCGTAAGAGGCGACTAAGGGACTCAAGAGTATTGGTGTATTACAATTTTTAGTCGACAGGCTGACAACCTGTCACTATAGTGATACACATGTTTTCAAAAACTACCTTGGAAAACAATCCTCAATAATGTCAGACGTGGCGATAGCGACCGTATTCTTACGGCCGTTAGGTAACGCTCTGCCTACCCCGCAAGGGATAAGGGCGTGAAATATGTATATATGTATGTATAAAAAAAAACCTGAATATGACGACTTGTGCGGAATATCTGTCTACCAATTAAAACTTTATCAAACCAACAACGACAAGCCAAGCTAGATACTAGAGTAGGGGACCATATTATCCTAGTGATTCTTAGTAGCTGTATGAAAACCAGTAAGATTTGAGCTCTTAGAGGTTTTAGCGGCCGATATGGTGCAGACTGCAACGCTGGGTTCCCGGTTCAATTCTCGGTGCGGCATTCTGTCCAGATTTGACTGTCCCGATGGCGTAGCGGATAGTATGCCTGCCTTCTACGCCGAGGGTCGTGGGTTCGATCCCCACCGGACACAAATATTTGTTAAGTCAATTTTCAAATATTTGTGTTGAGTCTGGGTGTTTTCTTTGTACAATATGTATTTATTTACAAAAAAAAAAGTATATATGTATTAGTGTCAGCTATCTAGTTTCCATAGTACAAGCTTTGCTTAGTTTGGGGCTAGATGGCGTTGTTTGAATTGTCCAGGATATTTTATTTATTTATTATTTTATTTATTCACAAAATTGATATGTTTCACTTTTTTTAATCAGTTCCCAGTCTAGGTCATTAATGTCATTATAGGCAACCAACTGATTGTCCGAAAAGAAAGATAGGAACTTCTGTACACGATTTTAGAAATCATACTTTCATATTTTGCTGCAAGAGCTTAAGCCATCAGATTACCCCAGTTTGGATTTCCACGAAGCAAAATCTTCCCAAATTCTCGCACGATATGGTTCATAAAAATGTTAATATTCTTTGCGGGTAGATATTAGGACCATCAATCATGGAGGGGTCCCGATCTGACGTCAACAGTTACTTCGTTGCCCTTGTCGTTAAATCTACGCGATGGTCTTAAGATGCGGACCATGGTTCGATTCCCTGGTGCAACGAACATAGTAAGTTATTTTTTTATAACAGTCTTTACGACATCGCAAACGGACAGCCCCTCCCACCCGGCGGATCGCACACTTAACGCACGACGGAGCGCTAAAATATCGGAGCGGTCTGTAGCGCTGCGTCGACAGCGGTTGAGCGGTTTTAGTATGATGATTGACACTCTAGGATGGACCTGACAGACCGCTGCGATGTTTTAGCGCTCAGCCGTGCGTTAAGTGTGCGATCCGCCAGTTTGTACATGTGAAAAAGATACTTTCGAGTTTTAAAGGGCACGTTAAGCCGTCGGTCTCGGTAGCTAATCAAATCAATTTCGTCCTCCCATACCTACATACTAAATTCATGATCAGCTGACTGACTTGTAGGAGAGGCCGAAATTTTTTCTCATTCTTCAGCGTTAGTCCCCTAGTGAAATTGGCATGATGTGCCAGTCATCATTCCCATTTTCACTCACATGGTCAAATGAGCTACTTTTTAAAACTATATTTTGTATGAAAATACGAAGAGATGACGTCATGTCTCTCCAGCTTGGATACCGTCAAAACACTTTTGTTGACCCAGTTACCTATCGAATTGTTCAGTTCAAACTAAGTGCCCTTAAATTAAAAACCCCACGTCTTCTATAACAGATAGCAAAAAAAAACTAAGTATAGATAGATAGATAGATCTGTTCAAGTTTGAAAATTCAACAAGCGTCTTTCCAATTCATTTTACGCTGCTCTTCGGTAGTTAAACTGATAGATTGAAACATGAAATACCTAGATAAACCCACTGCCACTGCCGGTGCCGTGCGATGCCGGCTTAGAATAGCATCACCCCACATCCTTCCCGCGGGTGTGGTAAGAGGCGACCATGGGACTCGAGGAAGTTGGTGTATTACAATTTTTAGGCGACAGGCTGATACCCATGATTTCTGAAACAACCTTAGAAAACAATCCTCAAAAATGTCAGACGTGGCGACAGCGACCGTATCCTTACCGTACCTTGACCGTACCCCGCAAGGGATAAAGGCGTGATATATGTATGTACCCACTGCCACTTAATGTAATAGGCTACAAGGCTACAAGACACGTTCCCTTTTCAATTTAGCGAAATGTATTAGATGCTCGCTCATATACAATATGAAACAAAAAAGGTACGAATAGCAACCGGAAAGGGGTCAAGGTACCTCATCATAATTTATTTAAGGGCATTGCCCTTGTCGGTGGAGTATCCGCCAGCTTTCTCTGTCCTCCGCCTTCGCCTTGACTTCTCTGTACGACGTGGCCATTATTTTCTCCTTTATCTGATCCAAATAACTCCTTCTTGGTCTTCTCCTTCCTCTTCTTCCTTCAAACTTGCCTTCAACTATTGTTTTAAATAACTGAACCTAACTGAACAAAATATACTTACGATGTTACGTGATGCCGTGTTATGCCGGTTTAGAATAGCATCACCCCACATCCTTCCCGCGGGTGTCGTAAGAGGCGACTAAGGGACTCAAGAATATTGGTGTATTAATATTTTAGGCGACAGGCTGACAATCTGTCACTAAAGTGATACATAGTGTTTTCTGAAACAACATTGGAAGGCAATCCTCAAAAATGTCAGACGTGGTGATAGAAACCGTATTCTTGCGGCTGTTAAAGCTCTGCCTACCCCGCAAGGGAGAAGGGCGTGATATATGTATGTATTTATGTTACTTGATGTCAAGTCAAACCACTCTTTCGTACATTTCAAGTCTAGACGGCATCAATTGACTTTGATTGGTGACTTTTGCGATCACGCAGTGTGGGAGCAACTTATCCTATACGAATACGTAGGTACCTGGTCCATTTTCTTTTTCCAACTTCGACTTAAGTATGTCCATGTGGAAAGCTATTCAGTTTAATGGACTGGATTACACATTTTCTAACCGACTTCAACAAGAAAAGAAGGTTCGCAGCTTGACCTGTATGTACATATACCTGTATGTATGTATGTTTGTCCGCGATAATCTCGCGTTTGGAAGAACTGATTTTGATGCGGTTTTTAAAACAAGAATTTGTCAGACTTAGGAGAGTGTTTTAGGGGTATTCACCGACAAAAAAAATATGTTTGCACTTTTTACGTCCGTTGAAATCGGTTCTCTTTTCAAAAAGTTATTTAAGGCCTGAATCACCCCTTAAGTTAATTTCATTTTTTTACACCCTGTAAGTAGGTACTGGAAGAAAACAGACCGTTTAACATTCAGGCAGTATTTCAAAACCAAAGGCGACAAAAACGATGTCGCTAACTTAATACCAACTTCGCAGCTCGCGCGAAACTACAAACGACTTTATTATTATAATCTGTAAAATATAAGATGATCCCTGTGACCTTTGTGACCTTGGAGCAAATGCTATGACATAAGGTCCATTTCCTTTGTTTACTAGAGGCATGACGGATTTAGTGCATACTAGCTGGTACCCGCGACTTCGTTTCGCTGACTTTAATATCTTAAAATGATAAAACACCAGGTTCCTGAAATGCTCTGAGTCCATAGTATTTTTGGATAGTTCTAAGCATAGGTACATCTCATCGAGGTAATATGTACTAAAGTACGCTAGTACATTTTACCTCGATGGTACATCTTTCATATTTTATTATTGACCCATTAGATTCCTAACAGGTCAAATGGGCTACTTTTTAAAACGCTCTAAAAGCCTACCTATTTTGTTTGAAAAACTGGAAGTATGACGTCGGATGGCGTCGAAACGCCTACTTTTATATTATTTTTCTGTTTATTAATTCAAACTTTGAATACAATATCGAAAATTTTTGAGTGAAGTCCGTAGTATTTTAAGATAGTAGTTTTAAACGTACAGCTTTCTTAATTCGATAAGGATTAATGCTGTATTACTTAAAATCGCTTCGTAAATAAGCCATTATTTATTGTGGAAAGTAAAGTGTAAAAAGTGGCTATTGTGGGTTATTCCTAAGAGGTACACATATAACACCACGGACATTTTTGTAGACCTCTTTAAGATGTACAATACTTCAGAACATTATTTTGATCTATCTCCTATATTTCAGCCAGCGTTTGCAATGTAAGCCCAAAAAACTGTGTTTATTTACGACTTCACATCAGAAATCCTAAAATTATAAGTAGTTCTCTAATATATTAAGCATGTTATTATACATAAAAACCTTCCTCTTGAATCACTCTATCTTTTGAAAAAAACGTCATCAAGATTCGTTGGGTAGTTTCAAAGATATAAGCACACATACATACAGACGCGCGCGAAGTGACTTTGCTTTATACTATGTAGTGATTTCCTAAATACCCAATTCACAAGCGAATTTGTCGCGAATTATATTTCCTAAACTATACTACGGTAGCTGATAAAAACCCCTCAAAGATTGCGAACCATAATATAGAGATACCGACTTCTCCATATTGCTGCCCCCTGCAGGACAAACACATAAAATATCAGGTTGATTTGACATTGCCAAGCGGCCGACCATAACCCAACCTTATGACAAGGTCATAAAGCTTATATTAGCGCCTCTTCAGCTCAACTTGGTAACGCTCATCAAAAAGCACTTTATGAAGAGCTGTCGTAAAACTATGAATAAAGCGATTTTTTTTAGTTATTGCTCTCGCCGAATTTAGTATCTTGAGCACGTCCTAACAAGAATAAGTAGTTACTTAAGTCAAAGTCAAATATTTTATTTCCAAGCAGATTCACAGCGAATACTTTTAGAATGTCAAGCAAAATATTATCACTTGTAAGAGTCTTTTCTGTTTTTCGTAACAATAGTAGAAGTTCCTAGTATAAACGCGGCACGGATGGGATAAAATAAATAGAAATAAGGCCAGGCTGACCATACAGCATGTAACTTACAAACAGTAAAAAATACCAGCAGTGGATCGAAGGGATCAACATTAATTGGTTTATATTAGTTTCAAGGAAGAAAATAACGAAATTTTATTGAGTACTAGTTCGCGTGTGGAAGTCGGTTTCAAGCGGTATCATCCCACAGGAATATTTTTTGGGACAACAACTATCCTAGGTGTTAATCCAAGTTACCTCGATCTGTGTGCCCAATTTCATGAAAATCGGCTAGTAGTTTCAGCGTAAAGGAGTAACAAACAAACAAACAAACTTTCGCATTTATAATATTAGTAGGATACCGGGAAATCTTTTTATTCCTACGGGAAAACGATTAGCAACTAATGTAAACGCATAGCGTGTCGCTAGTAGTAATAAGTAATAAAGTTATAACCAATTAGTTATATAAGTTATAAGTTATGACCGTGTGATGCCGGCTTAGAATAGCATCACCCCACATCCTTCCCGTGGGTATCGTAAGAGGCGACTATAGGACTCGAGAGTATTGGTGTATTACAATTTTTGGGCGACAGGCTGACAACCTGTCACTGAGGTGATACACATGTTGTCTGATACACCCTTGGAAAACAATCCTCAAAAATGACAAACGTGGCGATAGTGGCCGTATTCTTACGGCCGTTAACGCTCTGCCTACCCCTCAAGGGATAAAGGCGTGATATAATATATGTATGTAAAGTTATAATCACATAATAAGCAGTATGTATTATGATATAATAAATGAATAACTTTCTTCCTTAGGTACCATTGCGTTATTATTTGCGTGATGATTACGAATTACAACAACTGTTCTGACGTAAAGGTTAGATTTTCCTTCATTCTTGAATACGCACTAACGAGCGTCTAACGTAAATAAAATCTACAGGAAATAAACATAAGTTTTGCTAAGGCGGTTCTCACACAGTGTATTCCTCAGAAGTTTTTTGATGAAAGAAGTATGAAAAGTTCTATACAAAACCTCATACAGCGCACGTCGCCGCATGAGTTGCGGCTGCTATAACTTGAATTTGACTTTTTAAGGGGCTGAGTAGAGCTAAAAGCTACTTTTATATGTGATTTCTACCCTAGATAAAATGCAGAAAAACTGACGAAAAAAAAGGTAATAATCTTCAGGATATTTGCTGTAGTGCTATTGTTTCCAAAACATGATATTAGTAATTTAGCTTGATAGAAAAACATCGTAAAGTTACTTCTAAAAATCTATTATATCGCAAACTGTACGAACAAAACCCACGCAATAATTAAGTGTTTATTATCAGAATGAGCGCCTTACAATACTCTATCGACATATTGTTTTTGATTTTCAAATTACTTATTTTAGACCGAGTTACCGAGGCAAGATTCCGTCCCGTTCGCACGCGCGCAGTTTGACATTTGTCAGAAAGGGACCGGTTTTTAGCTCTTGTCAGCCCCTTAAAGAAACGATCCCGAAAAGGCAGCATTATTGTTGACATCCCGCTCATGTCATAGGTATAGGTATAAGGTGTAAAAATATTAGGTGCAAATATTTTAAGGGGAGACTCAGCCCATGAAACTGAACAACTTTCCCCAAGAAACATAGGTCAAAATATAAGAATTTTTTTGGATCTCCCATACAAGTTGACTTGGTCGGTCGGTAGTTTTGTATCGGAGGTCATTTTTTTTTTATATTTCGACCCATGTTCCTTGGGGAAAGTTGTTCAGTTCCATGGGCTGGTTCACCCCTTAAAATATTTGTAGCAATTTTTTTTACACCCTGTATTTTGATAGAGAGAAACAATAGTGTCGCCAATTCGGGATCGTTTCTTTATCTGCACAAGATAAACAGGATTCATCCGATGTGTGTGCGATACATTTTAGGGAAACACAAAATACTTACGCTGCATTTTTGGGATTTATTAACTTTCCGAGCGGCATGTGGCATCTCACACTTAACACTTTAGCATGCGCCTGTAAGATGCAAGGTCCCTTTACGACGTTGACTCAGATCCAAGTCATGAACGTTCGTAAACGGATGCGTTTGTCAAACAACGTAATTTCTTTCGTTGGTGTTACGTCAACGTTACGTGTAGGCAATTTGAAATTTCCCATCATCCGATAGACGCGTGCATTATAAATGCGCTAAAATGCACAGTGTCATCGTGCGCTAGATGTGGGATTCGGAGGATCGCACGACGGAGCGATAAAATATCGTAGCGGTCTGTCAGATCCATCTTAGGCACGTCACTCCCCATACTAAAACCGTGTTCGACGGACGACGCCTCGATAGCGCTTTGTCGACAGCGGTTGAGCGGTTTTAGTATGCGGATTGACATTTCTAATATGGATCTGAAAGACCGCTGCGATAATTTAGGGCTCCGTCATGCGTTAAAAGTGCGATCCGCCTTAGCCTAAAAAAAAGTGGGGGAAATATGGTGCGTGATTCAGCACATTAAAAATTTTCTCCGATAAGTATCGACTTCACCCTGCGCATCATTCATCACGGCTCCACATTTCACGTCCATGTCAGGTTTTGTCTCTTTTGCTTTTCGCTTTATTTTCAGTCCAACGAGAATTGAATATCTGCCCAAGCGTTTTGTATTCCAAAAGCACGCTTCAGATAATCTTCTCGCTGTGAACAGAGAAATACGAAATCGACGCGAGCATTTATGATAGTTTTTTTTTTTATATTTGTTGAAAGTACATTTGGCTTTACTACATCGATAGTATAAAGCGAAGTCATATCAGCGGCTGTATGGATATATGTATCCTTAGATCATTAAAACTGCACAACAAATTTTGATGCATTTTTTTATTTTTTATATAGATAGAGTGAAGAAGTCAAGAGGAAGGATTAACTACACTCGAGAGCGATGAATTAGGGTCATGGGAAAAATAGCAAATAATATCTCGGACACTAAGAATACTAGATTATTGAAATAAATTGCATAAGGTAGACAATTTAATGCTCCTTAAATGTCTGAAATAAAATTTCTTAGTTAATTTAAGGATATGCCATAAAACAATACAAACTGAAAAAAGGTGACATTCGGAGATGTAACTACGAGACTACTTCAATCGTTTATGCTTTTATTTCTAATGTGAGTATGTAAACCATGTTAATAATGTTGAATATTTCCTATTCAAGCTGTATGAACGTCACTTACGCCTGGATATTGCACCAGAATACTCACAATGCTGGAAACCGGCTGGGATCAGGTTAATACTACCAGGACAGTCAGTATACCGTCTCCAACAGTCCAAAATATTTTCGGATGTTATGAAGAAACCGGCTGTAACCTATGCAGACCAAGAACAGGCAGAAACAGGTGGACTACAGAAAGAAAATATCGATATTTGTAACCTACAATTTTTGGACCTCCCATAAAAAGTGACTTGGTCGCCCCGGAATTTTGTATGGGCCAAATTTTTTTTCATATTTCGACTTATGTTTCTAGGGGAAAGTTGTTCAGTTTCATAGGCTGATTCACCCCTCTAAATTTTTGCAGCTAATATTTTTACACCCTGTATAGTTTCTCAAGAAACTCTGCTGGTACGATGAAATCTGCATTGCAGCCTCGTTATTGAGCGAAGATTCCAGCCCTTTTCTTAACTTTCCTCAGTAATGGCGGCCGTTTATCTCGAGGAATCTTTTCTAACCTTTTTTTTGGAACTAAAAACTGGAATAAAGAGCCCGCGCGTTTTATTTAAAACTTTCCGACAGGGAAGAATGACTTTCGGTACTTATTAGTTTTTTAATGATTTGTACATACATACATACATAAATCACGCCTGTATCCCTTGCGGGGTAGGCAGAGCGTAAGTGGCCGGTAAAAACTGTCACTTACGCCACGTCTCACAAGTTTGGGGGCAATTTCAGAAGACTGTGTATTACCATAGTGACAGGTTGTCAGCCTGTCGCCTCTTACAACACCCACGGGAAATATATGGGGTGATGCTATTCTAAGCCGGCATCACGCGGCAAATGATTTGTGTTGGTTTGAAAATGCGGCAAATAGATGGGTTAATGCATACCCATCGCAGCATACACGGTGTACATGCACGCACACACACAAAGGCCGTAATATACGGGGTGTAAGGGACGGTGCAACGAAATACTGCAGGCGTGATCAGACCATGAAACTGAACCACTTTTTCTATGAGGGCTATGTTGAGAAACGAAAAAAATTTTTCTAGTTCACATACTAAGTCACTCAGCTGATAGGAATTTTGTATGGAAGGTCGAAAAAATTTTTTCGTTTCCCAACATATTGATTGCTCTTATGGTGAAGGAAAAAGATCGTGATAAAACCCACATTCAAATAAAAAAAAAAGTGACTTAACTTAGGATTCGGGCCAGGTTAGCCTTCGGTTGCAGAAGTCAGATGGCAGCCGCTCTGTGTAAACTTGGTTCCACGTCAAATCCCCTATTTGGTAGCCGACCGTGACAGAGAACGAAATAAGGCGAGGAGAATGATGAGTGGTAGATTGATTTTGGCGAAAGCAGGAGATCGTTTATTGTGGCGTAGGTACCTTATAGGACTGCTATTGGCTGATGTGATGTGATGAGATAGATTTTTCTGTTTACGAATTCGACAGTGTCTTTAAGAATAACTTATAACACAAAACATTTCTTCCCGTGGGTGTCCTAAGAGGCGACTGAGGGCCTTGAGGGTTTCATGTGTATTACAACTTTTAGGCGACAGGCTGACAACCTGTCACTATAGTGATACACAAATTATCTCAACTGGCCCTCAATATTTGTCAGACGTGGCGATAGCGCCCGTATTTTTGCGGTCGTTGACGCTCTGCTTACCCCGCAAGGGATAAAGGCGTGATATATGTATGTATGTATAACACAAAAGATCATCAACATATACCATCGCATGTGTGCATTGTCACGCCCTTGATCACGTCCGACCACTCTATTCGACTACAGGCTAGGCTGGCCTCGAAATAGCCAGGGCAGTTTATAAAATTGTTGCAGAGTTTTATTTACTTCATGTTCATTATAGGTTACTAAACTTAACAATCTCGAGAAAAATTTATTTGGTCGGTTGGTAACTAATTTTGTATGGAAGGTCCAATTATGTTTTTCATTTTTCGACCCTTGTTCCTTGCGAAAGTTGTTGAGTTTCATGATCTGCTGGAAGAGATTTCTTTTTAGAGAGAAGCTTATATCCTATGTGTTTTATTTTGTAAAATTAGCGATTAAATTAAATCTATTTAAATATCTATACATATAACAAGACAGAGCAGGTGTCCCGTAGTCATGTATAGCTTTCTAAAGAACATACCGATAGCGTGTTTTAGAAAACTAACAGCGACATCTATTGTTATATAAGAACAACAATTTTGTGTTTTTTTACGCTTGTCTCCGATACTAAACGACAAATTTTAATGAAACCTTTTGTGATGTATAGCTAGTAGCGTGTTCAATATCTAAGTTAGTTTCTATCACAGGAATATCACTCATTCCTACGGGAAAATACAATCCAACCAGCAGCATACAACCAGAACTATAATGTCGCTCTGTCTGTGGGTTTGTCCACGTTAATAAATAAATAAATACATGCCTATTTCACATTTATCTCAAAGAAATATAAACCGGGACGTTCATTAGCGGCAGGTTGTTCCGGGTTTAGAAAAGGGACTTCGTTATTTCATCAGGTGTTCACTAACTTTCCCTTTGTGGTGTTCCCAGATTCCTGAGGGTAATCAACCAATTTGTTCGCCACAGAATATTTTTGAAAAGTTATTTTGAATAAGTTTGATTGACTAAACCTAGTCGTAAATTCTAAAACTACTACTTACTAATTTTGCAGCCAAAACTACATCCGCCATTTTCGTATGTTCAACGTTATACGAACTGTATATGTAGGCATTGTAATAAAAATACCTAACGCCTATTTTGACGCTGGACCATAAATTATTAAGGTCTCAATCCCAGTAAAGCATTACTCTCAAATTACTTTAATCCATAGCTGCAAACAATAACTATGGCAATAAATTAATCGCAGACATAGAATTGGCTGCAAACGGCCGATTAAACAACGATTGCTAAAATTATGGTACCCTGACAGGACAAGGTTTCATATTTATGTTGTCATGATCATCCTCCTTGCCTTATCCCGTTCTCTGTCGGGGTCGGCTACCTAATCTAGGGGATTTGACGTGGAACCAAGTTTTTACACAGAGTGACTGCCATCTGCCCTCTGCAACCCGAACGCAAATCTGGCCCGAATCCTCGGTTAAGTCATATTCGAACCATTCAAATATCATCTGAATTCAAATTTCATTTGAATGTTGGTTTAATCACGATGTTTTTCCTTCTCCGTAAAAGCAGTTGGTAAATGTTCGTGAGTAGAAACACATTGGTACATGGCGGGGATAGAATTCGGGTCTCACGATTGTCAGATTGGTGTCCTAACCACTTGGCCACCGACGCCACAATATTTATATTGTAACTACACTAACTTGACTGGTATTATAGGGTGTATCAATTAAACGGGTGAACTACGGGGCTGTATAATAACTACATAGTATCATGGACCAATCCATGATAGTATAGCAAAGTTGCTTCTGCGTCTGTAGGTATGCATATATGCTCAGATCTTATAAACAACACAATAGATTTGAATACAGTCATTTTAAAAAAAGATATCTAGTGGAGAGTTTACATGTATTAAACATCCCGGAAAAATGTCTTACTCCAAAACTATAAGACATTATTACGGGTTTTAACTCACGGTAGGGATATATCGAGCACCCAATATTTCGGCGATGTTGCAATCGCCATGATCACGGGTAAACTGGAGCGGCTGCGGGTGACGGCTAAGGGCAAACATATCTGTCTACCCTCATTCTTCTGCGTTTTTTCGGAACACTTTGGTCACTATCGGTACTCACTCGAAAGTCATCTCGACAACACACACTAACGGTATCGCATGATTTTATTGCAGGTTTAGACACAAACTTATTTTTACACAAATTTACCACTGGATTCCATGTACTTGACAATTTGAAGCCATCTTCTCTATTGAAATTTTTGTACTTGGTGATTTCAATAGCCTCGCTTACCAGTCTTGGTATGTAGTGGCGTTCGGTCGAAAGTACTTTTGGATTATGTAATTCGTATATATCCCTACCGTGAGTTAAAACCCGTAATAATGTCTTATAGTTTTAGTGTTAATAACCACGGAACCTTAAAATCAAGTGTCTTACTCCCTTTGAAAAACCTGGTAAAGAATTATGTTCGGTCGTCCAATTTCTTAAGAACCTTGCCCGCTGCGCAGATTTGGAAGACCTTTTTATTTACACGTTAGTAAGGTTTTATTTAATTTCCAAGACAAATAAAGTATTATTTAGTCTATAGCCCGTAACAACGAACTTAAAAACTCTTGAAACACTAAAAATTAGATTTTTACAGTATGTTTTTGTGGTATTATTGCGAAAGACACGATGACTAATGTGAAAAGTTACCTGAAGTTTGAACAGGATATTACTCTTTAGGGTGCCGTGGAAGTAACAAACATCTGTAAGTTATTTCACTTATTTTCAAGTGAATTCTTCTGCCATATTTCTTGGAAATAAAACAGAAAGTAATCTTGCAGAGAGCTGAAGCGTACAATCAAACTCATTCAGTCCGATCCGTTCTTACTAAAACAACTCCTAAGCCCAGTCTCATCCCAAGAGGGCGTGATTGGGCTGGTTGTTTGAACAACCTTTCAGTTATTGTGAGCCCTCGAACCAAGCCGTCAAACGTAGTTTTGATGGCCCCGGGGATAAAAAAATAGAGCCAACAGAAAAAAAAAACAATTAAACTCATAGATTGATTACTATACCTTCCTTAAGCAGCCACAATAGTCCACAGCGGGACACGGGCCTCGGACACGGGCCTCCCACTATGGGGGGGTTTTGCCACCACGCTTGGCAAGAGGATTGGCGAGCACAATGCACTGTGCAAGATGTTTAATTCACAAAGAACGCTACTGCCTATGACCCCATCCCTTATTCGCTTTTACGAAATTGGATTGGGGTGGTGTTATTTCCGCCGTATTTATGCCGTGTGATGCCGGCATCACCCTACGTCCTTCCCGTGGATGTCGTAAGAGGCGACTAAGGGACTCGAGAATATTGGTGTATTATAATTTTTAGGCGACAGGCTGACAACCTGTCACTATAGTGATACTCATGTTTTCTGAAACACCCTTTGAAAACAATACTCAAAAATGACAGACGTGGCGATAGCGACGATATTCTTATGGCTGTTAACGCTCTGCCTACCCCGCAAGGGATAAAGGCGTGATATATGTTTGTATGTATGTATGTTATTTCCGGCATCACACAATACATTCCATCGTTTGTATGTCGTCTCTGAAATAAATTCTATTCTAGATCTGTATCAAAAGTCTTAAAAACTAACAATATACCTACAAAAAAAAGGGATCTACATTAAACGGTCTTTCATACAGTTAATAAGAATTACCAGTATAGTTTGATCTCTTTGATGTTTGAACGAATATCATTTTATCTACATTTCGTAGCATGCTACGTAAGTGCTACTAGTTTCGTAGTCATACAGCTACGAGATTTAATTTTATCACATCACTAATGGTCTCGTGCTTCAGAGGGTACGTTAAGCCGTCGGTCCTGGTTGCTGACAAGGAGGATAGGACTTCAAGAGTAATTTAGACGGCGGTCGTTACACAACCATGTCTGAGGCCTGCTACTTCAAGTAGGCGGATAAAAATTCTTGACACCAGGGTTTATCGGGTCGTCAGACGACTCAGTGTCCCACATCAAAAGAAAGAAAGATCATGGCACTAATCTAAAAATGTTGAACGAATTAATATTATTTATTTGATAACGCCTAGTTCTAGCATTCAATTATTCTACCACATTCTGCTTTCGACAGTCTCAGACTTTAAAATAAAATTCGTTTTATTGTTCAGTTTAATAGTAAACTAATTTGAACTGCCAATGTATTTGAAAACTAAAGTCCGCAAAACGCGACACCGCTGAAATGAGAAATTGGCCAGCAAAATCCATTGTTGGAATTTGAATCGGAAATCGGACTATTTTTCTAAAAATTTGCTTGGGTTTGTTAGCTAAGCTGGGTTTCGTTTCGTCTGGGGAAATTTGAATTTTCAAACACTTCGAGAGTAAAAATGATTGAAATCGCTTTTTTATTCTTCCTCTGTTAAGGAACATAAAGGCTTACGGGCCTTACGCGGATCGCACGATGAAGCGCTAAAACATCGCAGCGGTATGTCAGATCCATACTAGAAACGACCGTCGACAGCGGTTGAGCGGTTTTAGTATGGGGATTGACATTTTTAGTATGGATTTGACAGATCGCTGCGAATTTTTAACGCTTTGTCGTGCGGTAAGTGTGCGATCCGCCTTGCAAAAAATTTTCGTGCGTTGAAAGCGTGTGCAACGGTTTTTAGTATGAAGGTATTTTTTACACACGCGTTCGACGCACGTGTAAATTTTTGTGGTAAGACCCATAATATCCAAGAAAAATCAAAGAAAATGGTGCAAACAATGTACAGGAACAAAATCGCCACAGTTCAAGACCCAGCTCCACGTAAATAAGCGCCCTGGTAACCTAAAACTGTGATCGTTATGGAAACGAAGTGTGACATGTGGACAGCTGGCGGTGACAGCTGTCATATGCACACCTGAATATTGGTATATCGATTGAACTGGAACTGAACGCTTGTGTTTATTTTTACTAGCGGGTGTGGAAGTCGGTTTTAATCCCGTAGCATCCCATAACCCTATGTGTTATTCCAAGTTACCTTGTATCTGTGACAAACTTCATGAAAATCGGTTCAGTAGTTTTAGCGTGAAAAAGTAACAAACAAACATACAAACTTTCGCATTCATAATATTAGTAGGATTTATTTATTTTATGCACATGGGCGGACTTAATGCTAAGGGCATCCAGTCTTGTTTAGGCATGTGGAAATGTTTGGAAGATGCAAATAATATTATTAATCTCGTGTGGGACACCGAGTCGTCCAACGACCCGATGAACCCTAGTGTCAGAATTTTTCAACCGCCTTCTACATGTAGCAGGCTTCTGACACGGTTGTGTAACGACCGCTGTCCGAGTTATCATAGACAGCAACCGGGACCTACAGCTTAACGTGCCATCCGAAACTCGGAACCATCTTACTTACGGACAATCGTGTGGTTCAGCCCGCAATGTCCTAACCAGACTGGGAACAAATTCACAGATGATGAATATCAACTTTGTGACCCACCGAGAATCGAACCCGGGACCTTCTGCGTCAAAGGCAGTCGCACTACCATTGCGCTACATCGGTCGTCAATAAAGAATACATAAATATAGAACAGAATTACAAATTAGAGAGGTGGCTAGAATTAAGTGATCTTATTTTTAGGATCAGTTCTACTCGTAAAACTGACTAACAGTTCCCTTGAAACATAGTTTAAGTAGGGTAGAAAAAATTGTTGCTCCTATACAAATTGACACATTTTTGTAATATCCTTTTGTCGAATAACCGTAGCCGGACATCAAGTGCTTCATGTGTGAGCCTAACCTACTAATATTATAAATACGAAAGTTTAAATGTTTATTGTTACTCCTCCACGGTAAAACTGTTAAATTTGAACTGAAATTTGGCACACATACAGGAGGTAACTCGTGTTAGCACATAGGATAGTTACTATCCCGAAAAAATAATCTAGATGGATGCGATGGGATTCCTTAAAACAGACTTCCACGCGGGTGGAGCCGCAGGCAACCGCTAGTAGAAAGAACAAGGTAAGAATACTGTATCCTCGACATCTTACTAGAATGTGCTCCGGTCAGCCATCTTGTGAGCTGTTTCGCCGTCAGAGTTTGGCAATAACAGTAAACTCTACCTTCATTGCCGGAGCTCATGAAAGGAGTTCACCTTGCATTATTGAAGGTCACGAGGATCTCATTAATATATATTATTTATTTATTTATTTTACCATTTATTGTAGTATTTACAGGACAAAACATAAATAAAATGGACACAACAGGCACTGCTTATCTCTTAAAAAAGAAATTTCTTACAGCAGACCTACAGGAGAGAAATGGCATAAAATGGCGTACATATGTACATATATGTACAGTTTCACTGACATTTTATTTCTGTTTTATATCTTAGACTTACTTCTTTTTCGAGAGGGATACCGAGTCATCAAAAGATAGCCCAATGAAATCCTGTTGTCAGAATTTTTCAACTGGTACGAAGTTAGAGGCGAGAATTGCCAGAAAAAAAATTCTATTTTTCTTTACAAAATTCCAAATTTGGGTTTACGTCTCAAATAATATTACACTGTAGATACTTCAAATCTAGGCATTGTACATAATATTGTTTATCTATGTACATTAGTATTGAGTATTAATGTTTAATAATTACTTCCATCAAATCAAATGAGCTGAATCGTCGTATACTATTACACATGGTTGGTTAACCACAGTTAGTAATTTAGGGAGCGCTTGCTTATTCATTAAACCACTTCCAGTTAATTAATTAGGTCCCTATAGGCTTTAATCAGTGGTGTCTAATTTAACTGACTAGTTTTTGACAGTATACATACATATAGTCACGCCTCTTTCCCGGAGGGGTAGGCAGAGACTACACCCTCCCACTTGCATACGTCTTTCGCTTCCTCAACATTAATCAACCTTTTTAATACATACTCGTCGGTTTAGGTTGATCTTTCATTAGAACGTCCCCGATTTGATCTAGGTAGGTACGTTTGTCTAGGTCTTCCCCGTTCAACGTTTTCATTTAAACTCGCCATATATACTTGTTTAGTTAATCTTCTTTCATCCATTCTCTTAACGGACAGTATTATTTACTATAGTCAACCACCGCAATAGTCCACAATTGGACATGTGGACCACCTATTGGACAGATCGTCATATATACCGCGCTCATCCGGTTGCACCCGTTGTTAATGGTTTATCCAGCATGTAAACCTCCATCTTGAATCATTCTATCTATATTAAAAACTGCATCGAAATCGGTTGCGTGGTTTAGGAGGCGTTGGCGGTGTTAGTAACTAAAGCTAAATATCACCTTACTGCTAGAATAAATACTAGCACTAGCGTACTTAGCGTAGTTTGACCTAAGTACTAAAATATAACTAAGCTGGAACAGTACCTACACATAAACGATCAAATTATGATTTAACTCAGTTGTTGTTTACAGACGGCATTTTTGATTCACAATGATGCCGAGCTTCTAGCTTTGCAAGTTATTATTTAGGATAATGTTGAACATGAGCTTACCTAGTTTGACATGCGCATCGCATCCAAAAACACAATCACACGCGTTAAATTCAGTTTTCACTATGGGGAATCCGAAATTTTCTTCCATCTGACAGACACGGGCATTACGAATTCACCGCTAGGTTAGTATTACGAGTATGTTCCTTGATTACGAATGTGCTGAGAATGCCTAGCAACGGACGTCAAGTGGGAATTTTCTCCATCAAAACCTGAAAAGGTACTAACAAAAATTCACTTAAAACTGAACGCAAACTCATGCGTTCCTATTCCGTCAACAGTTTCCAGTAGGGGGAATTCGTATTCCATCTGGCAGACGCGTGAAACGGAGGAAAATGCACAGCAACGGACGCCACGTGTAGGAACCACTTAAACAAGTATTAAACAACCTTATCAGCGTCTCAGCTTTCCCACCAACGTGGTTCGCTGGATTTCCCTGCCCATCCCAATCTCATTTCTCCGATAATGGACTTGACTTACCTTTGCTGCCGGTGTTCCGATTGGAAATCTTTTTTTATTCCATTCGATGGGCCTTATTTTTTATGGCTTCACATCTCAGACGTATTTTGCCAAAGTCCGCATGTGTTGACTTGACTTAAACACGCCGCGCCGAGATTTCTTTTGACTGCTCAAGCAGTGTGTGAGGCAATTTGATTGGTTTTTTGATAACTTATTAATATTTTATGATTCCTTAGAGTAACATAAACTTTAAAATGATGGCATATCGAGAGTCCTTTAAGCACTCCTAAAATGGGTATTTATTTTATTTTCTACAATAGTTAGGCTTTTGTGAGTAATATATACTCACAAAGTATTAGCTTATAAAAACCTAGGCCTTTAGAAGATCTCAAATGATTTTTTTTTTCTTCTACGAAGGGAAGGGTAATGAGTCCATGAAACTGAACAACTATGCTCAAGGAACTATAAAACAATATGAAATAATATTCTTTATCGAAATATGAAATAATAATTAGGATCACCCATACAAATTGACTTGTTTATTTCGACCTGTGTTCCTTAGGGAAAGTTGTTCAGTTTCATGGACTGATTCATCTCTTAAATATTTGCAGTTGATTTGTTTACATTCTGTTTGTACCTCCTTCAGGTGCTGATTTTGGTCTCGAGTGAATCTAAAGAGGCTCTTATCCTTAAACCACTCGAGATTTTGACAAGGGCAACCCTTTGCATTAAGCCGATGGAAACTTTACCCTCCTGCAACTGACAGTGTACATCTGAAAGTTATTGCTCTCTACAATATACATACATACACATATCACGCCTTAATCCCTTGCGGGGTAGGCAGAGCGTTAACGCCTATATAAATACGGTCGGTATTGCCATGTCTGACAAATATTGAGAGCCCTCTCTGATGATTTGTGTATCACTGTAATGACAGGTTGTCAGCCTCTTACGACACTTGCGAGAAGAAAAGGATGATACTATTCTAAGCGGGCATCACACGGCATCTACATACAATATGGTCTAAAGATTAGTATAAAAAGCGTCCCCTAAAAGCTGGACATGTCCTTCCTGACTAATATCTATGACTATAACTATCGCAAATTCACAAATAGGTCAATAAGTAGTTAGCCCTTTGTCAACCGAGTTCACTGACTCCGTCCAGTTAACTTATTTACCCCGGCGTCAGGGCTCCTGGGGCTCTGTTTTTGAAGTTTCGCATACGGAAGTCTGCTATTAGTTGTGCTTGTACTACAAGTTGTATTGCATAATTTACACACACTGTAATCAATTCCAATACATCCTAAAGAGTGACAAATTGATTTAGTCTCTTTATCTACTCTCTTTTCGTGTAGGACACCAAGTCGTCCAACGACCCAGTGAACCCTAGCGTAAGAATTATTCAACCGCTTTCTACAAGTAGCAGGCTTCTGACATGGTTGTGTAACGATTACCGTCTAAGTAATCATAGAGAGCGACCAGGACCTACGGTTTAACGTGCCATCCGAAACACGGTTTCTTGTAGTAGAAAGAGCGGTTAGATCAGTCATGCGTGGCGGACTTTCGTGCACGATTTCAGAAATCGCACTTCCAGAAATAGAGCTTTTGGCTGGATTGTGACCAGAATGTTAATTCTAGCGTGATTAAGCTCTGAGTTTAGTTGTTAACTAAATAGAAGGGTGAGAAAATAAACTATTTAGGATAAACTTCAAAATGTGTCATAAGTGATGCCGGCGTAGAATAGCATCAACACATGTCTTTCCCATGGGTGTCGTAGAAGCCGACTGAGGGACTCGAGGGTTTCATGTGTATTACAATTTTAGGTGACAACAGGTTGACAACATGTCGCTATAGTAATCATCATCATCATCACACGACTTATCTGATACGACCCTCAAACTTTGTCAGACGTGGCGATAAAGGCCGTAATTTTACGGTCTTTGACGCTCTGCTTACCCCGTAAGGGATACAAGCGTGATTTGTATGTGTCATAAGTTATAATATAACATTGTTCTGTGATGACCTAAGTCTAACGATGTACCTACCTATACTGTTATCTATGTTTTAAATTGAAAGTTTTGCTAATCTGCTACACATATTTTGGCAGATCCTACACCTAACGCACGCTGCTGCTGCGTCAACGTTAGTTTTTAGGCGGATCGCACACTTGACGCACGACGGAGCGCAAAAATATCGCAGCGGTCTGCCAGATCCATAATAGAAACGTCACTCCCTATACTTAAACCACACTTGACGGACGATAGCGCTGCGTCGCGTCTTCGACAGCAGTTGAGCGGTTTTAGTATGGGGATAGATGTTATGGTATGGAGCTGACAGAACGCTGCGATATTTTAGCGGTCCGTAGTGCGTCAAGTGTGCGATCCCCTATAACGTGAAAACCACCACCACCTCTAGCTCCCGGTATCTGGGAACTGGGAATATATGTAGGAAGTATACGGGGTGTAAGGGCCAGCAGCGGTCCGAATACTGATAGGATACGAGCAGACCATGAAACTGAACAACTTTCCCGTTAGAACATACGTCAGGAAATTTCAAAAATTTTTTTGGTTTTCCATAGTAAATGCAGTCAGCTGATCGCGATTTTGTATGAGAGGTCGAATTTTTTTTGTCGTTTCCTGACATATGTTCCTAGAGGAAAGTTGTTCAGTTTCATGGTCTGCTTGCACCCTATCAGTATTCGGGACGCTGTCCCTAACACCCTGTATATAAAAAGCTAACGACCTCGCTACATCCCCTATTGTCTCACGCGCGTGTGTTTGTTTGTTGTTTGCTCGCAACATGCCGAGACATGCCCCAACTTGTGCCCGCGCCGCGAATAACAAGATTGTACGTTACACGACACAGGGCGGCATTCAGGTCAAATTCTTATAAGTAATTCTTTAAGAGTTCGCCACTCTGTCTCTGTGTAGTTCGAGTTTTTGGTTAAAAACCTAAATCGTTTTAGGTTTATGACAAAAACGAGATTCAATGAGGATTTTTGAGCTTATAGCAATACTTGTCTGAACTAGGTAAAACTAATAAAAAAACTCCCCCTCCTCCTGCTATTCCTCATTACTGAGGGTCGTGATTCACTTTTGACATCACCTTCTGTGTGATTATATTTCGCCAACTTCTTCTATCCTTGGCTATGTGAAGCGCATCGAGAAGAACTAATCTGATCGGACTATCTCACGAGACTACCGCCTCTTGCTCGCTTTCCATCAGCTGTTCCAGGTTACTGCCATCTTTCCTCGATATATGCCCGATGAATTCCAAAGTTCTGCGAAATAGGAACCAATAGAAAAAGTTGTTTAGTTTCATGGTCTGATCATGCCAACAAAGGTTTTGTTACACCATCCCTAACATCCCGTATTCAAAAACAAAGAATTTTAAAAACATATAATTTTTTCGCCTCTCAATACAAGTATGTATTACTATATTTTGGCACCCATAATTCTCTATCTTTATATAGACACCCCACTCATTTAAAAAAGACAAATGCGTTTCCCTAACTCCTGCCCTGCGTGCGTCGCGACGCCAACTTTCCTAAACTACATTTTTCCCGCGAACTGTGGGGCGCAGACGAGTCTCTTCGCTCATGAGAACCACTTTAAGTCCTGCCACGCACTTATCTGGTGGCGTGGCACCCAGGGGTAGATTAGGGTAGCCCATGAATGAGTGATAAAAAAGAAACATATACGTGCCGGTGAGCGAATCTCTCACTATTCAGGGTTTAAGGGATGGTGTAATGAAAACTTTGCAGGCGTGATAAGATCATGAAACTGAACAACTTTTTTCTATGGCGGCTATGTTGGGTAACGAAAAAAATTTCTTGACTTCCCATACACAGTCACTCAGCTGATCGGAAATTTTGTATGAAAGGTAAAAAAAAAATCACATAACCCCCAAAGAAAAAATTGTTTAGTTTCATGGTCTGAGCACCCCTGGAAAGTTTTCGTTACACCGTCTCTTACACCCTGTATATCACTTCATTTTCAAATGTATCTTTAGCTCACTACTCCTAACGTTTATTTTTGAACAACCGATATGCTGAGTTAATGAGCGAGAGTAAAAGAGAGCGTGCTACATTACTAAACAACAAGAAAGAGAGAGACATATAGTGTGACGCTATTTCTGCTGTTGAAGAACAGTTGTTTGCATATCGTTCAGAACACCAATGCATCATTCAGAATGAGATTTGAGCGAAATTGTCTCGTTGTGGTTCACTGAGCTAAATGAGCGACTGACTCAGATTAAATGAGTGATGTATATCCTGTGATACAAACGATATGAATCTATCTTTTTCGAGCCGGGGGCAAAGCTCCCCTACATGCTACCAATACTAAATTGAAAACTTTTTGATAAAAAACACTAGATGTTCCTAAAAGGAAAGTTTTTTACGCGTGTCATTTTCCTTTTTTGTGGTGATGTAGGTTCGTGGTGAACCTTTTGGGATTCCTATTTTGTTACTTTTCTTTACTACGCTCTACTTTAGAGGGATTTAGGCCATTCTCACACTTAACAGACAACGCTGCGGTAAAATAACGCACGCATCTGTCAGATCCATACTGGAGACACCTACTAAACCGCTGTTGATGTTCTTTGGACCTGCGTCAACAGTGGATTTAGTAGGTATGGGGAATAACGCTTCTAATATGCATGCGTTGCTCAGCAGCGTTATTTTTTAGCGCTGCGTTGTGTGTTAAGTGTGCTATTGGTACGTACTTACCGTGCGCTTTTTTGCGTTTGGTGGTATGAAAGCTAGGGCAGGCTTGCAAAGTTGAAGAAGGTCTAGAAAATAATGTCCTTAATTTGATCCTCTTGTGTCCTCTTTTATTTATCTTTATCAAGTTGTTTTGTACTTAAAACTTCTCCAAAATCCTTTTCATTGTCTTTATCACAACGCCGCAAACTTGGTTGAGTGAATATCCCAAGAGTTATGTAGATAACTAAGTAGTTAGTTTTACTTTAGGGGCGACACTCTTTATACTTTTCAGCGATATAAAAGTTCTGAATATCATTCATTCTCTTTGCCTTATACCGTTCTCTTCTCTGACGGGGTCGGCTACCTAACCAAGGGGATTTGACGTGGAACCAAGTTTTTACACAGAGCGACTGCCATATGAACTCTGCAACCCGAAGGCTAACCTGGCCCGAATCCTAGGTTAAGTTACATTCAAATATCATCTGAATTCAAATTTTATTTGAATGTGGGTTTCATGACTATGTTATTCCTTCAACGTAAGAGCAGTCGGTAAATGTATGTAATTAAAAACACATTGGCACATGGCCGGGATTGATCTCGGGTCTCACGATTGTAAAACCGGTGTCCTAACCACTTGGCCACCGACGCTCTTAAACAAAAGTTCTGAATATGAAAACAATAAATAAGAAAGACAGACTGGTATACTTCATTCGCTTACATAGTGTCACGATCACGACCAGCGTAACTGCCAGTACGCTCCCGTACGTGCGTGTATGGAGCATTGAGGTCAAGTTACGCTGGTCGCGACACTATCTTAGCGAATGAGCTACTATTACGTCTACACCCTGACGAAAACTAAAAGGTCTTTCTCTTCTTTTATCTCTTAAGTGCTAAGGAATCTGCCTATTATTTATCTCGAGCAGAAGTTTTGATTAGTTGTACAACAACAAAATTATTGGTAAGTAGGCTATGGCCGGTTTTATAAGGCGGATCGCACACTTGATGTATGACGGAGCGCAAAAATATCGCAACGATAATTCAGATTCATACTAGAAACGTCACTCCCATAATAAAACCGCACTCGAGGGATGACACTGTGATAGCGCTGCGTCAACAGCGGTTAAGCGGTTTAAGTATAAGGATTGACATTTCTGGTCATGCGCTGATCTGACAGAGCGCTGCGATGTTTTAGCGCTCCGCCGTGCGTGAAGTGTGCGATCCGCACAATGGGCGGGTTTATAAAAATATTTTTGGTTGTTCTTCATAATCTAGGTAGTTTATGTAAGCTTGAGTTCTTCATAGTTAATCTATCTAGGTAAAGTTTATGTAAGCTTGAAATATCTAAGTTATAATTGAAAACTTTTGGATAAGGGTAGGAGTGACGGCGGGAGTGTTGTCAGCGAAAAATAAACTCTTTTAAGTAAGGTTGACGTTATAGGACTTTAGGGACTGACCACTGTTTTGAAAGATTTAAAAAGTTTTTGACTTTGCATAAACTTGCCCCTTTAGTCGAATCAGCATAATATGCAAATAGGGGTTTTTTCTAGTGTTAACCTTTTTGATGTTTTTTTTTGTTTCGTTTCAAATATCGTACGCCGTTTTTGATTTTTATTTTGTAAGTTGTTTCGTATTGCCTATGTTAAATGCTATCAGCAACTGTAACTGTATTTGATTGACTGTATGACTTTCAAATGCGAAGTATAACGTCCGTCAATAGCCGGGTCTCCACCGGACGAGCCGCGTCAGATGCTCACCGCCTCGCCCGAGCATGAGCATGCGCTGCCTCAGGTGAAACACGTTCACACAGACCGCGGTGGCAGTGAGCATCTGCATATTTTGCTCGTCCAGTAAAGACCAGGCTAATATTTATTCGCGTTCGCAGTGAATCTTATATTGTAAAATCTTGGTAATTATTCTCGTAAAACGTGTCTAATTAAAATCAAATAGCACATCCATTGATAGAAGGTACCTAATTGTATTCCAGTTTCACTTCACTTCACTTTGACAGCCGCCATAAAAAAAATTAAAACAAAATCAAAAGCCGCATGAAAAAGTTTTTTATCTTTTATTACATTTTTTATCCTTCTTTGGCTTTACGCTGTAGATTAGAACGCCGGAAACAGATTAAATTGCTTAACGAACTTCCAACTTAGTTTTCTTCCATACTCTAAGATTTAAATTGAAATAGACTCGGTAGATATTCTATAATACAAAAGTACCTTTGGTCCATACCATAACCCTTTAAATTAGTTAAACTTTATTTGAGGCTAAAAAGTTAATGTACTGAATCGCGACCCTTAAGAATATTTAATAAAAGTTCGATAATATTTTATCCATAAACTTCCTTATGAAATAACTTGCTTCAAACAATTCAGCCGCTGTATTATTCTCTAAAGAAACCAATAAAGCTGCTTCGAGGATCGCAAAGCGCTGGCAAGGCTGAATGTAAAGCTGATCTGAAATTTCAGTGTTTCGCGCGGTGTGTATCCGAACGCACGTCGGTTAGCTTATCAAAGTTGTTCGAAATATGAATTCTTACGAACTTTCGGAATAAATTTTGTGTTGACCGGGCTGCATGGTTTAAAAATCTTTGCCAGTCCAATGAACAAATTTAAAAAGTTATGCAAATTTTAAATTCAGAGCGTATTTTTTTTAAACTGTGCTATTTTTTGTGACTGCAAAAGTTTTCTTGAGTGATAGTGAAAGGATTATCTCCTCTCATGATCGAGACGTTTTTTTAATTTTATGTGAGTAATATTTTGTGACACTTGTGTCAATATTTGAAACGATTCTTGGTAATGTTCAACTCGATCATCCACAAGGCCAACTTTTACGTTCGTAGACTCGTAGTAGCGATCATTTACAAATTAAATATTTACTTAAATGATACAACTGTTAGGTATTGTTATGTATATTATTATTTTAACGAACAAGTGTTGTAATACTTTCGATTTCCTTGTATGGTACCACTATAGGTGCAACAAATTGTAGTAAATGTCATATTTTCCTCAATATGATGGAACGAGGTTATAGGTAGGTAATCGGACTTTTTCGTTGCCATTCCATAATGGCGGTTGTGAATTGGTTATAATTTGATTTTTCTTGTTTATTTGAGTGTTTGGTGCATAAATCTGATAGTGTTTTAAGCAACAAATGATTCTTAAAGTGATCATTAAATAGAAAATTATAATTAATTCATATATTCCACATTGTGTAATAGTGACGAGCTGTCCACCACGTGGTGCAGAAAATTTTACTATCAAGTTTCTGTTGCTACGTAATTCTGCGCATCACAGCCCCTAGTCGTCAGACTAGGATCTCTGTGTTGTGGACTCTCCCTCGGCTTAATGCCACTTTTACTTATTTTCACTACGACACTGGCGAAATCTTAAATGGAAACGCCATACACAAGAAATAGATAGATAGGTAGGTAATCGTAGTTCACCAGGAACTCAATTTCTGAATTGTACGTTTTCGGTTCCGTGCACGAAAGTCTAAAACGACTGGTCAACCACACGTTTTTAAGTTTCTTATACTTGATGTTTTCATGGTCAAAAATATGTGTGAATTTTTGAGGGTATGTCGGAATGGATAAGTTTAAGTAGAACGTGAGATACAAGCATAACAAGTGGCAGATTATCGTATGAAACTAAAGCGTACGTTTCAGAAATAGAGCTCCAGGTCGTTGAATGACTCGTTATCCCATCCTAAAAGATAAATATTGTGGGTACGTGAAAGTGTTTTTCGTTAGTAAACTTCAGTTATAGTGTAGGTTACATTTAAATATAAAAACTTTAAACTTTTTACATTTTCATCAGTGTTAGTAAATGACAAAATTTTCGAAGGAAAAATATCCCCGCGGGACCATGATCAAATTACATATATCATACCGAGTGGTTCTGCCTATCCCGCCAGGAACATAGGCGTGATTTATGTATGTATTGAGTATTCAATGATGGTAAATATGACATTGACGGTGATGTGGCTCAGTGGTAGTGCGACTGCTTTTGACCCAGAAGGTTCCAGGTTCGATTCTCGGTGGGTCACTTACATAGTTGTTATTTATCACTTTGTGAATTTGTTCCCAGTCTGGTTAGGTCATTGCGGGCTGAACCACCCGATTGTCCGTAAGTAAGATGGTCCCGTGTTTCGGATAGCACGTTAAGCCGTAGGTCACGGTTGCTGTCTATGATCACGTAGACGGCGGTCGTTACACAACCATGTTGAGAAATTCTGACACTAGGGGTCATTGGGTCGTTGAACGACTCGGTGTCCCACACTAAAAGAAAAGAATATGACATAAAATTTTATTAGGGCTAGTTGTCATATCTCATACAATATCAAAATTCTGCGAAGCGCGGTTGAGTTTCTTATGACTGCCTCAGAAAGTTAAGTTTTTCGTGAGTTAATGTCCTACCTATGTAAGTATGATGTAAGTGAACAAGCAATCTTTTTACGGGCTACAGTCCAAATGGCCTGGTGAAGATGTTCATAATGAGGTTTTTTTTTTATATGTAATAGGCCCGTTTGCCGTGTGATGCTGGCTTAGAATAGCATCACCCCACATCCTTCCCGCGGGTGGCGTAAGAGGCGACTAAGGGACTCGAGAGTATTGGTGTATTGCAATTTTTAGGCGACAGGCTGACAACCTGTCACTATAGTGATACACATGTTTTCTGAAACTACCTTGGAAAAAAATCCTCTAAAATGTCAGACGTGGCGATAGCGACCGTATTCTCACGGCCGTTAACGCTCTGCCTACCCCGCAACGGATAAAGGCGTGATATATGTATGTATGTAAAGTCTATTTTTTTTAGAGAGTCCATAAATGTAAACAAACAACTTGCCATAACCACGTCGATAGATTTCGCCATAATATATGAAAACTGCACGTTATAACTGTCATACAAATACATATTTCACTTGTTTCACATCCCACATAACTGAAAACACTTAATTTATGACTCAATTATGTATAATTCTATTAGAAATTAATAAAATATTAAACAAACACGGCATTTTGACAGATCGTGAACATACAGCCATCTTTGAATAGTGCTGTGCCACATCATTGAATCCAAAGTTCTGATTCAGTTCAGTGAGTCGGTCAATGAGTCGATTGATTAATTACTTTAAGGTTTCTTTTTTTTCTGTTTTAGTCATTATTATTAGGTATGATCATAAAAGTTCAATCTTATTCTTTGAGATTACGTAAATAACATCTACAAACATTTATTAAAATGCCTTTAATCAGAAAAAATCGCGACTTACTGTCTCTTATGTAAGGATGAAAGTACCGTTAAGGTTAGGATAGGTAAAATTAATAAAATCTAACTTCATACCCGTTACGTTTGTCAGATCCATACTGAATGAGAAGGAAAGAGGAAACAAAGAAAAGTTGACCTTGAGCATTTTCCCAAAGCTGACTGATGTCACAAGGTATCAAGGTAACACGGAAGAGCATTCGGAACACACGACATCGGAACGAAGCGAGGAAACGAATGACGGTCAATCGCAAGCCGTAAAACGCTATTGCTTCAGAATGACTTTCTCTTTCTAACAGTAACAATAGCGAGCGAGAGGCAAGAGTTGTTTTATCATGCCGTCTCTATTATTTAGTGTTCCAAGTACAGTGCGACAAAAATAATTAGTAATGAAAAACATTATTTTCTTAAACTTAGATTCATATCAACGGGGCTTAGAAGGGACGACATTTTAATTACTACTCCTTTTTATAGCACTGTATTTACGCTACTATGAACGGCAAAATTATCCAATAAAGGTTGTTTTTTATATATAAAAACAATGATAATGCGGGTAAAGCCACAGGGTATTTGTTTTTAATACTGTGTTCAAACAATCAACAAGTTACGATGATCTTAACTCGACTCAGTTATAAAGATTTTGAACTGACTCACTCTTGCCCAGCCCTACCAAATCTAATATTAGAGATTTTTAGTCTGTGGAGATTTGTTTGTTTACCTTTCTGGACTCTCTAAGAAAAACAGACTTTATGTATAGGCCCGCATTTGTCTGCCATCTCACCTGGTGGTAAGTGGAGATGCAGACGAAGATGGTACATGCTTGCCTAGATAATGCCTATTCACTCTTGTCGTCTCAACAACACCAGTGACACACATACATACATATATCACGCCTTTATCCCTTGCGGGGTAGGCAGAGAGTTAACAGTCGCAAGAATACGGTCGCTATCGCCACGTCTGACATTTTTTTTGAGGATAGTTTTCCAAGGTTGTTCCAGAAATTATGTGTGTTACTATAGTGACAGGTTGTCAGCCTGTCGCCTAAAAATTTTAATTCACCAATACTCTCGAGTCCCTTAGTTAGTCGTCTCATACGACACACGCGGGAAGGATGTGGGGTGATGCTATTCTAAGCCGGCATCACACGCCAGTGACACTGGCTTTATTACAAATAAAAATTTCAGATTCTAGACTTTGTAATTACGTCATACGGGGTTTAGCTTTTTAATAAATTGTGCTTTTTTTATGCACGCCTTGCTAGATCATTTATACCGCATGCATAATATATATATATATCACGCCTTTATCCCTTACGGGGTAGGCAGAGCGTTAACGGCCGTAAAAATACGATCGCTATCGCCACGTCTGACAAATATAGAGGACCGTTTGAGATAATTTGTGTATCACTATAGTGACAGGTTGTCAGCCTGTCGCCTAAAAGTTGTAATACACCTGAAACCCTCAAGTCCCTCAGTCGCCTCTTACGACACCCGCGGGAAGGATGTGGGGTGATGCCATTCTAAGCCGGCATCACACGGCACATGCATATTCTCTGAAATAAACCAGTACCTAAAAAACATATGAACGTCATTGTTATGTGGAAAGTGTCAAGTGCGATGACAAGTTACACATTTTCCGTCCAAACGTTGCCAAGTTTTATTGTATACGCACTGTTGACGTAACACTTGTGTTCACAGTATTGTCATTATGATCAAAAGGTGTCTGATGTTGCATTGGTATTATAGTCTGCTCTTCGACAGATCGCAGACTTAACGCACGACGGCGCGCAAAAGATCGTAGCTGTCTGTCAGATCCATACTAGAAATGTCAATCCGCATACTAAAACCGCTCAACCGCAGCGCTGTCGACGCAGCGCTATCACAGCGTCGTCCGTCGAGTGCGGTAAGCGGTATGGGGATAGTGACGTTTTTAGTATGGATCTGATCTGAGACCACTGCGATATTTTAGTGCTCCGTCATACGTTTAGTGTGAGATCCGCCTTAGACTGCTTGCATACAATCTTACATAACGCCTTTATCTCTTGCAGGGCAGGCACACCGATAACGGCCGCAAGAATATGGTCGCTATCGCCACGTCTCACAAATATTGAGGGCCGTGAAAGATAATTTGTGTATCATTATAGTGACAGGTTGTCAGCCTGTCGCCTATAACACATAATGCAATACACATAAACCCTCAAGCCCCTTAGTCGCCTGTTACGACACCCGCAGGATAGAAATGGGGTGACGCTTTTCTAAGCCGGCATCACTCGGCAAATCGTATTTTTAGACTGTGTTAGAAAAAAATGGTCAGATGCACCTATTACGGCGATACTATTCATTAGGCTAGGAACACACTTGACGCACGACGGAGCGTAAAAATATCGCAGCGGTCTATCAGATCCGTACTAGAAACGTCACTGCCCATACTAAAACCGCACTCAACGGATGACACTGCGATAGCGCTGCGTCAACAGCGGTTGAGCGGTTTTAGTAGGGGGTTGACATTTCTAGTATAGATCTGACAGACCACTGCGATATTTTTGCGCTCCGTCGTGCGTCAAGTGTGTTCCTAGCCTAATGAATAGTAGCGTAGTGTTCCTCGCCGTAGTCTCTTTTCAATAAAATCGGACTTAAAATTGTAACCTAGCTATATCCATATTCAATTTAAGGTAAATAGTTTCAATATTATAGCGTTTGTGCAGCCAAACTGTAAACCATGCATTTCAAACATAAATATAGATTTATTATATCTGCCACAAATACCTATTGCACCCAAATTTACAAAGCTATACCTACCGTATTTCAAATGAGTCGTAAAATTCGCGTGTTGGTTTGGGTTTGCCTCTGCCTTATTTTATTGGTATACTAGTGGCTGCGCCCGCTGTAACGCATTTTCCCGTGGAACCCAGATTATTTCCTGGCAAGTGTTATGCATAAAACCTTCCTCTTGAAACGTTCTATCTATAGACTTAAGCAAACATAAATAGATACAGACGCGAAAAGTGACTTAGCTTTATACTATGTAGTGACACGAACCATGGTTGATTGGTTGTCTGTCATATTTTAATGGTGCCACAATTTTTCCGGTCAAGGGCATAAAGTACGGTGCTTTTAAATATTGTCAACATTGCATGTGAAAGATATCGTGACCTTTCGAGCACGCTAAAATTACTTTAAAAGTTTTAATGGAAGGCTTATTATTATATTATATTTAAAATACACGGTACGAGTATTGACTGGTGCTACAGTGAATTATACTCCATGAAATTTTGTTTGATACCTGTGACGTCTGTCAGGAACTATGACATAAGGTCCATTTTCCTTTGTTGACTTCTCTTTTAGACTGATCTATCAAACATCACTTAAACTCACATATATTTTAAGCTCTATAGAATAGAAATTAAAGGACAATGAATAAAAAGTTATAAGATTTTGATTAAGTGTGTATCACAGATTATAACAATTAAGGCAAATCCCACATCCAACGCACGACGCTGCGCATTTCCTCATACTAAAACCTGACGTTGACGTTGCACCAATGGATGAGATTGCGTTGTTTGACTGATGCATCCGTTGCCCCAGTCTCTTGCAATGCTCCTGCGTCAAAGTTGGTATTTTTGGGAGAAATTGCTTTGCATCTGATAGACGCAAGCGTTATGAATGCACTTAAATAGCGTTCCGTTGTGCGTTAAGAACCACCTCAAGGACAGAATAATTCCCTTGACCTTAATCATGATCTCTAGCGGAACAAGATAGGACTTATAACTGACCCACTCAACCTAAAACCCTATAATCAGTGAAGTAAAAGTGCATGAGCATAACCAGCCCGGATTATGCCTCCCACCTACATGCAGCCGAAAACTAATGCCCTTCTGCACGCTATGTGGATGACTCACTGACCTTGGGGCTATTAATTTTTTATAGATATAGAATGTAGCAATAGGTCAGTGACGACTAGGAAATGTAATCTCGAGCTGAGATAAAGGACTCGATCAAAGGATAAAGTAGATCGAAACCCTGAAGCTCTGGTATTTAAAGTACATACATACATACATATATCACGCCTTTTATCCCTTGCGGGTTAGGCAGAGCGTTAACGGCCGTAAGAATACGGTCGCTATAGCCACGTCTGACATTGTTGAGGATTGTTTTCCAAGGTAGTTTCAGAAAACATGTGTATCACTATAGTGACAGGTTGTCAGCCTGTCGCCTAAAAATTGTATTACACCAATACTCTCGAGTCCCTTAGTCGCCTCTTACGACACCCGCGGGAAGGATGTGGGGTGATGCTATGGTGATGCACTTTAAGTCTACCCGTAATGTGTACAAGCTTCAGCTATTGAAAGCTTTATTCGCGAACAGCTTATCAGTTTACATGTTGTTTTGTGAAAGATAACACATTTACATTTGACCGTGAAAGCAAATGTACACATACGTAATATACATTCATAATACCTCTCTCTCTCTCTTTTCGTGTAAGACACAGAGTCGTCTAACTGCCCAATAAAACCCTTGGGTCACAATATTTCAACCGCCTACTAAAAGTAACATGCCTCGGACATGTTTGTATAACGAGCACCGTCTAAGTAATGATAGACAGCATCCGGGGCTTAGCGTGCCCTCCAAAGCACGAAACTGTCCTTCTTAAGGACAATCAGGTGGTTCAGCGTGCAATGTCCTAGCCAGACTGGGAGCAAATTGAGAAAATATAAATATTAACTATGTGCCCCACCAGAAATCGAACCTTTGCGGAGGCTGTCGCACGCACTGTCGTTGCATCGCCAGTCATAATATGCGTTTATCACATATTTCATTGGAGTAAAGTATTTTTAGTTGAAGTTCAAGTTTGCATTCGGCAGGACCAGGCTTTCTTCAACCTGTAAAATAATGGTATCACAAAAAAATATAACTTCGGTACCTACTTAATAAATAAAAAAAAAATGCTAACCAAACGACCGTTTTGTATTCAATTCATTCGACGACAAAAAAAGTGTTTTCGTATTAGAAAGGTAAGGTAAATCTGTAGCAGACAGGTTTACGCCACGAAAGGAACAAAAAGAATTACAAAAATAGCATTCCAAATTTTATCTAAAGTAGAGTAGCTGGTTGATCGAGCTTTGCACGGCTTTTTTTACGGTAAAAAGTATTTTTTTGGAAAACAAAACTTTGCTAGATCCCGAATCCCCCTATACACCTACGAATCGTCATAAAAATCGTTAGAACCGATTATTTTCCGAGATCCGTAAAATACATACCGTAGCGTAGTGCTGTTTATAAGCACTTCGACGGCGGTCGTTACACAACCTTGTCAGTAGCCTGCTACCTGTAGAAGGCGGTTGAGAAATTCTGACATTAGGGTACATTGGATCGTTGAACGACTCGGTGTCCCACACGTAAAGAAAGAAGCGTACGTAACGCTCCTAATTTCGGTTCGTACAATTTCCTCTATTTTCTTCTCGAGTATAGTAGAGCTATAATTCCTTTTTTTATTAAATTAAATTCTAGGGCACGCATCTATCATTTTCTTTCAAAAAAATATTATGAAATGGAAAAAGATATATGTATTTATTTTTCTATGGGAAAAGAATATTGCCCATATTTTCTTCTCGTAGTTAATTTCGAGAAAACAAAATTATAGGTGCATAGTCTTGATAGGTCCTAATTTATTTTAAAAAATTATAGTTCTAGAGGCATTATTCGGAAAAAAATGCCTTAAACCTTTTCCTAAGTACGGCTAAATGCTTTACTGAAAACCGCACGAAAATCGGTTCAGCCAAACGCGAGATAATCGTGGACATACCTCTTTTTTTAAAGTCTAAAAGTCGGTTTAAAAGGTGCCCTTGTTTGCTGTATTCTTTCGTGGCGCAGCCCCTAGGTTGAATGTAGGTCGATCATATTCAGTTTCGATGCAAAGACGATACATTTGACTGTCAATCGTCTCGTTAAGGGCCCGCGGTGTCGTCTTACGATAGTTTGGTAAATAAAGATGTGCTGTAGGAATTTTCTAGAAATATTACAAAGTAATATTTTCATGCTGAGCCGGCTTAGAGTGCCGTGTGTTGCCGGCTTGGAATAGCATCACCCCATTTCTTCCCGCGGGTGTCGTAGGAGGCGACTAAGGGACTCGAAGATTTTATGTAAACCTGTCACTAGAGTGATACATAAATCATCTGAAAGATCCCTCAATATTTGTCAAACGTGGCGATGGTAGTCGTATTTTTACGGCCGTTAACGCTCTGCCTGCCTCGCTAGGTATAAAGGCGTGATATGTGTATGTGGATATTGTATGTAATATTTTGATGGCCGCTGAAAAGTTGTTTATTTGTAAGAAGACCGTATGTATCTTAATTATTGAATAGGGCCAAAATAACGCAAAAGACTTGGAGCTGAAATATCAGTTGCGCAAAATGTCTGTCCTTTAATAGGCCTAGAAATCTCTTTATCACAAATGGACACTAAGAACAAGTAAGACTGGAAGCAAATCCAGCATAAATGTAACATTCACAGTAGGAATCTGAGCAATCAGTTGAATTATCCTTGGTTAGTACCTATCTCCTACGAGAATGTTTTAAATTAAGCGTTCCACTCTAGTCTAGATCCACTTAGCTGTATATCATTGTAACCTAAATTCCTCTTTGTAAGCTAGCATTTTCCCACTATCGGTAAATAAGCTATTTGTCTTGTTCTGGGGAAAATATTGGGAACTGACGTTATGGCCGATACGGCAAAAACACATTCGGTCAGATAACCAAGTTTGTAAGCAATCTAATAAAACTAAACTAGACAAAAGCATAGAATAGTGAATGTTTTAAACGTAAGATGCATAGAAAAATAAACGCGTATTATTATTGTAAGTATAAATTTGCTGTAAACAATTTTTAGGGTTTCGTACTCAAAGGTTCAAAATGGGACTCTATTACCCAATACTGAGACTTCGGTGTCTATCTGTACGTTTCTATGTCTTTCTGTCCTTCTGTCATCACGTTGTATCTCATTAACTGCGATAATGGGTAAAAATTTTCACAGGAGCTAAAAATAATATAATTAAGGCGGCTCCCTTACAACAAATGCGATTTTTATGAACTATTTATACGTAACAAACTACAATACCTTCAAATAATATAATTAAATTCAATACCTGTACTTCAAAAGTACATGTAAAACTTCACACGTTATACTCACACTCAAATATAACATAATAACATAATAAATATACTCAAATACATTCAAACATACCTTGATCAATTCCATCGACCATCGAACAAATCCTACACATTAAGCTATTCGAATAGCGTAAAGTGTAATACGAGTGCTTAGACTAGAAGTTGCATTCTTTCTTGCACGATTTCAGAAATGAGCTCGAGGGTTCGTCGAGTCGTTCGTAGAATGTGTGTGCTACACGACAACAAACACAAGTGTGATGTTATTGGATGGGCTGTATTGTACGGGATTGACACCGTCAAAGCATAATATTTGTCTTTAATTCTCAATTCTGTAGTACTACGCAACGTATTCCGACTGAAGCGTATTTCCGAAGTACATAATGAGCCATGCTCAATTTTAGAAAAATATGAAACATTTATTTTTATTTTTATAAGAAACATTTGCCGTGTGATGCCGGCTTAGAATAGCATCACCCCGCATCCTTCCCGCGGGTGTCGTATGAGGCGACTAAGGGACTCGAGAGTATTGGTATATTACAATTTTTAAGCGACAGGCTGACAACCTGTCACTATAGTAATACACATGTTTTCTGAAACAACCTTGGAAAATAATTCTCAAAAATGTCAGACGGGGCGATAGCGACCGTATTCTTACGCCGTTAGCGCTCTGCCTACCCCGCAAGGGATAAAGGCGTGATATATGTATGTTATGTATGTAAGAAACATTTATAACGAAAATGCAGAAACTTGTTGGTATTGTGTCTCTGTTACACTTATTTAGTAAATGCAATATAATAATATCTCTTTTGCACCAGTGTCCGCCAAGTATGGGATTCGATGCGATTACTTTATAAGTAGTTTACCTAAGCTAAGATATAAAATGCGGCGCGCAGAAAATTCTTGATGGCATACATACATACATACATATATCACGCCTTTATCCCTTGCGGGTTAGGCAGAGCGTTAACGGCCGTAAGAATACGGTCGCTATCGCCACGTCTGACATTGTTAAGGATTGATTTCCAAGGTGGGTTCAGAAAACATTCTATTGTATTCGCAAATTTCGAATATAGGTGGTTCTTTAAGCTTCCTAATAAAATATATGTCAGAGATGGCATTAAAAGCCAGACTATGTATATTTTCAAACAACGCCTCTTTAACAATGGCGGCCGTAGTGTTGTTGTTTATCAGTGTCGGTGTATTAGCTTGTGTTATTTTTGGATTACCTACTTATCTACGTCCGAGGCATTTTATTGAAACGCTGTTGTTCTGCATAATTTGTTCGGGACTGATAAAATTTTGTTTTCCCAATTTTCTTTTTTGTGTAATAACATGTCTATGTGAAAATAATTTCCTAGAATCACTAGAGCTTTAGTTAGGACAGTGAAATATATATTATACTATTCGGTTTTAAAAATTATCCCGTGGCATCACACAAGTAAATTTTATCGGGATAAAAACTATTATTTGTTAATACAAGTTACCCTCCATGTGTGTGCTAAATTCCATGAAAATCGGTTCAGTAGTTTTTGCGAGAAGGACAATATAAGTTCGATAAGTGATGATTATTTAGTAATTTAAAAATAAATTAAAATACCTAGACCTTTCTTACGAACCGCATGATTTTCTGAGTCTGATTATTTCACGCAATCACGGAAAACTGGATAACATAACATATCATAGCCATGACACACGTCACCGCATAAAATTACGGCTGTCAATTGTATGAAGATAGTTGCAAATCGCTTGAGCGATTTGCTGTTTTATCAGCTCGTAATAAAAATCATAAGAAATATAACAATCTTGAAATATTGTCGCTAATTTCGGCTGACGCTAAGTGAAAGAAAATTTCCCCGCTAATGAGAAATTAGTTACTTCATTTCAAATTCTGTCAGCTTTCTGGTTAATATTACGAAAGAGCTTAATAATTAATCCTGGTTTTTGTTTCGTTCCAGAGAGCCGAAATGAATGAGCTTCGCCTTCATAGGCAATTAACCTAAAAGGTAAGAATACTAAACAGAATGTAAAAGTTAAGGATCTCTCACAATCTCTCCATAGGATTCTGAAGAATGATTTTACATCTACAGTCGAAGTCTGTTGATATTAATTTTTAGCACATCTGTAGGTAACAGATGCGTCTGTCTGTTACAAGGTGGTTTAGAGTTTTCCATACTATAATATAACGCTGTCGCAAGAGCAACCACAGAGCAACGCAAAGACTTGCTTAGGCATGTATCTCTCTAACATTTATTGTGGTAGGTATATAGGTACAATATACCTACTATCTCTTTTGGACCAACGAACGTCAGGTGTGAGTTTCGTCTGACAATATAGCCGAGGTTTTTCTAGAGGTACAATCTCTAGCAGTACCTATGGAAATATAGTACCAGTTGTTCAGTTTCATGATCTGCATGCACCCTATTAGTGTTCAGGGTAAAATTTTCCTTTGCACGGGTTTTGGTATTGTGCAAAGCATATCCTCATAGTCAACTACATAGTACTGGTATTTTATATAAAATGTAGGGAAAACAGATCCTATAAAAAGGCAGGTTTAGAGCTGTTGATAGTACATAGCCTACACCAATCATTAGACCGTAACATGTTACGAACACTTAAAGCACTGTTGATGACTCATAGTTCAATCCATGAGTAAGACACTTATCAACCCATTATTTGAGTGCATGTGTTTATACTATAAATCCAGCATTAGACGTGCATGCAATGCTCTTCATGATTTTTATAATCATCTAGCTTTTGCCCGCGACTTCGTTCGCGTGGACTTCAGGTTCGTCCCGTCTTCGTATAAGCTATAGCCTATGTGTTATTCTGATGTATAAGCTATATTGTGGTAAAGTTTCATTCAAATCCATTCAGTAGTTTTTACGTGAAAGAGTAACAAACATCCATACATCCATACTTACAAACTTTCGCCTTTATAAGTTCGAAGGTCAGCATATAAATGTCTTACCATCAGGTTTGAGTTCTATGAAAAAAGGTATCAGATCTTTAGTAGAGCCAAGCTTCTGAATCTACAGATCCTAATGGAAAAGGAACTAAATGCGCCACTCTCAACTGTGCCTTTTTACTGTGATTGGTCAAAAATGTGTCAATGTCAAAGTTCAGTTACTTCTTACATGGCACAGTCGCGCCTGCTGCCATCTACAATAAGCTTTGAGTTTTCCTCTTCATTCTAGTAGCCTCGAAAATCTCATGAACTTTGCAGCTCAGTCAAAAGTATAACTTGGCCGTTTTGTCACCGGATAGAAGGAAAAATGTACTCATTTTTAATCACTATTTTCTAATCTCAAGTATGGCCTTTCCCACAATTACTTAACGCACAACGGAGCGCTAAAATATCGCAACGGTCTGTTAGATCCATACAGAAACGTAACTCCCCATACCATGCCCATACCAAAACCGCTCTCGACGGACGATGCTGCGACTAGAAAGTATGGATATGACAGACCGGTGCGATATTTTAGCGCTCCGTAGTGCGTTAACTGTGCGATCCGCCTTATACGTTAATAGTTATAAATTGTTTCTGAAATATTCACCGAAACGGCCAAGTTACACACCGCTTACTTGACCTTTATAAGTATAACAAGATATTACGTAGATAACATGCTTTATATTAACTCAAATTGATCGATTTCAATTGATATATCAGCTTCTAAGTAGTAGGAACAATTAAGCTGAATAAAAGCAATTATTGCAGCCCTTATACAGCTAATGGCTGCAATTTGGTACCAGCGGGTGGCGTCTATATCGCTTCGGGGGGTGCTAAAGACAAGCATGTCTGACGGTTTGTAGGTATACGGTTAATTGGCCTCGATTCAAAGGGTCATTTTATTTGAAACAATTTAGGTCAGCTTTCAGGCCAATTAATAAATTGAGTTGGACTTGTTGTAGTCTTCAGTAATACTATTGCAATCAATACACAATGCGCTGAGTGTGAGACAGAAAAATCTTTTAAGAGGTTTATTTTTTACTGCATATTTAATTATATTACGCAATACTATAATACATTATCTTCTATTCTTCAATAAAATTTTTAGTGAACGGTTTTTGTCTACAGGGCCAATTCTGCCAATGACAAGGTTGGAAATTTACACGAGTTGTGCCATAAAAATACACATACTCACACATATATCACGGCTCCATCCCTTGCGGGGCAGGCAAAGCGCTAACGGCCGTGAAAACACGGTCACTATCGCCACCTCTTACAAATATTGAGGGCCCTTTCAGAGATAGTCATAAAATTACAGGGTGCAAAAAAAAATTGCTGTAAATATTTTAAGGGATGAACCAGCCCATGAAACTGAACAACTTTCTCCAAGGTACATAGGTCGAATCACGCAAAAAAAATTTGACCTCCCATACAAAATTATCAACCGACCAAGTCAATTTGTATGGAGGAGGGTCCAAAATTTTTTTCTATATATTTCGCCATATGTTTCTTGGGGAAAGTTGTTCAATTTAATGGGCTGCCGCTAATATTTTTACACCTTAATAGACCGATAACCGTCTCTCTAAATAAGTACTTAAAAAACTTTAAGGAACCACTAATAGCTTAGATGCAGACAGCTGCTATTTTCTTTTATTGTGACAGCAAGGACCGCTTAATTTTTTGTTTGCTTTTTTTCGCAAACGGAAAGTCCACGTTTAAAAGTCTCTGAACGTCCTAGTTTCTGCACCTCATTTAAATCTACTTGCAGTACTAAATCAGTTGTTTTCAACTCAGCTTCAGCTACACTTTCCGAGCTACACTGTTGACAAATTGGAGCTTGGGTTTGCAACATTTCAAAACAGTTGAACACTTTGCAACACATTTAACTTGGTGAACAATACGCGAACTTTGCCACTAAGGCGGATCGCACACATAACCCACGACGGACAGCTAAAATATCGCAGCGGTCTGTCAGATGCATACTAGAAATGTCAATCCCCATACTAAAACCGTACTCGACGTACGATGCTGCGATAGCGCTGCGTCGAGTGCGGTTAAGTGTGCGATCCGCCTAAGGCGAATCTGACACCTGACGTCCGTGGGTGCAAAAGAGACTCCATCCAGAGAGGGTATATTCCATCTATCACAATGAGTGTAACAGCGACAGATGTCAACGCAAGGTTTTGCGCGACTTCTGCGTCAAAGGCGGTTTGTGGTATGGAAAATTCGAATTTTTTTCATCTGACAGACGCATACGCTAAAAATGCGCAACGACGTGCGTTTAATGTGAGATTCGCTTTAATGCACCCATACTCAACAAGCTAATGCATCAGCGAGCAGAGTGTGCAAAAGGATTAAGTTTTTTATGTCGCCGTTACCTTTATCTTTTTTCTTCTTTTTCGTGTGGGACACCGAATCGTCCAACGACCCGATGAACCCTAGTGTCAGAATTTTTCAACCGCCTTCTACAAGTAGCAGGCTTCTGACATGGTTGTGTAACGACCGCCGTCTAAGTGATCATAGACAGCAACCGGGACCTACGGCTTAACGTGCCATCCGAAACACGGAACCATCTTACTTACGGACAATCGGGTGGTTCAGCCCGCAATGTCCTAACCAGACTGGGAACAAATTCACAAAGAGATAAATATCAACTTTGTGAGTGACCCACCGAGAATCGAAGCCGGGACCTTCTGCGTCAAAGGCAGTCGCACTACCACTGCGCCACATCGGTCGTCGAACCTTTACAAGACCGCGCCATTTTGGAATTCAGGTTAAAACCTTATAAAACTAACCTTTAAAAACTGACTATTAGGCCACACCAACGGATGAACTTACATTGTTTGACAGACGTATCCGTTGACGCAGGTTCATACGTTAGACATTAGTGAACATTTCAGGTTTTAGTATGGGAATTTTGAAATTTTCTTGCATCTGACACACGCATGCGTTACGGATGCGCATAAATATCGCTCCGTTTTGCGTTAAGCTGAAAACCACCTACTATGCAATTCTGTCATGTCTACCATCGACATTTCTTTTCATAAGAAAAGAATAATGAATAACCATTATGAATTACCCGTGTGATGCCGGCTTAGAATAGCATCACCCCATATCCTTCCCGCGGGTGTCGTAAGAGGCGACTAAGAGACTCGAGAGTATTGGTGTATTACAATTTTTAGGCGACAGGCTGATAACCTGTCACTATAGTGATACACATGTTTTTTGTAACAATCTTGGTAAACAACCGACCGTATTCTTGCGGCCGTTAACGCTCTGCCTACCCCGCAAGGGATAAAGGCGTGATATATGTATGTATGTATTATTATGAATTCAATATACAAGGCCAGTACAAGGAAAATACGTTTAGATTTGAGGAAGACTCAATGTAACAATTTGCAGCACCCGCCTTCATAATAATATTATAACAAGGAAACAATGTGTTTTGAATCGATACTGCTTTATCAATACATAGTATCAAATGAAGTTTATTTTTGCACTTTACTGTCTGTTAACTTATTGCTACAAATTTATTATACAAACGAAATAAGTGGAAAAAATTCACGCCGCCGATGGGATTTGAACCCACGTCTTCATGCTTGCCGGGTCAGATGTGTTAACCACTACACCACGGTTGGCTCTATCCTAGGCGGTTTAATTCTGAACCGCTCGTACTGTCAGCTTCTACAGGAAACGGATAACGGATATGATATTTAATAGTTAATAAGTGAAAACGCAAAAAGTTACTTAATTTAGCGGATAATACTCGTAGCATTTACAATTATTTTGATGGTTATTGTGATACGGGCTTAGAATAGCATCACCCCATTTCTTCGTGTCGTAAGAGGCGACTAAGGGACTCGAGGGTTTCATGAGCATCACATGTTTTAGACGACAGACTGACAACCTGGTACTACAGTGATACACAAATCAACTGAAAGGGCGTGGTAATAGCGCATTTTTACAGTCGCCACTGCCTACCCCGCAAGGGATAAAGGTTTGATATGTATGTGTTTTCAGATTCGATTCTCTACCTTTACTCGACAGCTAGATCAGAAATTCTCATCTATGAAGTCAGTTTAACTTTTGCTAAAGTAAGTCTTGTTCAATCTTGTAGCTCGTTGTACTTTTGGGATCAAGGAGTTTCCATCATCTAGTCTAGAGTCTAGACAAGACTTAGACTGAACCTGTTCAAACACATATACGATAAGTCACTATCTACACAAACAAGGGGGATCAGAGACAACAAACAAGTAGGGGTTCTATTCTTGAATTTTCGCATGCAAAAGACTTCTCTACCAGCTCAAATAAAATTGAATAAAATAAACTTTATTGCACAACAAAACAAATATAAGAAGTACAACAAAAGAACAGATTGCTACAATATCTTCCAGGTTAGTTGTGCTTGGGCTCCGCCGGCTCAGGATAGCATCACCCCAATTCTTTTCGTGAGTGTCGTAAAAGCGACTAAGGGACAATTTATGAAGGGAATGGACAGAGGCATTCCCTCTGATTGCTACGTCCTATGCGCTCGTCAATTTGGCTTCCAAGCGTGGTAAGTATGGCAATACCCTCCAATAGGGGCAGGCCCGTGTCCAACAGTGGACTGTTATGGCTTGTTTCACACAATGCGCTATATAAATCAGGGACTAGCAGAGTATTAAAATGTAAATGTAAGTAGTTATGGCAGTGTGGGCTTCCGTGGACGGAATCTAATTACACAGTTTCAGTAATTGAGCTCCAAATGGTAGATAGATAGATTAGATAGATTAAACGTTTATTGCATAATCAACAACACACATATACATTCAAAGTGGAAAGACGCACAAACAAAGAATAATGAAAAATCTAACACAGTAATAGAACGCACATGTGTGCTGCAGCGATGCAAAGGGCCAAGGCTCAGTGCAAAGAATGCCCAAAAGAGGGCAGCACTGGTTTTCAGCCATTACCCCAGAGTGAACGTTACGAGTGTTTGCTAAAACATGTGTGAGAAAGTAATGTAGTTTTATGTAAAATAAAATCGTGTTGTGTGTGTGTGTGTGTGTGAATAATATGTAAAATCAAGTTAAAAGTAAATTATTCGCAAATCGAGTGTAAAAATAAATACTAAATCGATATAAAATTTTGAAATGAACAAAGTTACTGAGTAACATTTTATTGGCAGCAACCGCTAACCTAAAAGTTGCGAGGGGTTACCTGTTTTTTGACAATCCAGTAAGTAAGCTTTTAATTTTATTTTAAATGTGTATTTGGTGCATACATTTCTGATAGGGGGAGGTAAAGAGTTCCAGCATTTTGTTGCTAGGAAGCGGAAGCTGCCTCTAAACGCCACTGACCGATGAACATGGCCTTCAAGAGGAGCACGATTACTCCTGATTCCATACCTACCGTGCAATTGTGACAATTTCAATTTTTCACGCAAGTATTCGGGCTGTTCAAATTTCATAACATCAAACATTAAGCTTAATGGTAATCAGGAGGATTAGTTTAATTAAAACAAACGATAGAACCATGTGATCTTCAAAACATCTTTCTAATCTTCATTTGCCAAATATATTGAAAATACTCTTATACGTAAATAAGTTTCAGTATTGTCTTCTGAACTCTCTCTCCTTTCGTGTGGGACACCGAGTCGTCAAACTATCCGATGAACACTGATTGGTGTCACAGTTTTTGAACCACCAACTACTAATAGCACGCTTTTGACATGGTTGTGTAACGACCGCCGTCTAAGTTGTCATAGAGAGCAACCTGAAGACTCAGACAAACATAGAAATCTATTTCCGTGTGGGTCACCAAGTCGTCCAACGACCCAATGAACCTAAGTGTCTGAATTCTTCAACCGCACTTCTACTAGTAGAATCTTCTGACATTATCGGGTAACGACCGCCGCCTAAGTAATCATAGACTAAAACCGAGACCTACGGCTTAACGTGCTATCTGAAACACGAAACCATCTTTCTTACAGACAATCGGGTGATTCAGCCCACCCGATACAAAAAATAAAAAAATTCTAACAACTGAACATGAAATAAAGAATAGCTAAAGTTAGTATTCTTTTCCACTATTTTCGGTTATTTTATTACATTGAACGTGCCAATCTTTCATATGATATATTCAAAGTACTGAAACGTGCACGGCAAAAGTTATATTCCGATCAATCGAAGTGATCATCAAAAGGCTTCGGTATGCTCATCCTTGTGGAATCAGAGGGTTTCAGTCCATTTCTTAGGCAGATCACACACTTAGCGCTCGACGGAGCGCTAAAACATCGCAGCGGTTGTTAGGTCCATACTAGAAACGCCACTCCCCATACTAAAACCGCACTCGACGGACGCCGCTGCGATATTACTGCGTCGACAGCGGTTGAGCGGTTTTAGTATGGGGATTGATATTTCTAGTATGGATTTGACCGACTGGTGCGATGTTTTAGCGCTCCGTCGTGAGTTAAGTGTGCGATCCGTCTCACTTCTCATTGGATCAAGATCCTTTTTGACGACGACGATATATTATAATACAATTTGAAGGTAAAAATCTAAAGGAGAAATAGGTAGTTCCTACCTATACTAGGTATGTTTATCGTTGTGGAATCGGAGGGTTTAAATCAATTTCTTACAAGTTACTGTCTCGAATTCCTCTTTGAAGAGGATGATGTATTTTAATATACATACATACATATATCTTACAGATTATAATATAATTTAGTGTAAAAAACTGTAAAGGAAAAGTACCCATAGGTACAAATAATAAGTAGCATCACGCACATTAAACCTAGGTATTCAAGCGTACACTTATATATATATACAGGGTGTAAGAGACGGTGTAACGAAAACTTTGCAGGCGGGATCAGACCATGAAACTGAACAACTTTCTATGGGGGCTATGTTGTCAAAAGTCAAAAAAATTCGACTTCCCATACAAATGAACTGAACCCTCCCATGAAACTGAACAACTTTTCCCAAGGAACATAGGTCGAAACATGAAAATTTTACGAAAATAAAATTTTACTGACATTAATTTATTCGAATTCTTATTATTGACCTTTTGTATGTAAATTCAACTTGATTTGAAATATGAAATTGATTATGATTTATGATTGAATATGATTTGAAATTGACTCAACATTGTGTGCGCTTGGTTTTTTAAACTGTAAGCCATATGTTTCGTATCAAATAAAAAAAAAAAAAAAAGAAAAAAAAAAATTTTGGACCTCCCGTACAAAATTACCGCCTGAGAAACAAAAAAAAACTCATATTTCGACCTATGTTTCTTGGGGGAAGTTGTTCAGTTTCATGGGCTGATTCACCCCTTAAAATATTTGCAGCTAATATTTTTACACCTTGTACAGACTTGTACTTTGTAAACATTCATGAAAAATGAAAAATATTCATTTAATTACTTATTAGAGTATTCCTTTGATACTGTTATGAGACTCAAATATTATCATAAACATGAGTTACTTAGTCGTAGATACTCAAAACATTTTAAAGCTACGTAAACAAAGGTAGGTGTGTAATTTATTCAATGAAGATAAATCAACTGAAACGTGTTTTCGTTAAGATGAAAGAAAAGGGCAAAATAATATATGAAATGCAAATATTAGAGTCAAGAATATAAGCTCTACATTAAATACAGGGTGTAAATAAAATTGCTGCAAATACTTTAAGGAGTGAACCAGCCCATGAAACTGAACAACTTTCTCCAAGGAACATAGGTCGAAATATGAAAAAACATTTTCGACCTCCCATAGAAAATTACCGACCGACCAAGTCAATTTGTATGGGAGTTCCAAAATTTTTTTTCCTATTTCAACGTATGTTTCTTGGGGAAAGTTGTTTAGTTTCATGGGCTGGTACACCCTTTAAAATATTTGCAGCAATTTTTTTACACCCTGTATAATTGAAATTGTTGAATTACTGAAGGACTGTAGAGGAGAAGGTCATTAAAGGTGTTCTGTCACTGTCATGGCAACAAATTTCTTTTTGAGCAAGTTAAACTTGCACTCTTTCGCAGCCTGTGAGTGAGCCGCGGTGGCCCAGAAGCCCAGATGGTAGATGGCGAAAGTCGCTGGTTCAAATCCATCCAGGTTGCGGTGAAAATTTTGCAATTTTTCCAAAAATGGGATCGGTTTAGTGTCACGTTAATAAAGTGCTCCGCGTTGTCGTTTCTTTAAGTCAAAGTGACAAACTTTAGTACTAACAAAATTCACTTCCAAATTCAATACATACATATTTCACGCCTTGATCCCATGCGGGGTAGGCAGAGCGTTAACGACCGTAAAAATACGGCCGCTAACACCACGTCTAACAAATTTGAGGGCTGTTTCCGATAATTCGTGTATCACTATAGTGGCAGGTTGTAAGCATGTCGCCTAAAATTGTAATACACATGATACCCTCGAATCCCTTAGTTGCCTCTCACGACACCCGCGGGAAAGAAATGGGGTGATGCTATTCTAAGCCGGCATCACACGGCATATTCAATAACATTTCTATAAACGAATAAAATTGGAAAAAAGTACGTAATGTGCATAATTTTCATAAAGAGAGGACATGAAAAATCTCAATTTATGATATTAATTTTCCTGTGTCCGAGTCCGCATATCTCCTACGGGTCCAAAATGGGCATTTTTATGTATATTTATGGCCCAATATTAAAAGATCGGTCAGCTGAGAGTAACAATATGAATATATAATTAGAAGTAGGTTTATATTAAAAGAGGTGAACCAATTCATGACACAGAACATGTTTTCCCAAGGAGTTTTGGTCGAAATGTTATACGTAGTCGGTCCCAAAGTTCTGTCATATATGAAAATACTGATAAAATAAAAAGTACCAATCCGTTTTTAAAAATTTATATATCAATTAAAAATACAATTATCGAAGAATCAAAATAACATAAAACCATTCGAAATGATCTCCCTTGCTTTTAATAACGGCCTTCAACCGCGGCGGCCAGTCGTCTATCGCAGCACGCACCATATCCATGTCGATTTCAGCGACTGCTTTAACTATGGCTGACTTCAGGCTCTCCAAATTTTTATGGGGCTTAGCACAGACCTTGCTGTCTAAGACCTGCCAAATTTTATAGTCCAGAGGATTAAGGTCCGGACTGGAGGAAGGCCAATCTTCGTGTCTTATAAACTCAATGTTTTGACGTTCAAACCAGGCTTGAGTGGTCTTGGCTTTGTGAGCGGGCGCAGAATCCTGCTGGAACACAAAGTGATGTCCTGAAAATAGTGTGTTGGGCAGGTCTTTGACGTACCGATCCAAAACCGTCTCTTGGTACACTTTTGCACTGGTTTTGACCCCCTTTTCGCAAAAATGAACCTCAGTTGGCCCATAGTAGGAGACTCCTAAACAGACCATGACTGAAGAGGGATGATGCCCATGTTGCACCCGCGGAACTTTGTTTCCTGCTTCTTCAGAGCTGGTAGCGTACACTCTATCGTTTTGTTTATTATACTTTTCTTCTATATCAAAAAATTTTTCGTTTGTAAAAAGTATATCGCGGTGCCGGTTTTTCGCGTACCGTTTTAACAACACCCGGGATATTTTGAGTCTAATTTCTTTTAAACGGGCATTAAGTAAGTGCCCACTCTTTTTTTTGTATGCTCGCAGCTTAAGGTCTTCGTTTAAAACCTTTTTGACTGTTTTTCTACTAACCTTCATCTGCAAAGCCATAAGTTTCTGTTTTCGGACAGGATTTCTTCGTATGCGCTCCTTGATCGCTTTGATCACTGCTGGTGTTCTGGCGGAGCGAGGCCGGCCAGTTCTTTTCTTGTCCTCAACACTAGAGACTTCAGTGTACCTACTTATAGTACGATACACAAACCTAAGCGTTATTTTAAATTTTTTGAGCAACTTGAAAATGGTACTCGGCGAGTGCCCGCAGCGATGCAACGCCAAAACTGCTATTCGGTTTTCTTTCAAAGTCCACTCCATCGTGAAAAATCGCGCCAAATGATCATTTATTGTTTTAAAATAATTGTCAAACATTCAAAAACGGAATGCAATAAAACTTTTCCAAATTCGTGTTCTAAATTCAAAAATAATATGCCAGTGACAGAACTTTGGGACCGACTACGTACTATAGTTTGGTCGTTCGAATATAAAAGGCCACATTTGACAGCTGCCAAGCCCATACTAAAGGATGTCAACGAAGGAAAATAGAACTTGTGTCATAGCATTAACATGATTTTGACAGCTATCAAATATGGTCAATTTGAACAGCTATATTTTAGTTACCCCTTATTTAAAATATTTTCGCTTTATCTTTTTACACTTTATACAGGGTGTAAAAAAATTAGCTGCAAATATTTTAAGGAGTGAACCAGCCCATGAAACTGAACAACTTTCCCCAAGAAACATAGGTCGAAATATGAGAATTTTTTTTGACCTCCCATACAAATTATGTTTTTCAGTCCGTAATTTTGTATGGGAGGTCCAAAATTTTTTTTCATATTTCGACCTATGTTCCTTGGGGAAAGTTGTTCAGTTTCATGGGCTGATTCACCCTTTAAAATATTTGCAGCTTATATTTTTACACCCTGTATATTTTCTTTAATTTAATAATTACAGTTGAAATACCTACAGTCGTTAAGGTGATTAATTAATCGCTCCACTTCCTCAGTAATTACCGCTTAACTCCGAATTGCTCGTTGATTAACTTGTAACTTTACATGCACTGCACTCTCTCTTAATTACTCCACTTAAATGTTTATCTGGAAGTCGGCAAGCAGAAAGTCGACCCCTTAACATACAAGACGACCGATGTGGCGCAGTGGTAGTGCGACTGCCTTTGACGCAGAAGGTCCCGGGTTCGATTCTCAGTTGGTCACTCACAAAGTTGATATTTATCACTGTGTGAATTTGTCCCCAGTCTGGTTAGGACATTGCGGGCTGAACCACCCGATTGTCCGTAAGTAAGATGGTTCCGTGTTTCGGATGGCACGTTAAGCCGTAGGTCCCGGTTGCTGTCTATGATCAGTTAGACGGCGGTCGTTACACAACCATGTCAGAAGCCTGCTACTTGTAGAAGGCGGTTGAAAAATTCTGACACTAGGGTTCATCGGGTCGTTGGACGACTCGTTGTCCCACACGAAAAAGAAAAAAAAACATACAATAAAAAAACGGGTGAAATGCAGAAAACCTGCCAAAAATGGGTAATAATCTTCAGGATATTTGATTATGTCATTGTTACCAAAACATGATATTAATAATTTGGCTTGATAGAAATACATCGTAAAGTTACCTCTAAAACCGTTACCGCTAGTGGCAATGTAAACAATAGGAACTTCTTTGAATATTTTTTAGTAGGTACATTTCAATACATATACATATATGTTTTAAGTAAGGTAGGGTCTGTAACTCATGCTTCTATTTGTGATATCTATCTGTTTTCTTAACTCACGGGTAGCTCTCGACTACCAAACGCATACAAACCGATCATCCCGCTTTAATACAATTTCTTTATAAAGAAGTCAAACATTTTACAAAGCTGCTACGATTGCTACGCAATAGCTACGCCGTAGCATATTCTGCTGATGACTCTTGTATAAAAGACCTACGAGGTAATTGGAAATCCTATGAAGGCTTTCCATACTTTGTGACTCTCTTTTTGATTCTCCTTTGACCAACTTGTGATTTGGCATAGTAGCGTGAATGTATTTATGGGCCTATGTGCGAAATAATGACATTTCTCATTTGTTTCTAGAACTTTACGATTACATATAATACGATTTTTTAAACAAGAAATTATACGTGGAGAAGAAAACAACTCGTATAAATACTAAATGAAATGCTAAAGATTTATGATATAAAGAAAATGAAAATTTAATTAAGAAAAGCGTCAAAATATGATGATAAGTTTATATGCAGCAGCACGTAACTTCATATAATAATATAAGGTTCAATCCCCTTCGTACTCTGACCTTAGATAATGAAGTTTTACTAGAAAAGGGTTGTGATATAAACAAATACCTCCTTATATGTAATCTTCCAAATTGCATCGGTTTGGTGATAAGAAAATGACCAAATATTTTAATATAAGGGTACTTTTATTTATATCTGTGAATATTTTTATCTATTGGACGTGTAGAAATGTTTCTTCTTAGGCGAATCCCACGCGCACGTTACTGCGCATTTTTTGCGCAACCGTAACGCATGCGTTTGTTAGATGTAAGAAAATTTCAAATTCCCCATACTCACAACTGACGTTGACGCAGCACCAACGGATGAACTAGCGTTTTTTGACAGACTCATCCTTTGCTATCCTGCATTAGACCTGCGTCAACATTGGTTTGAAATTTCCTTGCTTCCGACAGACGCATGTGTTATGGATGCGCTAAAATAGCGATTCTGTACAATGCAAAACTTCATTTTTGCGATAAACAATGCAGTAATGCACCGTTAACTTCTTCTTGGCGAATTGATTCTGGCGCTTAGATATATTTGGACCAATACTCAGCTACACGCACAGCGTTGTCCGTTGCTTTGTAGAGGTCCTCACGTGTGCAGGTAGTTGGGCTCGCGGGGCAAGACAATAGATGTGCCATAGAGCTAACTAAAATCCTGGTGTTTGCAAATTGAACTCACGCTCGGGATATTTGCGCCCCTTGAGTGCCACGGAGATGTTTGCTCCTGTGGACCGCGAGCAGAAATGAATCTCAAAGACTAAAAGTGAAAAGAACACATTATGTAACAGTTCTTATTTTGTTGTGTGGGAAGCAGGGTCAACGAGCCACCCGATGAACTGTCTATTTATACAGGGTGTAAAAAAAATTGCTGTAAATATTTTAAGAGGTGAACCAGCCTATGAAACTGAACAATTTTTCCCAAGGAACATGGGTCGAAATGTAAAAAAAATTTTAGACCTCCCATACAAAATTACCGACCATAACTAAGTCCATTATTGATATGGAAGTTTTGAATTCTTTTTTTCATTTTTCGACCTATGTTTCTTGGGGAATGTTGTTCAGTTTCATGAGCTGATTATCCCCTTAAAATATTTTTGCACCTTTTGCTCTTTGACGTGATTTTGTCGTGACCGGTATGGTATCTAATCATAGACAGCAACCGCAACCGTGCCCTCCGCAGAGCTAAAAAAATTAGATAAAGACAATCCGCCGTTAATTAGAATCCTGGCATTTGAATCGCACTCTCGATTGCCACCGAGATGTTTGCACCTAAATTCTGAGAACAATAAAAAAATCTGAAACGTAGGATTTGAACTGGAAAGTACATTAATTACGCAGCAATTGTAACCGTGCCCTCCGTAGCACGGTGCTAAATCCCTCGATAACTAGGGTCCTGGGTTTTGAATTGAACTCTCGATTGCACTCGCTGCGCTCGGAATGTTTGCTCCCCTTGAGTGCCACCGATACGTTTGCACCTGGGAAGTAGAGAAATCGACTGGAGGCTAAAAGTACACAGAGTTTTCTAGCTATTCATTTCCGTGTTATTAATATTACATACATACACACACATAAACATATCACGCCTTTACTCCATGTGGGGTGGGTGGGCAGAGCGATAACTGCCGTAAAAATACGGTCTCAATCGCCACGTTCGACAAATATTGTTCGTGTTTCACTATAGTGACAGGTGGTCAGCCTGTCGCCTATAGTTGCGTTATACACATGAAACCCTCTAGTCCCTAAGTCGCGGGGAAAGGAAATAGGTAGATGCTATTCTAAGCGAGCATCACACGGCAAACGGCACTTTTTTGTAGTACCTAATAAACTCGTATATACGGTGGGTAAATGGACCAATTTGTTAATTTCTATAGATTTCTTTTGTACCTACCTGATTCCTTTACTCTGAAGTTGTCTAACTTAGCCGACACAAACCAGTATCACGGCTGTGATGTAAAAACAAACTTACTTCCACATTTTGATATACTCGCATATATTTTTAGATATTGGATGCAAACATGGGTTTATCAGTTTATCCTGAATGACATGAGTGTTACTTTTTATAAGGAACACCCCTTTCCATTCTTGGAGCGTTTCCGAGATATTTCCCGTTTAAATATATTAGGTATTGCCTATTATATGAAACTGACAGTTGCCATTTTGTATGTGGTTCTTGTCGTGAAATTATCGTCCCTCCTGCAAAAAGTTGCAGATTTTTCGGTAATTGACGTTTACCACTTCCATAGAGTGGATACTCTAAATTATGCTCTAAAATTGATTGGATATTACATATTATTTATTTGGTCCATTTAACATAATAAAACTAGTTTCTTACCACTAAGATTAATCGTCAAAAAGGCCGCCTCGGGTCGTGCCTGCTGGAAATGTGTTCAACACGCAGGCGGCATTTCCTCGTTGGATCGCTAACGATATGTGCTGCACCAGGTATGACTCGGTACGGGGTTCTGATCGGCGGATGCGCCTCCCTAATTCAGTGACGAACGCCCGAGCCTCTGCACCCCAGGCACCGGTCACCTCCACCGCGAAGGGCAAAAAAATATATTGCCCAAGGAGGTTTGCGTATTTTTGCCGTTTTTGGAAGGCCGCCCATTCAGCTGCCGATCGGGCCTCGCGGATGGAGCGCGGTAGGTGGGATGCGGCAAAAGTGCTGACACAGGTTGCATCCCAAACGAGGCACCGGCCTTTTTCCCATGGCACAAGTGTGAGCCCGTCAGGTCGCTTCCCGTCGCTTGGATATTATAAATAGTACAAAATAGTCTTGTCGTTTCGAATCGGGATAAAACAATATAAAAACTTCCGAATGCAAATTTTACTTTGTTCCCAGATATTAATATTAAATTATGCAAACGACATAAAACACTGCTCTGGTTTGAAATTTCTTCATCCTCAAACGGTTGAATATCAAATACGGAACTTATTAAAGAATAATATAAATGGTCATTTACTTCAGTCGTTTTCTCAAGGCAAAGTTTCTTTTCCATGAATTATTTTAAACTAGTTGGTGCCTTCGAACTTCGTCTCACCATTATGTCATCAAATCAGCCATATATAGAACGCCTACTGCTGAACATAGAGTTCCCCAAAAGACTCTAAAACCATAAAATAATGTTAGGGAACGTTAAATTATTATGGTAGGTAGATACCCCGAAAATTTTGGTTTTGATGACAGTATGTAATTATAAAAAACTGTTAAATCGTAAAATTTCAACTTCCACATTCAAGAAAGAGTAGGAAAACGATAGTGGTTACATGTTTGGTGTTTTAGAATTCCTATAGGTTCAATTTCCTTAATCATTGGTAGAAATACGTCTGTCTATCGTTTGTCGACATTCGTTTTATTGAAATACAGTCAGTAGACCGCAAATGGAACAAATATTTTACTTGTTACTGGGTGGAAATAAACCATGACTGACTGTCAATTTGGTTGATACGTCAAAGAATAGGTACTCACGTAGTTCACATTTTCCACGCGACTCATTCTCAGTAGCAGTGCAGAAGCGAACTACTTTTGTCAGAACCGGTTTTCGGTTTCAGAATCGACTCAGAACCGGGTACCCGCTTATTGTCAGTGCTTCTTAGAAAAATCTACGGTTTAGGCCGCAAGACCTTAAAATGTGAACAACTTATTTGTGAGGTGATTAAATGATACAAGATATTTAGTAGATTCAAGATGAGAAAAACTAATCAATACCTTGTTTTTAATCTAACAGCGCCAACTAGATCTTTTTGTCACGGAGACCAATAAAGTTAGACAAATATTAGTGCCATTTTGTAAAACACATTTAAAAAATATAGAACCGAATCAATTATCCCTGGCAAACAGAAACCGGAGACTGGGGAGAATGGCGCAAAAGAGGGGAGGCCTTTACATAAAAATGAACCGGAAAACAGGGTCTAAGGTTATGTATAACCGGTTTTTTAGGTAGATATACCCGGTTCTTTAAAACCGGTTTTACCCGGGTGCATGCCCTAGTCAGTAGGAAGCGCGCCTGCAATCCAGTTGTAATCAAAGGCTGGCTAGCTTCTATCTGCTGCGAGCTGTGTGTTGCAAAGGAATCTCTATTGCTTTGTAACATACTAGTGCTGGAAACATATACAGGATGTTTGGCAGAACGTTTGAGCAAGAGAGTAGATCCCAAAATATTTGACCTTGGCCCCATGTTTTTTTTTTAATTTATGTTTTTTTCATTGTATGATTTCATCAGATGTTTATTAAAATGCTGTCAAATGCTCATCAAATGATTGCTTCATGCAGGAGGTTCCTAAAAAAATATGAGCCCTGAAATTGTTTCCTGAAAATGTTTCTGTAAGTTTCAAAATTTAAAAATCTTGGAGCAAAGGTCCAATGTTTTAAGCTGAGTGAGTGGCAGATGGGTCCATCCATCCACCATTTGCGTATGTTCAAGCTCTGCCGAACACTGTGTACATATTACTTAAAAATAGTCGTCCAATTAGTGTGTGCCAAGTATAGCCAATTTCTATCCCGGGAGTGCCTTAAAAGGCAACACTCGAGGGTATCTTGTGTTTTTCAATTTTTCGATATACCCTAAAACATAAATCAGATGCGACGATAGAGTGAGATTATTTTTTCAAGAAAACATTTCTATAGTGCGTTTTAGGAAATCGTCAGCGTCATCTAGCGAAAGTCCAACATAAACAGGTAGGTTGGTGTGAAGTCAGCCACTCAAGGGATGTCTGGCGCCTGAAGGAGATTCCTGACTTGTGAATGACAGTCATTACGAAATCTGCGTGGGCCTACGCAGGGCCGGACTAATCAGCTTATTGCGTTTATGGGATAAATATATACAATGCGGCCTGCAAAAAGTTACTTTTTGTTATAGTGAAGAAGGAAACCCTCCAACGTACACCTGTGGCCCTTAATGTGTTGAAGTAGGACTAGTGTAACAGCAGAAATAAATACAGAAGTTATTAAGTTCAGGAAATATAATTTGAACCGATTCGCTTTGACGTTTCACAGTAGTTAAATCGGCTCAAATTATATTTCCTAAATTATACTGTTTACGCTTACCATTTTCGAAACTAATCAAAGGCTTGGAATTCTCTGCAGTACCGGCTGCAATAAAATGCACATAATATAGGTACAACGTGCAATGAGCCTTATATTTAGATCTTGGCTTAAAAAAGCGTTAGGCCTAAACGTTGTGGTGATAGTAGGTGGCATCTCTTCCCGTGTCAGTCAAATTTTTGGGTACCTCGCAAAATTTTCACCAGCGACTTTCGCCGTCTATTCTCTCGGCGCCTCTTCCATCTGGGCTACCGCGGCTCCGCAAAATAGTACAAGTGTTATCTTGCCCAATAATGATGGCTTAAATCCAGCCTACGGCAAAATTTTGGAAATTTTTTTTCAAGCGTTTTCATAAAAAAGTAGACGGCGACTTAATAGTGAATAGCATCACCACATTTCTATCCTGCGGGTGTCGTAAAAAGCGACTATGGGTCTTGAGTGTTTCATGTGTATTAAAAGTTTAAGCCACTATAGTCATCTGAAAGGACTTTGAATATTTATCGGACGTGGCGATTGCGCCCGTATTTTTACGGCTGTTATAGCTCTGTCTACCCCGCAAGGGACAAAGACGTGACATGTGTGTGTGTGTGTATGCTCATAAAATCGTCCAAATACTTCCCTGTACTCGTTACGCGTGTTGTAATGCCGTAAGCGGGCGTGAATGTGACACCATCACCCGCCATAGACGATATAATTATTGCCGAAGTGATTAGGGAACGTTGAATAGCGGTGACACGATTTTTTGAAGGCTCCGTTCACTCAAACATTCCACGGTGATGGGGCTAAAGATTCAATTACTATACGAGTAAGGCCGCGGTCCCGAATTTTGCGGTACTTGACGTGGAACCAAGTTTTTACACAGAGCGACTGCCATCTGACATCTGCAACCCGAAGGCTAACCTCGCCCGAATCCTAGGTTAAGTCACATTCAAATATCATCTGAATTCAAAATTTTATTTCAATATGGCTTTCATCACGATGTTTTTCCTTCACCGTAATAGCAGTCGGTAAATGTCCGTGAGTAAAAACACATTGGTACATGGCGGGGATTAGAAAGGTAAGAAAATCTCGACACCAAGGCGACGAATTATTGAATACAATGAACTTCAATGAACGACACCAGAGTTCATTGAATCATTCGTCGCCCCTGTGTCTTAGCTATTCTCCCTTTGTTTCTGAAATAAAGAAAACAAGTATAAAAAGCTCATCTATTAGTCTAATATTCAAATGAGCTGTATCTTCACACTAAGCTTCAGTCAGCGCGTCTGCCAACTCAAGAGATTTGCATATTGTTCGTATCATTACACGTACTACATAGCAACTATTACCATGTGTGCTAGGACGTGTATACGAAATAGAGCGGGGTGGAGGTGGTGAGGTAATAGCGCGGACTATCGAAAGAAAAAAAAATAGTTCGCCTTCGCTCGCGTCTGCATAAATATATATAAAAATATTAAATTAATAATTAATTAGTAAATCCAATACCTAGGTAAACCCATAACGCCATAGAACTGTAAAACTTTCGCCAAGATACTTAGATATGCGAAAAATAATTACCTCCCATACAAATTGACTCAAGTCTAAGAAGGTGCCTATGAACTTAAAGCGTCGCATGTTCGAGCAATGTGTACTCCCCGTCATGACATACGGCGCTGAGGCCTGGACGTTGACTCAGCACACAATCGACCGCTTACAAGTTGCCCAGAGAGCTATGGAGCGAGCGTGCCATGTTGGGCATTTCTCTATGCGATAGAGTGAGAAACACTGAAATACGCAGGAGGACATAGCTAAAGTGATAGTGGGTAGAAAGTGGAAGTGGGCGGGTCACATATGCCGAAGAACGGATGGCAGATGGGGAAAGAAGGTGCTGGAGTGGAGACCAAGAGAGGGACGACGGAACGTGGGAGACAGCCGGCAAGATGGACAGACGACATAATCAAAGTTGGCGGGAAGAACTGGAAGAGAGAAGCCCTTGATCGTCAAAAGTGGAGAACATTGAAGGAGACCTACACTCGGCATTGGGTGGCTATAGGTTGAAGAAGAAGAAGAAGATACAAATTGACTTGGTCGGCTGGTACATTTTATATGGGAGTTCCAAAATTTTTTTCCGATAATTTCGACTTACGTTCTTTGTTGAAAATTGTGCAGTTTCATGGTCTAGTTCACTTCTTAGAATATTCGCAGTTGCCTTACATTCTGCAGAGAGAGTTCGCGCCGATGCCGCCCCGCTCTCTTTCGTGTACACGCCCTTATGAATAATAATCGTGCTTGTGTAGTACAGTGAATCCGCTTCAGCGTTATGAAGCGATCAGTAAAGTAAACACGAAGCTTTCCTGAAAAAGCAAAAATTTGTCGATATAGGTCCCTTTATTCAGTGGTTTAAGTGGTTCACTGAAGCTGAAAATTTTGAATAAAATATATCGACATTACCAAAAAAAAAATCTAAAATTTACTCTACTCTCAAATTTACTCTACTAACAAATTCTCCGCCAAAAAGGTAAAGAAGAGCTTTTTACCGTCTATTAATATTTTAATGATAAGTATGCTTATTTATACAGTTATAAAAATAAAAATTATCATTTGCCAAATGCATTTGACTAGGTAAGCAAAACGTTTTATTTGCTAAGTTATTAGTCAAATGATCTCATCAAATAAACATCCAATTACTGAAATTAAATTGATCCAAATCTGCAAAACGAGTGAATACCTCTAAAACTAAGGTGTTATATTTATAGCCTTATCTTACCTAAACTAGAAGCTATAAAATAAACGAATTAATTATCAGTTTCAATCAATTCAGCATTTCTTATTCCATTCAGAATCGTAAAGCTTACGAGAAAATGCTGTTTAGGAAATGGGCAGTGAAAAGGGATTGATTGATTTAAATCATGATGCTGGCAAATAGCATCATCCTTTTTTTCCCGTGGGTGTCATAAAAGGAGCTCAAATATTGCATGTGTATTAAAATTTTAGGCGATAGGCTGACAACCTGTCACTATAGTGATACACAATGTTTCTGAAACGGCCCTCTTTCAGGGATCAAGAAAAATCCATTGTCAAAAAAATTAAATTTATTTATTTTATTTTTTATTTTTGAGGGTTTGATAATAAAAAATTGTCCTAGATAATAAAAAACATGATTTTTATCAACCCTGGAGTGAAAGAAAAATTAATACCTTCTCTGGAAGCTATTTTCAACATAATATTCTTCTTTAGAACTGTGGGTCAAATCAATTAAAAAATAATTTATTTCCTTTGGTTTTATATAGCGGCGCCGCTTTTTGCTTCATAGCTAATTATTTGTAATTTGGACGACTCGGTGTCCCACACGAAAGGAGAGATTTCTAATCTGAGTCAATTATTAAAGGAACACAGTGCATTTCCTCACAACCAATCCTGTATACGTAAATAAGTACATCATAGTTCGTAAAGGTGCAGCCATGTCATGAGGCAGACTAGAAAGGGCCAGGCACTTTCAACTTTTATGCCAATACTCGTTACGCTTCTACGCAACTTGTCAAAGGGAACAAAGTAAGGCGGAAACGCCGAGTATGCCCTGGGTAGAGCTAGCGTAAAGGCTAGAGAATACAGGGTCGTACAGAACGATAGACTTTCCCGGAAAAGGGGGTTGCACAGGGCAAACTGAACAAGTTTTCCCAAAAACCCAAAGGCAAAGCGTTAAAAAATAATTGGAACTCCTATAAAAACAATAAGCTATCTAAGCAATTTTTCTATGAGAAACCATTTGTTTTACCTATATTGTTTGTGAATAGTTGTCAACTAGCATTTTTATGATTTTGGGGAAAGTTCGTCGCTCGATATCATTCTGTATAATTACCTATCAGCAACACTTCGACTTGAAGGATTATTATACAATGTATCGTATTCGAGAGAGTCAATTATCTACGGCCTGGGAGCGTTATATCTATGGTACGGTCTATATCAATTTAATTAAAATTACCAGTGAATGAATGATACAGGCCATTTTCAATTTGAGACTAAAAACGTTGCGTGCTGAATGACGTACCTACCTACCTCTTTTCTCCGGCCCTAATAAGTAACCTAAACAGTGTATATATGGTAAAATATTCACACAAACACACACACCACACCTTGCGGGGTAGGTAGGCAGTGTACCTACGTTAACAGCCGTAAAAACACGGTCGCTATCGCCATGTCTGACAATCGAAAAAAATGTTTGAAAAATCGAAAAAAAAAACAGAAATACAAAACTAAAACTTGCGAAAAATTCCTGAAACGGGAGACGTGAGACGAGACATAATAGTCTCTTCGGCTTCATACATTTTATATGGAAACGGTTTCGAGCATCGCGGTGTCTCACGTCTAAATATTACGGTGTAGTTTCACACCAAGCTAACATTGTATGTATTGTTGCAGGTAGCTGAGGAGAATCCGCCATGACGTCTCCGGATGTCAGACAAGGTAAGCTGTCAATGGTAAACTGCACGGTGATAGCTTACTCTCACGAGACTGACGCATCATTGACCGTCAGGCGGTATTGCCTCGTGTCATATCATCATTTATTTAAGGGCATTGCCCTTGTCGGTGGAGTATCCGCCAGCTTTCTCTGTACGACGTGACCATTATTTTCTCCTTTCTCCTTTCGTGTCATATATAAGGTGTAAAAATACTAGCTGCAAATATTGATATTGGGTTGATTCAGCCCATGAAATGAAACATCTTTTCCCAAGAAATATAGGTCGACATATGAGAATTTTTTTTGGACCTCCTATACAAATTGGCTTGGTCGGTGTGGTAATTTTGTATAGGAGGCCAAAATTTTTTTTGCAGATTTCAAATTACTTAGGGAAGGTTGTTTAGTTCCATAAGCTGATTCAAGTTTTGCTGAAATTATTTTACACACTGTATAGACTTCGTTCGCATGGTGTTGGTTTTCAGTTCGAGTTTTTATGTTTTACGTAATTTTCTTTTGCTAGACCACAGGCAACTAAAAACCGCAAAAACTTGCAGCAAGTATGGTAACCGCCCGAGTTTAATGAATAGTATAACTAAAAGATCTTGTATTGTAACTTACATCTGATATTACCGTAGACATTTTGGTTACAAGTGCTACACCGTAGACTGTAGTAGCAAGTTATTATTATGACTATCAATATAAGTAAACAGTATAAAATTACAAGCGCGTCGCACAGCGGCTGCTCATTTTCCCGTGGGAATAAGATGTTTTCCCGGCGACTACTATACATGCAAACCTTCCTCTTGAACCACTCTATGTATTAAAAATACTGCATTAAAATCCATTGCGTCGTTTTAAAGATTTAAGCATACATACATAGGGAAAGACGCGAAAAGCGACTTTGCTTTGTTCTATACATGGTGTAAAAAATGAATATAGGCATAGACTAGTTCATTATCTTGAACCTTCCATACAAAATTACCGACTGATCAAGTCAATTTGTATGGGAGGTCTAAAAATTTTTCTCATTTCGACTTATGTTTCTTGGGGAAAGTTCTTCAGTTTCATGAGCTGGTTCACCCCTTAAAATATATCCAGCTAATTCTTTTACACTCTGTGCAGTGAATGTGGCATTTTGCGTTTCTTTTTGGATTCTGTCATGGAGAAAATTATCTGAAGGTATCGATCTCACCATGTTTGTTATCATTATGAATATGGAGGCGCGAACTTGTAATATATGTCAAGGATTATCAGCATAAGCTTGCTCGCAGGATTACGTCGGAAACTATTGTTATGATGAATTGGCTTATGCCTATACGGCGATTTGCACACTTAACGCACGACGGAGCGCTAACATATCACAGCAGTCTGTCAGATCCGTACTAGAAACGTCACTCCCCATACTAAAACCGCACTCGTCGGACGGCGCTGCGATAGCGCTGCGTCGACAGCGGTTGAGCAGTTGAGTAGTATGAGGAGTGACATTTCTAGTATGGATCTGACAGATCGCTGCGATGTTTTATTTTAGCGCTTCGTCGTGCGTTAAGTGTGCGATCCGCTTTATGCCTATTATCTATAGTCAAAGGTATTTAATCTGTTGTTGGGATTTCCCATACGATGATATTTACATACATACATACATACATATATCACGCCTTTATCCCTTGCGGGGTAGGCAGAGCGTTAACAGCCGTAAGAATACGGTCGCTATCGCCACGTCTGACATTTTTGATATTATATACATGATATACATGATATTTAGGTATTTCTAAAAGCAGGTAGCGCATATTATATGGGAGAAAATGAAATTAACGTAAAAAGGGCATTGCCATTCTTTTAAGCTTAGAGTATACAGGACTTAATTTGTCGTCAGCAGTATTGGAACCTGTGACTTGGCTATTCGTTTTTTCTTTTTTCTCTTTCAAAATTTTGCAGGCCACGATTGAGCCGCAGTAGTCCAAATGGTAGAGGCGTCACTAGTATTGAAACAGAAAGTCGCCAGTTTGAATCATGTCTGCGGTAGAAAAATGTACCTACTCTATAAAATTATGATGTACCTACCTACTTACGACTCAACACCACATGTGAAAAATAAACGCTGAAATATGTACATTTAATGATGGCTTGGTAATGGATGGGTGATGGCGCAGTAAGCTGTGACCTAAGCTTATCGATATCCTGATCTTAATAAGATTATTCTGTGATAGATTTAGTGCCGAGAATGGAAATTGATATCGACTTTTACTAACCGCAATAAATTTTCCCATTTCAATAAGAAACTGCATTTAACGACCAAGGTCAGACACTAGTAGAATATTTTTATCGATGCAGTCACGGGTCAGTACCTACTGTACCTGTCATTAGAAAAAAATCGCTATTTTAGCGCATCAGTGTTAGATGCAAGAAACTTTCCCAGTAGGTATAAAAAATTAGAAACGGAAAAATTTTGACAGTTAGGTTCCATTGGGTCGTTGGACGACTCGCTGTGCCACAAGAAAAGAGAAGAGCGGCTTTAGTATGAGGATTGATATTTCTATAGTATGGATCTATCAGACCGCTGCGTTATCTTACCGCTACATTGTGCGTTAAACGTAAAAAGGCCTTAAATGTGTTCATAACATTTTTGTTTACAACCTTTATAACGTTTTTATTAAACGCCGTTTGGTGTCGTTATTAAAGTCGTAATAATAATTGTTACCTGGTTCGTTTACGACGATCTGTAGCTATAAACGTAGCTGTAAACGTGTTGGAGCTGCGCTTTATACAAACTCATCATTTCCTCGGCTATTTTTGCGTGTTTGCCATTCGAAAAACCTAAAAATATATACATACAACCATAAAATCACGCATCTTTCCCAAAGGGTTAGGCAGAAAGTTTTACTTTCTACGATCCTGACACATCTCTTTCGCTTACTCAGATTCATCAACTTATTCATACATTAAAATGACTTTAATGGGCCGTGTGATGCCGGCTTAGAATAGCATCACCCCACATCCTTCTTGCGGGTGTCGTAAGAGGCGACTAAGGGACTCGAGGGTATTGGTGTATTACAATTTTTAGGCGACAGGCTAACAACCTGTCACTATAGTGATACACATGTTTTCTGAAACAACCTTGGAAAACAATCCTCAAAAATGTCAAAAGTGGCGATAGCGACCGTATTCTTACGGCCGTTGACGCTCTGCCTACCCTGCAAGGGATAAAGGCGTGATATATGTATGTATGTATGTATGCATGTAAATGACTTTAAATATTTGTTAGAAGTAGGAAAAACGACTTTTTACTGCCGCCGGGTATAAAATAAGGGATAAAAGCGTACTTTGAATCTGCAAAATGATGCAGCGTGCATGTAGCTTTGAATAATGGGTTTTACCCGCAGGTTTTGCCATATCCTGTATCCCACTGAAGTAAGAATTTATATCATACGTGAAAAATATATGACAAATAAACAACAAAACGTTCGGGCTTATAATTTTAAAACAGTTTATATGCAATGATCTTATCTTGTTATTAGCGGTTTTACGTAAGAACTCAGATTATATTTAAGCCATACGAACACGTAGGTAGGTTTTGAGTCTTTCTTATCGTACCGAGGCGTACAACGACCCAATTAACCATAGTGTCAGAATTTTTTACCGCCTTCTACAAGTAGCAGGCACCGGGACCTACGGCTTAACGTGCCATCCGAAACACACAACACGCGGACATAAGTAGAAGGTATGACAGCACCACCAACATAAATATTGACGAAAATATAAGACGGGGAAATGCTTTTCCGCAGCACTATATTTTCTTATATCCTAGTTATTTCTCCATAATATTTTGGGGGAGAATACCTTCGAAAACAAATAAATAACCAAGAAGAATAGCATTCCCCAAATCCACAATGAAATAATTAATCTTGAGGGAGAAAATGTACGTATGGTATGTTTTGGCTGGGGTACTTTGTTATGATGAGAATAGCTGTCTCTACTATTGTAATTTCGATGAAAAATAAAGTATCACTATCAATACGTCGTTTAAAATGCAGTAGATTTTTGCGTTTTTCTGTCTGTCTGTCATGGACACCGTAAACTCCTTATAAACGAATTTAGGAGCATTTTTTGAAATCATGTTTAAGACATGCAAAGATAATAAACTAAACAGTGTTCCGCCTTCAATTTCGATGGCCTCAAAAGTTTTTATTTTATTTATTTTAGGTACATAAATGGCACAAATAAAAAACATCTCGACAAACTGTTGATCGGTTTGTTGGCGATCTATTTGCTCAACATATATACTAAAGCATAACTTATGTACCTGCCTTAATATTAAACCTAACTTACAAGTATTGATACATTTTAACAAAATCATAAATATTGCTAAACTTATACATGCCTTCTAAGGTAGATCGCACACTTATCGCACGACGGACCGCTATAATATCGCAGCGTTCTGTCAGATCCATGTCAATCCCCATACTAAATCCGCTCAACCGCTGTCGACGCAGCGTCGTCCGTCGAGTGCGGTTTTAGTATTGGGAGTGACGTTTCTAGTAGATCTAACAGAACCCTACGATATTTTAGCGGTTCGTCGTGCATTAAGTGTGCGATGCGCCTAAGTAATTTTTTAATTTGTTTTTGAAACAGCTTTAGTTACTTTACTCTCCGTTCTTAGCCAATCTATACCGAAAATTATATCAGTAGGGTACCATATTTCTTGGTTCTCCCTCTATAATAATTAACGCTTCGTGGTTGCACAGGTTTTCTTTCTCGCATCCTTCCGGTGTCCAGTGCCCACTGCTGATCATAGCCCCCCGGTCGAGAGGAAATTGCCGTAATAACCACGTTTAGCAGACGGATTGAGTTGCATTTAATAGATTATAATATATATAGGAGATAGTTGGTAAACATTGTATGGGTGTCTTACGGTGTCAAACAACGAAAGTATGATAATAGTATGTGTATGATAAATAGTAATTATATTTTTAGCAACATATATCATTGATCACTTGACTAATTCTTATTGTTTTAATAATTAAATCATGATAAGATTTTTTAGTACCATGTTATTGTCCAAAACGTCATGATCAATGACTTTATTAAATAATTGTCTAATACGTCGCTTAATAAAAGCGGATAGATGTTGAAAAATCATTTTATAAATAATAGATTATAAGTATCATAAATTAAGATGGATTGGAAATAGTTTTGTAAAACTTCCGGTACAATAATTGCTAGTGCCGCGTGGTTGCAAAATAACCATAGTTCATTGTCTTAAATCAAGCTAGTAAAATGTAAATCGCTATTGATAATTCATGTAATGAATTATAGATCGTAAATATACTACTTTTAGATTAATAAGAAACAGTCTTCAAATATTGTAATAACTTCCGTTTGAAACGAATGTTCTGATTGGTTGGCGCTCTGGCACATGGTGATTTCTGATTGGTTGGCCAATGGCCAGCGAGAGATCGGGTATAAAAGACCTGACCGTCTGTTCAGAGATCACTTTTGGTGAGAACGCCGAGTGGACAGCACTGTTCCCAAGTAACAAGTTAAGTACTATCGTTTTATATTGTATTTATGTGTAATTAATTGCTGAAACTAGTTTCTATAATTAGGCTTCAGCTCTTTTATAATAAATATTACTGAATATTGCTATGTTTCATTGTATTGTGGAAAAACTGTAAAAAATGTACTGTAAGAGGAGTTTCTTAGCCAGGTTCTTCTCCTTCTTAGCATATTGCTGAACCTGGCGAACATATTGGTATATTCATGTGAGGTTTGACTAACATATGATTTAATAAAATCAGTATGTTCTTATTTTGTCTGTTTCAATTAATAAACTACTACCCTTCCAAATAAATGGTTTGCATTTCAGATTGATTAATTAATTAATTAAGTAAAGGTAACATTCTTGAGATCTTAAACAAGTAAAGCTAGATCCTGATATTTAAATAAAATAACTCTAATATATTTCAAAGCTTTATTTACACAAGTAGCTTTTGCTTACACATATAGCTTTTCAGTCAAACATAATTAATACATTAGTATAGCCATTAAATAACCCTGTAAATCTAACATCAGAAGTGGGATTGTACCTAGCAACACGATAACATTTTTATATTTTTTTTCCCTGAATTTCAGGATGGATGTATCTCAGCTGCAAGAGCTACTAAAGGCGATAAAGGATGCACTTTCGAGTCCTGCACCCCGAAAAGATGAAGACGTTGCGCTGCCAATTTTCGACCCAACTACAAGCGACTGTGACGCTGAGTCCTGGTGCAAGAACATCGAGACTCTTCAGACAGAATTCAAGTGGAGCAGCGTCGCAACCGTAGCAAAGGCAGGTAAGGCCCTTAAAGGGTCTGCATTATTATGGTTCGAAACTTGGAATCCCGCGGAAGGCCGTAGCTGGGCAAATTTTCGGGCAGAATTAACCTCTCTGTATCCTGAAAAGAAAAACTTATCAGAAAAACTTCAAAAAGCGGTTCTTTATAATTCTGATACGGCTGATTCTTACTGTGAATATGCAAGAGAAAAAATTAGGCTGTTGAAAATTACAAAGATAACTTTTTCTGAAGCACAGTTAGTAGAACTTATTTGCGGCGGCATTCTTGATGCTAATGTTCGAATGGCATCTTTTAACAGTAATGTCAAAACTACCTCCGAACTTATTGTGCTCTTTTCATCATACACTAAATCTAGAAAAAGACCTTTAGAGCAATCAGGAAAGGAGTTCAGAAATCCCGGTCCAAGCTTTTCAAAACGTACAAGAGTAGACAATCGTAGTAATAACATTACATGTTTTAGCTGCGGTTTACCAGGGCATAACAAATTTCAATGTCAAAAAAAACTTACCGTACAACAAACAATCCAGCCAGAGTCACGAGAACAAAGATCGGGTGAATTTGTTAAAAAATACTGCTCTTTCTGTAAAAGGCCTGGCCACACGGACTTGGAATGCAGATTCAAACCAAAATCTAATAATGAGAACAATGCTTCAAAACAAACAAATAACGAGGTAAATTTTTTAGAAAATCCGATTTCAAATTAACACCAGTAACTATTCTCGATACAAGCATTGATTCACTATTGGATGGCGGTGCTGATTGTAGCCTTATCAAAGAGAGTATAGCGAAGCGTTTAGGATGTCCTCTAGTTTCTCATTTTACGCAAATTAGTGGGTTAGGGGGAGGTATTCTAGATGTTTCTGCTAAAATTACTGTACCCGTCAGATTTGATGACTTGTGTATAGAATTGGATATATTTGTAGTAAAAGACAATTGTTGTCGGTACGATCTTCTTATAGGAAGAAATGCTGTTCAGTTTCCTGATCTCGAAATTGTGACTGATGTTTTTGGATCACGTCTAGTTCGAAAACATTCTAATCCTTCAAATTTAGAAATAAATTTTGCGGGTGAAATCAGTGTTTTTGACAAATTATCTGAACTTTCGGTTACAGTAGCACATCTAGACGATAATTTACAAGGAAAAATTAAAGCCATTTTTCAAAAATATCCTTCAGTTCTCGATACAGTAGGTAATGTTAAAACCGGCGAACTGAAAATTAAACTTAAAAAAGACGACATAGTTTATTATAGACCATATCGTTTGGCTCCAATCGAGAGGGAGAAGGTAAAGAAAATCATTCAAGATTTGTTACAAGATGGAATTATAAAAGAAAGTAACTCCCCTTTTGCCAGCCCCATGATTTTAGTTAAGAAAAGTGATGGAACTGACAGAATGTGTATTGACTACAGAGCATTGAATAAGCTTATTGAAAGAGATAGATACCCTCTTCCTCTCATTGAAGACCAAATCGATAAACTCGGACAATCAAAGTATTACATTTCGTTGGATATGAAAAATGGCTTCTATCAAATTCCTGTTTCTGACGAGTCCACTAAATACACGGCTTTTATCACACCTGACGGACATTTTGAATTCCAAAAAATGCCTTTTGGAATTTGTAATGGACCGTCAGTGTTTCAAAGGGCAATTACCAAGGCAGTAGATCATTTAAAGTTTTTGCTGGTCTACATGGACGATATTCTTATTCCATTTGATACCATTGAACAGGGGCTGAGTTATTTGGAGCAAACTATTTCGGCACTTTGCACTGCAGGTTTTACAGTAAACTTAAAAAAATGCAGATTCTTTGTCGAAAGTATAGAATATCTGGGTAGGCATATTTCAAAAGAGGGCGTTAGGCCAAGTGAGAGTAAGGTCAGGGCTTTGGCAAACTCCCCAATTCCTAAAAATATCAAACAAGTCCGGCAATTTATGGGTCTTGCCAGCTATTTTAGAAAGTTTGTACCAGATTTTGCTTCACGAACTGCTTGCATTACAAAATTGACAAAAAATAATCAAAGATGGGAATGGGGACCTGAACAAGAATCTGCTAGGAAATATGTAATAGACCATTTAACTTCTCAACCCTTATTAACTATTTTTGATCCTACTCTTCCTACAGAGCTCCATACAGATGCTAGTTCAATAGGATACGGAGCAATCCTATTACAGAAGAGTAATGGTAAAAATAAAGTTGTCGCGTATTACAGCAAAAGAACTAGCCCTGCAGAATCCAGGTACTGTTCATATGATTTAGAAACCTTGGCTATCTATAACGCTTTGAAACATTTTCGTGTTTACCTTCTTGGGCTTAAATTTAGAATTGTCACGGATTGCAACGCTATAAAATCAACAATGACAAAAAAAGATCTATCACCAAGAGTAGCTCGCTGGTGGACGTTAATGCAAGACTTTAATTTTGAAATAGAATACAAGAAAGGTAAATTCATTAGCCATGTTGATTTTCTTAGTCGAAACCCAGTCGAATTGCCAAAAACAAATAGAACTTGTCCATTGCCTCAAGTTAACTTCATTGAAATCGAAAATGACAATAGCTCGCGATCGTGGCTGAAAATTGCTCAAGATAGTGATTCGGAGACACAAAACTTAATGACTCTGTTAGCAGCTGGTGAAATAGACCCAAATAGATATTTGATAAAGAATAATTTACTTCATTACAAAGCAGATGCTAATGCGGAGCCGAAATTATTTGTGCCAAAGGGATATAGGTTGAGCCTTTTAAGGCTGTTTCACGACGAAAACTGTCATGTGGGGTTCGATAAGGTTTTACATAAAATGAGACAATACTTTTGGTTTCCTGGGATGGCAGCTTTTGTGAAAAAATACATTTTTCATTGCCTGATTTGTGTAAAAAATAAAATTCATTCTGGTCCAAAACAAGGTTATCTTCACCCGATTGATAAAACTGCGCTTCCATTCCATACTATACATTTGGATTGCACCGGTCCATTTACGACAACTAGCGAAGGATACAAACACATTTTGATAATAGTAGATGGTTTCACAAAATTTTGTCTACTGAAACCTTTAAAAACATTAAATGCTGAGGAGTTAGTTCCCATTATCAGAGAAACTATTACCTTGTTTGGTACTCCTTCTTTGGCTGTCAGTGACCGAGGCACTAATTTTAGTTCTAATCAAATTCAGTCCTTATTTAGAGAATTAAATATCGAACACCACATGATAGCAACCGGCACACCGAGAAGTAACGGTCAAGTAGAGAGATATGTAGCAACAGTGACTAATATGTTAAGCACCATGTGTAATGAATCGTCAGATTGGCCGAACGGACTGTGGAAAGTTCAGCAGTCTATAAACACCACAGTTCAAAAATCCACAGGTTTTTCTCCCTTGCGATTGCTTATAGGCGTCGAAGCAAATATACCCTGTATTCAAATTCGGCTAAATGACGTTCTCGATACTGATAGTTCGGACTCCCAAATCGATGTGCGGGCTGACAGAGAACTTGCCAAACAAAGATTATTAGCTATTGCAGAGAAATTTAAAACACGTTTTGATTCAATGAGACGAAATAATAAAACATTTAATGTAGGTGATTTAGTCTATGTCAATCAAAATCATCGACGCAATGACAAATTAAAAAATAAATTTAAAGGACCATATGAAATTTCTAATCTTCTGCCAAATGATCGATTTGCTCTAAAGGGTTTAGGTAACTTGAGAGACATCACTGTAGCAAAAGAAAAATTACGTTTCTGGCCGGGAGAATGGGTCGAAGAAAATATTGTTGTGGAAGATGCCATTAATCATTAGGTACGAGTATAATTTATATGTTGATTCTGCATTAATAGGTTTAATATATTACCGTAGCACTAAAGCAATCCAATGTAAATATTTTGAAGTTGATTTATATAAGATTTTTGTAAGGACTGTAAACTATTTTTGCAGCAATATTACTATTATATTAGTAACATTTGATTACCACTCAATGAAATTAACAAGATGAGATTTTTAAAGTGATTTACCTTTACAGAATATTGATCACTTCAGTTGCTTATCCGGAGTCGTAGGCTGTTTCTTATTGTCTCACCTTTGGTGGACCAAAGCTATGCGGCGAGGAACGATTTGCACTGCTTGTGGTAGTATAACGTTAAGGTGTTAAGATATCCGCTAGTCGCCCACATCAAAAAAAAAAAAAGATTAAGTCACAACTGACTACAAACAACTTTACTGACAATCAACTTAAGGGGTCATCCGCTGGTCGACCAAATGCTAGCTGCTAATCGTCTCACTGGCAGCGGGTGGTTGTGATTAGCATTGGGAAGTGGCATTTGGTAACCCTTAACAGAAATTACTATGACGGAGGATCCGCTGGCCGACCAGGTACTTGCTGCTAATCATCTCACTTGCAGCGGGTGGTAGTGGTTAGCATTGTGAATAGGTACCTGGTAATCCTCGCAGACTCATGATATTGGTGTTGGTCTTGACTAAGTGGTGAAGAAAGAAATGAACTATAATAATTTCAAGTTTTTTTTTTTTTTTTCAAGTTTTTGCTGCAAAGATAATTAAAATTTGTTTTACACCATTTCTTGTTCAACCTACAGAGTTTCGAGTACTTCGTGGACGAAGTACCGTCAGTCTGGCCGTAATAGATTATAATATATATAGGAGATAGTTGGTAAACATTGTATGGGTGTCTTACGGTGTCAAACAACGAAAGTATGATAATAGTATGTGTATGATAAATAGTAATTATATTTTTAGCAACATATATCATTGATCACTTGACTAATTCTTATTGTTTTAATAATTAAATCATGATAAGATTTTTTAGTACCATGTTATTGTCCAAAACGTCATGATCAATGACTTTATTAAATAATTGTCTAATACGTCGCTTAATAAAAGCGGATAGATGTTGAAAAATCATTTTATAAATAATAGATTATAAGTATCATAAATTAAGATGGATTGGAAATAGTTTTGTAAAACTTCCGGTACAATAATTGCTAGTGCCGCGTGGTTGCAAAATAACCATAGTTCATTGTCTTAAATCAAGCTAGTAAAATGTAAATCGCTATTGATAATTCATGTAATGAATTATAGATCGTAAATATACTACTTTTAGATTAATAAGAAACAGTCTTCAAATATTGTAATAACTTCCGTTTGAAACGAATGTTCTGATTGGTTGGCGCTCTGGCACATGGTGATTTCTGATTGGTTGGCCAATGGCCAGCGAGAGATCGGGTATAAAAGACCTGACCGTCTGTTCAGAGATCACTTTTGGTGAGAACGCCGAGTGGACAGCACTGTTCCCAAGTAACAAGTTAAGTACTATCGTTTTATATTGTATTTATGTGTAATTAATTGCTGAAACTAGTTTCTATAATTAGGCTTCAGCTCTTTTATAATAAATATTACTGAATATTGCTATGTTTCATTGTATTGTGGAAAAACTGTAAAAAATGTACTGTAAGAGGAGTTTCTTAGCCAGGTTCTTCTCCTTCTTAGCATATTGCTGAACCTGGCGAACATATTGGTATATTCATGTGAGGTTTGACTAACATATGATTTAATAAAATCAGTATGTTCTTATTTTGTCTGTTTCAATTAATAAACTACTACCCTTCCAAATAAATGGTTTGCATTTCAGATTGATTAATTAATTAATTAAGTAAAGGTAACATTCTTGAGATCTTAAACAAGTAAAGCTAGATCCTGATATTTAAATAAAATAACTCTAATATATTTCAAAGCTTTATTTACACAAGTAGCTTTTGCTTACACATATAGCTTTTCAGTCAAACATAATTAATACATTAGTATAGCCATTAAATAACCCTGTAAATCTAACACATTCATATGGAAGGCTGCTTCCCGTTCCCTGCGGGAATTTTTCCCTTAGTCGCTTTGTTCAACACCCACGGGCAGAATTGGGGTAATGCAATTGTCACGCCGGTGTCACATAGCTATTCTATTTCACACAGGGCAAATTTTTAGTCAGTACATACGCTTTGTATGGTGATTCTACTCATGATTCTGAACAACTGTTCCTATGGGACCTGCGAAATTGCAATAAAAATATTGGGTGTTCCATAGAAAAAAAATATACTTACTTACTCAGCAAAAATTAATGGAACACCCAAATTTTTTATGCTATATCGCAGGTGGCTCCATAGTAAAAGTTGTTCAGAATCATGAGTAGAAAGTGTTTCTACCTACTAGAAAGTAGCATGCGCGGTAAGCCAACTTGCGCCTTTCACCGACCGGCGCGATTCGCCAACAGAACACCGTACAAAGTATGTCAGTATCCTTGCCATACCCGTTCTCTGTCGGGGTCGGCTACCTAACCTAGGGGATTTGACGTGGAACCAAGTTTTTACACAGAGCGACTGTCATCTGACCTCCGCAACCCGAAGGCTAACCTGGTCCGAATCCTAGGTTAAGTCACATTCAAATATTATCTTAATTCAGATTTTATTTGAATGTGGGTTTCATCACGATGTTATTCCTTCACCGTTAGGGCAGTCGGTAAATATACGTGAGTAACAACACATTGGTACATGGCGGGGATCGAACTCGGGTCTCACGATTGTAAGACCGGTGTCCTAATCACTTGGCCACCGACGCTCCTAAGTATGTGTACTGACTAAAAATATAACCCAGTATAGCGGTAAGACAGGAATGCAGGTACATACGTTTCCATTCGCTGTATAATTGAGTTTCCTACCCGCACCTGGGTTTTTCCGCGCGGATCGAGGTCACGACATCGCCGTGTGGTCTACTGTACCTACAAGTAACTTAACACCGAACATCCACTTGATATAATGTACAGACGTCAGCTTTATGTAGTGCGTAAATCCATTTCGTTATTGGCTGTCGTTGCTAAAGCGAATCCCACATTGCACCGGACCCCGCTCCGTGATCCGGTTAGAGAAAGAATTGTAAAAATTGGTCGTAACATTTGGAATAGGCATGATGACCGGAAGGTCAATTGAGCAACTTTTTAAAACGATATTTTGTATAAAAATACAAAGAGATGTCAGTCTTTCTAGTTTCGATGGCGTAAAAACACTTAGTATTATATTACTTGTCTGTTAATTAATCCAAACTTTGAATATTTCGAGAACCTATAAATAGAGTATGTAGTGTTTTGGGACAATAGTTTTAAGCATACAAGTTCTGTATTTTTTTAATGACCCAGTCATCTAGCGAATTGTGTGGAAAAGTCGGGTAGTAATCACAAACTGACCGCATATACGTACGGGGCTCCTACGCGAGTGACATGCGACATTCCGCCGCATTGCTTAGCAACCGCATCCGAATTCCGTCGCCCTGGATACCGGAGTTATGTCCAGTACCAGTGTGAGATCCGTCTTAGGTATCTACAGTACCTCAAGTTACTCCTTCTAATTCTTAGGACTGTATAAAAACCAATCAATATGTAGGTACGCATTGGTCGCTTGTCATGTACGCAGTATCGCAGCGTCGTCCGTCGAGTGCGGTTTTAGTATGGAGAGGGACGTTTCTAGTATGGATCTGATAGACCACTGCGATACTTTAGCGGTCCATCGTGCGTTAAGTGTGCGATCCGCCGAACAGTAACCCGATAAAGGAGTTTGAGTATGTACCGAAAATAAGCCTTGGGTTGGTTAAATACTAGGAACTGTTGTTCTAAAGATTGCCATAAAGAATACTCTCACCTTCTTTAAACAGCAGTATGAACGTTTCAAAAAGAAATAATTTTCGCATTTCCCGGTACCTCGTCTAAAAAATGACCCAAGCACGTTATTTATGTACTCTTTATGAAAAGGTAAAAGGTTTTTCTAACCCTTTTATCCCATCACCTGCTACAAATGCACAACAGCCAATCACTTGCTCGCTTAGCTGGCTGTGACGTCATTATTCAACTTTGACGTCATACGTCAGTCTTGTTTTTGCTATTTTGTTTACCTTTTCATTTTCTTTAATAAAATTATCCTATGTAAATTTTTCATATAGAACACCGGATTGATAAGAGATAATATAAATCATATTATCATAAGTTTATAATAATTTCTAGTAGTCATGCCATATACCGCGTGATGCCGGCTTAGAATAGCATCACTCTATTTCTGCCTGGGGATTTCATAAAAAGAGACTAAAGAAGATCCAGGGAATGGGCAGCAGCATTCCCTGTGAAGAACTAAAAAAATAGGTACTGCGCTCGCCAATCCGTATGGACATGTTGCTTGAAACTATCAGTATGGAATTTGGTAACAGACGTAACATCATCATTCTCCTTGCCTTATCCCGTTCTCTGTCGGGGTCGGCTAGGTACCTAACCTAGGAGATTTAACGTGGAACCAAGTTTTTCACAGAGCGACTGTCATCTGACCTACAACCCGAAGGCTAACGTGGACCGAATTCTAGGTTAAGTTCAGTCATATTGAACATACAGAATGTTTGTTTCATCGCGATGTTTTTCCGTTACCGTAAGAGCAGTTCATAAATGTACGTGAGTAAAAACACATTGGTGCGGGATCGAACTCGAGTCTCACGATTGTAAGACCGTTGTCCTAACCACTAGGCCACCGACGCTCTGTAACAGACATACCAAAAGACGAAAACAACGTGTGTAATTAAAAAGTAAAAACACATTAATTTCAGCCAGTAAACGATTCAATTTATCCTAAAAAAACATCTAGCTAAATTGTAAAACAAAAGAAATTTTATTACCAAACTCATCATTGCTTTTAGCCGGCAATATATAGGATATTCTTAACTACTTTTGTACTTTCTATTGTTATTCCAGACATAAAAATTAAAGAAAAGAATTATGTTTACGTAATTAAAAGAATAAAAATACCTTGGTACTCACCTACGTTAATTCCAGCCAGCATGTGTATGATTCTATTTATCCTAAAAACATCATCCAAGTGTGAGTCAGTCCAGCGCACGAAGGGTTCCACACTATTACGATAAAGAAAGGCATAAAATTACGTTTATTGTAAGGTCGCTTGCCTTTCACAAACATTAATTTAAGTTTTTTTGTACTTGTTATTTGAGCCTTTTTGTGTTTGCTATTGCAGTAGGATTTATTGTATGCTCTGTGACAATTTTAACTGCCTAAAACATGACCCCTCATGAGATACAGCCTCTGAACTATCATGGACAAAATCGTGCGAAAAAATTATACCTGTTTTGTATAGCAACCCCCTAAATTTTCGTTATATTCGAGTTTTTTTTATTAGGTATGTAACTCTTCATCTGTGAATATTTTATCACACGTAATATTACGGTTATTGAAACATATAAACAGATAGACACAAAGTCTCCGTAATAGGATCATGTTAATTGACCCTCTGTGTACAGAACCCTAAAACATGTGCTTTGGTAGATCGTAAAACAAAAGAGTTTTCATTACGAAACTCATTGCTTCCAGCCAGCCATTTTCTATCACAAAATAATGGCCGGTATTGAAACCCGTTGAAATGAGTCTTTCATTGATTCGCTAATAGCTGAGCATAAATCTAGCGAAGTACAAGAATACAACACTGTTTTACAACCCGGATGTAGAACTCTCGTAAAAAGCTTCCTTTCGAAAGTGTTATTATTGTTATAGATACTGTAAATGGGCAATGAGTTACAAAACTGTTATGGTTACGCTGCATTGTTTGCTATTTTATACACTATTCCGTGTGATGCCGGCTTAGAATAGCATCACTCCACATCCTTCCCGCGGGTGTAGTAAGAGGCGACTAAGGGACTCGAGAGTATTAGTGTATTACAATTTTTAGGCGACAGGCTGACAACCTATCACTATAGTGATACACATGTTTTCTGAAACTACCTTGGAAAACAATCCTCAAAAATGTCAGACGTGGCGATAGCGACCGTATTCTTATGGCCGTTAACGCTCTGCCTACCCTGCAAGGGATAAAGGCGTGATATATGTATGTGTGTATGTACTTTGCTATAGTCAGATTATCTTAATTTTCCGTAATTTATAATTATGAAAATAATTACTTCAATTTAATTTAATATTAAAGTTCGAAGTTAATATAAGAAAAGTCGAGTTCATTTAAGAAAATATGCTAAAATTCTATGCTTTGCTTTTCTAGTTTTAATAACGAATGTATTTTATTATACTTTTAGTTTGTTAATTAAAATAAATGCTGATGAGAACGAGCACTTAGTGTTATGGCACTCTATACAAGCTTTTTAACATAAACTGGTTGCTGGATAATAGGATACGAGTATTAAATTCATCAACAATTCAAAGTTAGATCTGAATTATTAAAGAGCACCCAACATAGTTGATTAAATTAAGATTTTAAAACCAAAAAAATCTCAATTTCGCTGCAAGAGTTGAAACAAATCACAATCGAAACAAATCGAAATTGAAACAAATCATAAAAATACTACTCAATAGTGTCCAAGTCGTCAAGCGGATCGCACACTTAACGCACGACGGAGCACTAAAACATCGCAGCGGTCTGTCAGATTCATACTAGAAATCTCAATCCCCATACTAAAACCGCCCAACCGCTGTCAACGCAGCGCTATCGCAGCGTCGTCCGTCGAGTGCGGTTTTAGTTATGGGGAGTGCCGTTTCTGGTATAGATCTGACAGATCACTGCGATATTTCAGCACTCCGTCGCGCGTTAAATGTGCGATCCGCCTAAACGTTTGATACTTCGTAAAATAAGTATTACTGTTCTGTATTTTTGCATATTCTTTAGTTACGTATGTACACATGATTGATTGATAAAGTACGCCCACACGTCGTATGCGTTCGTCTATTCTTAGGCATTCTCTCATGCAACCGTACAATGCATGACGACGTTCGTAGATATCGACTGCTGACGTACCTAAACCCATCCAAATGCACTTTATGGCAGATTCAGACGTCCGCATCAGCTAATATACAGGGTGTAAGAGACGGTGTAACGAAAACTTTGCAGGCGTGATCAGACCATGAAACTGAACAACTTTTTCTTTGGTAAATGATAAAAATGTTTTTTATTTCCCATACCAAGTCAGTCTTCTGATCGGGAATTTTGTATGAAGGGTCGGAATTTTTTTTTGTTTCCCAACATAGCCCCCATAGAAAAAGCTGTTCAGTTTCATGGTCACGCCTGCAAAGTTTTCGTTACACCGCCTCTTAAATCCTGTATTATCATCACGCCGAGTCTTCGCCCTAGCTGCTAACAGTTTTTCCGTGGGAATAAGACGTTTTCCCAGTCTGATGAACACTAATAAACCATTCTCTTGAATCAATACATGCATTAAAAACCATTGCGTCAACGTTACATTAGGTGATAGGTGGTCAGACTGTCGCCAGAAATTATAATACACTTTAAACCCTCGAGCCACTAATTCGCACACACACACACACACACACAAATCACGCTTTTATCCCTTGCGGGGTAGGCAGAGCGTTAACAATCGTAAAAGTACGGTCGTTATCGCCACGTATGACAAGTACCTATTGAGGGCCCTTTCAGATGATTCGTGTATCACTGTAGTGACAGGTTGTCAACCTATCGCCAAAAATTGTAATACACTTTAAACCCTCGAGCCACTAAGTCGCCTCTTACGACACCGGCATAAAAGAAATGGGGTGATGCTATTCTAAGCCGACATCACGCGGCATTCTGTTCTTGACTATGAGTATTCTTTGTGTGTGTTCTGTGAGTAAATTTGCTCATTTTCCTACATCATTACATATTGATTTGCTTCACATTTCCAAGTTAAAAAGGAAACACTTTGCTCAATATAATTTTCCGGATATTGATCTTTGGAACTCTGGCTTTTGGTAAATTGATTTAGGTTCAGAATATATACTGAATCTTTGAGATAAATTTATAATGTGATAGAGTTCACGCATATCTATCATAGAACTGAACAACTTTCACCTAGGAAATATGTCATAATAGGTACAACAACAAAAATTTACCAAAGAAGATAAAAATAAAATGTTTGTATGTAGGTTTATATATTGATGTTGTTATGTTTTAATGTGAGCAATTAAGTGTTTCTGTCCGTCTGTCTGTTTCCAGAAAATATATTTTCTAAATAAAAGTTGTTAATTTGTATTATCTGAATTCTATTAGCAGTATTCGGACAGCTATCACTTACAGAGTCTAAGGACTGAGCACGGATGTCAACATCGCGAGCGCACGACTCTGCTGAGCATGATAATTCACTGAATCCAAAATACGTCTCTAAATGCTTAAAAGTAAAAGGAATTCTCGCTTGAATGACATTTTGTTTCATAAGAAAATCGAGTTTCAAGAACTCATCCGGGGGCACGTTCGTGCCTCAGCTAAGACGAGACAAGCGAAGTGCGATGGCACACCAAACTTTTCTGAAAGTGTTTCTTTGAACAACTTCAACTGCCAAAACAATCTATTGTTGGACATAGCCCTCCCTCAATTGGGGATATTTTCTGTACTCCCCACATTTGGCAAGCGGACTGGCGATTTTATTGCAAGCTATTGTATTTAAAGGGAACACTGACTTATTCCCTAGATTCGCCCTTTGGGCGCCTTTTACTTCATCCATGTGTATGCAATTTTCGAAATTCTAAATGACCAAGCAAACGCGTGGAGATTCCGAAGCTCGAGATCTGATATAGTTTTCACAATGACGCTACGTCATATTCTCTCTTCTCGGCCACATTTTACACAATATTTTTTTGGTGGGATTTCATATTCTTTTGCCCTAACTAAAGTATATTGACTGTGCTGACAAAGCAGGCAGTAAAAGCTTTGAGATCAAAACCAAGCCCTTTACATGTATTTGAACATTTAAAATAATTTTAGCTACAGGTATTTCATTCGTACTCAGACATAAAGGACTTTGCACCTTAGTTATAGCAAATGCACCTTCATGAAAATAAAACATATGTAGTGTAGGTGAGCGTCAGTGGCTAAGTGGTTAGGACACCGGTTTTACAATCGTGAGACCTAAGTTAGATCCCTGCTGTGTCCCAATGTGTTTTTACTGACGTACAATTACTGACTAGGAAAAATATCGTGTTGAAACCCACATTCAAAAAAAAAAAACAGATGATATTTGAATATTACTTAACATAGAATTCGGGCCAGGTTAGCCTTCAGGTTGAGGTCAGATGGCAGTCTTGGTTCTACGTCAGGTCCCCTAGGTTAGGTAGCCGACCCCGACAGAGAAACGGGGTAAGGCAAGGAGAATGATGATGAATATGTAGTGTAGGTAGGATTAACTAAACAACGTTTCAAAGTAACAAAATGTTGAACAAGTTAAATATAACATTGGAAAAATGTCCAAGAGGTTGAATTTCCTAATTTTCTTTGTCATATCTTCGATTCCAGTCGCGTATTCCAACAAAAGTTCTTTGCTACTCTTGTGTTTTTTGTTTGACCAAGTTTGGATATAGAGTATATATAGATAAGTAGATACCTAATTTTGTATTTTTTTATTTGCTTCAGGTCGGAAAAGACTGGAGACGATGGTGGAACTGCCATCCACCATCGAAGACTACACCACAGAAACCGTAAGTACGAGACATTATATATTCTTGATATAGGTAATGAATACATTTACATATCACTTTCTTAATCGCCGTGTGATGCCGGCTTAGAATAAGCATCACCCCGATTCTTTCCCGTGGGTGCCTTAAGAGGCGACTAAGGAACTTGAGGGTTTCATGTCTATTGCAATTTTAGGCGACAGACTGACAACTAGTCACTATAAATAGTGATACACAAACTGTCTGAAAGGGCCCTCAAATAATTGTCACATGTGGCGAAAACTACAGTTATTTTGTGGTCGTTAAGGGTCTGCCTACCCCGCGAGGGATACAGGCTTGATTTGTGTATGTGCGCGTGTGTGTGTGTGTGTGTTTATTAAATAGTATCCTTGCCACGAAAGAAAGCCACAATGAAAAATAGTGTGATTCAAGAAGCTTTAGGTTTCCGTATTGTGATTCGGTGTGCTTTCCGGTGCTCCCAAGACCGTGTCCCCAATGACCGGGGACAACGGTAATTTTATAAAATAACAAAATAATAATTACCGTTGTCCCCAAGGGAGCGGGCACGGTAGTGCTATCTATAACGGGCACAACGGGAAGTAGAGTCAGCGCCGTGAAGGAAGTCCCGCGAAAAACTTTGTCGCGGAACTTCTTTCGCGGCGTGGACTCTAAAGCTAACGACGTGTCGCTGTCTCCGTTATGGGGAAACAGTCACCGGGGACAACGGGAAGTAAAATTAACAACGTCTCGTTCTCAATGTCCCCATGACGGTACACTGCGAAAGTTGGCAAGAAACAAAATATAATCAGCAAAGTGTAGTAATAAAAAATGACACTACCGCCATCTGCATAATGTAGCGGCGTACGTTATAGCAACGTTAATTAACGAGGTCGCTCGTTGGTATTCCATCATGGCGGATCGTGTATTGGTTATAATTTGATATTTCTTGTTCATTTGAGTGTTTGGTGAATAATTCTGATAGTGTATTAAGCAACAAACTATTCTGAAAGTGTTCATTAAATAGGAAATTGTAATTAATGCATATATTCGGCATTGTGCAATAGTGACGAGCGATCTCCACGTGGTGCAGAAAATTTTACTATCGAGTTTTTTGTACTACATAATTTTGCGCAACACAGCCCCTAGTCGTCAGACTAGGATCACTGTGTTGTGGACTCTCCCTCGGCGTAATGCCACTTAACTTTACATCACTCTAACCTTACCGACGACCTGACTACTTTGACATTGGCAAAATACGTCTCCACCCATGAGATGTGACGCCAGAATTAAAAAAAATAAATAAAAAAAAAACGTTAATTAACGAGAAACCTCGTGATCGCAACGTAAACGCACGTTATAGCTCAAGTTAACGACACGTGTAAATATTTAGACGTACCAGCTGGCTATTTTGAATCATTAAATGCTTTTTTTTATTCGGCGAATCCCACACCTGACTTCCGTTGGTGTCATAGAGAAAAAATTACATTCGCGTCTGTGGTTGGTATTTTGCATCTACTATAATAAGTGTAACAAGTTGTTACGTTGCTCCTGCACCGCTGTTAAAATTGGAAATTACCTTGTATTTGACAGACGCATGTGTTACGTTCGGATGCGCTAAAAATGCGCAGCAACGGACGTTAGATGCGTTTCTCGCCTTCTTGTTAGGTTTCGAAGCATGTGGAACAGACTGTAAACTTTATGACAGATAATTTTCTATCTGTTGAAAGGTTATATCAAATTATGCGGAAAATTTATTCTTTATGGCGGTAGTAGCAGAAGTTTTATTGAAAAGAGCACTTACTTAAGCACCTACTTGGTTGAGCTTATATTTTTATATTATAATAGATTCTTTGCTTATTTTTTGTTTGGCTATAAATAATAGCAAAGGAAAGGTAAAACGTGGTAAAACTAACTAACTAAATACAGGAAAGTAGACACACACACAAATCACGCCTATATCCCTGACGGGGTAGGCAAAGTCGTTATCGCCACGTCTGACAAATGTTTGAGGGTCGTTTCAGATAAGTCGGATATTACTATAGTGACAGGTTGTCAGCCTGTCGCCTAAAACTGCAATACTCATGAAACCCTTGAGTTCCTTAGTCGGCTTCTACGACACCCACGGGAAAGAAATGGAGTGATGCTATTGTAAGCCGGCATCATACGGCATTTTTTATTTTGCTTTAAATAAAAGAATAGCAAAAGGAAAGTTAACTAAAACCTAACTTAACTAAACACAGCAATGTAGAGTACGTAACAAATGAACATATTTTGCTTTATGTATGACAGTCGTAAGATATCTTTCTGTGTGTATTTATTGATCACAAAAACTCTCGAAAACTGTATTTCTTTGTGTGGTACACCAAGTCATCCAACCACCCGATGAACCCTGGTGTTAGAGTTTTTCACGAATTCCCTACACTAAAAGGCTAAAAAAAACAATCCTCAACTAAAACCCAACGTATTGCAATCAAAACAAACATCTGAGGTCAACAGTGGTTGTGTTTGTGGCTCAGTCCTGAATAGGGTTCGGTCGTTTGTTATTTGGTCGATAGTGACACCCTGAGGCAGTATACACACTGACATGGGACACCGCTCCGGACAACGGAGCGACGGGATTAGATGCAGTTTTATCGTTTATTTTCCAAGTTATTACAATGTCTTACACTAAACCTCTACTGCAGACCATTTTACGGATTTATGTGTAGGGTCCCTCAGTCGTCCTTTCTCAAAATAATTAATTATCAAATGTAGTATACTATTTATTACAATGTTTGTTTCTCTACCTTACCTCTTACAGCTAAATAAGCATAATTATAATTCTTAATGAAGAAAGTTTTAAGTTTATTTTTACATTGGTAAACATTTATCAACTTAATATTTGTTCAATAAGGTCTTTAGGTAACTCGTTTAGTACAGACGGGACCATGTACTGTCTATATGTAGCTGTGGAGACGGTTTCCGTGCCTCTGTCCGGTCCGGTTACTGCGCTGTCGATATCCCTGGGTCCTCGTCATACTCCATATCTATGGGCGGACCGCAGCACCGAACCTCGTACGCGCCGAAGCCTCGCACAGAAACGCGGTGTCAATGTGTGATACGGTGATACCATGCGGTATTTCTATACAAGTCAAGATTTTACGACCAAAAAAACCGGATTGGAACCGCAAACCGGAGCGGGGCCTGGAGCAGTTTGAGGCTCGTTCGCCTTACCACCCAAGTCAATAGGTGTTTACTCTGTGGCCCGACCCTTACAGGGAACAACCGAAATCCACAATGGAATCGAAATAGGAGCTCAAACGTTGAGGGAAGTAATTACGAGATGCTTGACTAATGATGCACTCTTCTTTAAAAAAATGCTCTAGTAATGAAGGAGAATAGCAAGCAAAATTGATTTCCTTACAGTTTGAAAAGAGAGAGTCTAGATAATTGTAATTTTAATTGTGCAATACTTTTTAATTCATTTCCCTGCTGTTCTTTGATAAAAATACTATGCTTTAATACGTTGTAGTTTAATAAAAATACTGCTACTAAATACTATACCATGAAATATGAATAGGTACCTATGGATTGTCGTATGCTATACTCTCAAAAATATTCACTGGTCATTTACAACTGGTTCATATTCAAACATTTATCATTTCAGAAACTGAACTACATGTGAACGTGTTAATTAGCGTAGTTATGAATACGAATTATCTACAAACTTATTTGATGCAGAATAGACTCGGATGCAAATATGCGAGGCGTAATATGAGTTTCACAAATTACAAGCTAAGTACTTTTTAAAAGGATATTTTGTATGAAAATACAGTAGATGACGTCATAATCTCTCTAGTTCTATAGCGTCAAAACAATTATTTTTCTGTTTGATAGCTCAAACTTTTAGTATTCCGGAAATTTATAAATGGAATATGTAGTATTTTTGGACAATAGTTTTAAGCGTACAACTTTTGTATTTTATTAATGACTCAGACATCTAGCAAATTCTTGTAAGCTTGGCCTTTCACATATGCTACTTGTAATGTGATCCTTAATTACTTAGTCAGCATTTGAAATAAAGAGTAGCAAACTACCGAAAGCGAAAGGCAGGTACAAGATATTTTCATTTTCGTATGAAAGTGGTATGAAATGTACAGGTTGTTTAATTTCCCTAAGTACATTTAGTTAATTTTCCATAAAATCTTCCTTGTTTATCCGAGCTCAAAGTGTTGTTAAAAGTAATGTTCTATTGTACAGTTGTATGGCGCCTATGCCCAGTACACGTGGGTTTGCTTACAGAAAAACGAGCCGGTGTTATCAAAACCTCTGTCGAGTTTAACACCAACATTGCTTGGAAGGTTCGAATTGTCGGAACTAATGGAATGCGAGAAACAGCCATAACCGCTGGTTGACTCTGTCATAAAGACGCTAAAAAACCTTTGTCGTATAAACGCGCTATTGGAGACGGTGTACTGAAAACGTTGCAGGCATAATTGGACTATGAATCTGAACAACTTTGTCTACAAAGGTGAGGTATGAGAATTCTATAGGAGTACAGTAACGCAAAAAGCATTTATTTTGTTTATAGAAAAAATAATTTTTTCGTTTCCCAACTTACACTCTATGGTAAAAAAAAAATTTCATTGGTCTGAATATGCCTATAGAGTTTTGGTAGGTACACCATCCCTTACACCCGCTAACATAATGCTGATACTAATTACCTTACCTTACCTTATTATTAATTAAATTTTTGCCACCTACACAAAATGACTCGATTTTACCCAAATACGAAGTGTCCCAATTTCTTTTAAGATAAAGTCGAGAATAAAGTAACTCTATGCACACTTACTTTATCTTTCTCTCAAAAACAAAAGCACCTACATTGTCTGCACGTAATCAATTCTTCTGAGCACTTACATGGATGATACGTTCGTTCCTAATTTACATGCTCTCGTCGGATTGTCACTCCACTTGGCGGGTAATCCTACCTCGCTGTGTCACATTGCATTCCCTCCCTCATCTATATTCCGTCGACGTTACAACTGTGTAAATCTAATAACCGAGACGTCACAGCCAGAAAAGTAAATGTGGCACCCGCATCTGTCTTTAATAAGGAAGAAATTGATTGGATAAGATATTACGCACGTCGCCCGCCCGAGGCGCTGTCGAATTTTGCATTATGTGAGCTTAGGGGCGGAACACATTTGTGAAAGGCTAAGGCCTTACTTACACTTAACGTACAACGGAGCGCTACAATAACGCATCTCGCAACGGTTTGCCAGATCCATACGCACGACGCTGCGTCAACAGTGGGTTTAGTTTGGGGATTGAGCATGGATCTGACAGACCGCTAAGGTACGGATGCGTTATGCTACTGCAGCGTTGTGCGTTAAATGTGAGAAACGCCAAAGACGTGGAATCTTGGAATTCTATGGAACATAACAACTTGCGTGTAAAATCTTTGTTATATTCAAAAAGTATGAAAATCCCATAAGATTTTGTAAACTCTGTTCATCTGTATGCCAATAACTTTGACAATGTGTCAGTGACTTTGAAAGGAATGAAATGAAGTCAAAAGAATTAACAATGGTTCTCTATCTTCACTTTTAGATACCCTGAATAACTCTGCGTCCATTACGCGACGCATATTTCTAACCCTTTTTCTTTAAAATAAAGCGGAGTAGTTGATAATGTATGGGGCCGGTCGTAGCAGACAGGCGACCTCATAAATCGCCCTTAAGAGCCAACAGTTCATATTTACTCCACTAGGGGGTTTTACGTGTACGTATTCTTCTTTGTTCTGATAAATTAAGGAGATAATATAAAAAGTTATGCCGTTGTCTGACAGATAAGTAGGAACTAAGCATAAACAGGGTCCCAAGTCTGCTATTTTTTTGTCATTGTAACACCATCGAAACTCAACTGTCATTGCATTGCCATTGTGATTTTATATACTTCAAACTGTTAGCAGACTACAAAATGACCGAAATCATCCAACTGAGATCCAATCGACATCCTACTGAAAAGATTTTCATTTAACAGACTAGGGCTCTACATACACACATATTTTATTTCGATGAAGAACATTTCTTTGACTATCTTTACTTATAGGTACTTATAGTACACACAAACTTAGCATACAAAGAAGATGGCTGATAAAACAATTGAATATGTTATAGCTAGCTCAAGATAACGTGAAATATTTTATACATACATACATATATCACGCCTTTATCCCTTGCGGGGTAGGCAGAGCGTTAACAGCCGTAAGAATACGGTTGCCATCGCCACGTCTGACATTTTTGAGGATTGTTTTCCAGGGTTGTTTCAGAAAACATGTGTATCACTATAGTGAATATTTTATCGTGTATATAATAAACGTGTGGATGTGTAAAGTAGCAACTACTTGCTTCATACGCCTACACCTACTTCTTGCCACGTCTTGGAAGATTTCTATATTCAAGAAATCAAGTGTTAAGTGTGTATTCACGTGATAGGACGTCTTTATTATTCCAAGGCATTTTTTTAATATGCTACTTTTCTTAGAACCAATAAAGAATAGTAAGAAAGAGTACGTTTTGAAAAGTCACTTGAACGTAAAATGGCTTTTACGGCCGTCAACCACACTTTTTACACGTTTATAGCAAGCGGAAATTGGCAAAGTTGTAATGTGACCAGGTTTTATTATTTTTTCCGACTAATCCTGGAACTTTAGCTGTTTCATCGCCCATTTGCAATGAAAGTGAGGAAGTATGGTGCTTTGCCTTACCATTATGGTACTCAAAATTTGTTCTTACTTTTTCTTGCTTTACGCAGTCAATATAATGGGTCTTTGGGGCTCAGATGCTAAGGTCTTTTTCAAGGACTACTTTACACGCGTCATTGAAGTAACCTGTGAAATACCTACAAAACTTTACTATATTAGATCGTTTTAAATTATTTACAATTATTTTCAGGTGTAGAATTTACCCTAAAAATATTTGCACAGAATATAAAGTGAGCACATAATAGAACGGTTTAGATTTTTTTTCAAACTTTATTTTATGCATGAAGTAAACTTAAAATTCCTTACTTCACCATCGCATTAATAACTGAACACATCATCCACGTATAAACTTACTAGTTTTGTCTTCAGAATTTTGCAATAGGAATGTGGACCGGCAGGTCAAAGAGGTACTTTTAAATTGATCTAAAACGAAAAATTTGTAAGAAAATAGGAATGTATGCCGTTATACGCGTTGCTGTTTCCGATGGCGTCAGAACACATCCATTTATACATTTTTTCTGTTTATTAATTCAAACTTTGAATATTTTGAAAAAAATATAATGAAGGCCGTAGTATTTTTGGACAATAGTTTTAAGCGTACAACTTTCATATTTTATTAATGACCCAGTCGGAATTGTCAACTAAGGCTTATTAGGATGGCTTGACTGTAGTGTTTGCCTACATAAAACTGTGCTTATATTCGCCGGGTGCTGCAAACCGGTGGGCACATAAATCGGATTTACAGTCACACAGTTCATAAAATCCTCGTGTGTCGCTGTCATAACGACCGCATTATGTGAGGTGTGGTGCGGTACTCTACCCATAACAAATCCGCTTGGGTAAGCTGTTTCCTTTTAAATAAAATTTGATAGGTTCTTCACACTGATCTAGTGGGGGACTTACCTACCGCTACTTTAAGCTCAAGAACAGACAAATGGTAGTAAGGCAATTCCCATTATACCTGCGTGAACTACTCCATGATTCAACATTCTTCGCTTGTCATTGTCTTTGAAGTAGCGGACGGTGCATCGCACACCCAACGCACGACGGACCGCAAAAATATCGCAGCGTTCTGTCAGGTCCATACACGAAATGTCAATCGCCATACTAAAACCGCTCAACCACTGTCATCGCAGCGCTATCGCAGTGTCGTCCGTCGAGTGCGGCTTTAGTATAGGCAGTGACATTTCTAGTATGGATCTGACAGACCGCTGCGATATTTTAGCGGTCCGTCATGCGTTAGGTGTGCGATGCGCCGTCCGCTACTTTAAGCTCAAGAACAGAGGAAATTTCCCATTTTACCTGCTTGAACTACTACAAAGATTCCCATCATATTTTTCGCTTGTCATTGTCGTATGAAGTAATGCAATATCATGTTCACATAACACAGGGTGTAAAAAAACTGAAAATATTGCAAAAAGTGAAAGTTGAATTTATGGGCTGGTCCGCTTTTTGAAATATTTCAGAAAAAAATTCATGGTTTATACTATGTAAGATTTATATGACTTCATACAGTATTTATCTGCCCATATGGAGGATCGCACACTTGACGCACGACGGACCGCAAAAATATCGCAGCGTTTTGTCAGATCCATACAAGAAATGTCAATCCCCATACGAAAACCGCTCAACCGCTGTCATCGCAGCCCTAACGCAGTGCGGTTTTAATATGAGGAGTGACGTTTCTAGTATGGATCTCACAGACCGCTGCGATATTTTTGCCGTCGTGCGTCAAGTGTGCGATCCGCCCATGACGTCCGAGGTCAGTGACCCGCGGGAGGGTAATCGCACGCGAGTTGAGCACATTTTTATCCGGAATCCGTGCCGGCGCGACTGGCGGCAGCCGTCTTTCTATGCGAGGAGGAAATTGGAAAGAAATTCCACTAATGCTTTTGCGATTGGATTATGCGGAAGTGATTGAAATTTTTGCTCTTGGCGACATATAGCGAACATTAGTAGATTCGAACTAATACAACGTTCCTTCACCCGACGCTAAAATGTTTATATTACATCTTTGAACAATGCGACTTATAAAATACTGATCGAGCTTCACTAGGTAAGTTCGTTTGATCTTATATCTTACTATCTACCTAATTATAATATTAACATCGATCGAACTTCCCTTTGTAAATTAGTTTGATCTTACACAGTAGCTAATGACACAATAAGTAATCGAAAATCGACTACTAATACAATAAAAATTACGTATGATTGAAAAGTTTCTGAGTTTCTGACATAAGATATCCATCACACAGGCGAATCAACCACCACCGTGTCCCTTATTCATGGTTATACAGCGATTAATTCATGCTAATTTAACCTATCCAGTGGTTATTACATACTAGCAACCAGCGGTTAAGACCGGGAGGTCAGCGGTAGTAAGATGTTTTCTGCCAAGTATTACACATATAAACCTTCCTCTTGAACCACTCTATCTTTAAAAAAACAATGGTGTAACATTTTAAACAATTGTTAAGCATACATGCATACAGACGCGTAAAGCGACTTTGCTTTACGCGTAGTGAAGATAAGCCGCCTTACTCCCTAGTTTATTTACAACAATAAACAATCGGCTTTATTTGAATAAAGAAAGAGTTATTGGTCTATAGGCATTACTCGAGAAGAAAATAGCGGAATACATTTGTATGATAACGACCAGCATTCTCGTAAAGGATATAACAATATCTCCATAATAGCCGCTGGAAATCTTGTAAGATAACCATGCATCCTCTTAATCACTACACAGTATAAAGCAAAGTCGTTTCTCGCGTCAGTCTGTACGTATGTTTGCGTAAATCTTTAAAATTACACAACGGATTTTGATGCAAGTTTTTTAAATAGATAGAGTAATTCAAGAGCAAGGTTTTTATGTAATACTTGCCGGGGATAATCCTTATTCCCAAGGGAAAATGAGTCGCAGCGAACGCAGCCGCTGGGGCAGGCTTCTTCTTCTTCTTCTTTTCGTGTGGGACACCGAGTCGTCCAACGACCCGATGAACCCTAGTGCCAGAATTTTTCAACCGCCTTCTACAAGTAGCAGGCTTCTGACATGGTTGTGTAACGACCGCCGTCTAAGTGATCATAGACAGCAACCGGGACCTACGGCATAACGTGCCATCCGAAACACGGAACCATCTTACTTACGGACAATCGGGTGGTTCAGCCCGCAATGTCCTAACCAGACTGGGAACAAATTCACAAAGTGATAATTATTAACTTTGTGAGTGACCCACCGAGAATCGAACCCGGAACCTTCTGCGTCAAAGGCAGTCGCACTACCATTGCGCCACATCGGTCGTCAGGCTCGGTGGGGCAGGCTGCTAGTAAAGGATATAACAATATCTCCATAATAGCCGCTGGATATCGCCGCCAATTTTCCGGTCAGAAGCTTTGTATAAAGCGGGCAGCCGACGGGGAACCTGCCGCTATAGATAACTACTCACCGGATTGGTGCCGTCTAGGGGGAGTTATGTGGTAATATGAGTCGTAGGTGAGGGTCTGTTTTGAAAGGAATAGAGGCTGTCAGTAGCACCTGAAGCATCTATCAGTAGACTGAAATAATCTATTTGTATTCTCCGTCCACTGTAAATACCTAACCTAACAATGGTCTGACAGAATACCAGCACTGTAGATGGCTACTGCTAAGCTGTCTGCCGCATATGCTGAGTGAAGTCCATTTTCGGTACATAACATGTTCCTAGTATAGTTAATTGTTTTAAATTTTTCCTTTATTGTCGTGTTGTGTTAACCGAAATAAATTTATTTTCTTTCTTTCTTTCTTTCACCTCAACTTATCAATTTGTAGTATCACTGTATTCTGTCTCTACCACAGGCCAGACAGGTCATCATGCGGCCGCAATGAATGACTTTGACCTTAAACTATACTGCTTATAATGAATAACCTGTACATAAGTTGATCTTTAAAATATGACGTTAAGATGGGGATATAACGCAGCTACAATAAAAAAAATACTTCGCCGGCTCGACGAAACAAACCAAAGTGAGTTTTTACCTCCGACACGAGATTTCGCCACTTTTTTCAGCTGCCTCAAAAACACATAAAGGTAGGTAATATGTAAAAATCTACGTAGTTTTTTCTAATAAGTTCGTCAAAGTAAGGAATAATCAAGTCTTTTAAGGCCGCTTATTATAAAATGCACCTACTACATGCTGTACATATACGAAGTAAGAGCTGCACTTTAAGATTTTTTGACACCGGGGTTCATGAGATAGTTCGTTGACTCGGAATCCCACTCGATAGAAAGCTCTGACTATAGCTAAGTTATTCCCTTGTTATGAGCAAATTTTTACCGCAAAAACATATCCCATTCCTACGGGAAGCGATGCATCTTTTATCCTTATTTTTATGAGGGAACATTGTTTTCGGCACTCCAATGGTTTTCGCTCCATTTACCAGGAGTAATCACTTTCTCATCTCTTCCCCTTGGGCGAGTTTTAAACCCGCAACTGATGAACCGAAGCGTTGGGGGCAATCTTGAGGGGTACTTTCGTTCGATCTAAAGAAAGCCAGACTGAAATAAACAAAGTAATGTATCTTGGTTTAGAGATCCTTGTGTTAGGACGTGATTGTAGGTCCGAAATAAACATTATCTTACTTTGGAAATCCTCTGGTGTTGGGGTGCGGTTATAGTAAATCTACGAAGCAAAACAAATACCTTTTTAACACTTTCACGGACACTTGGGATGTTGATATTTTTTCAATTTGCCACACATTTTCTCCATACAAAAGTACACGACGTTTAGATACGATGCGTCGAAAATGTATACTTGAAGCATACTCGATACGTCACGAGCGTCAAGATACGTCAACGTATATAAACGTCATGTCACCTGTGATAGTTCTGTTCATATGTTATTTGGCCACAACGTTATTAGACGTCAGACGTATATAGACGTTCAGGCATATTTGATGGATCTTAAGGTAAGTGATAGTGATACAACGCCTATATACGTCAACGTATGCACACAGTTCCAGGGCCTCGCTTGAAAGTTTGGACTTCTTGTCTGTTCGCCTTTTACGAAAATGCTTCGTCCCCACTTCGCGAATAGCCCCGACTATGCTCTCTAGGTCCTCATCAACGTTTGCCGGGGTCTCCAGGGCAGCGAATCGATTTTTTAGTTCAAGTTGGAACTCCTCATGTCCGGCTTGGGGCAGATTGGGACGGAAAACTTGCTTCACCATGCGGTTTCTAGCTTGAAGTTGATATTTAGGGTGCCTCTTACTAGTCGGTGATCACTTCCGGTATTGAACCTATTGATCACTGAGACATCCCTAAATATATGCCGTTTATCCGTCATGATGAAGTCGATCTCGTTCTACGTCCTGCCGTCAGGGCTCTTCCAGGTCCACTTCCGTTGGGGCTTTTTCTGATAAAAGGTGTTCATACAGAACAGCCCTTGCCTGCTAAGGAAGTTGACTAGCATTTGGCCCCTCAGGTTTCTGTTCCCGTAGCCATGTGCTTGATTCACCGCGCTCCTGTACCACTTTAGCGTTGAAGTCCCCCATGACAACAGTGAAGTGGGTCTTAGTGGTTTGGTGTATGGCTTTCGACACGTCGTCGTATAGGGCCTCCACCTCTTCATCTAAGCTGCTCGAAGTCGGCGCATATACCTGTACGACCTTGAGAGAGTACCTCTCGGTCAGCTTCAGTACGAGGTACGCTACCCTGTTCGAGGCGCTGCTGATCTCCATCACGTTGTCACAGAGAGCCTTATTGACAATAAACCCTACGCCACCCTGGGATTGTGCGCTCCCTTCCCTGAAGTAGAATAGGTGACCTGATTCTAGGGTTATCGTGTCCTCCCCCTCTCTTCGGACTTCTGACAATCCCAGAACATGCCACCGTATCTTAGCTAATTCTACCTCAAGGATTTGGAGACTTTCATCCAGCTGCAGACTGCGTCCGTTGTACGTCCGTCGCCAGGGTCAGTCTATGGCAGCCATAGTCCGTAGCCCGGGGATTCTTCGCACCCCCTGCCCTACCATTACCCGGGCCGCTACCGTAGCCCGGGGTAGTAAGGCGGCCGGGAACTAGGGGCCGGTTTTTTCTTGTCCTGTCCATGGGGGGTTTTGCCCATAGTCACCACGCTGGGCAGGCGGGTTGGTGACCGCAGTGACCGATAAATCGCGGCCTTGGTGAACACGGCGCGCGCGCGCACCCCCGCCTTGACACAGTCGGACTAAAAGTTCGGGACGCGGAACTGCGGAGGGCGTATATACACGTTGTGCTCATGTGTGTACGGGTACTGCACTCACACATAGACCTTACTTTGACTTCGAACATTTTGGTGCTGCGTGACAGTAAGACTTTAGGGTTTTGATATGATGTGACACTGTGACCGAACTTACAGAAAATTATAGTAAAATTTACCGTTACTGTACGATCTGTCATATTGAAATGCATTAGTATGACCGTCTATATACGTTGTGTCATATCAAAAGTATAGTTTACGACGTACTATCACGTTGTGCCCTTGAAAGTGTTAAAAAGAGAACCGACTTCAAAAGACGCATATAATAATGCGCATATTTTTGTCGGTTGAAATGCTTAAAACCTTCTCCTAATTCTAACAAGTAATTTTCTGAAATCGCATCAAATCGATTCATCCAAATGCGTGATAATCGCGGACAAACATACATACAGGTCAGACTGAGAACCTCCTTTTTTTTAAGTCGGTAAAAAAATGCATAAATTCATATTTTTAATATCAATTACGACATTACGTAATTCATTGTGGAATTAATAATCATCACTTTTCGTTCTCGTAGCTTGGTTGAACGACGTAGCGTAGTTTTTTTGGTGCTACAACTAGTACCCACCAAAGACACTGTTACGGTCATTCGTCGTCAAATGTTTAATCTTTCATACAATTAAGTTTTGTTCAATTCAAAAGTACGATACTAATTTTTTTATACAACAAAAAGAAGTTATTGTTGCTAGCTGTAAGTGCTGTTTCTTTATAAAATTGATATTAAATTCCCTATTCCAAGAACAATCTGTGTTACCAGCGATACTCAGTAAAGTGCAATGAGTCTTAGGCGAGGAACACACTTGACGCACGACGCAGCGCAAAAATATCGCAGCGGTCTGTCAGATCCATACTAGACACGTCACTCGCCATACTCAAACCGCACTTGACGGATGACACTGCGACAGCGCTGCGTCAACAGCGGTTGAGCGGTTTTAGTATGGGTATTGACATTTCTAGTATGGAACTGACAGACCGCTGCGATATTTTTGCGCTGCGTCGTGCGTCAAGTGTATTCCTCGCCTTAGGCGAATTCCACACCTGATGTCCGTTGGTGAAAGATCTCCCAATAAGATAATAAGAAGTGAAAGAAAGACAGATGCCAAAGAAAGTTTTTACATTGCCTCTTTGTCATCGTCGGTTTTTGGTAAGAGGTATTCAAAATTTATTAGCGTCTGACAGATGTATGCGTGCTCTAAAAATACGCATCAACGGACCTCAAGCGCGGGAACCGCCTTAGGTAATATTAGCTCTTCATAGTTTTCCAGCTGAATAGAGCTGCTGAACAAAGCTTTTCTTCAAATACAAAGACTGATCTTTCTCTTCGTGCAGTGAAGCTTACTTATTTACAAGTTTTTTCTCTTAGTTCTATTAAAAGTTGCCCTGATTCATGACAGAATATCTCTTCGTGCAAACTATAATACATCTGTAGCTTAATTTCTGAAACTCTCGTTTTTACATACATACATACATGTATCACGCCTTTATCCCTTGAGGGGTAGGCAGAGCGTTAACAGCCGTAAGAATACGGTCGCTATCGCCACGTCTGATATTTTTGAGGATTGTTTTCCAAGGTTGTTTCAGAAAACGTGTGCATGTCAGCCTGTCGTCTAAAAATTGTAATACACCAATACTTCCGAGTCCCTTAGTCGCGTCTTACGACACTCGCGGGAAAGATGTGGGGTGATGCTATTCTAAGCCGGCATCACACGGCATTCACTCGTTTTTGTTTCTTGCAAAAATCTGCTACTTATTATGCTTGTATTACACATTCTACTTTGCTTATCGATTCCCACATACCCTAGTAAATTCACACATGCCCTTGACTACATAATCATCCAGGAATCTGGAAGGAAATGTATCTGATATGGTGCCGTGTGATGCTGGCTTAGAATAGTATTATCATCTTTCCCGTAGGTGTCGTAGAAGCCGACTAAGGGACTCGAGGGTTTCATGTGTATTCCAATTTTAGACAACAGGCTGACAACCTGTCACTATAGTGATACACTACTTATCTGAAAAGACCCTCAAACATTTGTCAGACGTGGCGATAACGACCGTGATATTACGGTCATTTACGCTCTGCCTCGCTGATGACATCCCATCCAGATATTACGGCATGGAACATTCGCCGCGTAAAACTACGGCTGTCATTTTTGTGGTCAGAAGCTGTCATATGTTCCGAATATCAACTAACTAAACTAACTCCTCTGGCTCAGTGACCCGAAATGGATCTTGGCGTCCGAAACTAGCTTCCTTCACTGATTTTCGGCAAGTCATGTAACGTTTTCCACTTAACTCTGTACAGCTATGATAAGCAAAGACAATGTGCGTGTTTTATCACTGTGTAAACGCATTAGCGATGTCGATAACACTATCTATATCGACCGTGGACAGAGCTTTCGTTTGCACACACTGACTGCTTTGGTCATATTATATTTTACGATTCATCCTACTATTATTATAAATGTGACAGTTTGTATGTTTGTTTGTTACTCCTTTACGTTGAAACTACTGAACCGATTTTCATGAAATTTGGCACTCAAATAGGGGGTAACTTGGATTAACGCATATACTAGTTGTTATCCCGAAAAAATGTTCTTGTGAGATGCTACGTGGTTTAAACCGACTCCCACGCGGAGTATTATATCTGAGTTAAATAGTAAGACATTTAATTAGACGCCATTTTAGATGCCGTTTTAGCGACTTTTAGGCCTTAGTTTAGCATTATTAAAACAAAACCAAAATGTTTTCTTAGTAATATTAGCTTGTTCAAGATAGTTCAAGAATATTTCCTGCCTAATTACATGTAATATATGACGAGACGATTCATGCAATAAATCTTCGTTATCACATTAGATTAGATTAGATTTAGATTAGATTAGATTAGATTTAGATTAGATTAGATTAGATTAGAGCCTCCGACTAAATAAAACGAACATTATACAAAATATTTTTTAAAATTATACGTAAGAAGAGATCAAGTAATATAAAACGTTATGCCTCCAAATACAATCAAAACAAAGTGCACATACGAATAATGTTGTACTGTGTGTATCACACATTCGGCAACAAACACGCGATAAGACATGTCCGTCGTGATTCACTATTTGTTCCCGAAATCAAAAGTTTTGTGTAACAATGAGTCGACATCATACCAACAATACCATAACAATGAACATCATTCTCGTTGCCTTATCCCGTTCTCTGTCGGGGTCGGCTACCTAACCTAGGGGATTTGACGTGCAACCAAGCCATCTGACCTCTGCAACCCGAAGGCTAGCCTGGCCTGAATCCTAGGTTAAGTCGAACATTCAAATATCATTAAAATTTATTTGAATGTGGGTTTCATCAAGATATTTTTCCTTCACCGTAAGAGCAGTCGGTAAATGTACGTGAGTAAAAACACATTGGTACATGGCGGGGGTCGAACTCGGGTCTCGCGATTGTAAGACCGGTGTCCTAACCACTTGGCCACCGACGCTCGAATACCATAACAATGAACGACTAATATTTCTTTCAGCTTTCAGTTGTTTTGCCTTGAATCGTGATCCGGTCGTCTTTTGTTCGCGGTTGATTGAAAACTCTCGTATGCGGCAATGCGCGTGTAGACGAACTGCAACTCAGTTATGCTTTTTGTTGTTCGACACCACAGAGCAAAATATTACATTTGCTGCTGCGCCTGCGTGCGCATGATATCTCTGGTCTGTGTTTGACACATATGTATAAGGTTATCTGCATTCACTTCATATTTTCAGAATATAATTTCTATAAAAACTCATATCATCTTGTACGTTCTTTGACAAAAAATTACGTATAAAATGGCATAAACGATGTTTTTTGTATGGGAGCCCAATTAAATATTAATTTTATTCTGTTTTTCAGTATTTGGACTCAAAACGACAATATATAAAATAATACACAGGTTTCTAAAAAAAATATCTGATTGTTGCCGTTCATGAGATACATACATATATCACGCCTTCATCCCTTGCGGGCTAGGCAGAGCGTTAACAGCCGTAAGAATACGGTGGCTAAGCTTGTTCCAAAAAACATGTGTATCACTATAGTGACAGGTTGTCAGCCTGATGCCTAAAAATTGTAATACACCAATACCCTCGAGTCCCTTAGCCGCCTCTTACGACACCCGCGGGAAGGATGCGGGGTGATGCTATTCTAAGCCGGCATCACATCATGAGATACAGCCTCCAGAACACCATACCCAGATAAAATCACGTTTTTGTATAGAGGCCACTAACATGACAGTTCCCTGCCTACCTACATCAACGGTTTCCAGTGGTATGTGCACGGTACAGGCATGGTCAGGGCCCCAAGTCTGCTATTTTTTGTCATTGTAACGCCATCGTGATTCTTCTACACTTCAAGCTGTTAGCAGACCACGAAACTACCAAAATCATCCAATGGACATCCAAGCGCGCCCAACTGACGATTTTCGTTTAGCAGACTTAGGGCCCAGATTGCTCGGAAATGAAAGTATGCAGTCGGTCTGCAAAAGCAATGTCTTTAGCGGTTCGCATTTAGAGCCGCTGTCAGGCATTGTTTTCTAAAACCTTTTTATTATTTTATCCGCCATGTTTTTGATGTAGATCATACAATAAAACGGGAGAAGCTGTTTATGAGGTAACATTTTTGGTGTGATGGACATTTCGTAAGACGTCCAACGGAATTGTATAACTTTTTGTTTGGTGTTCTGCTAAACGTAGCGTTGAAACACCTGTTTCCGTTTAATTCTGACACGGTTTTGATTATGACATCGACGATTTTGTCTATTTTATCTCAAAATTACGCGACTGAAACGTATGGGGTTCATGAAATCCTTTTAAAAGAAATGTAATGTCTTGGCTTGCAGAAAAATTAGCTTTGCAGATTTCCATAACGTTGCAGTTCACTGCTGAATGTGGGCATTTTCCAGAAAGCATCACGCATCTTGATTCTTCTACTCAGGATTTTGAACAACTTTTACTATGGGTGGCGGGTGCCGTGTGACGCCGGCTTAGAATAGCATCACCCCATTTCTTACCCGCGGGTGTCGTAAGAGGCGACTAAGGGATTCGAGGGTTTCATGTGTATTGCAACTTTAGGCGACAGGCTGACAACCTGTCACTACAGTGATACACGAATTATTTGAAAGGGCCCTTGTCAGACGTGGCGATAACCACCGTAATTTTGCGATCGTTAGCGCTCTGCCTACCCCGCAAGGGAAAAAGGCGTGATTTGTGTATGTATGTGTACGTATATAATGTGTTTACTATGGGGCCACCTGCGAAATCGCAAAAAAATTTGGTTGTTTCATAGAAAGGTTCATACCTACTCGGCAAAATGTATGAAGCACCCATTTTTTTTTGCAATTTCGCAGGTGGCCTCATAGTAAATGTTGTTCAGAATCATGAGCAGAAACACCCAACAAAATTCGTGTACTGACTAAGAAATAACCCAGTATACCACTTTTGCATACTACCTACCATGTTTCTCCGGATGACAAATTATATTTTTTTAATTTTAAATGTAATTGCCCATTTTGCGGATGAATTTTCAGGCCGACAATTTTTTTTTTTATTCTAGAAGTACCTAAGTGCCCATTTTGCGGACGAATTTTAACAAAGCGTAACAATCTAAACATATTTGAGGTTTGGCATTTGAAAAGAGGTCGTTGAGCAGGAACAAATTGGACCCCTTTGGTCAGTGGACCATAAAAGAGTTATAGAAACAGGCCGTCCTAACATAAACTAATAAATATTTAAACAAAACAATAACCCACAAATGTTTGTTCTCTATTAGTGTTAGGCCTCTACTACACAGCGCTAGCGCAGCGTCGTGCGTAAGACCTGCGTCGAGAGCGGTTTTTAAAAGGAGGTTCTCAATTTGATCTGAGTGTGTGTCCGCGATTAACTTGCGTTTGGCTGAAAACCTTCTCCTAAGTCTGATAAACTAGTTGGGTGAAAACTGCATTTAAAGCGTGAGATAATCGCGGATATAGATACATACAGGTTAAACTGAGAACCTCCTTTCTAAGTCGGTTAAAAACCTTCTTCTTGAATCACTCTATTAAAAAACCTGCATTAAAATCCGTTGTGTCGTTTTAAAGATTAAATCAAATATACATACATTCAGACGCAAAAAGGATGTGCCCGCTGCAATTCATTTTCCCGTGGGAAAAATATGTTTTTTCAGCATACATGAAAACCTTCCTCTTGAATCACTCTATCTATTAAAAAAAACCTGCATCAAAATCCGTTGTGTGGTTTTAAAGATTAAAGCAAACATACAGACGCAAAAAGCGAATTTGCTTTTTACTATCCTACTAATATTAAAAATGTGAAAGTTTGTATGGTTGTTTGTTTGTTTGTGAAGGAGTACCATCACGCTAAAACTACTGAACCGATTTTCATGAAATTTGCCACACAGATAGAGGGTAAATTGTATTAACACATAGGACAGTTCATATCCTGAAAAAATGTTACTGTGGGATGTTACGCGATTAAAACCGTCTACCACACTGGCGGGGCGCCCACTAGTCTAGTGATAAAAAACACTTGCTTGTTGCTACCCGCATCGTATGACACATTAAATCGATGCCTTTTTATTTGGCAGGCAATAAAGGCCCGATCCATCACACGACCGCACCATATCGGCCGTGGCCTGTCATGGCATGACATCGCAGTCATGACAACATGACGGAGCATCCGTTATTACAATGCGTATTAGCATGCGTGTTTCATCGTATCAGTGACACGGTTTGGATAGAGCTTTTCGTTGCTAGGTCATTTTAATTTATATGTCAAATGAGAATATTTTTCAATGACACCGACAGCATGCCTTTTTTTAAACTAGATGATGCTGCTGAAGCCTTTTCAAATTGAGGAATTATCTATCAAGTTTCAACATTTTCAATAATTTCGGCCTGCGTCTGCCTGCATCTAACTTTTAGATGCCTTTGCTGTCAAATTTCTCCTACGTGCGCCCACGTAGCCTATTCAGACCCTGCTGTGCAAAAAGTGAAAGCATTATTTAAAAAAAAACAATAACACGACTGTGATAAGTCAGTAAAAACACTTAAAGAAGAACTGTGGTAATTTCAGAAGTAAGTACATTTTGCGTTTAAAACCCACCAATTTAAATATGAAATTTTAATAAAAACCAGTGTCTCTCGCGCTGCTATGACGAATATAAGGACATCTCGTATGTCAACATCGGTCTCGCGGTTTGGACCGTAGCCCATGAAAAAAAAATTTCTTATCCACATACATACATATCTGAAAAACACAACCCTCCTTTTAAGGCAGTCGAAAGATGCCAAGTTACTTCACCACACCAACTTGTCACTGAATTGTCACTCGTACCTAAAGCCATGAAAGTGGGCCCTTCAGTGAACAGGAAGATCCCCTTGCACAGCCCTAAGCCGCAGGGCTCGAGTGCATACAGAGGGATTTAGAACGAGATACTTCACAGAACATACAAGTTCTCAATGCCAGAGGAAATCAATGCATGGTATAAAACGACGACGCTTTTTTATTATAATAATTTATGTTGCGCAGGTAAGTCGTCGGCTGATTTAAACACCGAAATAGGTTGAACTGCACTTGTGATTTTATTTGATAAGTTATACTATAAGATGATACAAGGTTACAGTGTTATAGCGGTGAGCAAAAGACAAGATAGATTTTTTTCTTAAACCAGATACAATTATATGAGGCTATGAGCCTACAATTTATACAGCCAATGTAAGGGGTGTAACACACTATACTTAATATTTTTGTGTCTGTCATGGATACTGCAAACTTCTCTTAAACGATGCACTGGATTCGCTGTTAACCATTTTGACGTAGGAAAAACACGTCTGCACGGCATTTTTTTTACCAAATATGATACCAGCATGAATCACTCTATTTATAAAAAACATGATCCATTGCGTGGTCTGACAGAGAGATAAAGACATATTTTATAGGTGTTTAGTGATATAACAATTCCTGTTTTATCAATGAAGTAAAATCTGGAGTTTTCGTAGCTTCACTTCCTTCTTTTCGTGTGGGACACCGAGTCGTCCAACGACCCAATGAACACTAGCTTCACTTTGCTACTCCACGCGTTTCCTCTATAGCTATCTTGCACGTAAGGCTGCTACGGTTCGTAGCAATTGTCTACGGATTTGCTACGGAGAATGGCTACTTGGAAGGTATTAGGTTTACCGCTTGGCGTGCTGATTTGAACTTGAAAAGTATTTTCCGATTTAAGCTGACTTTTATTTGTCGGTTGTTGGCAAATTTGAAAAGTTTGTTCTTGTCAAATTTGATTTGATTTGATTTCATGTTCAAATAAACAATCTCGGCAAGGTTGTGTACTTGTATTTGGATGTGATTGATTATTTGAATTTCTTTTAAAATTCGGTTTCGAAATTGTTGTCAGCGAATTCAAAAAATAGGAGACTGATAAAATTATGCCCCTTAGCGCCTAAATTGTGGGTCAACACACGTGATGTCTCTAGTTGAGTCGTGCAGCTTTGTGATAGTTTTTTTTTTACGCAAATAATACCTACAAGTTTTATGCATATCCAAATAGCATAGGTACATGGTATTCTAGTCAATAAATTACCAGTATTCGGAGGGCTATCCTTTACACCCGGTATAAGGATGTACAAATGTATTCAGGATGTGTTCTACCTATAAAACTGAAAAACTTTCGTAAGGAACACTTACCCCAAATACGAAAAAAATTTTTGAAGCGCCCATACAAATTGTATCACACGACAAGATACTTTGTTCTCATACAAATCTTTGGTCCTTTTATCTTCATATTTCGAAAAAATATTCAGATCAAAAGTCGTTAAGTTTTTTGAGTAAAAAACAGCCTCATACTTACATAATAACGGGTAATAAGTACTGAATACGACTTACGAAGAATTGTACGACTGTTTATGTGGGCTGCACAGAAAGAGTAGTACAATTCTTATAACATGTTCCAAGAGTATCGTGCCTGATCCGTCGCTCGTCGGATCAACGTGCGATCAACAGCTTACGCCCGTACCCGATACATGCTTTCGATACATGCCGTACAAAGGGGGTTCAGCTCGTGTATAAGAATACACGAGAAAGTACGGAAAGAAGGAAAGGTTTTAGTGTTTGAAGTTGTATGCATTGCATATGCAAATAGCATTGTTAATATGTTTCTAAAATAAAAAGGGGATAAAAGCGTGATATATGTAAGTAAAATAAGAAAACGAAAAATTTACAAGCGTCGACCGGGAATCGAACCCGGGCCGCGTGTGGTACCAGCCCACTGCTCTACCATTGCGCTGTCGACGCACATGCCGTACAAAGGGGGGTTCAGCTCGTGTATAAGAATATACGAGGAAAGGAGGAAACGTTTTAGTGTTCTTTGAAGTTGCTTGCATTGCATATAGTGTTGTAAATAAGACCTTAAAAGTACAATACACCTACATTAGACTTTTGAGTCGTAGTTTGCCGTGTGATACCGGCTCAGAATAGCATTACCTCATTTCTTTCGAAAAAGGCAACTAAGGGGCTTGAGGGTTTCATGTGTATTACAAGTTTAGGCGACAAAGTGGGCTGAGACAACCTGTTACTACAGTGATACACGAATCATCTAAAAGGGCCTTCTATACTCATGTTGGACATGGCGATAGCGATCGTCAACATTCTGCCTACCCCGCAAGGGATGAAGGCGAGATTTGTGTATGTATGAGTCGTAGGTACCTTTTTTTTATTTTATCGTAAGGTTTAATTAATTCTTGCCCGAGAGCGCTACTGTAAGCACAATCATTTTGTCCGAAAATTTATCAAACAAACAACTTTTTAGGAATGAAAAACCGAAACGATAGAGTACAGTCAAGCTCACATCCAGTTTTAAACATTCTAACTGCCAGTGTAAGTCTTATGCGCGCGGAATTATAAGGTCCTATACTTTGTAAATTTAGCTTATACCTATGACGTTTGTGACCTTGGAGCAAATGCAATGGCATAAAGTCCATTTTACTTTGTTTACTAGGAAAATGTACCTTATGTCATAGTATTTGTGCCAAGGTCAAAGCATCGAAGCTATATTTTATCAACCCATTGAAGCGGGGCTGCGCTAACATAAGCTAAGCGCGGCATGAATAAACCAATCATGAGCCTCAAAATCCCCGAATCCCCGCGCCTCTTTAGTGGAGTCGATTCCTGATTGGTCAATTCATGCTCCGCTCAGCTCAGCTTAACGCAGCCCCGCTTCAGTGAAGACGCACCCTAAGTCCAAATTCTCTTACCCACCCTGGGCTTTATTGTACAATATGCCAAAATAAATATCGACGAAAACGAAGAAGCTAAAAGCATTTGTAACACGATATGATTGAATCGAATGCATTATCGATAAAATATGAAATCCATATTTCAAAGATACAGACCATCTATTCAGACACATAGGTTGATTTGGTAAAAAAATATGATCTCACTTTCAATTGAAATAAAATTTTGCAGTTAGCAATGATAAAATTTCTTTTTTTTTCATTACCGATATTTACCTCTCAATAGGTACCTATTATTGTCATTGTTAATAGAGCTATGCAGAGCAAAGAAATATGCTAAAATGATGACCAATGTGCGGGTAGCTATAGTAAGTATTCTTTGCCATTATCGTTACATTGGCGAAGAAATCGAAAGCTAAGAAACGCATCGTCTATATGTGAAGAATTCTGCCATCGGATGCTAAAAATTCACTGTTAAATTACTTTTCCAGACAGAAATTCGATACGTATTCTCTAGAAGAGGTATTTTAAATTTTGTAAAAAATATGGTCCTTTGATTTTTTGCGAAATGTACTACGAGCCTTAGTCACATGGTTCCGCCGCTTCAGATACGAGCGGTTAAGATCAGTCGTACGAAATTCCGTGAAAAGATTTCAGAAACTCCTTTTTCAGGAATTGAGCTGCTGATCATTTTATAATGAACACTTTCTAATCAATTGTTCTATTGACAGTACATGGTGGAAATATAATCAAAAGTATCCCTGGTGCGATCTCATGTTCCTGTATTTAAAAAAGTCGGCTTGGTGCGATAAGTTATATGAAAAAAATTCAGAGTTGTCAAAGTGTAGAAAGTCGGCATACAGCGACTACATCGGGCCTCCCCTCTTTCCCCCTCCATAGAATGTATCAAATTACCGATCATCCTGTATAATATGTGGTGGTTCAAAGCTTACATTAAAATTTATGTAACAGTACAGAGTAATCGCATTGAAACGTAGCCAAACACTTTATTTGAATACTACATATTTACAACGCAGGCAGTTGCCTCGACAAAATCCCGCCTACTCAGCATAAGCCTACACAGTACAAAACGTGCCAAACAGCTTTAGAAAAAGGGGACATTAATAAATATATTGATCTATACTTGTATCACGCTTTTGTCTATTGTGGTGTATGCAGAGCGTTGACATCCGTAAAAAAACGATCGGTATTTCTGACACTGGTTTGAGGGCCGTATCAGGTCAGGTAGATCGTGTATCTCTATAGTAAAGTGGCAAGCTGTCAGCCTGCCACCTAAAATTGTAATACTGCCTCTTACGATACCCTTGGGAAATAAATGGGGTGATGTCATTCTAAGCCGGCATCACACGACTATGTGTGTAACATACTCAGAATTCTAAAGTATATGGAATTCTAAAATATTTAAGATTTGAGTCACTACCAATTTCGTCAAAATCATGTCAAAATTGGTTCAATAGCTTTAATAGTAATTTTTCTAATGTTCTTCTTCTTTATTTGAGAGCCATGCTCTTGTCGGTGGAGCAACCGCCATTCGTTTCTTTTCTCCGCCAGTGACTTCACCTCCTGATACGACACAACATTCACTTTCTCGAATGTGAAGGTAGTTAAGTTTTTGTAAAAGTCGGCTTGTGTTTTTCCCAGGGTCAATGCAGCGGCGACGGCGGGGAGGGGGAGACGACCATAGCAAGGGAGGCTGAAGGGGAGGAGTCGCACATACCGGTCGGGGAAAGACTCCCTGGAGACGGATCCAGCAGCTCAGCGCCTGAAGACCAGGTACCAGCTCGATCTTCATCTATCTTGGACATCATAATCAATTTTATCGAACTCTGCATTTACAATAAGGTGTAAAATATTAGCTGCAAATATTTTATTGTGAATCAGCCCTTGAAACTGAATAACTTTTCCCAAGAAACGTAGGTCGAAATATGAGAAAAGTTTTTGATCCTCCCCCATACAGACTTGGTCGATTGTTAATTTTGTGTGGGAGGTCCAAATTTTTATATCGACCTATATATCCTTGGGGAAAGTTTTTCATTTTCAAGGGGTTGGTTCACCCCTTAAAATATTTTTTACACCCTGTGTTTGTGTATTTATCTAGTCGGCTGTGTGGAAACATTTTAAGGATACTGCCATCTTTAATCCACAAAGGTTATTTCGTATTTGATCTAGACTGATTATCTGTTTATCATGGTCAACGGCGGTCGTTACGCAACCATGTCAGAAGCCTGCTACTTGTAGAAGGCGGTTGAAAACTTCACACTAAAGTTTATAGGGTCGGTAGACGACTCAGTGTCCCACAGAGGCCTGCTACTTTTAGAAGGCGGTTGAAAAATTCTGACACTAGGTTTCATTGGATCGTTGGACGACACAACTCTCCTACTCGAAAAGAGAGACGGTGAACTTCGTGGTGGCAATAAAACTATCTACGAAAAAAATTCAATTTTCTCTTTTAATTTTTATGTTTTTTGTTACAGCGGGCCAGTGAAGATGACGGGTCATCAGGTAGTCATAATAGTATACCATACAAGGAGGAAAACGATCCAGGTAATAGCTTTTCTATATTCATATGCCGTGTCTTGCCGGCTTATAATAGCATCACCCCATTGCTTTCCCGCGGGTGTCATAAAAGGCGACTTAGAGACTCGGGTTGATAACCTGTCCCTTAAGTGATACACGAATTTTCTGAAATGGCTCTCAATACTTGTAAGGCTCTTCCTACCCCGCAAGGGATAAAGGTATGTATGTGTGTATGTGTTCTATATTCAGTGACAACATTGGCTGGTAATTTGATTCTAATTTGTTTTTCAGTGGCAACTGAAACCATGCTTAGAACGGGGAGATATTATAAAGGAATTTATTGGCCCTCTATCACAAATAGTTTTAAGGTAATGTTACCCTTTGATTACTCTTTAATATAAGATACCTACCTAGGCTCAAATAGTGTATGATAAAAGTGACGTTGTTAAAATTGATGTCGTATTTCAGGATGAAACAGTAGAGACATCATACCAAAGGTATTCAAGACGACAAAGACAGAGATCTTTGATGATGGTTAATATAGTCGATTTAGTATTAAAAGTAAGTTGGAAATGCATTATTACCTGTTATTGCAACCACAGACAAAAATATTATTCATATGATGACTTCTCTGGTCTGTAATTGCGATATATATATTTTTTATGTCTTTCTTCTTCATTGTCGCAATATTTATTGCTGTTTGTTTATATATTTTGCCTTTTCCTTAACTTCCTCATACATGACCATTACTTTCTCCTTCACAAACTCCTGTAGCTCTTTCTTGGTCTATCTCATCTTCTATTTCTTCGTGTTCCATTTCATGCAATTTAGACTATTTCTCTTTTCAGATTTGTTTAGCTTTAACGGCATTAATAAGTACTTCATCATATGACGGCACGGCGCCGTCGTTCGCTTATTCCATAGCAACGACTGTGTCTTTTGCTGCCCTCAACATCGGTGTTTGCTTGTTGGGCTGCTGGAGGTGTTTCGCGAACAACTACCTTCATTGGGCTGCGGCTGCCACTTGGATTCTACTCATAGCACAAGGTGAGACTACCTCCTCATAAAAAAACATGTTTTGGTTTGGAAAAGTCGAGACAAAATCAAATGGGATATTTTATACGAAAGCACACACAAACCAGACCGACAGAAATGTCATTTTTGCTCTGTGACAAGGAAGAACGTTTTCTTGAACGGTCATCGAGTAAACCTTGGTGTTCAGAAATATTCCTGTGACTGTCGTTACAACAGTAGATAGTTTTACTGTCAATATCACATCAAAACACAACATCAGTTCACCACTACACCACCTACCTACTTATTTATTCAAACAAGTGTAGTAAAAGATTTTTTTTTCAGGTCTCAGCGGCCAAGGTATAGGCATTCAAAAAGCAGAAAACAATGTGTGGTACATGCTGTTCATAATCTTCGTGCCATACGCCATGCTACCGCTCTCTCTCGGCTGGTGCATAGTCATTGGTCTTCTATCGTCTCTTGCGCATGTGCTAGCGACGGCTGTTGACATCAAGCAGAGACTGGCTGCCAATAATGTGGTGAGTTTCCCCATGATAGACTTTAAAAACTTGAGGCAGACCTAGTTCCGAGGGTTAGAAAAGGTCAATCAGAGTCAAACGACGATGAAGATCATAACGGAGCCCAAAATTGCACTAGTGTTCCACAAATCTCAGATGATAAGATGGAATATGACTTATGACTCGATATCGAATTATGACTATCTCGGCTGTAAACTGAATAAAGAACTTGATTTTTCTAATTCTATTTGCTTGACTCTTGTGTAGAATACTATAATTTTCCAGGCAGAATCGTGCGTCATGCGTCTTCTTATCAGCAACGCGCTGCTCTATAGTGCTGTAAACTTCGCCGGCATGTACGCCAAGTATTTAGCTGACTGGGGACAGAGAAAAGCATTCCTGGAGACTCACAGGTCAATGGTAACCAGGCAGCGGACGAAACGTGAGAGCGATCGCCAGTGGAAGCTGTTTCAAAGTGGTAGGTTATACAAATCGATATGTGACCAGCCCAGATATGATTCCTACGGCTGTCTATACATAAGATCTGACAAAGCATAGAGCGATTATTCATCGTCATGTTCTTTAAACCTGTCATGTAAGCAGACAACCTGTCGCTATAGTGATACACATGTTTTCTGGAACAACCTTGGAAAACAATCCTCAAAAATGTCAGACGTGGCGATAGCGACCGTATAATTACGGCCGTTAACGCTCTGCCTACCCCGCAAGGGATAAAGGCGTGATATATGTATGTATGTTCTCTAAAAACAAACCCGATCCATGAATATATTACTTTTAAAATAGATCCCACGATCAAGGATAATAAAACGCTATTTTAAGTTGGAGCGATGCCAAGCACAGGTGCCAACTGATAAAGGCATATTGCGAAAACCAGAGGAACTCGATTTTATTTACATAACGCGCCTAAAATATCGATTCCAGTAAAATAATGAGTAACCTACTTCTCAACGCAGAACTATTTTGCTTCTATGTTTAATCCAGAAAGACCTGAACCACCAGACTATACTTACCTTGATCTTGACATTGTTTTCAGTGATCCCTGATTTTCTGGCAAAGGAGATATACCAGCATGTGTCCCGAGTGAAAGGGGAATTTCAAGAGCAGCAGTTCAACAACCTCTACATCCAGCGGCATCAAGACGTCTCCATACTCTATGCCGATATCAAGGGGTTTACTGGTAAGCAAACAACTACTCTTGGCAAAGGATGAATACAGCGTGATTAACTGAAATGATTTCAAAGCAAAATAAATATATTCGAGACAAAAATCTGAGGCTGTCATACGTTGGACCTAATCCTAACTAGTGATGGGGTTGTAAATTATTTTGGGGTTGTAAACTTAAATTTTCCCGATTGTGTTGATTTGTGTTGGAAGATGTAGGTAGGTACGAGTTTAAACTGTTAAACTTTTGTTAGGTGTATATAAAATATGCTAGTAAGCCCCCGTGTGATTTCATTACCAAAACAAATGTTTCAGTTCTTTATTCTGTGACGGGGGCAAGCCCCTCTCAACTCCCCGTGTCGATGCATCCTAACTTTCCAGTTGTGCTTTTCGCGACTTTGCTTGTCAGTTACATGAAGATAATTTTCGTTTTTTTTCCAGAGCTGTCAAGCAAATGCAGCGCCCAAGAACTGGTCAAGTTACTAAACGAACTATTTGCCAGATTCGACAGGTTGGCATCGGTGAGTTTCTTTATCCTTAAAATTATCAATGCAACCCTATTGTAACTAAAAAGGCATTCACGCCGTACAACCTGCTGGAAGAACCGCAAACCAATTCTACCACCCAGAATTCTTCGTGTCCAGGTACCGTACGGATATCACTTACGTTTGAAGAGGACCTTATTGAAAGTTCATTCATGAAAGATTCTAATAAGTATTTCATATTTTCCGCGTCTAACCACAAACTAACGATGAAACCTTGGCTTTGTGCATTAGAGCTTCAACGAAGAATTTCTGTGTTCAGGAAAACAACTGCCTGAGGATAAAGTTACTAGGAGATTGCTACTTCTGCGTCAGTGGGCTTCCAGAGAAAAGAGAAGACCATGCTCACTGCTGCGTCAATATGGGACTTCATATGATCAGAGCCATCCGGGACGTGCGGTATAATGCTCAGGTAACATTTTAAATTATTTTATAGAAGACCATTCATTGCGTTGGACCACGCTGAAAAACCTTATACTTGATTGATTTGAAGTGCAGGAGTCTCAAGCAGAAGGCTTTCATTGTTTTGGATAAAAACTTAATACCTATTATTTTCGTTGTATTTCCAGGTAGACCTCGATATGAGGATAGGAATCCATAGTGGAACAGTGCTATGTGGAGTTCTAGGACTACTGAAATGGCAGTTTGACTTGTGGTCTCATGATGTTACCATCGCTAACCATATGGAGAGCGGAGGCTTGCCTGGGTATACAGTTTTTTCGACGAATATATTTTGCACTTTAGAATTTATGAAAGGTAACCAGAGGTAATAAAGATTAAACTTTTTCTAGGAGAGTACACATTTCCGCAGCAACTTTGGAGTATCTTGGTAATGCTTTCGAGGTGGAAGATGGAGACGGGGGAAACAGAGATCCTTACATTCGAGAACACAATCTAGTCACGTATTTAATTAAAGCCTCAGAGCAGCCCAGAAGAACGAGGCATAGATCCAAGGCCAGGTAAGATTCTGAACTACTTTTTTTGCACTAATTACGGGCACAGGCTTTGAATGCTTGTTACACTACAAATCCACCAGTGATCACTGATGGCTGTAACATACCACTATAGTGGCAACGTGCTCACTTTGTGCAAAGTGCTCAAGGACCTTTAAGGCCAATTTTGGCTACTGCAGTCACATGCAAGCGCATGATCGCGTGGACTAACAAGACACAATTTGCTGAGCCTGTCCAGCAGTCGCTGCAGCCAAAACCAGCTCAGACAGACAGAATTCACAAATACACTCAAAAATCTTCTTTTCTTTTGTGAGCCTTGAAAACCCACGCGCTTTGAGATAATAGGTATTCCCTAAATGGTAATGCCTCCTCTGGTATTTCAGTGATTCGGCAACAGCGAAGCAGATGTGGGAGTGCACTCCCCGTCGGCCTAGTGGCAGCATAGACGATGAGATGACCATCGACTGGACACCAGAGATGCCTTTTCAGAATGTAAGCTACATTACACACATACAGCATTTGAATTCTTCCGCTACTGTTTCGTCAAGTGTCTCAACATATTTTATTCTTTTCTTCTAAAGTTTACTGTGCACTTATTGGACAGTTTTCAAGAAATTGGGACGGTGGACAAAACGTAGATGGATCATTTTCTTTTGTCGGCTAGTTTATTTTATTTATTTTATTTTGAAAGTTTTACCAAAGTTTCGTAACCATTAGGATATCAATCGAGTTCAATTCTGTAAAGCTTCATTACATTTTTATCCTTTTTCTTGTAACAGTATTTTTCAAATGGTGCTGCGGGCGCCGTTAGATCTCGTCGCTTTGGAAAGAGCGCAGATGTGGAAAACTGCCAAGAAGAAGACGTCACTTCTATGTCTGAGGTAAACACTACACTTCAATGTAAATATTTTTTCAACTCTTCACTTCACAAACTACGAAACTTGCAAGTTTCTTTTCTTTTGTCGTGGAACCTTCTTATCGTGTTTGTGTCTCAATAATCTGTCTGCATTAACCACAGGAAGAAGACATAATAAATTCTATAGAAGTGAGCAGTAACCGCCGAATCCGCATGGAGAAGATGAAGCGGTGGTCTCTGAAGTTCCGTCAGGGTATGCTGGAGCAGAGGTTCGGCCAGCTGGACGAGTACACTTTTAAATCCAATGTCATGTGCTGCCTTGTCGTCTGGCTGTTCATTGTTAGCGTGCAGTTGGTTATGCACTTCAAGTAAGTTGTTGTTTTGATATTTATCTAGATTCGATTAAGGTGCCACGCCTCGGCAAGCATACCGTTGAACGCCCTCCGGTCAAAAGGAACGATGACTTAAATATACTCGGCTGGTAGCAACTGGATGGCGAAAGCGGGAAATCGTTCATTTTGGCGTACCCTGGGAGAGGCCTATGTTCAGCAGTGGACTGCTATAGCCTGATTTGATGATGTGATTGAAGTGACCTTTGAGAGATAGTTTTCCGAAAGGACATGTTTATTATGTTTTTATCTCCTACTTATTTTTGTATTTTCTTTTTTCATGTCTTTATTGTTTTCTTTCTTGCTCCGACTTTTCTTTTACTGTCCTTATCTTTATTCTTAACCTACTACTACTAACTTTGCAGTTGCTGGAAAGTCGGGGTAGCTCTGGCCGTGATGACGATCCCGATGACGCTGTCATTCGTGGTGGTGATGCTGGAGGAGTTCCCGACGCTGCGGCCGCGGCTCATCAAGCTGTCGGCCTGGGTCAGCGGCAGCCGCATCCGGCGGAGCACGCACATCTGCACTTACATCATGGTCATGTCAATATCAAGGTATCACGTCAAGTTATATCATCGACTAATGTTGTGAAAAGATCTGCTGGATGAATCTTTAGTTCTTTCTTTTGAAGAATTATCGCTAATACCTACTTACGCTCAGAAATGCATACAACATATAGTCTTCATAATTGATACCTACTCTTCTCTTTTTGTGTAGGACATCGAGTCGTCTAACGACCCGATGAACCGTAGTGTCAGAATTTATCAACCGCCTTATCCTAGTAGCAAGCTTCTGACATGGTTGTGTAACGACCGCCGTCTAAGTTATCATAGACAGCAACCGGAACCTACGGCTTAACGAGCCATCCAAAACACGGAACCATCTCTCTTACGGACAGTCGGGTGGTTCAGCCCGCAACGTCCTAACCGAGAGAGAGAGACTGGGGCTTACCGAGAATCGAACCCGGAACCTTCTGCGTCAGTAATTGATACCTACTAAAGAAGAAATACTTGCTTTTTCCAGCACAATAAAACTCTACATCTGCCCATCGTCATTTCGAGTTCCTGCGGAAAATAATACTTCAAATCCAGTAAACGAAACCTCAACATTTATGGATATAACTGCAGATATGACACAGGAATGTTACCAGCCGGAATACGTGGTTTTCACTTGGATATTGTGCTTGGTAGCGCTTACTTCGATTGTGAAGCTGTACTATCTGATAAAGACCTGCTTGGCTGTCGTAAATGTCTTCATTTACACATCGCTTCTACTTGTTTACTACAATGTTTATTATTTCAATTCAGCAAATAGGTAAGCAACAATAAAATATGCCACATCTTTCAAGCCATTCCTAGTAAAAATTCTAATGGCCACATACTTTTTCAGTGATCTACCATTCTACGTTCAAATGCTAATCATAATGACAATGTTCTTAGTAATGGTTATATACCAAGCACGATTAGTAGAAGTAACAGCAAGATTAGATTTCCTGTGGAAACTGCAAGCCGAAACAGATTTAGATGAAATGAAAGACACGCAGAAAACTAACAGGCATTTGCTGAAGCACATCTTACCTGACCACGTCGTAAATCACTTTTTGAGTAAAGATCGGTGTCCAGACGTAAGTAATAGCTTTATAAAACACATAAGTACCTATCCATATTAATTTATCAGAATAGAACGCATCTACTAAATGCAAATGTTGAACAACTACCTCAGGGGAGTGCAATGGGGCCGTTATTATTTCTTGTATTGACAAATTGATTTATTTCAGGAATTATATTCCCAGTGGCGAGACGAAGTAGGCGTGATGTTTGCGGGGATCCCAAACTTCCATGAGTTCTATTCGGAACAGAAAGCCGTCGACTGCATGCGTCTGCTCAACGAGATTATTTGTAATGTACCAATCAATTTTATTTCCACTTTTAGATTGCGTTTCAAGTTTGTGATTTGTTTCCTTATCATGTTTTCATGTTTTTTACAGTTGATTTCGACAAATTGCTTATGCAGTCGCGTTTCAAAGCTATTGAAAAGATCAAAACCATTGGCGCAACTTATATGGCGGCTTCAGGGCTGAACCCCAATCACAAGGTATTGTGAATTATAGTAAATAAGCAGTGTTCTTCTTTCATTAAACTTCTTATTTTCATATAGTACGTTGAATCTTTGAACGTTCCGACGAACTGAGGTTCTGCTTGACCGAATTCATAATAAGTTTTGTAAATTTTCTTTCAAATCTCTTGATTCCAGTCTGGAGACGACGACACAGAACATTTATGTTGCCTTGTTGACTACGCCTTTGAGCTTCGCGAAGCCCTCGAAGACATAAACAAGCACAGCTTCAACAAATTCCAACTGAGAGTCGGGATCAGCTGCGGACCATTAGTGGGAGGAGTCATCGGTGCTAGGAAACCTGTGTACGACATCTGGGGAAACACAGTCAATGAAGCTTCCAGGATGGAAAGTACTGGTGCTATGGGAAGGATACAAGTTACTAAATATACTAAACAAGTAAGTGAAATAAGTATGGGTAATGTTAAAGATAATGAGGTGCGAGATACAATAGGTTGTCGATTACGGGTGTATTACAACCATGTCTTTGTTACTAGATACCTTAATCTTAACAGTAGCCCACTGGTGGACATGGGCCTCCCCCTGTCGGGACGCTATTGTGATACTCATCACGCTTGGCAGGCTGATTGGCGAAGCAGTGCAAAATGTTAATTCACAGGGATCGCTGCTGCCTATTCCCTGTATAAATTATCCTCTAGTTGCTTTTTACGACACCCGCGGGTAGAATTGGGCTGATACTATTCTAAGCCCGCATCACACGGCACTTTATACATTTCTCATATCTCACTGGCGAGCTAGGAGCAAGACTTCAAACTGAGCTTGAAACTTTGCATTTCCAGTTACTAGAGCTTCGAGGTTACGAGATGCAAGCTCGAGGTCAAGTAGAAGTGAAAGGCAAGGGTATAATGGAGACGTGGTGGGTGGTTCGGCAACGAGGAGCTGAAGGCAAGCGTGGACCTCCGCTCAGTACTGCGCCGCGGTCGCTTGCAGCTGTGGTCTACACTATGCTGCAAGCCAGGAAGCGGATATACACGCATCCACTCGATGTTAACACAGCTCCAAGTAAGTCTCACTAATTTATCAAGATCGAAGCCCAAGACAGCAATCTCGTTCTCCCCAAGCTGGCCAGGTTATGTGATTTCTTGGTGGAGGGAAAGAGTTCATTGTGCCAATTTTCGCTTCCTGCAAACAACGAGCTATTAATTCTGGCACGCATTATCTTTTGCTAACACCTGAAAAACAAGACAAGTGATTTATGTTTGTAGGAAACAACGGAACACCTGCAATAATCTGACTTATAGAAGTTTTTTACCCTTTTTGCGCTAGTCCTGTTTGGTGGTCACACTTTTTCTTTCACATAAAAGTCCAAAGGGCGACCTTTTGTAACTGTTTCTTTTACTTTGTATTTGTCTATATTGGTATTTGTCTTTATTTGTATTGCTTCTTTTTATGCGCAATAAAAAACATGTTTCCCAAGGGGAAAACCCTTTATCCTGACAGTCTGTGTTAACTTGTAGGACTCATTCCAGCTTCCAAGCGTGGCGGGAGCATGCACAGCGGGATGCCGTCGCGCCATCGATCCGCTGAGCTGCGAAGAACGAGGTCCAAGAGGGCGGAAACCAGGTAAAAAATTACATTTCTATTCCCTATTTTATTATATTTTATTTTTTATTTAAAAGAGGGGAGGCCTTTGGCCGACAAAAATATTGCAAATATTTAAGGAATGAACCAGTTCATGAAACTGAACAACTTTCCCCTAGGAACATACACACATCAAAAAAAGTTTGTGATCACTTGGAAAAGTGGTAATATTTTTTATTGTGAAAGAATAAAACTCAATCACTTTTTATTTTTTGATTGCTTATGTAAAAATATGAAATTTAAATATAAACAGTTTCGTAATTCAAATGTTTTTTTCATATAAAAAGACTATCAACCCTTGCTTGCTACCATTCAGAAATCTGACTTAGTCGCAGATTACGATATTTTCAATTTATTCACAACAAGTTTAGTTGGTAACGATGCCGAGAGGATTAACAGAAGTTTTACGAGAGTTTTACGAGCCAGAATCCTAACTTTAAGTGGAGAAGGCTATTCCACGAGGGAAATATCACGCAGAGTTAATGTATCCCAAGCCTGCGTGGTGACCACGTTGCAGAGGTATCGGGGTATGGAAGATTTAGCTGACCGACCTCGCAGTGGTCGCCCAACTGTGCTTACTGCAATTCAGAAGCGCTATATCAGATTACTGGCTGCCCGTGACCCAACAATGAACGCTACTAAAATAAAAGCAGAACTGCGAGCTGCCACCGGTCGCGAAGTTAGCGCCCAAACAATTAGAAATTGCTTACACCAAGCTGGATTACGAGCAAGGAGATCCTGGCGAGCACCTTTGAACTCACAGCAACGGAAACGGCGCAGATTGCGATGGGCTAGGCTCCGTCAAAATGAAGAAATTGAGGACGAAAGCATTTGGCAGAACTACCTCTTTGTTGACGAAACGCGGATTAGTACGCATCCAGATAACCGACGTGTCCGTGTCTGGAGAAGATCAGGCGACTCTGAAAGGCAGAGAACTGCCACTGGAACCGTTCAGCAGGGCGGGAAATCGGTGTCCTTTTGGGCCGGTATAATGATTGGGGCTAGGACGCCCTTAATTCCGTATCAAGGCACCATGACTGGAGCTATGTATAAAATGATTGCAATCGATGGATACGTCAGACAATTCCGCATCAACCACGGGCGCCAACTCATAATGGTAGATGATAATGCTCCCGCACATCGAAACGGACGTGTTGATGCTGCTCTCCAGCAATACGACATCACCCGGTTAGACTGGCCTGCCGGCTCACCTGACTTAAACCCGATCGAGCATGCGTGGGACGCTCTTAAGCGATCTGTTTGGAATCGTCAGCCACCTCCTCAAACAGTGGCAGAAATCAGGGCAGCTGCTATTGAAGAGTGGGACAGGTTACCACAAGAAATGCTGGATAACTTAATTCTTAGCATGCCCAGAAGGGTTTCCGCATGTGTGCGAGCCAGATGAGGAGTCATTTTATACTAACTATTAATCTTTTCGTAATAAATTTTGTTTATTTTTTCCTTAATTAATTTTTTTCATTACATCAAATTTCAGCTAAAATTGCATTTCTTAACTTTTGTTTTAAAAAAATAAAAAATGAATAATGTTTTTTTTTATTTACTTAGTGCATTTTCATTATAAAAACATAAAATATAAACACTTTCTATAAATAATTTATATTTCATAAAATACACCTGCTTTTGCTACTTTATACTATATTTTGATCACAAACTTTTTTTGATGTGTGTAGGTCGAGAAATTCATCATGATGAAATTTTTTTTTGATCTCCCATTATAGGATCTATAATGATCGTATGATCCTATACAGTTGACTCGTTCGGCTGCTGGAACATTTTGTATCGAGGTCTAATTGTTTTTTTATAGTACGAATTCTGTTTCCTGGGGAAAGTTGTTCAGTTTCATAAACTAGTTCACCACTTATAAAATTAGCAGTTGCTTTTTATTTTTTTACATTTTGGAATACACTACAGTTAAGTCAATTTACAGAGCTCAATTTTTCAAATCCTCGAGACTCATATAATACATTCTCCAAGTCTATAATTTCCGCTTCAATTTCCAGCATCCACGACATGGAGCTGGGCATCAGACCGCACGCAGCCAGCATGGTGGTCCGGCGGGCCGACATGGCGCCCCCCATCCTGGGCTCGGTGTCGGCCCCGCACACCCCCACCACCCCGCACTTCAGCCCGCAGACCCCCGCGGAGCCCCCGCCAAAGCTGGGCATAGGAGCCAGGCTCAAGGCCGCGAGCTTCTCGTATAGAACCAGGCCGAGGGTCAAGGGTCAAGACCAGCCCATGGAAGGTGAAATAGCTAGAGTTCTTTGATCGACCAACTGGTTTACAGACTGATTAATTAATTGACCGACTGTTTGAAAGATTGATTGATTAACTGACTGTTTGACCTATTGATTGATTGACCGACTATTTGAAAGATTGATTGATTGACTGAATCCTTGACCGATTGATTGATTGATCAACTGTTTGACTGATTAATCAACTGATTGACTGATTGACCGATAGATTGACGAACTACTTGATTGATTAACTAATCGATCGACTAATCGACTGACCACCCAATTGGCTTGACCGACTAATTGACTGATTGACTGTCATTTTATTAAAACATACTTAATAATAACCACAGACCATCTAACACAATACCTCTCTTACAGGCTCTCTAGCTAGCTCCCGCAACACGATAGGCAACGGCGCGCCCGGCTCCTTCCGTTTCCGCGCGGTCACCACTGGCTCGTTCTTCCGAACGCGCGGGAAAGACAAGGACAAGGATAAAAAGAAAGAGAGCGATGCGCCAAGAGATGCAAACGAGCATAAGGAAAACGGTGACATGGTTACTACTAGGATGTAAGCAGTGTACGGATTTAGTTAGAGAAAGTGTGGAATTGGAAGGAAAAAACGCACTGAAGTATCAGACAATAAAAGAAGCGCTAATGGTTGCGTAAAAAAACCTTCTGTTTTGGATTCGGTTAATCTGTCGTGCGTCGTCCGTGGGTTTGGTACCCATTTATAAATATGTATTGAAATACTTTTGTTTATGGGTTGTATTTTCCTAAAAGCATATTTTATTCCAAATGTGCTTTGATTGTCATATTTCAGAATATGTACGAGTACCGAGTACGTTAATTTCGACAAGCGGAGTCTTATAGTTTTACCAGTCAATGGTAATAAAAAACGCTGACTGTATGGCACGTCAGCCATTTTAAATCAGTTACCTTTTCAACTTATTGTATGTACAAGTACGGTATGGACTTCTTGCTATGGTATTGTGAATTGTGATGAATCGATGATACTGTGACTGCTGTGAATAGAATAATCTAGACTTAAATATCCGTGGTAAATATTTAATGTGAACATATATAATTGCTACGAACATAGCCAAAGATATTTTCTATGCTACTTTGCCTCCTTATGTATCTAAGTGCTTCTTTTATATATATTGCGTGGACGTTCATAAGACATTCATACTATAAATCTTTAAAATTATATAATATCTTACTTAGGAAATTCTTATATTTTAGATCGAATGTTTGAATCGTCATTATTGTTAATGCACAAAGAAATATACGAAATTATTTACTCACAATAATGTTAGCTAGCACAAACAAAATCTATTGTTGTCTGAATTTATAAAGTTTTTATTGTTTTGTTTTTGTTTGTTTCACATAAGGGGATGAAAAGAAAAACGCTATCGCTTGATGTCTTCCAAGGAAGATGCAACTGTACATTTTGTATATAAAGATTTTATAATATCGAATTCAATAGATTTGTATGTTAGTTTGTAATGTAAGGTCAAATACAGTATTTATTTATATGAAGCTGTACTTAGCCACGGAATAGAATCAAATATTTTGGAGATATAATGTGCCATTCTTAAGATAAGGTGGCTTAAGTGGGTGGCTTCTTATTAGCTTAAGTTAATAAATTATGAACAGATTATTTTTACGCACATACTAGATACCTCATCTGAAAGTCATTCATAAGAAACATGAGCAACTAACGAGATATGTAAATGGAATGGAAATACATCGTGTTTCGGAGGAAATCCGTTAAATTTGACTCTTTGTTTAGGATATAATAGAGTTCAGATGAACTCTAGAATGCAAATCTGCAAGGCATCGGTCTCACGAGGGTCTCGCGACAACTCTTGTGAGTTTCGTCCTCTACGATAAACCGCTTGTACCCAATTAGGATAAGATTACTTAGTCAGCATTTAAGCTGAAACGATGAGTACCGAAATACCGAATAGAAAAAGTCCAGGTTGTTTAGGGCTTCGTACTGAACAACTTTCATTATGGGACCAATGCTGCAAAACGAAAAAAAAAAATGGTCCCACAATGAAAATTGTTCAGTACGATGCATTTAATTCATTTACTCCTAAACACGGTGTATAGGAGATCTTGTGTGAAGATCTTAAGGTAGGGACCAAATTTTAGTTTTTTTTTTAGTTTTGGTGGTTCATTTTGTCATATTTTCACACAAGATGTATAGCTTGGCCAGAAAGAGTAGAAATGAAATAAAATGGAACTAAAAAAATTGTATGAACAATTGTTGCCATAGTTAAGCGATCTCTGTCAGATTTGATAGATCGCGAAGAAAGTGGCGCCCTCATTTTTTTTATCTATTCTTTATGGTCAAGTTATAACCAGTTTGGTTCCTAATTAATGGATTCAGACAAATATTGTATAAGATGACAGTGAAACAAATTCCAGAGCAGGTCACCAAAGACTTTGTTTTAAATGGTATATAAAAGAGTTTCGTCTCCAATAAGAGATTGATACAAAGTGTACGATAATGGTAGTGAGGGCTGACAACCTATCTTGTATTGATCTCAAATGCATTTACAATAAGTTTAGTTCATAAAGTTGCTTATTTTCAAGACATTTTTGACCAGACATTTTGATTACGTAATTAATACTAGACTACATTTTCAATATTATTATAGTGTCTATTATCAATTCACCTATTTATTTCTACTGCCATACAGTTGTATATTAATATCCGAGATCTAAAGATGAATTGATTAAAAAATATATAAAGCCTATTTGTCTTGTGCCTGTATATTTTATTCCATTTATAAATATATATTTAAGTCATATCAGTGTAAGATTTAGAATAAAAATGTGTCTATTATTAGTATAGTAAAACTATGAAAAATCTGAATGTCACCAAAGCCAAATTATTTATGAATCAACGTCGTTTTGTAGTATTTTCTTTTGAAAATAATTCTATGAAATAAAACATTATATTCTTTTTGAATACGTTTATTATGCATTTCATTTTGTTTCCTCAAATCTAATTAAAATAAAGTTTATCAGTATATTTGTAAATTTTCATAGATTCTATAAAATAATTTATTTACTAAATTAGCTTTGGATCTTGTCACACTCTTATAGCACTTAAGTTCACTACTTTGAGAACAGCCTTTGTTCCCATTTGTCCCCACAAAATCTGAAATAATGGGAACAGTTTGTCCCCACACGCATTTGATGTACATTGCTCGCGCCATCGTCAGCACGCCATAAGTTCAAAAAAATAATTTACTCTTGGACACTACTAGCGGCCCGCCGGTTTCCGCGGCTTGTTTTCCCGTGGAAATAAGATGTTTTCCCTGCAAGTACTACATAAAAACCTTCCTCTTGAATCACTCTATCTATTACAAAAACCTGTATCAAAATCCGTTAAGTAGTTGTAAAGATTTAAGCAAACATACATACAGACAGACGCGAAAAGCGACTTTGCTTTATACTATGTAGTGATACCAGTATAATATAATAGATGGATTATATTTTTGGTTTGTTAAGGTATTTTTGTAGTGGTACATGAACTAATGGCGCGCAGATGATAGCGCGTGCAGAGTACATAAAATGCGAGTGAGGGCAAATGGTTTCCATTGTTGTCTCTAGTGACAAATGGGAATTTTTATTCCCAACTGTCTCTATTGACAGATTTTGTGGGGACAAATGGGAACAAAGGGAGAACAGCACAACTCATAATAAGCTGTCCATTTAACAACTACTTATTGCATTCACGTAAAAACATTTTGCTCTTACAAATAACACAAAAAGAAGGCAGAAAAAACTACGGTCTGAGTAACAATTGTTACAACTTCGAAAAAATATTCGAGAAGTTACGTCCAATTCCTACATTGCATAACCATTTCATTTATCTAAAATAATCAGAAAACGGTTTCAAAACTTAAAAAGTTGATATTTCATAAGGGTGTTAGGAAAAGTACTCGGAACAACTTTCCCCAACGAACATAATAAATCTTAATATGAAAAAAAAAAATTGGACCTCTCATACAAAACGTACCAGCCGGCATTTTCTTTTTTCATATTTCGTATTTTCTTGGGGAAAGTTGCTCAGATTCATGGGCTGGTTCACCCCCTGAAAAGAAGGTAGTAGTACTGTATAACAAATATGTATTTTAGCATTTATAGTAAATATTCTAAATGTCAAAAAAATGTTTCCTTTTATAAAGGACGTCTTAAAAATAATGTGTGACGGTAAACAACATGATTACTCTTAAATATAAATAATAATGTTTAATATCTAATAATTTATCACAAAATAAATATACCTACATTTATAGTTAGGTCCCGTTCAGGCGAGTAAAGGCAGTTACAATACTACAAGTTTCTATAGTCTCTAATATGAGCTAGACTTAGCGTCTCAACAACCAATGGTGATTCGTAATAACAATACTAAAGGCAAGATTATTATTGCTTCATGATTTAAATAGAGGGTGTAAAAAAAATTGCTGCAAATATTGTAAGGGGTGAACCAGTCTATGAAACTGAATAACTTTCCCCAAGAAACATAGGTCGAAATACGAGAAAATTCTTTGGACCTCCCAAACTCGGTTGACTCGTTCGGCTGCTCTGCTACATTTGGTATTGGAGGGTCCAAATTGTTTTGCCATTTTTCGACCTATGTTTCTAGGGGAAAGTTTTTCAGTTTCATGGGCTTGTTCACCATTTAAAATATTTACATCTAATATTTTTACACCTCATGTAGTTTTGTTCATATAAATTCATCAAAAAATATATAATTTGTTTGAGAAAAATCTCATGGCACCAGGACACATTTCTTGGTTTTTAAAGGTTCTGGTTATAATGTTTATTTCTACTTTCTATCTACTAATAGAATGTCAGTTTACCGTTATTTGTTATGCACCATCGCAGTTTGCAGGACTTCGGTCCACCTGTAAAGAAAAAATAATCATTTTAACAAAGAGTCAAAATTTACAGAACGAAATATTTTAAAAGACCGAGTCGATAAACTTTTGTATCAGCCGTCGATGGACAACTCGGTGTCCAGCAAGAAAAGAAAGAAGAAGTCTTCCACTTGCAGTACGCGATTGAAAAACCACTAGGTTTCATCACGTGGTTGGACGACTCGATGACCCACACGAAGACAGAGAAAGGGTCTCACCTGTGGTACGTGAATAGACTGTCTGCTCGGAAGAAGTACACGTGATTTTTGAACTGCAGTTTGAACACGAAGTCTTTCTTGATAGCGTCTGAATCAGCGGGTGGGCCCACGGCATACCTACAAATAAAAACAAAATTATAAACAAGTTTATTTAAAGTAACATAATATTTTTTTTTTAACGAGACTAAAATGAACTACTATAGTGCTTAAAATACATCTTGATACCTGTGACGTTTGTGATTTAAAAGAACATAAGGTCAGTTTCTCTTTGTTTACTTCCCTTTTAGTATGGATCTGTTAAACGTCATAGTTATGAAGCAAATTTTTACAAAGTGTACAATAAATTTTTACAAAGCTTTTTTTACCAATTAACAAAGTTATTTTAAAACGAAATTCATCGATCAGCTCTATAGTTTTTACAGTACTTATTTGCATTTTTAGACAAATAAATACTCAGTATATATAAAAATGTGTACATGTTATGTTACAAACCAAGCGCTTCCCAAAAACTGAACTTAAACTTGCCCTTAAACTGCCTACTTAACTTAGAACAGAGTGAATACAGCAAACACAACCCACAGCTTCTGTATCGTGTTAAATCTTACCCGAGCAGTGGAAGCGAAGCGAGCGGGCGCTCGTCCTGCCAGCTCTTGTAGAAGAACAGGGTGAATGCAGCAAACACCACCCACAGCTTCTGCCAGCCGTGAGAGTTCTTGAACTTGCGGAGTAGGTAGCCGGACAGTTGCGTCTGAAACAAAATGTCACGGTCAACATAACATATAAAGATCACGCCTATTTCTTAGCGGGGTAAGCAGCGTAAACGAATCTAAAACTTTGTAAAAGCAACAAAGAATAATTTTAGTAGATTAACTTTCAAACATTCACACAGTTGTTGATGTGACACACACTCGCAAAACCTTCAAGCACGGCCACCTAGATTACATCCATCAACTTTTCACTCGAATTTACATAACATCATTTTGTTTTCTATTTATTTTTCTATCCCATTCTCCTCATCCGAGATGACTCTCATTGATGCTATACTAAAGCAGGTGCAATCGACAAATTCGCTTACTGGCCTATCTGCCGTTTCTCAGCACAAGTCGAGTCCAGGTCCTAAAATAAGGTCCCCACCGCCCGAAGATGAAGTACTCGTGGTTATTGAGAATTTAGGAAAGGATAATGAATTTAGGAAGAGAACGCGGAAACCCAAGGTAAAAGGACATAGTTCATTGTTTTTTGCGGAAGGGGAGGTAAACATGTGCAGCACACAAAGATAATTTTACAACAACTTGACAACCACATGCATAACTTTTTTTAAAAGGTACCTACTTCAAAGAACGTGTAAAAGTGCGAACCTCAATTTTTTTCCGGTTAATATGTCTAAAACCTTCTACTAAGTTTGACAAACACTTCTGAAAACCACATCAAAATCGGTTCAGCTAAACGCGAGATAATGGCAAGATTAATACATGCGTATATCCTAGTATGTTCTACACGTCAACTAGGTACTTTATTTTATGCCATCTCACTACCCTAGGTCTGCTGAAATAGATTTATTTTTGGAAATAAGCTGCCCTGTTGTCTATAGTTCCACTTGCTGTTTCCTTTGTATTTTATTGTGTACAATAAAATAAATACATACATACATACAGGTCAAACTGAAAACCTCTATTATTGTAATTTCTCCCTATAGTACTCAGTCGGTGCAAAAGTGGACACAGCCCCACCGCACTACCAAACGCGGCACATGTACAAAAAGATCCCGGACTGGGCGGGCAAGCGGCGTCGGCTCGACGATGAAAACATCAACATGGTGCTCGCTATAAAGAGGTCTCACTTCACTAGGGTAAGCAGAGTCGCTTGTTTCATATCATATCTAAAAAGGTATCATGGACGAAATCAACACGGTTAATCCGATCTGTAACCCGAGGGTGTGACATAAGCATTAATAGAACCTGTACGCTTATATAAAAAAAACTCAAACGCTACTTCATAATCTCGATAAGTCAATCGATAAATTAAAATAAGTTCCGAATTCAAGCCCTGATTGACCTGAAAACATAACACTTGTTTTCATTTATAAGCTTAATATAGCACTGTCATTTCAATCGATAATTCTTACTGATTATATTCAACCCGCGAATAGCGTAGTTGGCTGTGTATAAACTTATTCCTTAGATACTATGTCATATGAACAATCTATGTATACAGTTGTTTGCTTTTCCAAATAAATAAAATAAAATTCAATGCTGGCCCTGGAGCACAACCCAAGCAACCATCATTCGAATTCTTAATTGTTCGAATTCTTAATATTGACATTCTATTTAGCTTTTGTATGTAAATTCAACTTAATTGGCTCAACATTATGAGCGCTTGGTTTTTAAACTGTAAGCCTTATGTTTCGTATTTAATAAATTAATTGAATTGAAATCATTATCTTGAAATCCCTAGGGCAAAGTGGATAACCACTGGTACATAGAACCGAAGGCGCAGCTGTGGGCGTACTACAACAGAGTGAACTCGCTCAAGAGAATCAGCCGGGACAACAAGGTTATCTACGAACGGCTCATCACTCAGGTACAACATTATCCTAACTTGATGCATATTTAGAACCTTTAGGGTGCTTTTCCCTTGAAGCGGGGCTGCGCTAAGCTGAGATGAGCGGGGCATGAATTGACCAATCCAGTGTCTTCACTGAAGCGGGGCGGGGATTTCGAGGCTCATGATTGGTCAATTCATGCCGCGCTTAGCTTAGCGCAGCCCCGCTTCAATGGAGACGCACTCTTAGGCATGAATCTTCACTTAATGCCCTGATTACTTCTTGATATCGTCTATCTCTGCCTGCATGGAAGTCTAACAAATAAAACTAAGGAAAGGACTGACATAACTTGGCACTGAAGCGAGGGGCGTGACAGTGGGATAAAAATAAAAAATTAAAAACAAATTATATATTCAAAGCAGTAAATTTTACATTTAGCACTTTGATAGACAAGTATTGGTCATTGTAACAATTTTATGAACCTAGTGTAAACGCGGCTCATAACACAACAGACTCATAACATAAATAACAAATTTAAAAATCCAGACAAATAATAAGATTTTCATTTATAACAAAAAATAAGTACTTAAATTTGAATGCTATCCCAACCCATCCAAAAAATACTGAGGCATCTTATTGAGTTTGATTAATAAATTTAAATACATACATACATATATCACGCCTTTATCCCTTGCAGGGTAGGCAGAGCGTTAACGGTCGTAAGAATACGGTCGCTATCGCCACGTCTGACATTTTTGAGGATTGTTTTCCAAGGTTGTTTCAGAAAACATGTGAATCACTATAGTGACAGGTTGTCAGCCTGTCGCCTAAAAATGTAATACAGCAATACTCTCGAGTCCCTTAGCCGCCTCATACGACCCCCGCGGGAAGGATGTGGGGTTATGCTATTTTAAGCCGGCATCACACGGTTATATAATTTAAATATTTTTGTTAAAGGGCCCAAAAGTTGTCACCACCGAATCGCTGATGCAGGACTGGTCGAGGAATCGTCACGACATCGTGATGAAGGCAACTAAGAAATTCATACTCTTTCCGCCTATACCTACGGAGAACATTGAAGATCCCATGTTTTTGAAACCTAAAGGAGTTAAACGACCAAGGTATTTATTTGGATTTACTGCACTCACAGTGATATATTATTATGCTCATAAATGAAAATAAGAATGAGGTCGACGCTTGTCAATTTGTCAATTTCTTATTTTCATTTACAATTATTTAGTTTATATTTGTAACTACACTAGATAGAAACATTATTTGAGGGAACTTATGTAGGCAATTTATTTAAATACGAAAGTCCGATTCTAACCGCGTATTTACAATTTTCAATGACTTCGTTAGCTTTAAAACTTTCTTAAAATAACAAAAGAATACAGAAAGGAAATCCTTTTTTTCGGTCGACAGTTGATTCATAAAATTAGCATGCGAATGAGTAGTGAGTACATAAATGCGATTGCCCGCATTATTTGTTTAGAAAGTGAAAAGAATATTAATAAGAATGAGCTGCTGGAATGGCGAGCATTGATTATCCAGCAAGTGACAAGTTTCAATAAAATTGTGGCGCTATTACAGAGTTTTTTTCACGCTGCACTTTGAAAACGGCTATGACATCGGTGAGCTACAAGCGGAGCTATTTACTGACGTGTGCCCAAAGACTTGTGGACTATTCTTGGAACTGCTCGGGGGCGATGGCGTCGGATTCTCTTATGTTGGCACGCATTTCTTCAGGTTTGTTGGCTTTGTTAGTCAAAGAATTTTAGCTTAAAGAATTATCCTGCCGACTGCGCCAAGCACGTATTATTCTAGTCACATAACAATCTATCGATCGACTTATATAGCCTAGCCATTATATAGCCATGCTCTATAGTTAGGCATCAAGAAATCAAAATTAAAATCATTTCTTTTTCATTACTTGCACATTTTGTAAAGTCGTCTGGTCAATCTGATGAATTTTAATGGCATACAAATATAATTTATATGATAGAGACAGAAACAATTATGTTGCCGTATCGGGATCCTTTCTTTATCTGACGGAGTTATTGATAATTATTTTTCCCAGGAAAGTCCCGCATCTATACTGGACGGGCGGGGACGTGGCCGAAGACAATGGTTTCGGATGCTACGCACAACGCGGCCGCCGTATTCCTATTGGAGCTGAGAATTATCACTTTTCGCATTCTATGCCCGGTATGTCTTAGTTTCTGAGAATAATTAAAATATTATCAGATCAAATCTAAATTGAAAGAGATGCCAAACGATGATGATTTTGTGGCAATACTATTCCGAACTAGGCGGCGCATTTTCAGATTGAGGGATCATCTGTCAAAATCAGTTTGAAATATAAAAACTATTACCCCTATCTATGAGAAATCACTGGTGAGCTTTTAAATCATTCGCACGAGCGCCACCTATTAGGACTTAATGAACCGATTAATATTTTCTTATCGGATAGTTGTGTAATGATCCATATAAAAACATTATTCTTGTTCCAGGTTTATTGTCAATGCCTGTGACGCGTGATGATGAAATGTGCGGCATATTCAATATTACTTTCAAAGCTTTGCCGCAATTCGATATGCGTAACGTTGTTTTTGGAAGAGTAAGTACCTGGTTTCACCGAACCCGCTCGGTATTTGGCTTTTTTTTCGCCTCAACAGATGGCAACAACTCACAAAATGTGTGAAACAACGGTTAAAGGAAAATGAAATCTAGCTAAACCATGATTTTTATCCAGATAGACTAAACTGACATTTGGTGGGTTGTCACGTAATTGTATTTAAAAATAATAAAAAAATAGTGTTGTACCCCGAATGATCAAGCTATATGATTCAAAGATAGTCATTGAATCTTTTTGAAAATAATTTAGTTAATTTCATTTTGCGTTAATAAATTGCCCTAAAAGACAAACATACTGCTTTGTTTGTAACAAACTAACTTCACATTTATTTCATGTCTGACCAGACAAGAATACGTTTTTGTTGTTATCGTCAGAGGATTACAATTTATTTACCAAGTTCACCACAGCAGCGAAGTAAGTTGTAAAGCTTGTTTACCATATGGGTTGATGTAACAGTCTTCTATTTGACCTACCTACGCATTTTGAAAAATCTGGCGGAGAATAGAATGTACTTATTATGCATATTTATTTACAAAAATAACTACATCGAGGAATCATCTCTCAACAGTTCAATGAATAAAATGAATGAGTCAAACCACAACACTAGAATAATGCTTGCAACATTTTAAAAAAATAAGGCCATTCTTGGCTGTCAGTTTAGTCTATCTGGATAAAAATCATAGTATAGATCATTATCGTAACCCCTATATTCGTAAAAAAAACATAAGAATCGTTTCCTACTTAGCTACGTTACAGACTTACAGACTAATGCGATTTAGAAGTGAGCATTGTAAATTAAATACCATACTTGTTAGTTATGCTTTGGACTAAGTCTTATAAAGCTTGTAATTGGCATTGGATTATACATTAAGTAAAAATGTTTTTAAGGCTGTAAACTACCAGAATAAAATAAAGTCAGTGTCAAAAGATTATCGTAAACCTTTAAATGAAATCCAATCAAAAGTCAGTCAGAAGAAGCAAACTAAAAAACCCTTTTATCTTTTTACAGATAGTCCGTCCATCAGAGAAGTTCAACTCTATATCTCATATCGGCAAGCTGCTATCGACGCAACCATCAGTGTTGCTGTCGGCTTCCAGACAGAAAATCAAAGGGCAATGGGTCAACGGCACCGCCAATACTAGACTAGCGCCTAGCGACCTGCATACGCGGATTCTGGCGTTAGCTAGGAGACTTTAAGAGGAATTGTTTAGTTCTTTTAATGAGTCTCTAACTTAAAACATTATTTAAAATCACTTTATAGTATATGTTTTTTTTTATTCCGTAACTTCAAACGAATACAAAAGAACAAGATTTTGTAAATTAATTTATTGTTTTCTTAACGAGTTTTTGAAACAACTCACAATCTTGAAAAATCGATTCAGCCGCGGTAGAATAGGTGCTTGAAGCATCGCTAGTGCTAATAGCGAAAGTCGCAAGTTCACCTTGCCTGAGGTAAACAATATTGCAGTTTTTATAATTATCACGTTTTTTTCATATTTCGGCTTATGCTTCGGGAAAAGTTGAGGCTTGATCAATAGAAAAATAAAATTCCTACACCATGCAATGAATATTGATGCGGTTTTTTTAATAGATAGTGAATCAAGAGGAAGGTACAAAACGATGCCGGGAAAACGTCTATTTTGTGTGGGTGTCCATTTTTTCTTACAATATTAAAAAACAACGATCCACATTGGTAGCTAAGGGTGTCCAGAATCTATGTATTTTTTCTTTGGACCACTTAAGAGGGACACCTTATAGAAGTAACTATAATTTGTAGTTACCCCCATGGCGAGATGTAGATGGTCCCTGGATAGAGACGTGACTCGATGCCAGCACACGTGCGTGAGCGCGCCGCCGCTCGTCGAGCCGGACAGACTGCTGCAGCTAGTCGATACGCCTGGAAAAAAATATAATGTATTTCCATATGGAGTTTAAAAAATATACAGGATTTCAAAATATTAGCTGCAAATATTTTAAGGGGTGAACCAGCTCATGAAACTGAACAACTCTCCCCAAGGAACATAGGTCGAAATATGAGAAAAAAAAATTTGGTCCCCCATAAAAATTTACTTGGTTGGCCGGTACATTTTGTATGGGAGGTCCAAATTTTTTTTCATATTTCGACCTACGTTCCTTGGGGAAAGTTGTTCAGTTTCATTGGTTGTTTCACCCATTTAAATATTTCTAGCTTATATTTTTACACCTTATAAACAAGTGGTACTAACCCGCTTCCTGCTCGTAGGGCGTGAGTTCGGTGTCGATGTCGATGTGTGCGTCGCGCGCGCCCTCTATGGCGAGCTCGAGCGCGTGTATCCAGCCGCCGAACTCTTGTTCGTTGCTCGCGCTTAGGAGTACGCTCACGTCTTCACCTGGAAGAGAAAAATTTAAGAGCCTTACAGTGGTAAAAATACGTATTGAACGCGAGTTTAATGTCAAACATGGACATCATGTAGGTATAATTAGCGGGCGCCCGCGGCTCCGCCCGCGTGGAAGTCTGTTTTAATTCCTAGCATCCTACGAGAACATTTTTTCGTGATATCAATTATCCCATGTGTTAATCCAAGTTACCCTCTATCCATATGCCAAATTTCATGAAAATAGGTTCAGTAGTTTTAGCGTGAAGGAGTAACAAACAAACTAACAACCATACAAACTTTTACATTCGCATTTATAATATTAGTAGGATTTATGGGGATTCTGTTAAAATTAATGATCTTCCAAAAAACTTGCAAGATATGTACCTTGCCAGCCCTAATTCTATTAAAGATGTTAAAAAATACTTCATAACAGTTAAAAACTTGGATTATATTTTGTAATTATGATTTATACCTACTTATTATGTTTTGTCATTATGATTTATACCTACTTAATTCCGAACTCACTAGCTGTTTATACGCCTTCGTTGGTTTTTACGGCTTTTAGACGTAAGTTTTTGAAACTCTGTGTTAATTTAGATCTTTAAATAAATGAAATGAAATGTTTTTATAGACACCTAATTTCAGTCTAGTACTTTTAATAGAAAAAGGATAGCTAATTTTGTTTTTATATATTATTAACGGGTGTAGATAGGATGTCTCTCCTTGAGTGGTCCAAATAAAAAAATCTAGATTCTGGAGCCTTTGCTACCTATCTGGAAAATTGTATTCGAAAGTATTCGACAAAAAATATCCTCCCACACTAATAAGGCTGACTGATAGAGCAGTTCGTATCGACTGTTCAAATATTTTTTTTAGAATATTAGAAAATAATATTCCAAATTGGTAGATAAGGGTAAGTAAGTAAAAACTCTTTATTACACACAAATAACAAAAATTTACAAAGAATCTTAAAACTAAAAGTGCGCAAAGACGCTCTTATCGCTAAGAGCGATCTCTTCCATACAACCTTTAGGGCTTTCCAGAATGTAGATTTTTATTTAGACCACCATGGAACATACTATGTGTACCTGTGAGAGTGAAGGAGTGCGGCAGCTCGGTGGGCTTGGCTTGCAGCACCTGCAGCGGGACGGCGGCGTGCGCGCGGAACGTGCCACTGCCCGCCTTCGACGCTAGTATCAACACGTCGCTGAACTAAAACAAATCATTACGTCAAATTATCATTATAGCGATGATAGAAATGACTACGCTCGGGGTTTTTCTTTACGCCTTCCCACAAAAAAAATAGACGCGAGTTAACACGTGCTTAAAAATATCTTCATACAAAAAACGCGAAGTACGCGTTCGATCCGCGTCTTAATTTTTTGTGGTAAGACCCAAAAGTCTTGACCAAGGCCGAGAAGTAAAACGTTTGGTAGATCATGCATGATCACTGATCATGTAAATATGACACTGATCATGATCAGTTATGAATACCTCTATGGCGGGTGACAGGAGGTATCCAGGTGGTGTCGGGAAAAGGGTAGCTACCCGCCTGGCCGGGTGTTGTGGGGGGGGGGGACCGACGGGTCCACCTTTGGGGATCAATGCTCTCCGCGTCCGTAGGCCAAGCCCTTCATGGTGCTTAGACTCTAGATACCCTACACGTGATCCCTGGGTAGTGCGAAATGGACAGCACTCTCCGGTGGTAGGCTTTGGCCGTGGCTGGTCACCACCCTCTTAACTAAGCCATGTCGCCAAGCGGTCCCACCGTGTTCCGACATGAAGTTAGGAGTAGCCATCTTGGAGGTTGGGTCTGTACAGTAGTACCTTGCAGCTGTAGCAGTTTTTGTGGAGGCTGATTGTTGCGACATCGAGTGGTTGGCTCTGGAGGGTAGCGGGATCCGAAGCACGGTGCACCGCTGGCTGACCGTAGGAAGTTGGGGGCCCAAGTAGCGGGAAAGCCACCCGTGAAAGGCTGCCCCGCCACCTGACGAAAAATCCCGGGCGGCTTCACCTTGCCGGTTGGCAACCGGATGGGAGGAAAAGGTGGCGACCCCGGGGGGGTTCGGGCGTCCCCGCGGTCTCCAAGTCAACCAACTTTGCGTGTGGTAGTGATCAGCTCTCTTCCCTAGCTTAAAGCATTGCAGTACCTCGTACAACTGCCTTCCTCCTGCCTATTCCCCTACACCAATAACAGAAAATGAAAAGTACAAAGCGGAAAGTAGTAAAACAGCGGTTGCACGTCCTCCCACTAAAAGTGCACTTCTCAAATATTCGAGGTCTGCACTCAAATATCAATCCTGTCCACCATCATCTTGAGACCGATAAACCGCATCTGCTGTTCCTCACTGAGACGCAGATCAGATGTCCGACTGACGCGGCATACCTCAGCTATCCTGGCTACACATTGGAACACAAGTTTATGTCCCGGGCTGGAGTCTGCGTGTATGTTCGCGACGACATCTGCGTCAAGCGCCTCAAAAATCTCGAGGCACCTAGTTTTTCCGTTTTGTGGGTACTGGTCGACACTGGAGTAGCCAAAAATATTTACGCATGTGTCTATCGTTCACATAGTGGAGATACGGAGACAACCAAACTTTTTCAACACCTTAGTGAAGCTGCTGATGAGGCTCTGCAAAGATACCCGTCGGCGCAGCTAGTCATCCTGGGGGATTTTAATGCCCACCACAAAGAGTGGTTATTCCCATTCCAGGAGACCGATCATGCTGGGCGAGAAGCGCGCAAATTTGCACTTTCTCTAAATCTCTCCCAGCTTGTCAGCTGTGCGACTAGGGTTCCAGATGTGGAGTCACATACAGCCAACTGCTTAGACCTTCTGCTGACTACCGATCCAGACCGATGCTCAGTGTCAGTTGTTGCTCCACTAGGCTCATCTGACCATTGTCTGGTGAAATCCGTATCCGTATATTCCCCACCCGATCAGGGCCCTTGTGGTAAGAGACGGGTGTGGCGATACAAGTCAGCAGATTGGGATGAAATGCGCCACTTCTTTGCTTCGTATCCTTGGAAGGCCTGCTTTTCTACAGGAGAATCGTCGAGCTGCGCAGTTGCTATAACGGAAGTTTTGCGTCAAGGTATGGAGTATTTTATACCGTACTCCGACATTCCTACCGGTAGCAAAGCTCGCCCATGGTTCAATGCAGACTGTAACCGCGCAGAAGCGTCTAAACAGACTGCTTTCCTAGCCTGGGCTGATGCTCGACTGCGCAAAGCTCCGAATACTCGAGACCTGAAGAAAGCCTATAACAAGGCCTCTAAACTAAGCAAGAAGGAGTTACGCAGAACACGCTTCAGGCACATCAGTAGCGTAGGCGCTAAGCTTGCCTCATATCCAGCTGGAAGTAAGGCATTCTGGTCTCTTGCAAAGGCAGTTGAGACCAACTTCTGTCAGCCTACTTTACCGCCGCTGCAGAAACCTGACGGTTCACTTGCCCACACTGCAGAGGAAAAAGCGAATCTCTTTGCCTACCTCTTTGCAGAAAACTCGCGTCTTGACGCCGCAGGTACTATTCCACCAACTTTACCTCGAGTAGACTGCTCTATGCCGGCCGTCTGTATTCACCAAAAAGAGGTACTTAAAGTCCTGCGGAAGCTAGATGTTAACAAAGCAAGCGGCCCTGACGGTATCCCTGCAATTGTTCTGCGAAACTGTGCGCCTGAGTTGTCTCCGATATTAACACGTCTGTTCCGACTGTCACTAGAGACTGGCGTGGTTCCCGAATCGTGGAAGCTTGCAAACGTGCAACCTGTGCCCAAAAAAGGAAGCCGAGCTGACCCTGCGAATTATAGGCCCATATCGGTCACCTCCATACTCTGCAAGACTATGGAGCGTGTACTAAATAACAGACTCCTGGGCTACCTCGAGGACAACGATCTTCTGAGCGATCACTAATACGGATTTCGTCCTGGGCGATCCACAGGTGATCTCCTCGTGCATGCCACCCACCTATGGAGTGAGGCTATCGAGAGAAATGGCGAAGCCCTCGCTGTGTCTCTGGATATCTCAAAGGCATTTTACAGGGTCTGGCACGCAAGCCTTATTAGCAAGCTGTCCGCCTACGGACTACCTGCTGATCTTTGCAACTGGATCTCTGACTTCCTGAGGGGACGGTCGATACGAGTGGTCCTAGAGGGCCGCTCCTCGGACCAACAGGCCATAGATGCTGGAGTCCCTCAAGGATCAGTTCTGTCTGCAACACTATTTCTGCTGCATATCAACGACATGCTGACGCCCGACACCTTTGGGTACGCAGATGATAGCACGGTTGTTGACAGATACCTGTCCAGTGCAAAGGCCAGCAGTGAAACCACCCAGTCTTGTCGAGAGTCCATAGTCCAACATCTGAACTCTTCACTCAAGGCAATATCCGAGTGGGGTGATGCCAATTTAGTGAAGTTTAATGCAACAAAGACACAGGCTTGTCTATTCTCGACTAAACGGAGTCCCTTCACACTTACTCCGACTTTCCGAGATGTATCCATACCGATTTCTGATCACCTTGATCTTCTTGGCATGACTCTTACGTCAGACCTGAACTTTGGACGCTACATAGAATCTTTGGCCACGACTGCAGCAAAAAAGCTTGGTATCCTCTCAAAGGTTAGGCGCTACTTTGCACCAGAACAGCTTCTACAACTATATCAAGCTCAAGTTCGATCTTGCATGGAGTATTGCTGCCACCTTTGGGATGGATCTGCCAAATACCAACTGGCCGCCTTAGACTCCATTGAAAAACGCGCCAAGAAGCTCATAGCAGACGAAGCACTGGTTGAGACTAAGTTGCAGAGCCTTGAACACCGTCGTAAAGTAGCATGCATGTCGGTATTCTATAGGATACATTTCGGAGAGTGTGCTCAATCACTCCACGACCTGATACCCCCTTCCCCATTCCATCTCCGGGGATCGAGGCGCCGACTGGGGTTCCACCCTTATGTTGTAGATATACCTCTGATCCGCACTAAGCGTTTCGCTTCAACTTTTATCATGCGTACGGCTAAAGAGTGGAATTCCCTGCCGGCGGATCTTTTTCCGGAACAATATAACTTGGGCCTTTTTAAGGCAAGAGTGAATAGGCATTATCTAGGCAAGCATGTACCATCTTCGTCTGCATCTCCACTTACCACCAGGTGAGATGGCAGACAAATGCGGGCCTATTACATATAAAAAAAAAAAAAAAAAAAAAAAGATTGAATTAAAAGTTGTATACAGGGTGTAACGGAAAGGGGGTATCAAGCCGAAGTGAAAATAAACTATACCTTTCGTAGATCAGTTATGCAAAATTTCAATCCAATATACCCAACTTTGTAACACATTGAAAAAAAAATCCAGCATACGATTTTAAAGTATTTGCATGTAAACAAATGTGGCACAACACTATTGAGGTCACTGATCTTTATTTCATTCCCATAGCACTATCACTAGCACCGACCATTACACTTTCTACGCGTCCTGGGCGCCTGGTACCTGACGCGGCGCTAGCACTTTATTCGCATTATAGCACTGCGCGGGAGGCGCGGGGAAGCGCGGGGAAGCGCGGGTCGCGGGCCGCGGCGGCATCTTCAAAGGTGTCGGCGCGGCGGCGGCGCGGCGCACAAAGCGATCTGCGGCGGCGCGTGGCTATGTCACACGCGGCAGATAGCAGGAATCAGCTCCTGCGTCCTGGTCCTGCGAAGTGATAAGGGTGCTGTCCAGATTCGTGGAACATTCTCGACACTTGTATGTGGTTCGCAGCCCCCAACACCTCGGCACCACGTTGCGTGCTGGTCCGCGGGTTCTCTTCGAAGTGCTCCAGTACGGCTTCTTCAAAATTCGGATCTCGGGTCGTAGTGCGGCCAGACGCAGTTGTCGCGTGAAACGAACCCGTCGAATACAGACGATTCACCATGCGCCTGAAGCACCGCAATAAAGGCAGATGCCTTGCTTCAGCAGCTAGTCTTCCTTCAAAGAATCGCTCACGAGAGAGCTCCCGTGCTGCACTCAAGTTGCCGTGAGTGGCACCGACGCACAGAATCATCTCATAATATTCTGCATTACTCAAAGACGTCACGCACGACACAGATTATTTTAACTTTACAATTAGGTACACTAGTTTACGCCGCAGCAGATGAACTAAAGAAACTTAAGGACCTAGGTGTTGCCAGAACGGTCTAGACGATTTAAAAAAATAGTTTGTCATTTTCACCTATTTTATTTCACATATTTTTTTACCTATTTAATATTAACCGTATTACAACGGCCGCAAACGCTCTGACTACCCCGCAAGGTCGTGATATGTGTATGTATGGTAATTTTATCGAAATTCACATACCTAAACACCATTAAGTACATACGCCACACAAAATTTTTGTTCTGCCATATGTCACAGAATTAGACAACAAATATGAACAAAAAAAATTACGCATTTTGCTCCAATACTAAAGTACTGGCAACTCATTTGGTCCTGCCTACCAGCCCCCACCAACTAGTCCCGAAAGAAAGTGATCGCAGGGATTCCCGCTCCCGGTAGGGCTGTCACATTTACTGATACTTGCAAAATAAATCAAAAGTTACGTGATTCATTTTAGAATAACCTTTAATGATTATTAATATGTCAGTCTCTCTCTTCGTGTGGGACACCAAGTCGTCCAACAACCAAATAAACTCTAGTGTCAGAATTTTTCAACTGCCTTCTACTAGTAGCAGACTTCTAACGTGGTGGTTGTGTAAGGACTGCCGTCTAAGTAATCATAGATAGCAACCGAGACCTACACGGTTTAGGCCCAAAACTCGCTCACGCGCGAGCGGCGAATTCGACAAACCGCGGCGCGGGCACGTGCCTGTTTACCCGTACGTACACGATGACACCCTTGCTTGCCATATTACAGCTACTATGCGCCTTATAAATTCGGACTGATAATAATGGGGGGGCTGTCAAACCGCCGCGCGGGAATCCGCGTAAGGGAGCGTTTAGCCCTAACTTGCCATCCAAAACACGGACCCATCTTTCTTACGGAAAATCAAGTGGTTCTAATCGCAATGTCCTAAACTGAGAACAAATTCACAAAGTGATAATTGAACCCGGAGCTTGCTGCGTCACAGGCAGTCGTGCTAAGTACCATTGCGCCACATCGGTCAACGAACACTTCAGTAAAATAGTTGGCATTTATTCAAAACGTTTGGCGTAAAAATTACGCTGGATCCCGAGTTTATCAAAGATGCAAAGATCTTTGAACAACTACCCTTCGAATATCCAATATCTAAAATAATACATAGGTACTTTGTTAGTCATTGTGGGATATTATTGTGTGATACACATGTTTTCTGAAACAACCTTGGAAAACAATCCTCAAAAATGTCAGACGTGGCGATAGCGACCGTATTCTTACGGCCGTTAACGCTCTGCCTACCCCGCAAGGGATAAAGGCGTGATATGTGTATGTATGTATGATAAGGGCATAATAGGCTGGATGATATGATTTTTTTAAATTATTGGAATCCGTGCTTCGGAAGACACGTTAATGATTGCAATCTACTATCTGACAAGTAGTACGTATCGAGTTAAATGCCTGAGGATAGTCAAAGAAGTGCGCTTCGAAACAAAAATTTATCATAATTTGCGGGCAATCAGATTCTTTCCGTGCCTGTAATATCGAACTACCTAGTTTGCTTTACCTAAGGAACACACTGGTTATTGAATCCTGATCCTTCCCATCAAGAAGGAACCAAGCGTTGTGATGATAAAAAATAAAATACACATCATTATTTTAAGGAAAATAATTAAACGCTATCGTTTAGGTTTTTTGACACCCCTAGCCCCTACCTAAGGGATGGTACCACTATGGTCGGCCATTTTAGTGGTTGATCCTTATTGGTTATTGATTTGATGTTATTATTATTATTGGACAACGGGCGGGGCCAATAATTAGGGTTAAATTTTGAAATTGATACATGACACAGCTTTGACCTCTTTCATACTTATGTACTCCTGGTACTGCCAATCGTATTTTCAGTCTAATTCAATTTATTTCCTAGGGGTATTTGTGTAGAAATCGACCGTGGATTGGAATAATATGCGTGCCGAATTTTATTTCAAGTGATGTAGTGTATTATTAAATTTATGCGTGCACGCATTCATCTATCGATTATGAAACCCGTGAGTTTTGATATTTACGAGCGCGAACGATTTAAAAAATACGATTTTCGGTAGCGTTGAATAATATTCAAGTAAGGATCACGGATTCAATCCCTTAGGCCTCAGTCTCGAATTTTGCAGGCAGCAGCGGGGCGGCAGCGGCAGAATCTTTTGCATACATTCAAATGGACCGGTACGGAAACAACAGCGGCGCGGGAGTGGGCAATGAGCGTCGCACTCCCTAGAAAAAAAAGCGACCCGAGAGGCCGCTGCCCGCAATATCCGAGACCGGGGCCTTAGACGGTTGGACAATGGCCCCCTTATCAGGGGCGTTTGCCATATTCACCGGGCTTGAAAAGTGGGTTGGCAAGCGCATCACAATTGCATTTACCGGTCACGCTGCTGTCGTTTTCCTGAACACTCAGTCTTATTGCACTCTATGGGTAATTCTAATCCGGAACCATTTCTATCAAATACAAATACGCACTTGTAGGATAACTAGACCACGCCCTTTTAGGGTTCATTTTGTTGCAGACATTTTAAAGAAATCTACAGATACTTTCTTTTAAAAAAATCATGATTTATTGAAAAAAAAAAATGTAAATGATATTGTTTCTCGATTATCGCGTAAGGCAGCGTAATTTTTTATTATCTGTCACGACATTTCCCCTACAAATACAAAATAAAACAATAGGCCGAGTTGGTATCCGGAACCAAATGTGATTTATTAGATTACCAGGAGCACAGGTCGAAGAAAAGGAGGTGGGAACTATTTCGAAAGAGGTGGTCTGAGGTGGTTGACCCCAAAACAGCTGATTGCTCACTAGTGTTGTGCAAAGTCAAATTTTGTAACATCTGGACCTGGATTTCAATAAGGTTTTGTTCATTAGAACGTCAACTTAGAAGTTTAAGATTTTGCTATTTTGTTCTCAGTCAATACCAGAGTTGGTGCACTTCGGCTTGATACCCCCTTTCCGTTACACGCTGTATATGCGTTGCGCGGTGAACACTTCGATACCGCGTTTCAGGCCCATTGTTCTGTCACGTGGCGCCATCTCTCCGATTTGTTGAGAACTCCTGTTGCGTCTTGTAAGCTTGTGAACCACTTGAGTGAGCTTCATGTTGTAGCCACCAGAGGTCGCTACACCTCCCATGAAGGCTCAATCGGGTTGAAACAAGCAACAAGGTTGAAAACGTACCAAGAAGAGCATCCTTTGTTGTAATCCGTGTGTGGAATGCTTGTACACACAGCCCAGTCTGACGAACTCGCGGTCTGCTACTAACAGCTTGTCATAACCTGCGCAGAAAAAAATCATTTTATTATTCAAACTTGAACAAAAAAAAGAAGTTCAATGGTCTAGACTGGTATGTATATGACGTCGGGAGGGTTGGCGAAACTCATAAGTTTGAAACCAATTTTTCGCGAAATTGAAATGTTTTTTCTAATAGGCTTCTAATTTATTTCTAATTAATATTTACTGCTTGATGCCGACCTGGAATCACCCCATTTCATGAGTGTCATAAGTAGCAACCTGTTGGATTTTCCTGCAAATTACAACTTTAAGCAACAGGCTACATACATACATACATACATATATCACGCCTTTATCCCTTGCGGGGTAGGCAGAGCGTTAACGGCCGTAAGAATACGGTCGCCATCGCCACGTCACGCCATGACTGTCCCGATGGCGTAGCGGATAGTATGCCTGCCTTCTACGCCGAGGGTCGTGGGTTCGATCCCCACCGGACACAAATATTTGTTAAGCCAATTTACAAATATTTGTGTTGAGTCTGGGTGTTTTCTGTGTATAATATGTATTTATTTACAAAAAAAAAAGTATATATGTATTAGTATCAGCTATCTAGTTCCCATAGTACAAGCTTTGCTTAGTTTGGGGCTAGATGGCGCTGTGTGAATCGTCTCGGATATTTATTATTTATTTATTATTTACGTCTGACATTTTTGAGGATTGTTTTCCAAGGTTGCTTCAGAAAACATGTGTATCACTATAGTGACAGGTTGTCAGCCTGTCGCCTAAAAATTGTAATACACAGATACTCTCGAGTCCCTTAGTCGGTTCTTACGACACCCGCGGGAAGGATGTGGGGTGATGCTATTCTAAGCCGGCATCACGCGGCATAATTGTGATACACGTTATTTAAAAAAACCTAGAATATTTTTTGTGGTGATAGCAACCGTATATTAACGGCCTTAACGCTCTGCAGAGTACTGATTTCAAACACTAAGATTTCAATCATTTATTTCCAAGTAGATCTATAACGATATTTTTAAATTGTCAATATTAGTTAATACTATCACTGAATAAATGGAATGGTAATTGTATAACAATTTTATGTTCCTACTTAGAAACGCGGTATGAGTGGGATAAAAAAAAATAATGGTACTGCCTCAGGGCAGCCCAGGCTGACCACATACTTCAAGGGTTAAACGCGTGATTTGTGCATGTGTATGTAATATTTACCTATGATGTCCCTCTGCAGCTGGCAGAGCGCGGCGTGGTTCTCGACGTGGCGCAGCTGGTCGCTGGCGTCGCGCGCCAGGACTCGCGCTATCTCCAACGTTTTCTGCGCCACGCTGCTTTTGCAAGCGTCCGATAACTCTGTAACAACAGTATTTTAAGTTTAAGACTATTTATTGCACATAATTTTTTATATTTCATCTCTTATTTCATGAAATTCCTAACTCGTTTCTTTTACAAAATGTTCAATATTTCCACTTACATTCGCACTTCATAACTGACAAATATCGCTCCTAGCCTATCATCATCTGTTCAAAGGTCCCGGTTGCTGTCTATGATTACTTAGACGGCGGTCGTTACACAACCACGTCAGAAGCCTGCTACTGGTACTGGCGGTTGAATAATCTTGACACCAGGGTTCATTGGGCCTTTGACTCGGTGTCCCACACGAAAAGAGAGAGAGAGTGACGTATACTTACCAACAGCTAATCTCTCTATATGCAACAGCCTATGCAGCGGTCGTAACAGCAGACACGCCAATGGGAGTGGTGATGCTGAATCGAAGGCTGCTATTTCTTTGTCGGCGGGCGGGCTGCGGCGTCGGATGCTTTCCACCATCGCTACTAGCGGGGCGGACTGTTCTATGTATGTTGCGTAAGCCTGAAAAGAACAATCAAATGACCAACTTTTTTAAACGTTAGAAGAGTACATTTGGCATGAAAAAAATTAAATAGCCATATGTCACCATTTTGGGTACAATCAAAACAATAACCTTTAAATTAATTTTAACTTTTAATATTTTGAAAAACCATGAATGAATTTAAGGCTTTAATGCACGGGTAATTGCTTGCCAATTTACTTGTTAATTTTGTTAATTTTTATGAGAACCATAAATGAAGTCAGTAGTATTCTTAGACAACAATTTAAATTTTCTATTTTATAAATTACCCAGACAAATTAAAAAGAAAGATTAAGTCGTGAAAGAATATATTGACAGAACACTGTTGTTCTTACCTCATATGTATTAGAAAGATGATCATATAACACATCTGCTATTTTTTTGTACTCTGGTTCTTCGATATCTGCAAAAGAAATATTTGTAGCTATAGAAAATGTTGGTCTTATGGAGAGTTTGAAAGCCTGAGAGAAAGAAATTACTGTTCGAGTAAATTTGTGTGGTTGATCCAACTGTCTTGTAAGTATTTTGACCTATTCCATTCATGAGGAAAATTATTAAAGTTATTATAGAGAATAGCCATGATGACTGGCAGGTCATATGAGGTAATTTTTAAAACAATATTTTGTATGTAAATACGAATAGATGACGTCATCATATTTCTCTAGTTTGAGAGTCGTCAAAACACCTACTTTTATGTATTTTTTCTGTTTAATTTTTTTTTTATTATTTTTTTTTTTTAATTTAATTTTCTGTTTAATAATTCAAACTTTGAATGTTTAGAAAATCTACAAATGGAGTATGTAGTATTGTTGTGCAAAAATTGGGTATTTTATTAATGACCCAGTCACCTAGATAATTATTTACCTTCGCTATTATGTTGCGCCAGACTCCGTTCTAGTTTGGCGAGCAGACTGCCCGCTGGTAACGCGAGCGGCTCCAAGGCCAAGCACGCTCGCGCCAACGCTGACACTACGTCCGCACCCGCTAAACTCAGCCCCGACACTTTTGATGACCACGTCTAGAAAAAATAACAATTAAAAACCATAAAAGACATTTTGAAGTAGATATTTAAATGCATACATACATATATCACGCCTTTATCCCTTGCGGGGTAGGCAGAGCGTTAAGAATACGGTCGCTATCGCCACGTCTCACATTTTTGAGTATTGTTTTCCAAGGTTGTTTCAGAAAACATGTGTATCACTCACCTGCCCGCGGTGCATCCTGCCGAACAGCGAACGAGGCTCTGGCGACCGACAAATGGCGGTATAACCATTTCGAAATGATGGCGTAGCTAAATGCCACAGACCGGTGATGGGCAGCAGCATCACCGGTGCGAGGAGCTGCGTCCTGCTATCGCCAAGACGCACGCCTGGCGGGGCGATTATCTTTTAAAGGCAAACCCTCATGAAGAAAGCCATCGGACCAAGGCCCCCAGTCCCCGGCCGCCCCGCTATTCCTGGCCAAGGCGGCGGTCATGGTAACGGCGGGTCAGGGGGTGCTAAGAATCACCGGGTCACGATCGGCCGCCAACCCAAACTGACCCTGGCTACGTTCAATGGACGCACGTTACGACTGGACGAACACCTGGCGCAATTAGAAGAGGAGCTGAAGCACATAAGGTGGCACATTCTAGGGTTATGTGAAGTCCGAAGAGAGGGGGAGGACACCATGACTCTGGGATCGGGCCATCTTCTGTATTACCGAGAAGGAGATCAGCCCTCCCAAGGTGGCGTCGGATTTCTGGTTAATAAGGTTCTCTGTGCCAACGTTGTAGAGATATCAAGTGTGTCGAACAGGGTTGCGTACCTCATAATTAAGCTAACCGAGAGGTACAGCCTCAAGGTTATCCAGGTTTACGCACCGACCTCGACACACTTGGACGAGGAGGTGGAAAGCATGTATGAAGATATTTCCAGAGCCTTACATACCACCTCCAAAGCTCACTACAACGTTGTTATGGGGGACTTTAACGCTAAAGTGGGAGTACAGACTTGCGGCGAATCGAGTATGGGCAACTACGGTTCTGGAAGTAGAAATCACAGGGGGCAAATGCTCGTCAACTTCCTCGAAAAAGAGGGCCTCTTTTTGATGAATTCATTCTACAAAAAGAAGCCCAAAAGGAAGTGGACGTGGCAAAGCCCCGATACTGTGACGAAAAATGAGATAGACTTCATCATCGCGGACAAACGGCGCATATTCAGGGATGTCACAGTGGTCACCAGGTTTAATACCGGAAGCGACCACCGACTTGTTCAGGGCACTCTGGATATTAACTACAAAGCTGAAAGAGCCCACCTGGTGAAGTCCACGCTCCGACCGAATCTACTCCAAACCGTGGTAGGGTTCGAAACTTTCCAATTAAAATTGGAAAATCGATTCGCTGCCTTGGAAACCACAGATGACGTTGACCAGAAACTCGAAGAGGTGGTGGAAATTCTCAGGGATGAAGGGACGAAGTTCTGCGAGATTAGACGTAAGAGCAAAAAGTCCAAACTTTCGACGGAAACACTCAGCTTAATGGAAGAGAGACGTACAGACCCATTGTCAGCTTCGACGAAAAGTCAAGAGCGCAACAAAACCATCCAGAGGCTCGTGCGACGTGATCTCCGATCCGCAAACACGCTCTTGATTGAAAAATCAATTGAGCAGAATCGGGGACCAAAGGTGTTCGCACGGCCTTTGGGTAGGAGCCACCTGACGAAGCTGACAACTGAATCTGGGGAAGTCGTCGCATCCAAGCCGGAGGTTCTGTCGGAAGTGGAAGACTTCTATGGCAAGCTCTACGCCTCGCAAGCTTCAAAGCCCGTACCCGATACTGAGGATTGCAGAGCCACCCTCACACGCCACTTCACCGAGGACCTGCCCGAGATCAGCCGAGACGAGATCGAAATGGCCCTGAAACAGTTAAAAAATGGAAAAGCCCCAGGGGAGGACGGGATCACGACAGAGCTCCTAAAAGCTGGAGGAACTCCCTTATTGGATCAGCTCCAACAGCTCTTTAACTCCGTTCTCTTCCATGGGAGAACTCCGCAGGCATGGCACAGAAGCATGGTGGTACTGTTCTTCAAAAAAGGAGACAAAACCCTATTGAAGAACTACCGCCCGATTTCGCTTTTGAGCCATGTTTACAAACTGTTCTCCAGGGTCATCACGAACCGTCTTGCGCGAAGACTCGATGAGTTTCAGCCTCCCGAGCAGGCCGGGTTTCGAAGGGGTTATAGCACCATAGACCACATTCACACGGTACGGCAGATTGTACAGAAGTCTCAAGAGTACAATCGGCCCCTGTGCTTAGCGTTTGTGGACTATGAGAAAGCTTTCGACTCCATCCATCGAAACCTGGTCTGTTCTGGAGTCTTTGCAGCGTTGCCAAGTCGACTGGCGATACATCGAAGTGATGAGATGTCTGTATGAAGCCGCCACAATGACCGTACAAGTACAGGACCAGCGGACTAAGCCTATCCATCTCCATCGAGGAGTGAAACAGGGGGACGTCATATCCCCGAAACTGTTCACTAACGCTCATATCCTATGTTTAAGATGCTGGACTGGAAAGGTCGTGGTATTAATATAAACGGCAAGTACATCTCTCACTTACGATTTGCAGACGACATCGTCATTATGGCAGAAACGCTGCAAGACCTACAACGAATGGTGGATGACCTAGCTGATTCTTCTCGCCGCATCGGTCTCCGGATGAATTTGGATAAAACCAAAGTCATGTTCAACGAACACGTTGATCCGGAACCGATTGCCGTAAATAGAATCCAACTCGAAGTTTTTCAACAGTATGTCTACCTAGGGCAAACGCTCCAACTAGGTAGAAACAACCTTGAGAAGGAAGTCCAGAGAAGAATACAGCTGGGTTGGGCAGCATTCGGAAAACTCCGTCGAGTCTTTTCGTCGCCAATACCGCAATGCCTTAAGACGAAAGTCTTCAACCAGTGCGTCCTACCTGTCATGACATACGGAGCCGAAACGTGGACACTCACGGTACGACTGGTCCACCAACTGAAAGTCGCTCAGCGAGCTATGGAGAGAGCTATGCTCGGGGTTTCTCTAAGGGATCGTATCCGAAACGAAGTAATTCAACAGAGAACTAGAGTGACCGACATAGCTCAACGTATTAGCAAGCTGAAGTAGCAGTGGACTGGTCATATCTGCCGAAGGACCGATAACCGCTGGGGTAAGCTGGTCCTTGAGTGGAGACCGCGTATCGGCAAACGTAGCGTAGGACGCCCTGTGGCAAGGTGGAGCGACGACATACGCAAAGCTGCGGGCAGTGACTGGAGAAGAAAAGCCGAAGACCGGGTTCAGTGGCGTGCTTTAGGAGAGGCCTATGTCCAGCAGTGGACTACAATAGGCTGTTAATGATGATGATGATGTGTATCACTATAGTGACAGGTTGTCAGCCTGTCGCCTAAAAATTGTAATACACCAATATTGTCGAGCCCCTTAGTCGCCTCTTACGAAACCCACGGGAAGGATGTGGGGTGATGCTATTCTAAGCATTTATTCATTATATTCATTTCTTCCCGCGGGTGTTGTAAAAGGCAAGTAAGGGACTCGAGGGTTCATGTGTATTAAATTTTAGGCGACAGACTGACAACCTGTCACTACAGCGATACACGCATGATCTAAAAGGACCCTCAATACTTGTCAGACGTGGCGATAACGATCGTAAATCGTAATTTTACGATCGTTAACGCTCTGCCTACCCCGCAAGGGTAAAGGCGTGATTTGTCGTATAGTATTTCAGGTATAACCTGTAACTATATATTGTATTGATAATAAATAAATAAACACTCACAACAGTAACAAGTTCCAAGTCTCGTTTGTACGTCCGTTCGGTCATCAACAATTCCTTCGCTATGAAGTAGGTGAGGTCGCCCGAGCCGCGCCGTTTGGACAGGTCACTCGGATTCTCTCGTAGCGTATTCGTTAGTGTTGATGATATGCTAGAAGGAAATATAGTATTTAATTAGATGGTTACGTATCCGACCCCGACAGAGATCGGGATAAGGTAAGGAGAGTGATGAAATTCATTCTTGGATAACATACAATGTTTACCGAAGACAGGACTTGAACCTGCGAACTTCACCATCAATAATTCATTTATTTGCTTATCACTTATCTTAAGGTCTAAATTACAATAGTGTAATCACATATGACACCCTTTAGAGGGCATTGCAAATACTCATGACACCTCTTCCATCCGGGCAATCGCGACTAAATCATTGCATGCGAAGATATGCAAGTGATATTTTGGCCAATTACCAGGCATGGATCCATCTAAAAGGACAGTTTTGCAACTAATTCATTCTTTACAAATTTCATATATCGACCCGGAATCGAATCCAATGATATATGACCCGGAAACTCAAAAGACATGGGTTCGAATCCCATCAGTGGCGTGATTTTTTCAACTTGTTTCTTTTGTATTAACTTTTAATAAAAAGTTGATTTTGTATATTGTTTTTTTTCTACTTCGAACCTGTTTCTTGGGACAAGTTGTACAGATTCATGGATTGTTCCGCCACTTAAAATATTCCCAGTTGTTTTTATAACATCCTTATTTCTTACCTATTATTATTCCGCCTATTTAACGTATCACCAGCATCGCTTTCACCCCCACTTAGTACATCCATGCTGTTTGTAGACTCTGACACTATATGTACTGAAACAAATATAAATACAATCCAATTTATAAAGCTGTAACAAGATTATAAATGAGGTATTTGAGTCCTGCCTGTCCACGTCTGTGGTAATATTGTCTTAGATCTAAATGATAACTGCCTTACTTAGAGCTAAACTATGACTAAAGTTATTCTTACTATTAATATTACCGTTGACAGTATCACAGGACGCTCTACTATTATTGCTATTTCTGTCATGTCCATTAGTGATAGGTCTCGTAAACGTGGTAGACGCAAACAACGGCTTCCTTTGTTCGACATTCTCATACGCTGCGTCAGTCCTGTCCATGTCTGTATTAATGCCTTAGAACTAAATGATGACTGCCTTACTTAGAGCTAAACTATGACTGTTCTTACCATTGACATTACCGTTGACAGTATCACAGGACGCTCTATTATTATTGCTATTTCTATCATGTCCATTAGTGATAGGTCTTGTAAGCGGGGTAGACGCGAACAGCGGTTTTCTTTGTTCCACGTTCTCATACGCTGCGTCAGTCCTGTCCATGTCTTCGGTGGTGTCAGTGAGGGTTCTGTCGTCGGCGCTCGGTGACATGCATAAGCTCGCTGATGACACCGTGTTTTCATCCTCTGGTGAGGTTTCGTCTGTAAATTGAGAACCCCTTTAGACAATGCTTACAGAAAAAGCGATATTTGAAAGTCGCAAATAAAATTGAATGGCAAATATTTATTTGAGAGTGTAAGACAACTTACAAAAAAAGAGAATATGCTTGTTGCGAATAAAATTAAATGGCAAATATAAGAAATTAACGTGTGGATCGAGATCTAATAATATAACTTATGAAAATGCTTCAAAACTTTGTACGCATAAATAATTAAAGTAAAGACATAAATCACATGAAATTTGAAATGCGATTTTTTGGAAACTTAAAAATACATCACATAAAATCACTAAATAACTATAACTTAAATTAATGTAGGTAGTAGGTGGGTAACAAAAATACATTTATTAACAAAAAACTACAAAATTTTCACCGAAAACTAAGAGTAAACACTGAAAAATTTGATATAAACGACTGCAACATAAATTCTACTATAATCATGCTTATAATTATTTTATACACTTACTTATTCCGTTCTGGCAGCTTATTAAAGGTCTAACGAAAAATATGAAAACTCAGCCAGAAATTCATAAAATAATATTTAAGAAATAATAGTAAAAAGTCTGTTTCGTTTAATTTAATTTTATTGTTTAACTATCCCCAACCCTGAGGGTAGACGTGTATTGCGGGGATACAGTAAACTTACATATAAATTCATAAATTCAAAAGGAAGAACACTCCGATCAAAAATCGCACCAAATGTACAACTGGATTGGTCTCACTTCAAAAACATGTAAATGTGAAGACGTGCCTCCTACGCCTGTCTTTTTCCATACATTAGAAAAAACATTGCTTCCTATCACTCTTGGAAAACAAATGATAGAAAGGTGTATGGCCACGCCACAATGTATAGTTTGCTTTTGTGTTTGTTTTGGAAAAAGCCATTCGCTGGAATCACGTATTACAATCATCGAAATTTTAATAAGGAGTTACCAAAGAATGAATGCTAGTGGTCACCGTCGAATTAGTAGCAGGCCTGACTATTTTAGCAAATATTTCGAAGGTATGGGCCTTACCCCAAATAGCAAGACAAGTTGAACAAGCGTTTTTTGTATGAAGATATTTTTACCCGTTGAAAGTCATGTTTTTAAGATAAAACTTTTGTCCTGAAACTATCTGATTACGTGCTATACTTAAAGTAAACACTCGTAACTGTCGTTGTATTGACATATTATATTTTTAAATTGTCTTTTCGATTCGTTATATCTTAAAATGAATAAGTATAGGCTGCTACGAGGTTTACATTTAGTACGCATAATCGACCAAAGAAAACCAACACAATCCTTCAATCTAGTTGTACATAAGGTGCTCTGAAAAACAAATCGAAAACAACGATACAGTCTATCCGGATTGTACACGTTTAAAAGTCGAATTACTTATCTAAATATAACGTTTTAATATCGATTGTTATTGCACTAACTAGAGGTCGCCACCGTACTTCTAGTCTAAAATTGCTTCGCGCGCACGACCACACATATACTTTTAATGGGCTTTTGAACAGACTGATTTGCAAGATGGCGGTATACGCTTGCATAGACTACCGATTAGCCAAGTTATGACAGTTATTCCGATTTCTTTTTTGCCAAGCCATCTTGCGGATTAGTTTGATCAAAAGACGCCCATTTTCCAATAATTGAACACTATACAGCCTGTGTATTAGTTAAATAAATTATTTCAAGATTCAGTGCAAAGAAGCATAATTTTGAATTAACTTTTTTGCGAAACTTTCAGTTTAACTATACTGCGATTTCTGATACCACATGGTCAGTGTGAGTAAATCTTGACTTTATTCATATTTTATATATTAGGTTTATTATAACTTAACTCCATTTCAGCTGTTATCACTCGCTCAGTAAAGGAATTTCAAAAGATATTTTAATCCTACCCTAAATAAACACTATTTTTAAACTGAAAGCTTCATAATTTCAATTTGGTACAATACTTTTCTGTATAGCCATAATAATCATAAATATGAACAAAATCACCCAACTATTACACATAATCATAAACTTTTATTGCATTTTAACTTCGCGTTTCAACTTTGCCACGATAAAGAAATCTAGAGTTATTTTGGAGCTATTGGCCACCTTTGCTTATATTAGAGTATTTGTTTTTGTTCTGTTTTAAAGTATATAATGTTATGTTATAAGTGTATAATGTTATGTTTTAAAGTGAGCAAGAAAGTGTTCCTGTCTGTCTGTCTGTCTTTTTGCTTTGTTCATATAAAATAATCCAGTTTAGTTAGACTTTGATAAACGCACGTTTTCCGTATTAGTGAGACCGAGCCTTGGTATTTATTTTCGTCATTTCTAGTTCCTTATAGTGACAAAATTGTATCCGAATGAGAAAATTGACTTTCGTTACGTTCGTAGATAGATTCTTAGATAAAGCAGGAAAATTGTTAAACAGTACACATCCATACTATTTACTAACTACTGTCTAAGAGGTTGGGGGGCACATTTATAATTAGGTACATGGTACATCTCTTTATATATTTAAATTCTTCAAAAGTGTTGGTAAGGTTTGTATGTTTCAATGTTGTTGATTTAAATATGGGGAGGAAAACAGCATGAATAATTTTTCATCCGTCAATGTGGAATAACTTACTTATAGAGGTGTAGTTAGATCTGACACCTTTTGTAATATGCTTTGGGTTTTTTTTCGTATCTTTCTCTAGGTGTCATAAGTCTCTGTTATGACTAAGAGGTGGTAACATCAACTCTTTTGATTGTCCCGATGCCGAAGCAGATAGTACCCCTGCCTTCTACGCCGAGTGTTATGGGTTCGATCCCCACAGGGCACAAATATTTGTTAAGTAAATTTTCAAATAATTGTGTATAATCTGGGTGTTTTCAATGTATGTAAATGTATTTTTTATTAATATAAGCTATCTAGTTCCCAAAGTACACGCTTTGCTTAGTTTGTCAAGAATATCTATTTTATTTTTTAAATTTTTCTTCAAATAGTGTAACCGGAAGATTCACAACATTGAAATAGACAAATCAAACTCATTTTTAACTATTTCGGAATATGGTACTCTATTTTGACACACAGGTTTACGTTTTATCTATTCCTATCTAGTCACTTATTATACGTGTATGGGGAATTACTACATGTATAAATAAGGATAATATTAACAGTAGTAAATAATAAAGATTCAAAACAATTGTAAAATTCTACTACATATTTTTAAACAATTAAATATAATATCTACTTTTAAACAACTTAGTTTTTATGGTTTACAATAAACCCATAGTTTTATATTAGTAGGTAAAACAGCATTTTCGATACTTTCAAGCCAATATCAAAATATCGATGCTTCGCGTTTACGCAAAGTTCTAACAATGAAGCGTAACATCCAATAAAATAACAGTTAATAAATGCAATAATTATATTTAAATTGATGAAACATTGAAATAATTTCGATGATTGAACAATTTCACACTGAATTTCAATCAGCTGACATATAAGTGCATAAAGTATCTAAAGTTTAAACGAACTATTATCATAAAAAGACAAAAGTTTTGTTCAAAAACAGTTTTTAAAATGATTAACAAAGTTAGATAAAAATATTGAGCAGTTTTGGCACGAATACATATCTTATATTGATTGCATACTGTATTACTGTACTGTATTATTGTAGATATAGTATTTGATGGCGATTAAATTCCACCAGCTAACAAAGAGTGTTAATATAATTTAGTATTCATACATTATTGCAGAATAATTAGAACGCAAATCGTTATACAGTACTTATGAGAAGTGTGCGTGAAATGGGAGCGCTAAATTGAGCCGTAAACACTTAAATAAAACAACTAAGTATGATCTTGGATCTCCACCACACAAATAAAATCACAGCCTTAACACGTTACACTATTTTCTTTGGTATCTATAATTAAGAGGGTATTTTATACTAATTTCCGATTTCCGGTTCTGATGATAATTCGTGATTGAGAAATCTGAGTGTGTCAGAAATCAGAAAAATTTGAACAATAAAGTTTGGCACTAAGTTCATGAGTTTCATACCTGTATCGCTATACCTTGCAGCTTTCAGATTTTTCAAACAAATCTAATTTTACGAATATATATTTTTAGGAAATATTAACCAGTTTGCTTGTGAGTAAAATGTAGAAGATGAATAATTTCGATCAGTACACATAACTACAGCTAATTCCTTAGTAAGATAGGTACAATTTCGCATAACTTTACGACAAAGGATCACTCTATCCGGGATTGGCACTATAATAAATTTTAATCAATTCTTCTAAATAGGTATTCAAAGTGAGAATGTAAATATTCAATATACCTTAATATCAAATAGCAATATAACAATTAATTGCGTTAGTCTGAATAAAATCTTGGAAACGCAGAGCAAAACCGCACTCATACGAGACAACAAACACGCTTCGAACATTCAAGGAGGTGACGATTATTTTTAACTAAATAAGATAATGTAGCAAGTACTAGACCCGTTGAGGGTTACAGCCTTTCAGAAATAAAGAAGCAGAAAAATCAATTCTTCTTTCTTTCTGCGATTGTGTAAGCTCACGGTACGATCTAGCACTAAAACGCTAAAATTGTCGTCAAAAATGCGTCTAATCGTTTTCGTCATCGGAACATAGAGGTGGAGGGAGAGTGGACACATCAAACTTCGCCTCCGGACTGTCACTGGAAGCTTGCGAGTTTACATAGTGACTAGAATAGAACCGTTCCACGTTGTTCAGACTAAATCGTTGGTCAAGATCACGAGCGTAACGCTCATCGTTGATGCCCCTACCTCCGTCTAAGTCTTGGTCGTATTGAGGGTAGCACTCTTGTGTTTGGAACATCTCGATTTCCTCGTAATGTTCCGGGTAAGGACTACCCCTGTATTCTTCGTATTCGTCTTTCATCGGCGCTGGTAGTTCTGTGTCGGAGAAAGCTACTGATTCTCCGCGTTCGAATAAGTAGCTGCCGGATTTGGACATTTTTGGTGCTCGTTTTATTGTATCAACTGGATATGCGTAATCGTCAGAGTCTTCTCGGTCACTTTGTTCGTCATAGAATACTTGTCGCTGTTGATGCATGCCAGACGGTTCGCCGTGGTCTTCCGAATGCCGGTGCTGTGTGGATTTCGTCCTCTTCAACGAAGATTGACGACTTCCTTTGTTTGAATATGACACTCGTGGCGGACTGTCTTCTGGAACCACGTAAGTTGGTTCCTGAGAATCCAAATATGGATGACGTAAGCGACCCAATCTGTCAAATCGTGGAAAGCCCATTTCATCTTCATCAGCTGAAGATCCGAACCCTTGGAATTGTACTGGAGTAATACTTATTGGGAATTGTTGAGCTTCGTAAGTATTGCCTTGATATTGAGCGTATTCCTCACCGCCCTCGTCTTCTGAGTAACTGGCGACTTCCTGTGTATCGTAGTGTTTGGAATCTCCCTTAGAAGAAGAACCTGATTCAACCTCTGGAACATAACTGTCAGAGCACTCTGAACTTTCAATGCGACGCACTGAATCATCTACAGAGAGATATTTGGCACCCTGAAGTTTGTCACTTTCTGAAGAACATTGGCTTTTGGTTGAATCTTCTTCTAAAACGTCTTGAATTTTCTCCTGACGTTTTCTTGCGCTGGTCACTTGCTTTTTGCGTCTAAAAGTTCTCATTCTCTCTCTTGGATCCCTAATGACATCCAAAGAGCTGTCTGTATCGTTTCCACTTGGAGGACTCTTCAGCGAAATATTTCGGACGAGCAGTGACTTCTTTACAGGAGCTTTCAACGGTTGAATTGGTGGTGATTCCGAGCTCAAACTACTAGAGTAATATGGTGAACATCTAGACAGCGGAGTTTTTACAGATCTGTCGCCAGATCTTTTCTCTTGCAATTCTCTGTGCACCGAGGGCATTTCAGGCACTGCTATTATTGGCAAATCTGATGAACTTAGGTAATGTTCATGGAATGACCAGCTTTTGGGTTTACTGCGGTATTGCGCAGAAGTTTTATACTCTTTTATTTGATTCTTCGACAATGTCTTATCGTCATAACTAGCGTGCTTCGCTAGAGGTTTGTAATCAGAGCGAATAAATTGGTTTTCAGCCTCTTCCCGAATTATGTTTGAGAACTCTTGACTCTGATAACGCTCGCTGTGTTTTTCTTCTTGACTGTACAGCTGAGATGGCATATCTATGTCTAACTCAGGTTGTTCAGGAACATAGTAAGGTTTGAACCCACTGTCCTCACTTTGGCAACGAGCTGTAGGTTTAACGTATCTTTGACTTTGTTCTTCGTAACTCATGCTTTTTGGAGGTCCTTTTTGATATCGTTCGTGAATCGCGTCTTCTGGAAGCGGAAATCCTTTTAGCCTCTGCTCGAATCTAAGTACGCCATTAGTATGCTTTTGAAGACTACTAAGCGAACTAGAACTAGATTTATCAGACTTGTCACTATAACTAATTGAAGAAGATTTATCTGTCTTTCCGGTATACGCAGCAGTTAGTCTAAGAACAGGCTCTTTAGGTTCATGAATCTCAATTATAGGCGATTTTTTCCTGGAAGTAGACGGTTCGTCAAATCTTTCCTCCTCTATTGGAGGTGGCGGCAGTTCTATTATAATAGTATCGTCTGATTTTGTATCGTCAATATCCTTATCTTCGCCGCGGGCAGTTGCCACAAGAGTGTGACTTGTACTGGCGGACCAATCAGAAATTGACTGCGCCAAAGTCAAAGTGCTGTCGCTTTTGGTACCAGAGCTACTGTCTACTTTTCTTGATATAGTTGTTTCTGAGCTAGTAAGCTTATCATACTTTATGTTTTCGGAAGTCTTATCAAAGCTACTGCTCTTGGAGCTAGGTTCAGCCTGGGAACCTATTTTCGGCTTTTGGCTTTTCTGTTCTGACTTCTTGCTATTTTGAGAGAATGCTTTTGCATTTTCAGACTTCTCACTCTTAGGTACTGACACGCTTTCTGACGCAGAAAGATTAGCGTACTGGCGAACAGTATTAGTCCCTGTCGACCATTCAGAGATGCTTAGACAAATTGACGTATCTTCAGAATGAGAGCTATGCGTGCATTTCTTTTGAGGAATCCCGATTTTGACAGTGCCGTCCAAGTCAGTTCCAAAAGAACTCGTCTCTTCTTCAGAGTGACTACTATGACTGCATCTTTTACAAGCACTTGCGCTACCAGCACTTAGTTTGTTTACAGTCCGAACAGTATCTTCTGCATTTGTTTGTGATAGTAAGTCGTCAATAGAAGTGTCAGAATTGTTTGATCCTAATGACAACTTTTGTGTTCCAAATTGAGAGAATTTGTCAAAATCTGGCGATTGGGATTTACTGTCACCACCAAATACATCATCGGTAAACAAATGATCATCATCATATATCGGACTGTGATTGGTAGGTGATTTTTGAGGCTGGTTTATTATTACCTTATCTTCAATATTGCTTTTTGTAAACGATTTGTGATCAGTTTTTGAACAACAAGCACCCATATCACTCATAAGACATGACTTGCTGAGTGTTCCACTCAGGCAAGATTTATCATAACTTGGAGCTACGCCTTTTTCAGGTTTTTCTAAAGGTTCAACCATGTATCCAGATTTGTCGTATGGAATAGGTTTAACACTTTTAGAAGTCTTCTCACTAGCCCTACTCATAGATTTTTCTGATTTCGACTCAGGGACATCTCTTTCAAGTTCGTTTTCATTATTAAGTGTGTCACTATCGTCATCTGAACCTTGCAATTGATCTTTGGAGCTCTCAGACTTAAGAATGACCTGTGTCGCTTGTTCAGGTTCATTACTCATGTAATAAATGTGTACTTTTTCTACGATAGGAGTTTCAAGAAGGCTCGATGGCAATGAAGGCCATTCATCACTGGATTTTCTTCTGTGAGGTTCGTCAATTTCTTTGACTTTAATCACTGCCACAGGTGGTAACTCTGGCAAAGGCCAATCTTCTGATTCTTGGCTGTCACTTGGAGATGAATGTTTAGGCGGTGCCTTTGGGGCTGCTTTACGAGTTTTGGGACTATCAGAAGTTTTCTTGCGCTCTAAACTTTCGTCTCGTTTAGCAGCTCTCTCCGCTTCCCTCCTGGATTCATACATTTCACTTATTCTAGTCTGATCGATAGGAATATCGGGCATTTCAGCAGATGTACGTCTATCAGCGTCAGATGCATAGGCAACGTTTGCATTACTCGGGGGATCAGAACTTAGACTAGCCTGGTGATCACTTGAGTTTAATGACTCTTCGTTAATACTTTCAGATCGAGAGCACGCTTTGGTAGAATCTTCGTCTGCGCTGGTTTTCTCCGAAGCCGTACTACGTTCTGATATGCGAGACAAAGTACGACCAAAGTTTTGTCCGTACCCGATAACTAAATCATTTGACGTCGAAGTAGAGGAAGTTGCTGGGTACAATAAATTGACTGGGAAATCAGTGAGATCATCAGTAAAATCAGCGTCAGTAGAATCTTTCGAACCATGAGCAGACAGCGGAGGGTTCTTTGCAAACGTTTGGAAATCGTCCATTATTCTCTGATTGTATTCGAACCCATCTTTATTTAAGTTCAGACTTTCATAACCTTCAACGTCATGTGGAATCCATGCTTCTTCAATACTGGTACTATTTTCACTCCCAGAAGCTCCAAAGAACGGACGCCACGTCGGTTTTAGCTCTTCACCGCGGCGATATGCTTCACCTAGAGAGCCTGACGTCGATTCAGTTGTCTCGAATGAACCCCTAGATTCTACGCTGAGAGAACCTTTCGAATCCATACTCGATTTGGAAGAGCTTTTCTGATCATCAAGACGTCTTCTTCTGGAGGAAGAATCATCGACGCTTAGTGAACCTTTCGAGGGTGTGGTTGTTGTAGTCGTAGTATCCATACTGGATTTGGAAGAACTCTTTTGGTCACTGTTTAGAGCTCGCTTTTTGGCTATCAAATCTTTGTGCTTATCAAATGAGGAACCGGTAGTAATAATGTTTCCATCGTCATCAAAATCGACTGTAGTGTTTTGATCTTCTTGTGATATTGTAATAGATATTTTGGTTTTCTTTGGTTTTGTAATTTTAATATCTGACGAGGCCTTAGATGCAGCGGACTGGCTGGATTCTGATTCTTCAGCCACTGCTCTACCTATTTTATCCAGTCCAGTTTTTCTGATATTTGGTTTTGATATGAGTCGTTCTACTGTTTTGTCAATACTTTCAGAACTTGAATCAGAATCGGTAGGAGCTTTTTGAGAATCTACCTGACCTTGTTTCTCAAGGGTCGGGATAGGTGATTTTCTTGGGCCATGTGGACTTCTTGGACTATGAGGGCTGCGAGGACTGCGCGGACTTTCAATACGACTCATTTCTGGGCCAGGCGAAGGTGATTTTGAGTTCGATTTAGATTGTTCACTTGACAATACAGTATGAGTAACTAAATGCTCTTCCCCATATTCCATGGCTTGTTTTAGCTCTTCCAAACATTCTCGGTCTTTCTTGTTCAGCTTTTCGATATCTTGTGATATACCTAATGGTCTGGCAATAGAACAGCTAACACTCGATTCATCATCAATAGAGCTGCCTTTGATATGGGCACTTGACGGACTTACATCTTTTTCAATACTGGTCCACGAAGTTGATTCGGAACTTCGTGAACGTTCAGCACTCAATTTTAACAATTCGCTTCGTCTAGATTTAGCTGCGAGCAGTTTTTCTTTTTTCTGATCGGGCGGCGTAATTTCTTTGGCACTCCCCGAGCTGCCAGTCTGCTCTCCTTCTGATTGGTTGGTAGATTTGGAACTATTTTCAATAAACGGGATATTTTCTACCGTTGGGCTATTTTCCTGAGGTGGTGTAACGATGATTTTATTCTTTTTACGCTTGAGTGTGGCAAAATCTATGGACCTAGGCGGCGTTGTTCGAGATTTTTTTATGTCTATGTCACTTTCTGATATTTGTGACTGCGATTCATGTCGCAGAAACTCAGCTAGACTTGTAGAAGATTCATCAAACGTTCCTTGAGAATCTAATTTCTTTAACCTTCTGCCACTACCACTGTCAGAAATAGGCAGTTCTGTATCTACAGTATCCTCCTCTTCATAGTCAGCAGTTGCCCAAGAACTATCGTCACTTTTTCCTCGAGAAAGATGCATTTTCTTATCTTTTCTTGAACCATCTTGGTCTGAAGAGCTATCTGCATCGATGTACGGCAGAGTTACACCGAGATGGCTTTCATCAGATGCTTTTAGCTCGCTGACCTCAGTCAACGATTCTTCTTCGCTGGTTAATCTTGCTACTTCTGGTTTTCTTTCAGACAATAGACTGTGCACGTCTTGGGCGCTTTTACTTTCTTGCAACTCATTTTGTCGTTGTTGTTTGTTATAAATGTCCATCTTTCGGCGTTCAATTATAACAGTCTGTGTATCATTTTCAATGACCGTATGTTGAGAGCTCGTCATCCATTCAATGGATGAGTCATCTTCTTTTTCTTTGTAGCTGTGTGTAGGTGAAACATCTTTAGAATTGGGTCTCCTAGGTAAAGGTGCTGTAAATTCTGATTCTTCATCAACACTAGGGTGAACTTCTACTTTGACCACTTCTTGTTTGAAATGTACTTCACTAGTATCTGGTGACGTTATTGTTTGGGGAGTTACATAATTTCTATCCAAGCTTCTTGATTTGGCCTTGGCATCAAGATGTGCATCAACATTTCTTTCCAAGCTCTTGGATTTTACACTTGTTTTCTGGTAAACAACTTTACCTTCAATTTGTTGTTTTATCTCTTGTTTCTTAGACAATGTTTTTGGTGATTTTTGCAAAGCTGCGATGTCTTCGTCATCCAGGCTTTTGTTTATCTTATTAGGAGTTTTTGTAGTCTTCTGATCTTCAAAACTCCTGCTTATTTTTCCAGTGAGTTTATTATCGAGTTTCTTTGGAGATTTGGCAATGAAAACATGATCTTCCGCTTTGCTAGTGATTTTTGTTTCAATGATTATCTTATCACCTTCAGTCTTAACAACAATTTTATCTTCTGGTGGTGGGAATGGCGGCATAGTATCTTTTACAGGGCTAATAATAGTTTTAGTTTGTTTTAGCGCTGCTTCAAATAGCATCTGTTGTTTTTCTTTGCGTTTTGCGATTTCAGTATCACTTTCTTCTGTGGATTTAGTGCGTTCCTTACTTCCTCCACGCTTTAGTTCCATTTTCTCAACAGATTTTGACTTTTCCTTTCCAATCTTCTTTCGTTCAGTTTGCTCCAACTCTTGACTCTTAGCGCGTGCTAGTTCAAGGGGCGGCACGGTCAAAAAGTCTGGTCGCTCTTTTAGACTAGATGGCAATGATTTTTGCGTCTGCAAAGATTTTACTTTAGTCGCGTTAGTATCCAAAGAGCCGCCTTTGTTAAGTTTGCTTGTTATCTTTTGCTTATCTTCCGGCTTCGTTTTCAAAGTAAGTTTCTTCTTATCTTTACGTTTTATTCTCTCAATGTCAGGAACTATTTGGTCTTCACTCAAATCAGATAGCTTTCTTATACTTCCTCTAGGGGAATTCAGACTTGAAGTAGGTGACCTAGATGGAGATTTTGAAAGCGGCGACCGAGATATTGGTGACCTGGTCAAAGGCGATCGAGAAGGTGATTTTGCTTGGTTAAGTTTTGTTAAATCATATCTGCGCTTAAAAGAACGTGGACGACGTTGTTCTACTAGTTCTTCTAAAAGTTGTAGTTCCTCGTTATCAATCACAACTGCTTTAAGATCCTCAGGCTGCTCAGGTTGGTCTTCCTCTACCTCCTCAATTTTGTCTATTTCTTTCTTATTCAATTTGCTTTTATCATCCATCAATGTTTTCTCTTCCAATATAGTCCCTTCCTCATTACTATCCTCCACCGTATCGTCTTTTGACGAAAACGCATTCATTGGAGGCAATCTATGCAACTGTATAACAGGTGTATCTAAGCTCTTAGCCCTACGACTTGAAGTTGGGGAGTCTGTAGCTTTTTGACGTTGCAATGAAAATACTGAACCTTCAGATAGATTCAGCCTTGCGTGCGCAAAAAGTATAGGCGTTCCGCCTTGTTTGCGTAACATAGGAGAAAATAGTTCATCACGTAAGCTTTTCTTCAAATCAGGTTTCAGTGTGTCTTTCTTTTCATTAATTCCATCACTTTGTTCCTCAGATTGAGTACGTAAACCAGTCACCTTTTGTATTTCCATGTCAGCTAAATGCTCGTCATCTGATCTGAGAAATTCAGTACTTTCGAGGATCGGAGATGGAATATTTTCATTGTATTCCCAAGTAGATGATTCCTTGCTAAGTTGTTTTATTTCTGGTATTTTGATAGCAATGTCGTCCTCGGAACTTGGAATCGATATCGATCGTTCAGAGATACGTCTTAGTTCAGTAGCATTTCCACTGGCAGCTGTTTCTAAGGCTGCTTGAGGATGATATTTAGCCTCGAGCTCTGCAAGCTTTCTACATTGCGGAGGAGAGCCTTCAATTTCCGTAGAGCTCATAGTCTGGCCCCTGTGCCAAGCTCCAGAAGTCATTTTATCATACTCATGTTGTAAAATGGGCTCCAATTCTTTGCGCGACTGTGGTGGCGAAAATTCTAGCTTTGGAGCTGCTTCCGTTGTGCCAAAAACATCGTCAGAATCAACACTCTCATCATCCGAAGAGAATGAAGTAATCCGAATCTTACTGTTGCCGCCTTTACCTTTTATTTTGGATCCTGGTCCTTTCTTGCCTTTTCCTTTTCCTCTCTTAGAAGGCAATTTCCCTTGATTCGATTTTATGTCAGCACGAAGTTTTTCAGCAGCTGACATAGGTTTAGGCTCTTTGCAGATTGGAGGCTGAGGCACATTACGACCGTTTATAGCGAATTTTATTTCGTGATATTGCGGTCCTTCTTGACGAATGCTGTCTGTCTTAGAGCTAGTAGCAGAATCGCTTTCAATCTGACTCAACTTGGAGTTAAGTGTCTCAAGCAGAGCTGGGTCTAGCTTAGTAATATCTCGCTTTGGACTCGGGAAATGTTGTAACTGCCCACTCTTATCAACTTCTAAAGTGACAGGGTCGACTTTGGATAAATCTATGTTTTGAGTAAACAAAAAGTCTCGATTTTCAACTTCCAAAAACTTTGAACTGTGCTCAACTTGAACGCTGTTCCTTGGCGATTTAGGCGACTTTGGACTTTTTGGAGATTTTGGTGACTTGGGTGATTTTGGCGACTTGGGAGATTTTGGTGACTTTGGCGATTTTGGTGAGCGTGGAGATTTGGGATGGTCGTGATACTTGCACCTGGGATGAGCATTTACAATATGGCGACCGTTTTGTGGTGGAAGCATAATAATGTCTGGTGGATTCTGCCTTTTGTCATCCATTGGTGAAGGAGCAGTGCCATTCATGACATGCCTCTTATGCAAGACATATGGAATATCGTATCCGTCGTCAACTTTTTTATTGTCTTTGATACCTGCTTTGAAAGCGTCGAACCCTTTGAAATAGTCTTTGGGTAAATCGAATTGCGGACGTTGATAGTCGGGATGACGCACAGGCATCTCGAAGTGAGAGCGCTTACTAGCAATCGGTGGAGCGCTTGGTATTTGACGAAATATGTAGTCTTCGTCACTAGATTCTGCTGGCGTCAAATCGATAGACTTTTGGTGCATCAGCACATGCCTTCGTGAATTGACGCTACTGAAGCGTGGTCTGTTTGCAAGGCTGTTTGGATCAGATTTAGTTCTTTCCACTGTGGGATGAGTGTATGGTACTGCAGCGTCGGCAAGGCGGCTACTTGAACTTGTCTCCAATATAAGCTTAGGATTGTATTCATCGAAGTGAGTTTTTGCCATGAGTTCTTCCTTCAAATCTCCTTTTTTCACCATATGAGTATGAACTCTCCTCTTGTCGAACTCTGACTGGAGAATATTCGGTGGATATCCAGCAGCCTTAAATGCTTTATTTTTAGCATATTCGATACTATCCATAGCAGGCAGAATACGAACATTAACTTCAGATTCGTTCGATGATTCTTTAATGAGGTGTGATGTCTGTGGTCCATTCTCTTTGCTTGTGGATCGCGTTAAAGATTCGATTTTTTCTTTGTCGAAACTAAAGACAGTGTCGGAAGAACGTCTTCGTTGGTAGCTGTGTATCTTTGCAGCTCGAGTGTCGATTTCATCAATGCCCATATTTTCAGGCCAATGGTGTGGCGGAGCCAACTCTTCCTCTTCAGTGGAAAAGTCATCCGGTTTCTTCGGAGGACTTAGGTCTGATGAGTATTGAACATAAGGATCCAAATCAACGTTTTGCAAACTAGCTGCATGCATTGGGCTAGGCTCTCTATGTTGCTTGCTGTTACTCGGGAAAGTTGAATATGGAGTCGGAATGTGGTAATAATTCGGTGATGTAGCAATATTGGCGATCAAATCTTCGTGTGATTTGTCAAAGAGTTTTTCTCTGTATTCTGGTTGCTCCATACCAATGAAAGTTGGTTGGGTGTCATAGTATCCTTTTGCAGAATCAGCGGAATCTGACGACGGAGATATGGGTTCGAATGGATCCATGTAAGCGTTTTGTACGCTAGCACTACTGCGGCGCCTAGATCCCGGTACCTCATCTGGTTCATACAAGTTCTTCTTGCAATCATAGTAATCAGATTTAGAATCACCACTGGAAGTCCTAGAGCCTGACCTGTCAGAGCTTTTGCTCTTCAGCGTTTCACGAGACTTCTTACTATCAGTATGGTAGACACTGTCTCGAGATTTCTTGCTAGATTCAGCGCTGCTTTTTGATATTTTCTCGTAAATGTCACTCTTTGATTCTTGGCTTGAGGTTCTCGAACCGAGAGCGCGTTTTATCTCCTTATAGAAGCTGCCGTCGGATCTGACTGAAAGCTTCTCACGAGGTAATACCCTAGGATCATCCAATAGGAACGGATCGAGAGGGATATCATTGTCGCTTTTGTATTTCATGCTGCCGAGCCCTATGTTAGGTTCCTGATCATCGTCACATTCCGACAAATGATCGGACAGCGACCGATCATCATCAGAGGGTAAACCATTACCGGAGTCCAAAGAGCAAGAACGTGTGTGTACGACAGAACGTGGTTGGATTCTGGCGTATCTTGGATTTTCAGATTCATCATCAGATCGTTCGATGACTTCGTAGCTGTCATGAGATATGTCATCTTGGGAGCCGCTGCGGACGAACGTGGGAGCGTCTAGTCTAGGCTCACTGAGCGCGCCCGGGAAGCTAGAAGAATACGTGCGTCCTATCATCTCCCGCTGAGAGTCTATAGAACTCTGTGTTCCGAGAACGAAAGCTAACGTTCTCGCGTCATCGTATCTAGTAATCGGCGAATCGACACGCCCTCGCGTCGGATAGTATGAATCGAGATCCGCGACCATGCTGCGCGTGTCGCGTTTCGGTTGCGCTCTGCGTTTCGTCCTACCGGCGTCATCGAAGCTGAAATCTCTGAGATTCCTACAGCTCGCGCTGCGCCGCCAGACTAACTTGGCTTTCGGGGCGTCCTCCACCTCCGCTAGCAGGAGGGACCCGCCGGACCTACTCGACCTGGTCGACCCGCCGGCCGAGTACATGTGAACCTGCGAGAGTTCATACTCGAGCCGTTCGGAGGACTTCTTAAAGCTGGAAGACTGTTTGGTGAGCACGAAGTCCGGATAGCCGCTAGGGGAGCCTGCGGGCGGGGCACGGGGCGGGCGTATGGCAGTGGTGTAGATGGGGGTGGTGTGCGTGTGGGAGGGTGTGTGTGTGCGGGGAGTGTGGGTGGTGTGCGTGTCCGTCTGACCTGCAGGCGGCGGGCGGAGGGGGGCACGAGGCGGCGGAGTGGGAGCGCGCGCGCGCCCACTGCCGCGGGGCAAGCTCCCCTGGCTCCATGTACTCTCCGGAGATACCTGCAACGATACGCCAGCGTGAGAAAATCAGGTAACACAAAAGACTCATGCGAACGCAGTGAAAGCTTGAAATCTACTCTAACTGAATTGATGCTTTCGAATATACCCAATTAGACGTAGTGTATACTATCGTAAAAGGCGGTTAAGAGACAACTTCATCCAGGGAACAAGCAGCACAGTTCTCCTTGAATACATTGTGTTCGTGTGATGCCAGCTAAGAATAGCATTACCCCATCTCTACCCGTGGGTATCGTAAAAAGCTACTAAGGGAAACTTATCCAGGGAATGGGCAGCAGCGTTTCCTGTTAATTGAACATCTTGCCCTGCGCTCGCCAATCCGCTTGCCAAGCGGCTCAACCGCCATACCTCCCAATGAGGGGAGGCTCATGTCCAGCAGCAGATTTTTGTGGTAGGACGTTGTGTTCGCCATTGCCATTTATTGGATAGTTTTTTCTTTTAACTTCGCAAATCAAAATACCAAAGGGCATAAGAATAAAATCTAACAAAAGGCACAGGAAAATTCTTACCAATGGTGTCATCGTCCGATGAGGCAGAGGCGAATCCTCCGTAAGATGATGATTGACCTCGGCATGGGTCACTACTTCTGGACCCTGTTGGAATTTACAACCCTGAATTATCAGACCACACGCACAAATGGATTCAGTAAAACGTGAATTATGACTTGATGTCTTTTACCGATAGTATTTTTAAATGTGAAGTAAGATTTGTTAAAACCTTTTGAAGTTTCTTTATATTTTTTGTAACTGCACACAAAAAGACATATTTTTCTTCGAAATGCTCCAAAATACTATCGGATTTGAAGAAAATGTATGAACGTTGAATAACACTTATACCATAACCCAAAGTCCCGTGCCCAGTGTGATAAACAGTGAGGTTTGCAAGGACAGTGCTGTACAACGACTTTCGTTATAAGATCTGGCAATAAAAATAAGTGCATCTTGAACCCACAATGATCGATTATCGATACATTTAGACTAAATTTAAAGTTTGACCAATATTGATTGGACATTTCACACAACTCTGATATGTGCTTTCGACTGATTCCGCTGTGACGGAAGACCAGTTTCAAACGGAACTAAAACTTAGCTTGTTACTACACAAGTAACTTTGACCATATTTGATGTTCAAGTTATTGCCAGATCTTACGATAGCCAATTTTATTACTGGGGGGTGAGACAGTGGACGTAACATTGGGGGTAAGAATGCAACAGTATAAGTAAAACATGTAGTGCACAGTAAAACATTAGTTTCATGCTTTCCCATAGACAATTAGAGGGCAAATTCTCTTGAATTTTTAGACGATATCAAAAGCGCGTTCGTGCGTCCATCTTTCGTAACTATTTAATACTATTACAGCTCGTATAGTCCAGCAAAAAAGAGAAATTAAATAAAATCAAAGCAAAATGTTGTATGAAAAATTGTTGCCCTATTTAAGCGTTATCTGTCAGATTTGATAGATCGCCCGAAGAAAGTAGCAGCCTCATTTATTGTCCATAATTTTTCTGCTAGACTGTGACCCCGTTCGAGAGTGACAAGTTGAAAATTTCTCCTAAAGTTTTAGAACTGTCATCGGAGAAAATTTCTACTAAAAGAAATATCACGAACCCGCTCAATTGGAGTTAATGCCGAATAGAAGCATTGTAAGAGACTTTGCCCTCTAGTCATTATCACCACCAATTTCCTACAAATATAAACAATACTAATGCAAGAGAAGTCAGTTAGAGATGAATTTCGAAGGGGGGGTTAGAACAGATACTAGCCAATTCTGGGAAAGCCCTTACTATCTGGTTGTAGTATAGTTGTTCCAGCTGAAAGAAATAGAAATTTGATACTCCATATCTAAATCTTAAAGAATGTAAGTTACACAACAGTAAGTACCTATTTATAAGTTTTTACGTAAACAAAGAAAGGCAGGATGTACAATTTGATATTTAAAAAAATGTGGAAGCCGTTTCCCTAGTTATAATCAAGGAAACTGAGGGACTGAGGTCTTACATACAGGGTGTAAGTAATGGTGTAACGAAAACTTTGCAGGTGTGGTCAGTCCATGAAACTGAAAAACTTTTTCTATGGGGGCTATGTTGGGGCTAACTTTTTTCGAGTTCCCATACAAAGTCACTCAGCTGATCGGAAATTTTGTAGAGAAGGTCGAAAAAATATCACGTTTCCCAACATAGCCCCCATACAAAAAGTTGTTCAGTTTCATGGTCTGATCATGCCTGCAAACTTTTCGTCACACCGTCCCTTATCCCTGTATAGTTAGGCAGGATTTAGTGCCCCATTTTTTCTACACTACTAGCTACACACCGAAGTATCTAAATATCGGACAGGTGAGAAGGTAACCTAATTTATGTATAAGTAATACCAACACGTATGTTTCTGCAAAGATTATCGTATAATACGAACGTGATAAACCGGTAGTATATGGACGTTTATTAAAAATACCGGGTTTTGTCATTACGGCAAGTCCTACTGCTATAAAAAAGTTGTGGCAGATGTCACTAACATCAAATGCAAACGTTACCTTACCACGGCCATATAACAATGTCGGAGTAAAATGGAATCGTAGTATATTGACATCGAAATAGAGTAATGTCGGAGTGGAGGGATGTCGGAGTGGAGGGATGTCGGAGTGGAGGGATGTCAGAGTGGAGGGATGTCGAAGTAAAATGATGTCGGAGTATTATGATTTCGGACTTAAGTAATGTCGAAGGAGAGTAATGTCGGAGTGATGGTGATGATGATGATGATGATATCTTCGACCGATTTCGGATATGGCGACCACTTCTACTCCTAATCAGGTCGGCGCTGATGCGCCCGGAGATGGCTATTGTAGCCAATTTTGGCAGTAAACTCCCGTGCACAGTGTGGACACGTGAGTTTGCCATTTACATAATTATTGTTAATGGCGACGACGGGTGGACGGGTCGGGTTGAGTGGGCTCAATGTTGCATCTTTTCATGTGTTGTCGTTTCTCAATATCTTTCTTTCTGAATGTCGGAGTAGAGTAATGTCGGAGTAGCCATGGCGAAGTGCAGTTTTCTGGTCAATTTGTATCACGATTTTAAATTTTGATTGAAACTTTTACACTCCCTAGCGTATGGCCTTCTGAGTGTGTCACAGTTGACAATATGCTTACCCGATGCTTGGTGGTGGCATAGGCGGTAGCTGTGAGCGGGGGGCGAGCGGCGGCGGGCGGCGGGCTCCGGCGAGTGCGCATCGCCGCCGCGCGCGCCTCCTCCGCGCTGTATCCCCTCATCATCAGAGAAGCCTCCAGGTAGTGAGGTTGCTTGTCCCACTCCAGGGAAATCGCTGCAATTGGAGTTTGCAAGTTATTTCATTGTCTCTTAAGAGATCTTCTCGTCACTAGTCAAAGACTAATTTATATTTTTCCACGAGACGGAAGAAAACGAAGAAGACTTATTCGCAGGTAGGGATATACTTAGATATTGGTGCGTATCCATATACTTAGATATTAGTGCGTATCTATTTATGTATATGAATCACTTCAATGGCAACAGTAAGTTCACATAACTAAATTATTCTGTAAAGGGAAATCTACGTTCTTAATCTTAAATAAAACTTCAAATATGACGGCTGAAGTGTGATCTATTGTGATTTAATCTGTTTTACGAGGTTCTATAAGCTGCTTTTGCAATTTTGTTACTAGCCTGTCAGAATATGGCTGTTATTTAATTTGACAATACTTTTACATATATTATTGTGCACGCATTGTTACAAGGATAATACGGTCAAAATAAACCGAGAGAATATTTAAATCTATTACTAAATCTCACGTTTTCCAGTTACTTATTTTTCAGAAGAAGCCTTCATATTGCAATGTGATGCGTCAGATTACTCTGTAGGAATTGTTTTTTTCACTTTCTGGTTTGGGAACGATGACTAGCAAATCAGCAGTAGTACATACCGTCAGAGCCTGGCGGCAATGGCAGCAGCGGAGATACTTTGTATTGAGCGCGCGCGACGCCGACACATTCCTTCCGACGAGCCCACGGACCTTACTCACTAGCTTTATAGAGGAAAAGTTTATATTGCAATGTGGTGCTTCAGATTACTCTGTCGGAGTAGTTTCTTTCGACTTTTGGTTTGGGACCGATTACTAGCAAATCAGCAGCAGTACATACCGTCAGAGCCCGGCGTTTAGTTGAGCGCGCGGCGAGGACATGTAACTTACAGTTACTCACTAGCTTTATAGTTGAAAACTTCATATTGCGATGTGATGCTTCTAATTACGCGGTAGGAGTAGTTTTTTTTTACTTTCTGGTTTTGTACTGGGTAATGACACCGTAGTAGTACATACCGTCAGAGCCGGGCGGCAGTGGCAGCAGCGGATGCGCTGAGATGCTTTGGTTCAGCGCACGCGGTGTTGTGGCCGTGCTGGACGTGGACACGTTCCCTCGCGAAGAGCTCACGGACCTTACAGTTACTCACTAGCTTTGTAGAGAAGTTTATAGTGCAATGTCTTGCTTCAGGTTACGCTGCTGGTTTGGGGCCGGTGACTAGCTAATCACTAGTAGTACATACCGTCAGAGCCAGGCGGCAGTGGCAGCAGCGGATGCGCTGAGATGCTTTGGTTCAGCGCACGCGGTGTTGTGGCCGTGCTGGGCGTGGACACGTTCCCCCGCGAAGAGCCCACGGACCGCGACGCGCGGAACGACCCACACCTGCACAGTCGGAGGATGGTGGGTGGGGGGCTAGCTTTTGGTTTACGTATTGAGCGCTGCGAGTGTACTTCAATAGTGGTAAGACGGGCCTGCGCTCCTGAGTAGTTATGAGTGTCTATGTGTGGGGACATTAAATCGTTGAGCCCATATATAAGGTGTAAAAATATTAGCTGCAAATACTTTAAGCGGTGAATCAGCCCATGAAACTGAACAACTTTCCTCAACGAACATAGGTCGAAATATGAAAACTAAATTTGGATCTCCTATAGAGTTCACTCTTGGACACTCTTTTGGAGGTCCAAAAATTTATTTCATATTTCGACCTATGTTTCTAGTGGAAAGTTGTTCAGTTTCATGGACTGGTTCACCTCTTAAAATATTTGCAGCTAATATTTTTACACCTTATAGACATGAACCCAGACGTCAAGTAAATGTTTAAAATGTAGCACGACTTGTGACGTTCTGTTATGATGTAAACTATTTCTTTATTGGAAGAAGAAGGACTGTTGTTTCTTTGTACGGAAAAATGACCGAGTGATATTAGTAAACTATTTAAGACAATGTGTCATAGAAAACACTGTTGCAGCAAGTTTTAGAATAGGAGACAAAAGCTACGCAAATAAGAATGAATCAGAACCAAAAATGTACTGTCCTGTACTTTTATTTTTACAAAGAGACTGGGAATACACTGCGCAAGTGTTTAAAATTTGATCTGTTTGTGGATAACAGCTTTTATTCTACGGTAAGACAATTTACATGAACAATTAACAGACTAAAAATAGGGGGAAAAATAACAGAGTGTCACAAGACGAACGAGCGTGCCGCTGTATTCGAGACTGCAAACACCAAATTTCATTTCATATATTTGCTATTTTTATATCAATAAACATTTTTTAGGAGCGCAGACCCATAATTTGGTAAAAGAATCCCTAAATTTCGAGCACACCATCCTCCGACCGATCGCCGCGACTAATATCAACTCGTTTTGGAAGAAGCGAAAGTCTCAACGTATACAGCGCATGCTCGAGATACTAAATCACCATCGAAATACAACTATTCCAAGCCTGAAGGGGTTCGCGCACTAATTGTCCAATACAGCGATCGTCGATCGCATAAGCGGGTTTAATCTAACCTATAAATATTCATATGTTTTCTTATAGTCATCAAATAAGTATCAATAGTATTTATTTTTATTAAAAGTTATCGAAGAGTATGTAGGATTTCATATAGTAAATAGTTTATTGAAAAATATTTATAATCTTATACCAGCTTATTCGCTTAGATAGTGTCGAGACCAGCGTAACTTGACCTCAATGCTCCATACACGTCCGTACGGGCGCGTACTGACAGTTACGCTGGTCGTGACACTATGTAAGCGAATGAAGTTTAATAACGGTTATATTAACATCCATCACATCACTAGAAAAACAAAATAACATGTTAATCTGCACAGCACTGTGTAATAAAATCTACTTCACTTCGATTTTTAGACCCGCTAGGATTACAATCGACGGATCACGCCATCAGACAAATAGGGACAAACCCAACCCGTCTTAAGTTATTCTAAATTCAGTATCTCTTAGGGACCTTCCTGTACCATGCAGATGGTCACCCTAGTTCCACACAACGCCCAATACATTACCAAAAGCTATGGTCGCCCTCCCATGCTAACCACTCACCTTACATTATCACTTATTCTAATGTATGAATATGTGTTATGAGTTTTAAACCCTATTTTTAAGTTAAGCCTATTCCCACACAAAAACTCTTATAGTAATATTTGAAAACCCGCAAAGCTCTGGTCAATATAAGCTACTAAAAAACTAGTTTTAAAACATTTTAAATAAAAAAGTACATACCTGAATAGGTCATAGTAATTTTGAACAGAGCTTTACTTGAAAACATTTATAAGCACAAACTACACCTAAAATACATAAAGCTATAATATTTCCTACTGTAGCGCTAAAGCTGAGTATTCACTACATGCATTGTTTACGTTCTAAGTGAATTGCGTAAGGCTATGATAAGTTTACGTAAGTGTATGCGTACCTTTGGAATGTTTGACGTTTCACGTAATTGTCTCGGACGAATTCCACTATCTGTTTTTGAGTTTTTCCGCTATACCTGTGGAGAAACGTAAATGGTAAAATAAAAAAAAAAAAACATTTTTTCTTTTCAAATAATTCGTGTCAAATCGTCAGATGGACAGTTTTGCATGGGTTCTTACCGACGAATATTTTACTTTGAGCTTCTGATTCTTATTACTATGAATTGAAAACAAATACTAACAGCCGCAATAGTTTACAATTTAGAGTTTTGTAACTATAGAATATTTTTTTTTGTTACATACTAAGTTTTTAGGAGAAGGTTGTTTCTCATCACATCACTAATCCTTAATAAGTTTTCGTATTGGTAGAGGATAAAATTTTGCCTCTTTAATTTTCTTCAGTCTACTTCTTTTCGAATAAATGACGATCTCGTAAAATTTATATATATCTGGATATATCATTCATGAATGATATTCAAAACTAAGCTTAATGGACATTCATACAAGTCTTCTTGATCATCATCAGGTTTTTGGGTGGTTTTCCTGTTCAGGGGATCCGGCTGATTAACACGTAACATGCAAATATTTTTTTAAATCTTCACTTTAATTTAATTTAATTGATTTCACAAATTGATGGTGGTGACGTAAGTCACATGCTGTGTGGTCAACCTGACCAGCCCCGAGGCAGTGCCCTTTTTTTTATCCCACTCGTGCCGCGATTCTATTAGGAACATAAAATTGTTATTGTTTACAATGACTAATTCTTTTATTCAGCGACAGTATTTTATTGTATCTCTCGGACATTCTAAAAGCATTCATTGGGAATCTACTTGGATATAAACGATTGAATCTCGAATCTTGAATCATCTGATAACGACAGCTCACCTGAAGGAGGACCCTCTGGACATGACCCTGGTCTTGTGCCGGGGCTGCCTGGCCACGGTGGAGCACCGGAAGAACCCGTGGTTCTCCACGCACTTCTTCCAGAAGTTCTTGCACTCGTTGCGACCCTCGAAGAAGAATTCTACGACGTCGCGGAAGTAACCCTGGAAAAGGAAAGGTTCTCTACTTATTTTGTGTGAATTTATACTCTGCTTTTAGGGTTCCGTTCGGACAGGGGTACAACGGGAACTTATTACTAAGGCTATCTGGCCATCTGTCACCAGACTGTCTCTATTAAACAGTTCAGTCCGATTCATTCTGCCCATAACAACTCCTAAGACCAGTCTCGTCCCAAGGGCGTGATTGCGCTGGTTGTTTGAACAACAGATCAAATATTTCCGGGTGAGCCTTAGCCCCTACCAAGCCGTTAGGCGTAATTTCAAGCCGAGGCCGTTAACCAGTTCAGTCCGATTCGTTCTGCCCATAACAACTCCTAAGCCCAGTCTCGCCCCAGGGGCGTGATTGGGCTGGTTGTCTGAATAACACAGATCAAATATTTCCGGGTGAGCCATAGCTCCCCACCGAGCCGTTAGGCGTAGTTTTGATGGCACCGAAGCCGTAAACGAAACGCCCCTAAAAAAAGCAATTCGAAGTGTCCGAACATGCAGTATTTCTTAACATTGGAAAAAAATCAAAATTAAGGGAGCAGCTCCCATACAAAATAATACCGCAATGGTCCCGAGGCTGTATCTCATAAAAGGTTAGACCGATGAAATACTATAGACCATACTACATGTATTTACTGTTAACGCATGCATTTTTACCCGTGATTTTTACACACAATCGTACGGAACCCTACATGCGCGAGTCAAGATATTTTAACATTCAATGACATAACCACGTATTAAAAAGCACAATGTAACAAGAAGACAGCTGAATTATTCTCATGACGACATTGCAGAGCTTTTAGCATACTGCAGTGGACAGTAAAAGTTTAGAACAATAGTTTAGGTACGTCACGGACATAATGAAAAGATGCGAAAGCTTTTAGGGTCGTCAGTTTTTTTTTATATTCAGCTTTTTGACTGGATGCTCGTTAAAATTGTAGGGTGCAAATACACGAAGAACAATTTAGTGACCAGGTATAAAAAAGCATTAGCATTATACAGGGTGTAAGCGACGGTGTAACGAAAACTTAGCAGGCGTGGTCAGACCATGAAACTGATCAACTTTTTATATGAGGGCTTTTTCATACAAAATTCCCAATCAGCTGACTGACTTTGTATGGGAACTCAAAAAAAATTTTTCGTTTCCTAACATAGACTCAATAGAAAAGTTGTTCAGTTCCATGGTCTGATTACGCCTGCAATGTTTTCGTTACACGGTCCCTTAGCGGCCTGTGTTTAATGGCAAAAAAGTACAGCCAATGAATATTAAAATCGGTTTACGAGAACAAACTTTTACAAGGAGTGAAGTCTATCATAATAAAAGTTGTGGAAGCTGAAGGTGAAACGAGCGAATATTGTTAAACTTTCGCCGCAAAAAACCTCATTACAAACAAATAGGCAGAGCGTTTTCGTTTGTGGAAAACAGAAACAAGCTACATTAGCTCCATGATTCACGATTCTAGCCAGACAAAACGATATATTAAAATTCGATAAATATCTCCCAAATACGTTTATCGCTATATCGCTAAATAAGAAATCGATCTGGAAAAATCTTAATATAACGAATCAAATACCGAATCGAAAACCCCATAAAATCCACACATGTGGGTAAAACTATGTTACTGACTTCGAACATATCTGAAATTATGGTACTAAGGATCGGCCCAAGTGGACCAATGACTTTGTAACTTTTTTTTTGTGTTGGGGATACGTTAATGGCCCTGGAGCCATCAAAACTACGCCGAACGGCTTGGTGGCGCTAGGTCCCACCCGGAAATATTTGTATATATGTTGAAACAGCTAGCCCAATGACGCCCTTGGGGCGAGACTAGGCTTGAGAGTTGTTTTGGGAAGAACGGATCGGACTGAAAGACTTTGTAACAGTCGTAATCGTAAGGATGCCTTCGGGTCAGACTCGCCATTAATCAAAGCGCTTCAGTGCGTCCTATGATCTTTGTGCAGCTGAGGGCTCTCTCTTTTTGCACGTGGTACACTAAGTCGTCCAACGACCCAATGAACCCTGATGTCAGAATTTTTCAACCGCCTACTACTACTACTAGTAACAGGCCTTTAACATGGTTGAGTAACGATAGCCGTCTAAGTAATCATTTACTTACAGCAACCGGGACTTACAGCTTAACGTCACATCCGAAATAGGGAGCCGTCTTTCTTACGGGTAGTGAACTACGCCTGCAATGTCCTAACCAGACTGGGAACATATTAATAAATATTAATAAATATCAACTTTGTGAGTTACCGAGAATCGAACCCGGCACCTTTGCGTGGCAGGGGCACTACCACTGCGCCACATCGGTCGTCAGCTGTGTTATGATATGACCAACTCACATATCCCTCGGGATGCAGTTTGATCTGGAACTTCTTCCGCTTGAAGGAGATCTTTCTGATCTTGGCCCAGGAGAAGGTGTTGATCTTGGTGTAGGACTGGAAGACCACGATGCCCATGTGTGCGACGGCCAAGTTGAGTGGAACGCCCTCATGGTCTTTCGCTGGGTGCATTTTTATACCTGTGGATTTAGGATTTTACATATATTCATCTGTAGTAGGCATATTTGAAACAAATAAATGAGGATTTAAGTTATTTATTTATTTTCGTGTGGGACACCAAGTCGTCCAACGACCCGATGAACCCTAGTGTCATAATTTTTCAACCGCCGTCTACAAGTAGCAGGATTCTGACATCAACTTTGTGAGTGACCCACCGAGAATCGAACCCGGAACCTTCTGCGTCAAAGGCAGTCGCACTACCATTGCGCCACATCGGTCGTCGGATTTAAGTTAATACTTAGTATTAACGAGATTATCACGACGATTATATTTGTTTTTACCTCGCTATTTCGAAACGGTTACACGCTCTGGTCACGAGTAGACCACTTCGTGTAACCGCTTCAAAATATCGATCAATTTAAGTGTTGTGAACAACCGCGACAATCTAAAAACATATAAATGAGGATTATTTGGGCTGATAGCAACAGTTGTCTGAATTAGGTGACGCTGTTGATATATTTTCAGATTATGGAATTATCTGTCTAATTCAGTGACTCTTATCTATAGGAAATCTGTGCTGAGATTAAAAAAAAACTTTCATTTGCTCCTAGCGCCACCTACAAGGAACTAAACGAACAGATTCAATTTTCTAGTAGGGCGAAAATCGCGTAAATTGGATGCTACCTCGACTGTTTGAGTTTTTAATAATATTATATTTTGTAAAGTACGCTGAACAGGCTAAATAAAATAAATAATAAAATAAAGTCTTACCGTATAATTCACATCGTCGCGCTGTCTCTAATAGATTTAAATCAGCTTCCGCAGGACTTTGGCCACTGTGAAAAGAAAAGTAATATTCGTTACAAACATTTAAACATGAATATTTTCTTACAAATATTTGCATTAAATGATAAAACAACTAGATACGCTACCTTCACTACATAGTATAAAGCAAAGTCGCTTTTCACGTCTGTATGTATGCTTAAATCTTTAAAATTCCTTAACTGATTTTAATGCAGTCTTTTTATAGATTCAAGAGGAAGGTTTATTTGCATTAAATTTGTGGCACTTGCGTGCCGCCACGATCAAATCAAACAGGTTCTTAAGACTTGAAAATGTTATATTGTAGGAAAAGAAACCCTAAAACAATTAAAAGCTAAGTTAGTACGATTATGGGATGATGGATGAGCTAAGGAAACATGTAGGCTTATAAATACCTCCTTAAGGGTTTCTGCTAACTTTTGTAAGTCCGCTGTCGGTGACACTTTACATTAGCACTATACAGAATACAGAACTTTATTCACATATGCTATACTGAACACTGTGCATTCAAATTCACCTAGACGTTATATATTTTGAGCCTCGCCTTTCTTGTTAGGCGTTTTGCTCTCGACTGAGTCAAAAAGTCAGAAAAACGCGTGCCGACATTCCAATTTCCAATTTGAAATGATTCGTGAAAGGACAGGTGGTTTGTGAAGGATGTGGACGCAGAGGTTCTACTCTGCTACAAACTTGACGAGAAAACAACTTTTTCCCACGGGAAAATGAGTTACAGAGGGCAGAGCCGCTGGGCGGGCCGCTATTTGAAAGAGATAGATCAATTTTGGGACAGAAACTTTATTTTAGATCACTCTCTGAAATAACTATCTACTTTGCTGACTTGAAGCAGAAACGAGAGTAAATACACATTGCTTTTTCGCCGTTTTATCCGCCCAGACAACAAAGTGGGTTGTTGACATATGACCAATAGGTAGAGAGCTTGTCACAAGAAAAGACGAAAGAATAGCCGTTTAACACGAGACGTAGTTTTGAATCAGTACAAATCTGATATCGCACGTGCTCGACTAACTAAGGCCACTCGTACATGTTCTCCTACTAGGATCAATTAATATCCAGGGTATTTTTTATTTCTTTATAGCTTCGTGTAGGAGTCTTGTCTTTGAATCTTCGCTTCGCCATCTAGATGACACATGATTTTATAGATTTGAGGTAAGAAAACATGACTTTAGCTTTGTATATGTTTCATTTTATGCTTATCGACTTTAGCTCTGGTTATGTTTTCTAATCAGTTTTGAGTTCTAAGTGCGGAAAGCAGTTGTCAAATCTTTGGGGAGCCAGTGGGAGTCTAAGGGTAAAAATGATTTCCGATGGTGCTTCTGGGTTTCGTACCTCGTCAAATCGAACAAGTTATCTCGTAGTTAGCTCTAAGACTACAACCGGGCCACCACTATGGCCGTCCCGGTTGGCTTCCGTTTCGACAAGTTGCCGACTTTTTGCAACAGTTTCAATTGCTTTGCTCAATTGGAATTCGTTTTGCGAAGCGTTGTTTACCCGACTTTAGTGAAACTTGGTAAAGTTGTTTTTCTCTTTTATTTGAAACTGAATTTATATGGAGGTAGATTAGGTCAATTCTCCTAACTCAAAATACTGCTGCCATTCTCCGTCAAATAGGCTTAGAAAAAAACATAGTCATTTTAAAACATTAGGTATATGACTAAATTTACGAAGATATCTACTAACGTTTTCTTATATAGGTGGAAATTTGTTATTAGTTTGCCGTTATATATTGGTCTATACTAAGTAATGTACAAAACTGTTAGATTCCCGAATAATGAAAATAAAATAAATTAATACTTAAACTTATTTGAAGGAAAGTGACAGCGCTATATTAAGTAGCAAATTACCTCACACCAATGCGTTTATCAGAACAAGAGATACAAAAGCTGCTTACATGTGTTTCTTGTGGTTCTCCATGATTCTCCTCTCGGACTCGGAGTCCTGTCCGGGAAAGAACTTGTACCCGCTGAGATAAGTGTGGTCCGGGTAATCTTCGGGAACAAAGTCGCCGCATTCCGCTGAAACAAATGCATAATAATATGAATAAAAGATAAAGAAAATGCCTCATAAATACCGTAGACAGAAAAAAGATATTGAAATGAAATCATTTGAAGGGGTTTCCGACATTTTTATTTTATTTTATTTGGGTAGCTTACAGCCTTAAAAACATATAGGGTAATAACTTTTTTAAAAAAGAACTGATTTCAACGGACGTAAAAACTGCGAACCTCCATTTTTTTTCTTGGTTTATATGCCTATAACCTTCTACTAAGGCTGACAAATACTTTTCTGAAAACCACATCAAAATCTGTTTATCCAAACGCGAGATAATCGCGGACAAACATACATGCATACATACAGGTCAAACTGAGAACCTACTTTTTTTGAAGTCGATTAAAACCTACTGAGGCTTCTCTGTCCGTGTTCGCAAATTTTCAGGCCGTATCTCATAAAACGTGATAATTAGAGAGTTGAAATTTTTCGAAATGCGTCTTTTAGTTGTCGCTATAACAGCAAATATTAAAAGTTTGAATAAAACAAGGGGGACTCTCTTAAAGTGTTCTTTTGGTCGATTTTATTTGTAACAGATCGGAGGCTTACTCATGAACAGTAACAGTTAGACAGTTGAATATATTTCTGTTGTCACTATTACAAAACATATTAATAACGAGAATGAAATAAATATTTAAACTGTTTTTATAATGGTACGGAATCCTTAATACGCTAGTCCAGCTCGCTCTTGGCCGATTTTTACATTGCAACCTACATTATTATGTAGCTATATAAGGTGAAAAAATATTAGCAAGGACCATAAGCCGAAATCCGAAAAAAAATTTTGGCCCTCCCATACAAAATGTACCAACCGACCAACCCAATTTGTATGGGAAGTCCAAAAAATGTTCTCATATTTCGCCCTATGTTCCTTGGAGAAAGTTGTTCAGTTTCATGGGCTGGTTCACCCCTTAAAATATTTGCAGCTAATATTTTTACACCCTATATTTCTTATGTAGCTTCGTATTCGAAGTTTAGTCAGAATAACTGACGCCGAGCCTTGTTAGCACGACCGCCGGCCGTCAAGTCATCATTTATTCGCAGCTAACTGAGGCCACAGTGTCTCTAGAGTACGACCACACACTGTAGAGGAAATTACTTACACACTAGATTACGAACGCTAGGATTTAATGAGATACACTCATCGGAATTTGCATTATTCAACTGTTTATGTAAATGACAAAGGACGTAACATAAACGCAATATAAAACATGTCAACTTATATCAAAAAGGAAATATTTTTAGCAGACCTGGATAACTTAGATCTGCAGGCTGATTGTGTAATTTTTATCGACATCGTAATCGGCTTGGTTTGGGGGAATTGTCTAACAGCTTCCATCGTCATCGGTTTGGGAACGAATAAAACTAGAGTTGCGCTAGTGATTATTCTTGCGATTCGTTTCGAAAAAAATTGCCCAGTAAAATAGCACTCGGGTTTCACGATAGTAAGACCGGTGACCTAACCACTTGGCCACCGACGTTCAAAGAGCATTCACGATTAGTATCTAAAATAAAATTGTAGCCATTATAGGATCATTCTTGAAGGAAATTAAGCAGGTAAGAATCAATCTTGGCTAGCTAGGATGTCAAAATAGTTTAACGTTACAACTTTGCGAGGTAAACAGAAAATATGCATGACTTTTAAATTCTAAAGATGCAAAGTGCTCTTTGAAAGTTTCTTGACGTCAGGTGTAATAATTCTCAAGTTTGACTTAAATTTGTTACGACGTACGCCATTACGACCAAGTTTTCAGAAACTTGTGACGTTTTCATACTTATTGTTGTTACACCGAGTCGGCGAACGACCCGGCGAAAACATTTTCAGTACCTACCAGAAACATGGTTCAAAACATTCTTAAACTAGTATGTTTCTTTTAAAACTACTCAGTAATTTAATGGATCGATGACTTATATTCGACTCCTCGGGAGATTTATTTGATTTAGATTTTATTTAGATTTAAGTCTAAATTGAGGTATTAGTTAGGTAAAATATATCATACCTTGGTAAGTGTATATCAGGTTGAAAGGCACTTTGTTTCACTATTTAGAAATATTTGGTGAGAAGATATGTATTTAACAACAGAAATATCATGCTTTTACTATGTTGGACATACTTCAGAGTACCCCAAATCTTTATATAACCTCTTGACTTATTTGATGAACATCTTCGTAAGCCTGGCGATTTCGGTTGTATCATCCCATAATATAACTCTTTGAGGCAATCATAAACACCATATTGGCTTGCACGATATATCTGGCCATGATATGATACAGCGCAGCTGTGTTCTCATTGCCTTGCTTTTGTGTGGAGCCAAGCGCCAGATCACGCTTCACTTGCTGACAGTACAGGTATCTGGTGATTTTCTCCTCAAAAGTGTCAGTTTCTGTAGTAAAACCCCATAATATGATACCATGAGGCAGTAACACAATATGAATATTACCTTGCACGATATAGCTGGCCATGAGCGCGGCTGTGTTCTCATTGCACTGTATGCAGCCTTGCGCCAGATCGCGCTTCACTTGCAGACAGAACAGATATCTGGTGAACTCTTCTTCAAGCCTGGCGGGGTCTGGTGTGTAGAACTTGACGCAGAAGCGGAGGGTGGGCTCTAGCATGGACAGGCCGAGCTGCCGGCACATTGGCTTCTCGACGTCCAGCCAGTACTGTCAACAAAACGTGAGTCGAGTGAGCTTTTCTGATAACGGATCTTTAGATTTTTTACTATAACGATCTTTACATTTTTTTATTAAGTATAAAAAATTACTAAAAGTATGAAAAATGTCATGGCCTGCGTAAAAATCTATCCTTGAAGAATATCTCGTGCTTAGGTCCTTAGAGCATTTTCTCATATCGATATTTTTTTGTTATCATTCTTTTACAGTCAACCATTCCTTCTCTTTACTTATTAATGAAAAAATCGGGAAAGTTCTCTCAGTGTGATATTTTTTTTTCGTAATAATACAATCAAAGCATACCTTCGTCCCATTGACATCATGATACTCCAAGCCGAAGTAGTCAGCTTCCAGGAGATGAAGTTGTCGACACACCTGATCGAACAGCACTCGGCCCAGGGCTTTTGACTGCAACAATAAAAACATTGTAGTTATCTTTTGAAATATATTTTATTTTTTTAAATGCGTTACCTACGCATTTAAATTTTTTTTCTAATTAAGTTGGGTTAAACTACACATCGGAAAAATGCATTTCCATACGACGACGGCTCCAAACCAGCTGTTTTTGTCGGACTCTTCGCTTGATAGATGCTGCTTACAATTCGCAAAATAAAATACAAAAGTAAAAAACTAAACTTATCGAGGAATACTACATACTTCATTTATAGTTTTTCGGAATATGTTAAGTTTGAATTACTGAACAGAAAAATAATATAAAAGTGTTTTGACGCAATCGAAACTGCAGAGGCATGACGTCATCTATTCGTATTTTCATACAAAAGATCGTTTTAAAAAATAGCTCATTTGTCCTGCAAGTCATCATACCTATAGGATTCATTACAATACAACAACTTAATGGTTCAATAGGAATATGCCAAACCTGCAATGACGTTGCCGGGTTTGACCGCTAGGAATTCGCTAGTTTCCTGCCTGGCTCAATTAAAAATATAACAGTTGTACGCTTAAAACTATTGTCCAAAAATACTACGGACACCATTTTTCGAAATATTCAAAGTTTGAATCAATAAGCAGTAAAATAATATAAAAGTGTTTTGACGCCATCCAAATACTTACGGCGTGATGTCATACTTCTAGTTCTTCAAACAAATACTCATTTGACCTGTCAGGAGACAAGCCTATTTACCCCTGTTACTACAACCACAGAACGTCGTATTGTGATTTTTGTGAACCACTAGTGCTCTAGTCTCTAGCTTACCAATAAAATAGGTTCTGTTAAAAAGTACCTACAGCCATATGCTAAAGTTCGTTGGTAACGAAAAGTTCACAGCCCATGTTTCCTTTAAAATATTTCCAGCATTTAATAACAAAGTTACTGAATAACTCAATATCAAAATTTTCCTCGGCATAAGTTTACGATAGATTTGAACTGAATTTCAAACCTGTCCGTCCAAGTTTTATTATGAGCGATAGACTTTCATTTCGGGTTCCGATTTATCGAATGACAAGATGGATGGACTTTTGATTAAGAAGTTTTCCAAATACTTTTTCTTAGAGAAATAATTTCTGAAATTCCTTTATCGACTTGGTCTGTAAAGGAATCAAAGAAATACCTTGATCTGACTAAGAGTAAAGTAAAAGAAAAACCTACACATATAACGTCTTTATCCCTTGCGGGATAGACAGAGCGTTAACGGCCGTAAAAACTGTTGTTAATAAAAAGCTATCACATTATTTCCTGTGGGAACAAGGAGTTTTTCCGCAATAAAGGGTAGCACAAATAATCTTACTATTTCACTCAGAAACAATGTTATAGTCTGTAAGTTTAGGTACTTATCTTTTTGTAAACACACTTTGTATGAAAGTGACACTTCAGAACTGTCAGTTTAATACAAAGTTTGTTTACAAAAAGATGAGTAGGTACCTAAACTTACAGACTATAGCTCCTCAACGGTACAATAATATGCAAAGAATGGTCCAGTCGTTTCAAAGTTTTTTCGTGTTAATTGTAATAGATGGTTCGCGTGAAATGTTTTACTGAGTCGTAAGAAGACTCAGTGTCCCACACGTAAAAAAAGAAAAAGTGCTTTACGGTTGTTGCATGGCTACGTTTCCTGACATGTGTTCCTAGGGGAAAGTTGTTCAATTTAGTGGTCTGCTCGCACCCTATCAATATTCGGGACGCTGTCCCTAACACCCTGTACAGTTCAAAAAAGTTTTAAAAAATTTGCTGCATATACTTTAACGGGTGAACCAGCCCATGAAACTGAACAACTTTCCCCAAGGAACATACGTCGAAATGTGAAAAAAAATTTGACACTTCCATACAAAGTTACCGACCGACCAAGTCAATTTGGACTTCTCATACCTTATAGTGACCGGTTGTCAGCCTGTCGCCTAAAATTGCAAGACACCCACTTATTAACTTTTAAAATTAAAATTGCAAACCCTCAAGTCCACTAGTCGGGTCCTACGACACCCACGGGAAAGAAATGGCGTGATGCTATACTAATTAATACTCCTTCATTAGTGAACTGTGATAGAAAAATTGTGAGTGAAACAAAACAAATTTTATTAATTACATTTATTATTTTTATTTAGAAATTCAATTTTGAAGAGCAAAGATTTGTTTATCCTTTTTTTCGTATTTGCCACGAGAACTATTTTTTCTAGCAGGTCGTCTGAAACAGCTTGAAACTTCTTGGCCGATATCTAGCAGACACGTCCATAACAAACGGCTAGTTATCCGGCTTGTATGCTCGCTGGACAGAATGAGCATCTGAATTGTCCGAGGTGCATATCAACACTCGGTACTTGTTTTTAAGTTCGTCCTGTGAATTGACAAACTGCTCCAGCGCTGCTTGAGTCGGCACCTCCTTGGCGAACAGGGACCACATCACACTTGGAAGCGGCTCCGACCTGTCGACCATGTGTTTCATGTACATCAATACATAGTTTTCCGTCAATTTTCGTGAAACATAAATTCTTTCATGTTTTTCTTTCTCTGTTTCACAACCATGGTTCATGAGGTCCTCTGCTTCTTTTCTGGTGTTCACGTCAATTCCAAAAATAATGTCTCCATCGCCGAACATTATTTTAAGCGCAGTGTAAGAGTTTCCTTTGTTTACACATGGTACGGAGCCGTTGATATTAACATTTAGTTTCATAGAACAGCCTGTACCAGCAGCGAAATTTTCGGATTGGATATGGGCCACATACTTCCAGTCCCCGAACTCTCGGAAAAAATCTTGACTGTCACAATTGGCAAAAGCCAACAAAAAGGTAAAAATTAAAAACTGTAACATCTTATTGTACTCCTAAATCTTACGCAACTGATGACAGAATAAATAAAAAGACGGTTTTATAGGTAAATTTGTCTCATAAAAAAATAATAGGTAACTGATTACTAAAAAGATAATAAGCTAATTATTTTAAACTAGCTAGCGCTCGCGAAGTCGCTCGCGCGGCGTGAATTTGATTTAAGGTTATATCTTGTGAATTTGATTTATAATGGTTCATCGGGTCATTGATCGAATTGGTGTCCCGCACGAAGACAGATAGAGAATCGAATGTTTATAGCAAAAACCTATGGACCATGAATGACCCAGTCATGTCATGCCGTCTATACTTTGTATTTGTTTTTGATCCTATTTCGAAATAAGACTCATTGTTGATGGTCTTTTATGCTCTGAGTGGGTTGGACACCCATAAACAGAGTATTTCGGAACAACCACGAACTACCGTCTATTTGTTATCTGTAAAGGGGCATAATCAGTCCCAGTCTGGTTAGGACATTGCGGGCTGAACCACCCGATTGTCCGTAAGTAAGATGGTTCCGTGTTTCGGATGGCACGTTAAGCCGTAGGTCCCGGTTGCTGTCTATGATCACTTAGACGGCGGTCGTTACACAACCATGTCAGAAGCCTGCTACTTGTTGAAGGCGTTTGAAATATTTTGACACTAGGGTTCACCGGGTCGTTGGACGACTTGGTGTCCCACACGAAAAGAGAAAGAGAGATCTGTAAAGGGGCAATCCACTCTATTCCCCCGTGTCGGAGTTTTTCAAGCACTGTAGTTGCTGTTTTTTTTTTTTTTTCTGTAATTTCTGTTTCTGCTAGCCTCCCTAAACCTGTGTAGTTGGTTAATGACGGTTACACCAAAATAAGAAAGTACACCAAACTTGGCAAGGTATCATAAAAAATCGTGTCAAAATCAAATAAATAACTTAACGAACAATTAAAGTGTCCCCTTGTGTCATACTCACGTCATACTAATATGACAACTGGATTTACACGCACAGGTAAAATAATTAGGTTATACACGTGATTGCCGCATTTATGGGGTCTCTAAAGAGTGAATAATTTTAGTCGAGCGTAGCGAAACCATCATTCATCTAGAATTCTGATAATCCGAAGGAAACATAACTTTGCAAGATGTTCCGGGTTTTCTGAACTCATCCTTTTTCTGGAATCACTATACCCGTTGTGTGGAAAGAGAAGTTAGTGATATGACATACATACATACAGACAGAGAAAGGTAAAATGTGGTAAAATATAACAACATGGTAACAACAAAACTTGTTTTTGAATATCTAATTCAAAGAATAGATAACAGTAGCCGGGATCAAGTTCAGGTCAGTTTATAATATTCTCGCAATTTTTTTATCTGTGCCTATTTTTTGTTTCTAGAACGGGAGATTACAGATGTACCTATTCTAAGGTTTTTAGCCATGTTGTGTAGACTAAATAGCACAACCCCCTCTCTCCCCGTGGGGGTCGTAAGAGGCGACCAAGGGATAAATTAGACCCAAGACCAGTTCTGTTCAAGACCTGGTTCCGGAGAAGGATAACTCCACACTACACCCGGAACGGGGTCTCCATCAGGCGCGTGTGACATGGCGTGTGTATCACGCGGCAGAATCCTGCAGCCAACCTGGCTCATCACGTATCGACTCGTCCTTTCTGTGGAATCATCCAGGGAGGCTGAGATGGTGGCGCAGGTCCTGGCAACAACCCTGCGTTTTCCATAATTGCGTCCCAGGCAACGCAGTGTCTGTGCTGTAGCCTCAGACACTGATTAAATCGTCTCTCACAGACATTGCCCCTATCCGAAATACCTGGGTATAACGTTAGTTAAAGCTCTGACCTACAAACAACACTGCATCAACACTAAGCAGAAAGTGGATACGCGAAGCAATCTACTGCGGCGCCTTACTTCCACCCAGTGGGGAACATCGCCTAAGGTATTGCGGACAACCGGAATAGCGCTATCCTTTGCGTCTGGGGAATATGCAAGTGCAGGATGGAACCGTTCCGCACTTACACAGCTGGTGGATGCAGCACTAAATGACACATGCCGAATCATTACAGGCTGTCTGAAACCAACTCCAGTTGGCATGCTGTACCCACCAGCTGGTGTCGCTCCCCCGGATGTCCGTAGAGACCTCGCGAATCAGCTTGAAATGCTAAAGAGACGGACCCACCACGGTATATTTAATTAGTTCTCTTTTTTGACATACCCACTCATTAGTGAATTGTGCGTCATTTACGAGTTACAATCGAGAAAGAAAAAAAAGGGACCTTAACTAACCCTTCTACTCCTAGCGTTCCGTGCAATCGCCGGGGGTTTATTGCAAGTTGTGTATAGGACCTACTACTATATAACCTCACAATATTTGGTCATCCTGAGGTAATCCACTCCATTTCCCAGTCTCCAAGTTTAAGCACTGCAGTTGAAGTTTATAAAAAAACTTATTTTTTTATTCAAAGTGTCTTCTGAATAGCTATTTCTGATAGTAATTTACAAACTTCAGTTCTACATTCCTTGTGTTTCCGGCCTAGAATAGCATCACAAAAAGCGACTAACGCGACCCTTAGTTTCGTCAGCCCAGGCAATGAGCAGAAGCGTTTCCTGTGAATATCTACAAAACCTTCCACTGCGCTCGCCAATCTGCCTGCCAAGCGTGAAAATGTGCTAAAATATTAGGTAGAAAATGATTAGCTGCAAATATTTTAAGGAGAAACAAGAAACATTGGTCGAAATATGAGACTTTTTTTAGGATTCCTATTCCTATACTAATTGACTTGACCGGTTGGTAATTTTAAATGGGAAGTCCAAATTTTTTTTACACATTTCGTGCTATGTTCCTTCATGAGAATGTTGTTCAGTTTCGTTGGCTGGTTCACCCCTAAAAATATTTGCAGCTAATTATTTTACGCCTTGTAGAGATGGTTGTTAGATGACGACAAAATTATCAATGCTTTTATTTATAGATGAAAAAGTAGTTGTATTGGGAAAGTCTGAAGGGGCCCTTAATACTTGTCAGAGGTGGCGATAACGACCGTAATTTTACGATCGTTAACGCTCTGCCTACCCCGCAAGGGAGAAAGGCGTGATTTGTGTATGTATGTGTATGCAAAATTGGTCTAGAGCGCCAGCGAGCTTGCTTTTTGCGAATGTTTAGTTAGGTGAACTCTTGAAAGAACTAGATAGTGGTATCTCCAATATGATACATCTGATATACCAACAAGGATAAATAGCTTAGATTGGTACTTAGTTTGCAACCATTTATATTGAAGCAACAGACGAGACAAGAGGGATACAGTACATACAATGAGACGTCCCCTTACGGCGAACTATCAGCGTCTGAATTTATAAGTCGTCCCTCTTCCTTGTTATTTGAGACTGTAAGTAAATAGGCTAAAGAATGGCGTAAAATTATACACTCTTTTTTTGGTCATGGCTTAACATTTGCTGAGCTTTCGACAAAAAATTGTGATCATTCGTTTAGAAATTGTCCAGTTATCGTAGTTATATTCACTTATAATTAGTTTGTAGTAAATAGCTAAGAGCTAGATAATACAAATATATTGTAAATATATTACTGCCTACCTCGCAAGGGATAAAGGCGTGATATATGTATGTATGTATTGTTTGTACTGATGTACGGAACGCGTTGAAGGGCGAGGATTTCCCATCACAAGTGTCCTCTGAATACTTTCTGGGTAGCCCCGGCAAAAAGATTGTTATTGATTTACTAAATACTTATTTATTATTGCTAGAATAAAGAAGACACAATGGGTAACGTAATTCGTAAAAAAAACACAGTCTCTAGTCTCTCAACAGTCAGTGAAACCACGGTTTCTAAAATAATAACATCAATCACTTCTAAAGTGGAAGGTTGTGACAATATTTCCTTTGATATGATCTTATTAACGTTGCCTTACACATTGCAATTTATTACCGCTTTAGTTAACATTTCCATTCAAACTTGTTCTTTCCCCGAGGCCTGGAAAAAAGCTATTGTAAGACCTTTACCAAAAAACAATCACCCAACTGGTTTTGGAGATGTACGTCCCATAAACGTTTTACCCTTTTTATCTAAAATTTTAGAAAAAGTTGTCAGCCAGCAGCTTAGTACTTATTTAGATAATAACAATATTCTCCCTATTAAACAATCCGGTTTTAGAAAAAAACATAGCACGTCAACTGCACTTTTGGACCTGGTTGATAATATATTAGCTTCACAAGATGTAGGTGAGGGTACTATTTTGGCCTTACTCGACTTTTCACGTGCTTTTGACTCGATCAACATCTCATTGCTTCTGTCAAAATTGGCATACTATGGTTTTAGTAATGACACTATCAAATGGTTCGACAGCTATTTGAATGGACGATCACAACTGGTTGAGATTCAAAATGAAAATGGTATTAAAATGATTTCATCCACATTGCCGGTAACAAGAGGGGTACCACAAGGTTCCATTCTTGGACCGATTCTTTTTATACTGTATAGTGCCGATGTAACTCAAATTATTAAATATTGTAATTATCATATATATGCAGACGATATTCAACTGTACATATCTTTTAAGCCCATGGATACCAATAGTGCAGTGAGTAAACTCAATAGTGATTTAAATAATATAGCTAAATGGTCAGACATTAATAACCTGGTACTGAATCCTTCCAAATCCAAGTTTCTAGTTTTAGGTACCCAAAATCAGATAAATAACATTATGGCTTATAAACCAGCAGTATCTATAGGCAGAGATATGTTACAGTGTGTATTGGAAGCTAGAAACTTGGGAATAGTTATGGATGGACTACTTCACTTTGAAAATCATATTCTTCAAATCGTACGCAATTGTTTCTATAGGTTAAAGGTCCTGTATCGAGTACGTAACTTTTTAAGTGTCGATCTTCGTGTCAAGCTGTGCGACTCCCTAATATTATCGAAACTATTTTACGCTCACACTGTATTTGGTGAATGTTTGCTAGAACGTACAAAAAAACATATACAGCGTGTTCAGAATGCGTGCGCACGGTTCTGTTTTCCCATTCCACCCCGTACACATATAACACCGTTTTTAAACAAGTACATTATAATGAACATGACAGCTCGGCATACACTGCATTTTTCTTCCCTTCTTTTTGGAATCATCAAACATCAAAAACCGCATTATTTATATGAAAAACTTACGTTTTCAAATCGGCATATTAGATTTGCCACTCGTTTAATTTTCCCACGGCACAATACGGCTGCTTTTCGTGGTAGTTTTAAATACGCTGCCACGAAATGTTGGAATAACCTGCCTCCGCCATTAAGGAACTCTACGTCATTGATTACTTTTAAAAAATCACTTAGGAAACATCTTCTCCTTCAAGATCCCCATGCGGCCGTATTGGGTCATACAAACAGTTACTAGTAGTAAGTAATGTTATATTATTTAAAAATATAATATAAAATAATATGATTTATCCTTGTTAGTGGAATGCTTTTATATAATTTATAGATATCGTTTTATATGTCCATCTTTTATTGTAAATCTATTGTTTTTTCTTTTGTCTTGTCCCTCATCTGGAGCCACGGAAGACCAGCGTTACATGCAGCTCACCACTGCTTGTAATTTATGCTTAGTGGTGACCATTTTTAGTTGCATAAGTACGCACACAAAAATATGTATTTTAATTTTAGAAACTTTTTCAAAATGTAACTAAAATAAACGTATTTTCTTTCTTTCTTTATTTCTTTCTTTAACGCAGTTCGCCTATCAATTCCTATAATAGAAGATGATAATTTAATCTACAAAGCAAGTATTCGCAAAGAAATCTGGCTGGAATTCAGAAAACCTTGCCGAAGCTAAGCGGCCTACTTAAGCGTAGCCTTGACATTACCTTTTCAAGTAAAAAATGTAGAGTAACGAAGTTTTGTGGGCGTGATACCACGAACATTACAACATCTAATCAGCAACTTTAGCATGATTATCTTGTTTCAAAAGCTAACAGTACTGTCAATTACTGCTAGACCATAAAATTGATAGTTGAAGACAAAAGTGAATCATATTTTGAAGAGTTAGGGAGTAAACATAATAAACAACATAAGGTAATCTTAGAGGACGAAACACATAACTATTAATGTCGTAAGACACTCATGAGACCGATGCCTCGTAGATAGCCATTTGAACGAACTGTCGTAAGGATTTCGTCTGAAGAGCTGAATAGAAAGCGAAACAGTAGCCCACTTATTTTGCAAATGTAAGGTGCAAAAACATAGGTCAAAATATAAAAATAGTTTTGGACCTCCCGTACAAATAGGGTTGGGCGGTCGGTAGTTTTGTATGCGAGGTCCAAATTTTTTTTCATATTTCGATCTATGTTCTTTGGGGAAAGTTTTTCAGTTTAATGGGCTGATTCACCCCTTAAAATATTTGCAGTATTTTTACACCCTGTATACTTTTCGTCTTTCGTTGTCTTTTACTAGTTTAGCCTAAGAACTAAGCTACATAAAGTAACTACACCGCTGATGAGTAGTACACACGTCACAATCCCACGCAGATTAAACGGAACAAACAGAAATAATTGAATTACACACGGTTCGCCGAACAATGCACATATCTATTAGCATAAGTAGCTTTATTAGATACCTAGTTATAAGCTTTTAGCGACATGGTATCATGTTTGTTTTTGTGAAACTACAGATAGTTGCTTTATTTTAGGAATAAAGATCAAGGTTAAACACTAACGTAGAAAACACTTACGATTTATTTACAAATACGGCAATCGCATAGGACCAAATGCAATGTGGTGAGTATGCTCGCTACTTAACGTAGTCCCGGGTTCGATTCCTGACCGAGCAGATATTAAAATGATGACTTGAAATGTCCATTCTCAGGTCGAGGTGCGTGTTTTAGTATGTTAAGTAAAAAAAAGACAAAAAGTTTTACTTGCAATTTTTTTGATTCACAGAGATTACTTCTAGAATTTCAAGCACAATTTATTATCACTAGATAAATTGATTAGTCACTGTAAAGAAAAGGCGGTATGTCCTTGGCACCCCGTACAGGGTGGTGGGCGTTAAAGAGTGTATGGCGGGTCACAGCACAGGAGGTATCCAGGTGGTGTCGGGAAAAGGGTAGCTACCCGCCTGGCCGGGTGTTGCGGCCAGGGGACCGACGGGTCCACCTGGATTGGATTGGAAGAGGTATATGTATATGAGTTGCGCGGTGAACACTTCGACACCGCGTTTTCAGGCCTATTGTTCTGTCACGTGGCGCCATCTTTCGAATATGTTAAGAACTCCAGTTGCGTCTTGTATGCTTGTAAACCACTTGAGTGATCTTTGTGATGTAGCCACCAGAGGTCGCTACAAGTGTGTTCTGTCGTATTTTTTTTATTGATGCACTTAGGTCGCATATACAAAAAGGACTATGCCCTTTGAGATTAATCAAATAGGAGTGTTACAATCACAGAGTTACTTTGCTTCAATTTTCTGCATGGCCGAGCACAATGAAAGCTTGACCTCAAAGTTGCGGGTTTAATTCCCGGTTAAACCATTGGAGACCTATTCTAGGAAACGTTTAACCATGTCAGAGGTAAAACTTTTTAAAGGACTCTGTAGTTCGAAGTATTTTATTAATAAGCTACATTATGTTAGCAATATTATAAGCGGACACAACTATGTATTATTCACGTTTATCTAACCGGAAATATAGATAACAACTTTTTAAATATAATTCGAAACTAACCTAAGTAACTATGAATTAGTTAAATATCTAATAAAACCGCATTAGTTAGCCAATGACCTAGTAACTCATATTATTAGAATAATCAAGAGATACACAGAAACATGGATAAAGGACATTCAGACCCGATAACAGACCTTTCAGTCCATACTGATTCACAATAATTTAAGAAGGGATTCTTATCGTGATACGATTTTGATGAATTATCCGATATTTCAACCTAGTTACATATGCCATGATCACGGGACAACTGATGTTTTTCGGGTGCGTAGATGGAGACTTCATTTTTATAGGTACGCATTTCTGAATACCCTCTTCCTACGATTCTGTCGATCACTGCCGGAACTCACTTGAAAGTAACGACAGTACGAACTCACAGTGTCCTCGCATTTATTGTCACTTTCAGCACGATCACTCTTTTGATCAGTCCATCTTTTAGAAATCTGTCTCGACAGTCGACCGAGAATCGAATTTGCAATTGTAGTACGGAGGCCGACGCACTACCATTGCCACCACATTAGTTGTCAATCTTTATGAATTTGCGATGATGTACTGAGATTCGTGTACTTAGTTCACCTAAATATAACTTACCCGGCGGTCGTTACACAACCACGTCAGAGGCTTGCTACTAGTAGTAGGCGGTTGAAAAACTCTCGTTAGACGATTCGGTGTCTGACACGAAAAGAAGAATACTACATATAAGGTGTAAAAGTAAATTTGGACCTCCCATACAAAATGTTACAGCCGAGCGAGTCAACCTGTACGGGAGGTCCAAATTTTTTTTTCATATTTCAACCTATGTTCCTTGGGGAAATTTGTCCACTTTCACGGACTAGTTCACCGTTTAAAATATTTTGTTTGCAAATTTTTTGTCACATTGTATTATGCATCCATATGAACCTACATAGGTATGCATCCATATCTCTGACCGTCAGTAAAATAAGATCGGTCGGTATTATTAGAATTATACTCCCCCTCAATTTGATGCATCGTTTGGCACAAACAAGGACGTTAGGCGGAGGTCGTGGGTTCACATCCCGGCGGCGAAACAACAAACGGTTATGATTGCGATACGCGACTACGTATGCATAAATTCCTTTAATAAGTATTATGTTTGCACCAATTCGTTTAATAACTAGTCTGTTTGCACCAAGGAATTATTACATACTAAATTTTCATAAACACAAAGCATCTTGTTCAAGATAAAAGCAGATAAACATAATCCTCAGATTCTAAGGTGTGAGCTATTTGAGTATGTTCGTCTCCTCACAGTCTAAAAGTTCCGTTGTAATACTTTGCGCTTCAGGCTTTTCAATCTAGAATCATTTCTCACTCAAATACGGTTCTACGGAATAAATTTCAGAATTGTGTAAAAGTTCATAGGAATTGCCAATTCAAGTAAGCCATGCGATAAACAAATAGGAATCCCGAAGTTTAGCTACCAGTTGGCTAAAATCACTGTCGCATAATTATGCTGTTAGCAGTGTATTACAAATAGGTGAACACACATACATACACATATCACGCCTTTATCCCTTGCGGGGTAGGCAGAGCGTTAACGATCGTAAAATTACGGTCGTTATCGCCACCTCTGACAAGTATTAAGGGCCCCTTAAGACTTTCCCAATACAACTACTTTTTCATCTATAAATAAAAGCATTGATAATTTTGTCGTCATCTAACAACCATCTCTACAAGGCGTAAAATAATTAGCTGCAAATATTTTTAGGGGTGAACCAGCCAACGAAACTGAACAACATTCTCATGAAGGAACATAGCACGAAATATGTAAAAAAAATTTGGACTTCCCATTTAAAATTACCAACCGGTCAAGTCAATTAGTATAGGAATAGGAATCCTAAAAAAAGTCTCATATTTCGACCAATGTTTCTTGTTTCTCCTCAAAATATTTACAGCTAATAATTTTCTACCTAATATTTTGGCACATTTTCACGCTTGGCAGGCAGATTGGCGAGCGCAGTGGAAGGTTTTGTAGATATTCACAGGAAACGCTTCTGCTCATTGCCTGGGCTGACGAAACTAAGGGTCGCGTTAGTCGCTTTACGTAAGAATACGGTCGGTAGGGCCACGTCGGACATTTTTGAGGATTGTTTTCCAAGGTTGTTCCAGAAAACATGTGTATCACTATAGTGACAAGTTGTCAGCCTGTCACCTAAAAATTGTAATACACCAATTCCCTTGAGTCCCTTAGTCGCCTCTTACGACACCCGCGGGGAGGACGTGGGGTGATGCTATTCTAAGCCGGCATCACACGGCACAAATAGGTGAAATAGGTACCTAATACGAGTAGCTATAGTTAGTATTCTTTGCTCTTACTCGTGTTATTTGTACGTTTAATAAGAATCTACTGTAGGTACTCTATCTACCTATCTACAGCGTATCTGTATGTATTGGTAGTTGGTAGTATGTATCCCGTGTATCCCGTGTGTATCCCGTTGGTAGTATGTATCCTGTATGCCGTGTGATGCCGGCTTAGAATAGCATCACCCCACATCCTTCCCGTAGGTGTCGTAAGAGGCGACTAAGGGACTCGAGAGTATTGGTGTATTACAATTTTTAGGCGACAGGCTGACAACCTGTCACTATAGTGATACACATGTTTTCCGAAACAACCTTAGAAAACAATACTCAAAAATGTCAGACGTGGCGATAGCGACTGTATTCTTACGGCTGTTAACGCTCTGCCTACCCCGCAAGGGATAAAGGCGTGATATATGTATGTATGTATGATATATATGTATGTAGTATGTATCCCAATTTCCCGCCGACGGAGATATTAATACTGTAAGCCAGACGGCATTATTGGTGCAGCAAGTTCGGCGTAATTTGAATGTCTCCCGGCTCAGTTTGCCGACCAAGTTATTCATTGTATTCCGGTGCAAGCAAGTCTTAGTTAGTTAGTTAAATTAAGTTACTGCGAATATATAAATAAATAATAGTAATAAATAATAAATATCCTGGACAAATCACACAGCACCATCTAGGCCCAAACTAAGCATTGCTTGTACTATGGGAACTAGATAGCTGATACTAATACTTATATACTTGTTGTTTGTAAATAAATACATATTATACATAGAAAAACACCCAGACTCAACACAAATATTTGAGAAGACGTAACAAATATTTGTGTCCGGTGGGGATCGAACCCACGACCCTCGGCGTAGAAGGCAGGAGTACTATCCGCTACGCCATCGGGACAGTCAAATATTTGGCTGGTCTTTTTACCACAGAAATCGGAGTTAGGCTAAACTCAAGTCAATTAGCGTATAAGCAACGAAAAGCCGGCCTATTTTACCGATTCAGTTTTTTTTTTATAAAGGGTTCATCGGGTCGGGTCGTTAATGGACTCGGTGACCCATACGACAGAAGATAATCTATATAGAGAACACAAAATAGGCAAACTCTATATAAAATGTTATAAATAAAATATTTTTAAAACAACATCTTATCAGTTGCAAGAAATAGCCATAACGATTTTATGAGTGCAATCTCACGAAGATAGTAACATGAAACGCTTTGTGTAAAATTTAAGAGCTGTGGTAAAGCAGTTTGTGGCGCTAGACTTTACTGTCTTAGATAAGAAATTAAACGGGCCCAGTAGAGTAGTAAATAATCTAGATTTTGTGGATACGCTCTACTCGACTACAATAAAATTTCAAGTGGTGAACCATGCCATGAAACCGAATAACGTTCCCCAAGAAACATGTCGAAATATAAAAAAAAACATACTATCCGACTAAGTACGCCGAGGGTCGTGGGTTCGATCCCCGCCGGACACACATATTTGTTAAGTCAATTTTCAAATATTTGTTTTGAGTCTGGGTGTTTTCTATGTATTTATGTACAAAAAAAAAGTATATATGTACGTAGTCGGTCCCAAAGTTCTGTCACTGGCATATTATTTTTGAATTTAGAACACGGATTTGGAAAAGTTTTATTGCATTCCGTTTTTGAATGTTTAACAATTATTTTAAAACAATAAATAATCATTTGGGTCGATTTTTCACGATGGAGTGGACTTTGAAAGAAAACCGAATAGCAGTTTTGGCGTTGCATCGCTGTGGGCACTCGCCGAGTACCATTTTCAAGTTGATCAAAAAATTGAAAATAACGCTTAGGTTTGGGTATCGTACTATAACTAGGTACACTGAAGTCTCTAGTGTTGAGGACAAGAAAAGAACTGGCCGGCCTCGCTCCGCCAGAACACCAGCAGTGATCAAAGCGATCAAGGAGCGCATACGAAGAAATCCTGTCCGAAAACAGAAACTTATGGCTTTGCAGATGAAGGTTAGTAGAAAAACAGTCAAAAAGGTTTTAAACGAAGACCTTAAGCTGCGAGCATACAAAAAAAAGAGTGGGCACTTACTTAATGCCCGTTTAAAAGAAATTAGACTCAAAAGATCTCGGGTGTTGTTAAAACGGTACGCGAAAAACCGGCACCGCGATATACTTTTTACAGACGAAAAAATTTTTGATATAGAAGAAAAGTATAATAAACAAAACGATAGAGTGTACGCTACCAGCTCTGAAGAAGCAGGAAACAAAGTTCCGCGGGTGCAACATGGGCATCATCCCTCTTCAGTCATGGTCTGGTTAGGAGTCTCCTACTATGGGCCAACTGAGGTTCATTTTTGCGAAAAGGGGGTCAAAACCAGCGCAAAAGTGTACCAAGAGACGGTTTTGGATCGGTACGTCAAAGACCTGCCCAACACACTATTTTCAGGACATCACTTTGTATTCCAGCAGGATTCTGCGCCCGCTCACAAAGCCAGGACCACTCAAGCCTGGTTTGAACGTCAAAACATTGAGTTTATAAGACACGAAGATTGGCCTTCCTCCAGTCCGGACCTTAATCCTCTGGACTATAAAATTTGGCAGGTCTTAGAGAGCAAGGTCTGTGCTAAGCCCCATAAAAATTTGGAGAGTCTGAAGTCAGCCATAGTTAAAGCAGTCGCTGAAATCGACATGGATATGGTGCGTGCTGCGATAGACGACTGGCCGCCGCGGTTGAAGGCCGTTGTTAAAAGCAAGGGAGGTCATTTCGAATAGTTTTATGTTATTTTGATTCTTCGATGATTGTATTTTTAATTGATATATAAATTTTTAAAAACGGATTGGTACTTTTTATTTTATCAGTATTTTCATATATGACAGAACTTTGGGACCGACTACGTATTAGTATCAGCTATCTAGTTCCCATAGTACAAGCTTTGCTTAGTTTGGGGCTAGATGGCGCTGTGTGAATTGTCCAGGATATTATTTATTTATTTATTTTTTATTTGAGTATTTCTTTACGGGGAGGTCCAAAACTTTCTTTCGTATTTTAAGCTGTTTGTTAGGTAAAGTTCATCAGGTAAAGGTCAAGTTTGCATCCTGTATTAAAAAGTTGTTAGTTTTTGCCGCCGTTGTGCCGGCCTAGAACAGCATTACCCAAATTGTACCCGTTGATGTCAGAAGCCTGCTACATGTAGAAGGCGGTTGAAAAATTCTGACACAAGGGTTCATCGGGTCATTGGGCGACTAGGTGTCCCACACGAAAAGAAGAAGACCCGTAGATGTCATAAAAGGAGACTAAGGGATGAATCCGGGGAATGGGCAGCACTGTTTCCTGTGAATAATTTTCACTTTTCGCCTGCCAAGCGCGGTGAGACCTATGTCCAACAGTGGACGTTAAGGCTGTTCAAAGCGAATCGGAGATTTTAAAAACGCAGAAAAATATCTCTCACAAGAACTTCTTAAGAAAGATGGTTCCGCGTGTTTCGGACGGCACATTAAGCCGTCGGTCCCGGTGGTTATGATCACTTAGACGGCGAAAATTACAACTACACAACCATGTCAGAAGCCTGCTACTAGTTATGTTGAAAAACTCTGACACCAGGGTTAATCGGGGACAACCCGGTGTCCTACACGAGAAAAAAAAGACATGTAGGTACTTTTGTTTCAGAAGACGAATTCTTTTCTTCAAAAATGTGCGTTACGAAACTACCACGGTTGCGAAAGTTGGCCGTAGAAATAAAGTTTAATTCACAGATAAGACAAGCAAGTTTAGTAGGTTAAACAACGAAATTGGCCAACAACGCAAATATTGAGAGAATGCTATCTGAAAGCAATCTTGTATAGTCCCATTTGAAACCGATCTCAAGAATACGACGTATTTGTGTAGTTTGCAGAGATTTTAGGATCGTTTTACTACTTTTTTCTTGGTTTAGATTGTTTTATTTAGAACTTTGAGCTCTAACTAAATAAATAACTTAAAGAAGCAAATTCTAGCTAAGATTTTCCCGCTGCGCAAATATATATTCTAATACGTAGTATAATAAAATCAAAACGCTCTTTTCGTTTCTCTGTCTGTCTGTCCTCCTTAACCACGAAACATGTTTTGATGCCTTTTCTATAGAGTGATTCATGGGGAGGTTTATATTTATGTTACATCGCGAGAAATTAGCAGCAAATGCAATCAAGTAAACAGTACCATATACCTTAGGGATTTTCTGTAGTTTAGTTGACTAGAAACATGATAATTTTTAGAATCGAACGTTCTACGACCTCGAATTTGAAGTCGAAACTTTAACTACTAGCCGATTGCGGCAAATACCCACAGTTAACCGAGATTGGAAGAATGACTTCACTATCGTGGGCGGTAAATATATGGCTCACTTAAACCCAATTCATCTGATCTAACCGCCTGTCCAATTTAAGTAATCTATCGTATCTATAGACAGATATGATACTTTTGTTTACTAGATGAGACATGATCGTTCGAACAATGAAATCATTTTTCTGGTCATGCAAACAATTCCTTACAAACTAACTTGCCACGGATTTTGATGCGGGCTTTTTACACGACTGCCCCAACCAAAAAAAGGAGTGTAATGTTTTTTTTTATAGATAGAGTGGTTCAAAAGGAGAGTTTATATCTATAAAACATGCCCGGAAAATGTTTATTCCCACAGTAAACGGTTAGCAGCAAGTGCAACTGTTGTGCGGACTGTTTATGTAGAACCGGTCCTCAAATTGAATGGCCGGAAGTGGCGATAAACAGCGCATTTTTACGTCCGCTTATGCTCTGTCTACACCACAAAGGATAATGATACACAAAAACAAACACTGGAGAAAGACAGAAAGGAAAAGGACACAGGTACATACAGGTAACGTTCTAAGAGCAGAGCCCACCGCCTTCGTATGCAGCTCGTAAGCGTGCACGTGTACACCCGCGTACTTTGTAACGTATGGGATTGTATGACGGACGGCACACTACACCGCCTCTGTACGCTACGCAACGCAAGCGGTGTGTCATACAATCCCATATATTACATGGTACGCGCGTGTACACGTAGACGCATACGATCTGCATACGGTGGCGGTGTGCTTTGATCTAGACCCCTAATTATTTTTCAGATCACAGAGCAGTATTGTCATCTTGAATATTTATCGACCTCTTTCAACCTAATAAGCCCTGGGAAATCTCCAGGCTTAACATTTTCGAATGCCATCATCCGAGGCTTAACCAGGCGTGCTCGGCCCTATTTGAAGAGAAATTAGGATTAGGTACTATGAACGTATTTCCAAAGACCTAAATTTTACATACATACATACATATATCACGCCTTTATCCCTTGCGGGGTAGGCAGAGCGTTAACGGCCGTAAGAATACGGTCACTATCGCCACGTCTGACATTTTTGAGGATTGCTTTCCAAGGTTGTTTCAGAAAACATGTGTAAATGTGTATCACTATAGTGACAGGTTGTCAGCCTTTCGCCTAAAAATTGTAATATACCAATACTCTCGAGTCCCTTAGTCGCCTCTTACGATACCCGCGCAAAGGATGTGGGGTGATGCTATTCTAAGTCGGCATCACACAGCATTTACAAGGAGTAGGCACCATGAACGTATTTTGAAAGACCAATTTTTTTACGGCCAAATATTCATACTACTACTAGTACAGCCACAACAGTCAACTACTGAACATGGGCCTCCCTCATTTGGGAGGTAAATGCCATACTCAACATGATAGACGAGCACAGTGAAAACGGTGTTGTATTTACAGAGAATAGGAAAGAGATATCCGTTCCCTGGATTCATCCCTTAATCGTCTTATTTCAACAACATCATTCTCCTTGCCTTATCCCGTTATCTGCGGGGTCGGCTTTACACAGAGCGACGGCCAGCTGACCTCTGCAACCCAAAGGCTAATCTGGCCCGAATTTTAGGTTTGGTCACATTCAAATATTATCTGAATTCAAAGTTTATTTGAATGTGGGTTTCGTTACGATGTTTTTCCTTCCCCGTAAGAGCAGTCGGTAAATGTACGTGAGTTGAAAGTGTACATTTACCGACTGCTCTTACGGTGAAGGAAAAACATCGTAATGAAACCCACATTCAAATAAAATTTAAATTCAGATTATATTTAACATACATCGGTACATGGCGGGGATCGAACTCGGGTCTCACAACGGATGGAAATGAAGTAATTCTATTCTAAGCCGGCACCACACGACTAATATTCATACCACCTTAAAGTATTTGATATCAGTACTACCCCTACCCCTAGAGCTAAGTTCGTCAGTTTCGCATATGGCGAGAGTGAGCCTTTTGCAAATATTTTTATTTAGTGGCGCTACCAGCCTCTACGCTTAATAAAAAGGCCTTCGTTTATTTTTACCCTCGGTATTTATACGCTGGCTGTGACGTCAAAAGGTGGCCTTTGCAGGAGCCCGGGTTTTGAATTCTACAGATTCTAAATGATTAAAGCTTTGGAGTGGATATTCAGCTATATTCAGGTGCCGTGGTAGAAGGTTCAGAAAAAATTGCGGCTAGGTTCAGAAATACTCATTCGAGTTTCTATTAACGACTAGTTAAAATCACATCAGACACACATCAGTCGATAATATAGGTCATATAGCAGTCCACAGTTGACTTGGGTCTGGTCCTCATAGTACGCTATCTTCTTCTTTTCGTGTCGATAAAATGTGGTCGTGGTACAATCTCCTGATTAGGCCATCTAGTCGCTATCTGCCGCTATCTTTATCATCATTTATCCGCTATCAGTCTTCGGTCCATCTGGCTGGAGGGCGTTGAATTAGAACCCGTTTTTAGACACATACATATATCACGCCTTTATCCCTTACGGGGTAGGCAGAGCGTTAACAGCCGTAAAAATACGGTCGCCATCGCCACGTCTGACAAATATAGAGGGCCGTTTGAGATAATTTGTGAATCACTATAGTGACAGGTTGTCAGCCTGTCACCTAAAAGTTGTAATGCACCTGAAACCCTCAAATCCCTCAGTCGCCTCTTACGACACCCACGGGCAGGAAATGGGGTGATGCTATTCTAAGCCGGCATCACACGGCACTTTTGCACGGGTTTTTAGACACAACAACAAAAATTACAATAACAATAATGTCTTACATACATACATACACAAATCACGCCTGTATCCCTGGCGGAGGTAGGCAGAGCGATAATGACCGTAAAATTAGTCTTTACGGCCGCGTCTGACAAATTTTGAAGGCGGTTTCAGATAAGTCATGTATTCTTATAGTGACAGGTTGTCAGCCTGTCGCCTAAAATTGCAATACACATGAAACCCTCGAGTCCCTTAGTCAGCTTCTACGACACCCACGGGAAAGATATGGGGTGATGCTATTCTCTCTTCTCGTGTGGGACACCAAGTCGTCCAACGACTCGATGAACCCTAGTGTCAGATGTTATTCTAAGCTGGCATCACAACGGCAAGTATGTCTTACAGGAGAAAATGTTCTATTTATAACAATAACGTGATTTCCGCAGAGCAATCTACGAATTGCGTTGTTTAATATACACACAATAGGCAGAATTTCTCTTAGGCGGCAAACCATCAGTCAAGTCTGTTACTTTTCTTTGTTTTGTTATAAATTGCTCTTTTCGTACGTAATGGAGCGCTGGGAATGTTTTAGTTACATTTTTACTCTAGTCTAGACTATAGTATAGACGCGATTCCATGATACAGATTAAAGGACTAACTAATAACTTTTTTAAAGAGAACAGACTTCAACGGACGTACCTATAGAAGAGCGAACCTCCATTTTTTATCAGTTAATGTCCCTAAAACCTTCTCCTGTGTGACAAATACTTCTCTGAAAAGCGCATCATAACCAGTTCAGGCAAACGACAGATAATCGCGGACAAACTTACACATACATGCATGCAGGTCAAACTGAGAACCTCCTTTTTTTGAAGTCGGTTAAAAATAGCACAAGTAGTCTATAAGTCTATGACAAGTAGTCACTTTCCGTCAAATAGGCAGGCTAGAAAAGGATAACTCCAAGAATATTAACTATTTTACTTTCCCCCATGTATGCCGTGTGATGCCGGCTTAGAATAGCATCAACCCATATCCTTCCAGCGGGTAAGAGGCCACTAAGGGACTCGAGGGTATTGGTGTACATATTACAATTTTAAGGCGACAGGCTGACAATCTGTCACTATAGTGATACACATGTTTTCTGAAACAAACTTGGAAAACAACCCTCAAAAATGCCAGACGTGGCGATAGCGACCGTATTCTTACGGCCGTTAACGCTCTGCCTACGCCGCAAGGGATAAAGGCGTGATATATGTATGTATGTATAGATACATAGATAGATAGATGCCTTTGTGCCTACACATTATATTAGTCTATTTAAGTGTTTTTTGTAATTTCCTGCTTGGTACAATAAAGTTATTACATACATACATACATACATAAATTTTCTTTCTTTTCAGATTCGCGCGCCTTACAACATACAATCAAGCGTTGTATCAAAACTTTTTAGTGCGCGTTTTTATACTGAACAATCTCGCGTGGGGATATTTTAATATTCTCTGGCTAAACCAAGTCTTTCATTGTAGGTAACACAGCTGCACTGCACCATGCAATAGTGAACACAGGCTTCGCTGTGAATAATAAAAACTTTTTACTGCGGAGTACTCTTTCAGTTCTTCATACTCAGTCTGGCCTTTATTGTTACATATTGGAATGTTTTACAAATCGTAATATTTGATATACAAAGGGACTCGGTGTATTGCAATTTTTAGGCGACAGGCTGACAACCTGTCACTATAGTGATACACATGTTTTCTGAAACAACCTTGGAAAACAATACTCGACAATGTCAGACGAGGCGATAGCTACCGTATTCTTGCGGCCGTTAACGCTCTGCCTACCCCGCAGGGGATGGAGGCGTGATATATGTATGTATGTATGTAATATTTGGTACCGTTTGTTGCCTAAGAATAGCTTCACCCCTTTTTCAACGGGTGTCGTAAGAGGCGACTAAATGACTTGAAGGTTTCATGTGCATGTATTACGTTACGTGCAGGACGGTCCTGAATCGGCCCTCAAATATTTTGTCAAACATGGCGAAACCGAGGATATTTTACTGTCGTTCAGGCTCTGTCTACCCGGAAAGAGCCTACCACATGCGTGTGTGTTGCGTATTCCGTAGGTATACTAAATTAACATTAAACCGTAACAGCCACAGCAGTCCACTGACGGACATGGCCTGTCCCTATTGGGGGGTATTGGCATACTCAGGCATATGCTTGGCAAGCGGTTTGGCGAGCGCAGTGTAAGATGTTGCATTCGTAGGGTACGCTGCTGCCCATTCCCTTGATGATTATCCCTAAGTCGGTTTTTACGACACCCACGAGTAGAACTATGAGATGTTATTCTAAACCGGCACCACATGTCATACACGTAATGGTACCTACACAGAGTTGAGCATCACAAATACTACTTCCATGTGAAATATTTAGATATTTTTAGCACTTTCAGCAGGAACGTAATTACTATAAAATGGCCAGAGTTTTTCCTGGAGCCGCACGTTTAAACGAACTTTCATACGACTCGTGCTTGTAAAGCTACAAAAACTTTTCAGCTTTTGGTAGAGCTTTTCATTTCCTTGCAAACACTTCATCTTGAAATAAAGGGTGCAAGTAAAGTAAACAAAACATTCAACCTGTCGCTATAGTGATACACATGTTTTCTGAAACAACCTTGGAAAACAATCCTCAAAAATGTCAGACGTGGCGATAGCGCCCATATTCTTACGGCCGTTAACGGTCTGCCTACTCCTCAAGGGATAAAGGCGTGAAAATATGTATGTATGTATACAGTTACCGAGTGAACCGGGGCTGGTTGCGATTGGGGTCAAAGGAGTTCGTTCCACTGATTTTTTAACACCCCCGACCGCTCGTGGCTGTTGGCTCGCAGCCAGCATACAAGCTAGGAAACAATCCTTCCTCCCCTATTGTAAGACTTACATAACTTCCGCGATTCAGTAGTCTGTTTGTGGGTTTCATATTGTTAAACTTTTAGATCCAGCGCCCGAAAAATAAAAAACGTTTGACTATCATATCAAGGAACACATACCATAGACATCATCATGCTAGCGTGACAACTGGCATCTTTGCTCTGCGCTAACGACCATTAAAACTTTGTTCCCAGTGTGGAGTAAAAGAGGATTAAGATCCTAACTGTCTACTTAAACGCTATCAGACTACATGATGCCATGATGATACCGACGGAGCTACAAAAATGGTAATCCCCTAACAGCTGGACGATTTGGTGTGTCACACGAAAGACGCAGGGACTTTATGATCCCATAGGTACGCAGCATGCAACCGTGAAATCTAAGGACTGAAGACGAAATTAAATAAACACGAAAAATAAGAACACTGAGGAATTCCACAGAACGCAGTGACGACCCGATTTAAGTCGCCCTACGACCCGATTTAGTCTATGACGGCGTGCCACGATATTTTGAAAATTAGTTTGTTCAAAAAGTTCGTTATAAAATTAATTCACTATTTTCACCGTTTTCTTGGTATACGCATGCGTTCCTTCCTACTTTAAACCGATAGGTATGATTAGTAGGTACTTATAAACAGCTGCGATACCTGAAAGGTATCATCATGATTCAATTCTGTTCATAATTATAGTTACAGAGTTTAGGCCGCATAACCAACCCTGTCGCTGCTACTGCCTCTATTCTCGAAGCGTATTGAAAGTTCCTCAAGCGGAAAACTGAATTGAACTCCGTCAGCAGATACTGCGAACTTGAATGTAGGTTCTGCACTGGTCTAGATCGGGGATGAGTCTGGTTTAAACTCTAACGGGGCATGGAATTGAATATGCACCGCCCAAGATAAGTTTTAAAACTTCAGCCTAAATTTTTTTGCTTGTTTTGTGTTGGTCTCTACAATTTCGACCCCGGAGCCATCAAATCTACGCCTGTCGGCTTGGTGGGGAGCTCGAGCTCACCCGGAAATAATTGTTCGGTTGTTCAAAAAACCAGCCAATTCACGCCCTTGGATCGGACTTAGGGAAGAACCGATCGGACTGAAGGGAATAATGGATCGGACTGAACTGGGAAGAACGGACGATTGAACCAAATACAAATCCCACCAAACAGCGATAAACGTGGCCAAATTTTGGGTGGACAAACTATGAAACTCCTTTGCTATTGACCCGATACCAAGGAGGTAGAAGAACTGGGAGATTTGATTGACTGGTAGATCTAATCGAGGACCTTCACGGCAATTAAATTATATTGAGTACAAGATCAATCAACTGTCCATATGACCCATAAATTCCAACGAGTACGAGATCAATTCATTCTAACTTGATATAAAATCCTGTTCCACTAACATACATTTAGATTAATGGCCCAGAGTAATCACTGCTTTACATATTCAATACAACTGGTACGTGATTCTAATAGCAAAGTGTGTGATGTAGGCGCTAAGGCAGTTTTAAGTACTACTAGGCGTATAAAAGACGGTGCGGTGTACCGAAAACTTCGCAGGAATGTTAAGGCTAATGTAAAACTGAACAGCTTTTACTACGGAGCCTATGTCGGCCACTTCAAATCTTCATATGTCAAGTCAGTTGATGGATATTGTATTGGAGATTTTATTTATTTTTTCTCGTCTCCCAAGATAGGTCCACCTAGTAAACGTTTCATGGTCTGATCATGCCTGCAAAGCTTTCAGTACATCCCTTAGACCCGGGGCATATATATTTAAATGTAGGTATGTATCGTGAACAGTTAGAAGATAACTATAGTTACTCTATCTATTGTATCTCTACAACCCAAACTACGTAACAAACTTAGAAGATCGTGTTATTATCAAAGTTTGTGTCATGTAATATTTAGTAGCCCTGTCATGGTAGTTATGGTTGGAGTATAAAAGTTAGAAAGAAACAACATTTCAAGTTTAGAAGATAACAGATTGAAGATACTGTATCGTGATTCTTCATGGTTTAGGGGTGAGGGCAGACAAACCGGCGATTCACGCAACTTTAAGCTTTATTTCAAGTTTATAATAGGTACCTATAATATCCTGCGTTTTCCATAATTGCGTCCTAGGCAACGCACTGTCTGTGCTCTTCCCTTAGACACTGTTTGAATCGTCTGAGACGGACGTATGAGGCCAGTGATAGGTACCTAAGCGATACACAATATCAAATTTTTAGTTTCATCACATCACCATCATCATCATTGTACCTGAATGGGTTATCTGCTTCTTCTGTGTAAGACACCAGAGTCGTCGAATGACGCGATCAACTCAGTGTATTCGTTCGCGTTACGCCTTTTACAAATACCCTTTCCAGCTTCTCTTTTAGATCACATAAGTGTAAGAATGACTCCCGATTTCAGTTTTGCAAGTCGCTATCTTGTTTACCATTTGTACAGATCGGAAATTTGTCGTGGTCGCAATATCTGGCGCGATGCCAGCGGTTAACTTAAAGCCGAGACTAATCGCCTGTATGGCATCGATCGCCTCTTTTTTGGTACATGATCATTTGCTTAATTAAGCCACAAATACTGCATTTTGTGGCTCGCATGTAACAATCACATCGTAACATCAGCTTAGCGGACTGTAGGCCTGGGAGGGATCCCAGGGTTTGCCATGAACTATTGCCCATAAAGCACGGTCTCCTAATTTCGCCATCTAGTCTCGGCCAGGCGCTCTACAACTATAACTCATCGGTCCATCATCAGGCCGAAGGAACTTACTTACTACACTTGCAAGAATACCTTCAGACTTTTCCGGGATTTTTCCCATACTTTGTCGTGGTTGTGATCGTTTGTATAATCGCAAATCTGTCATGCCAGTAGCTGGCGCGATGCCAGCGTTTATCTGCAAGCAGAGCTGATCGCTTGAGAGTGACCATTGTCCCCCATCCGCCGTTACCCCGGTCAATTTGCCCCAGCCACGATACAGACTTATGCTGATTTCTAGATTTATTGGCTATTTGCATTGGATTGCTTATATAGAAGGCGTTTAGCATAACGTTTACAAGTTTCTATTTTTTCCTTAATGTTTGTTATTTGTTTCTATCTTCTTCTCCGGAGACTGTAACTTTTAACCTTTTTTGACGTGACAACATCTTATAAAGTTTGCTGCAAACACCAAAAACATGACGCATGCGGCGTTACCTCGCTCTGAGGCGTTTAATTAAAGGCTTGAAGTGCAAGCAAGAGCGCGGAACGAGCGACAAAGAGGCACGATCGGCCTCCGCATTCGGCAGCGTATATCTATCTACAATTTTCTTTTGAAAAATGCAACTATTCCATCAGTATTTTCTTATGACGTTGTCATGTTCAAACATCGTCAGTAAACCGACTATACAGACAACCAATTTTTTTACATTTGTTTATGACTGATGTGTGAAGGGGGAGATGGGCCTCCTTAGCATTGGTCTGCAACCCGTCTAGGAGAAGGAATACTCCAAAATCAAACCCCTGGCGTCCTTTGAGGCTCATGGAAAGGATTCCTGTCGAGGCTTAAAGTGAACTGTTGATGTCAGAATAGGATATCAACTCAGGGTGGCGTAGCATTGTGTTTATACAAGAAAACAGCACCCACAAACCATGTAAGTGAATACAAGGTCACTGTTCACCTGCCAACCCGCGGACAATTGGACGAGCGTGGCAGGTTAGTAGTTCAAACCCCCTTCCTAATCTAACATGAATAACGACCCAAACACAAGGCCCCTAGTGCCCGGCATTGGCTCCAGTGGCCCTAGCTACGACGGTGTGCGGGGAAGCCCTGGAGCCTCTTGGGGTGCGAAGAATCCCCGGGCGGCAGCTCCCCACCGTCACACAACCTACGCACGAAAAATGGACTCCGAACAAAAGCTAAATATTATTACATATAATGTCAGAACACTGGGTTCAGAAGAGCGCCTATTAGAATTAGAGACCGCACTCGAAAACATTAACTGGGACATTGTGGGTTTGGCGGAAGTGAGACGAGAAGGCGAGGATACACTGGAACGTGACAATAGCATTTTCTTTTATTCTGGTGTAGCAGGAGGGCAATCCGGAGTAGGCTTTTTAGTAGCTAAACGGTGGAGCGACAACATACTGGAGTTTATAGCCTACTCTGACAGGATCGCCGTGCTTAAATTCCAAGTCGATGAAAAGAAAATCCTCACAATCATCCAAGTATATGCGCCCACGTCATCACACCCTGACGATGAGGTCGAAGAATTTTACCACATGCTTGATAAAGCTTGTGACGAACACCGTGGATCCTGGACAATCGTAATGGGCGATTTCAATTCCAAGATAGGAGCGAGGCTAAATTCGGATAATGAACGCATATTGGGACCACATGGACTCGGTGAACGGAATGATCGTGGAAAGCGTCTCATCCAATTTTCATTTGGCCAGACTCTTAGTGTAACAAACAGCTTCTTTTACAAAAAAGCCCATCGCCGTTGGACCTGGGTTTCTCCTAATGGAACAACCAAAAATGAAATCGACTTCGTCCTCACTTCCGACAAAACCATAGTAGAAAACACCAATGTTCTTAACCATATTAAATTCTGCTCAGATCATAGACCCATACGAACAACCCTTAAATTTAAATTTAAACTCCTACGACAACAAACTTTCAAACGCAGAATAAGGAACTTGAAGAAAGGAACGTTAATAGACAATGAGAAACAATTTCAAATCGAGCTTAAAAATAGTTTCGATATTCTAGAAGAGGTTGAGTTGGAGAATGTCCAGCAACAGTACAACAATTTAGAGAAAGGCATAAAACTCGCTAGTAATAAAATAAAACAAACGAAACCAAAACACAAAAAGTTAACAAATTATACATTACAATTAATTGACAATAGACAGGAACATAGAAACAACATCACTAGTGAACAGTACAGATTACTAGATAGACAAGTTAAAAGAAGTATAAGAAAGGATATAAGACAGCATAATATAAAACTCGTTAAAGTAGCGTTGGAAAATAATCAATCATTAAAAATTGCTCGGAAAGGAATTTCAAAAGGCAAAGCCTGGATAACATCTCTTAAAGACAAGGAAGGAGTAAAACATAGAGATAGAAGAAAGATTGCGGATATCAGTACCGACTTCTATAAGAATTTATACTCTTGTCCCAGTACACAATCTCCAGAACCTAGTACTTTATATGAATGCCCAGACGATATCCTCCCGATAACTGAACACGAAGTTCATTGCGCCCTCCGTAAATTAAAATATAATAAAAGTCCTGGTCCAGATAGCATTACAACTGAAATATTAAAAATAGGTGAACCGATTCTTCTTCCACACATAACTACATTATTTAATTCTATTTTACAAACCGGACACCTTCCAAAGGGAATGTGCCATTCCGAAATCATACTTCTTCACAAAAAGGGCGATAAGTCAGATATAGGCAATTACAGGCCTATAAGCTTAGTCTCTCATCTTTATAAGGCATTTATCAAAATTATTGAACGTCGCATATCTGGCCTACTTGACCTAGCCCAACCACCGGAGCAAGCCGGCTTTCGCCCCGGTCTTTCTACAATAGACCATCTTCACGCCCTCAACCAGTTAATAGAAAAACATCAAGAATTTCAGTTACCATTATATTTAGCATTCGTAGATTATTCAAAAGCATTTGACAGTTTAAACCACATTTCTATGTTTAAAGCCTTAGAGAATCAAAATATCCACTGTACCTACATAAACCTTATCAAAAATATTTATAAAAATAGTACTGCATCAGTAAAACTCCAAAATCCAGGTCCCTCATTTGAAATTCAGAGAGGCGTGAAGCAAGGCGACCCATTGTCTCCAAAGCTTTTTACGTCCACACTGGAGGAAGTATTTCGGAATCTCAACCCGAAATGGGAACATAAGGGTATTAACTTGGGCGAAGCGAAGTTGACGAACCTTCGCTTCGCGGATGACATTATCCTTTTTTCCTCATCTGCTTCTGGCCTACAAGAAATGCTCGAAGACCTGAGTAGCGCAAGCCTTGAGGTTGGACTGCAGATGAATATGTCAAAGACCAAGCTTATGACCAATCGTTTTGAGCATAAGGTGGAAGTGAATGGGCAAGGAATCGCATATGTCAATGAGTACATCTACTTGGGTCAAATAGTCTCTTTCCAGGCACGACAGGACAAAGAGGTCGAAAGACGGATACAAAATGCCTGGAAGAGCTATTGGTCCATGAAAGAGCTTATGAAGGGCAACCTTCCACTGTCACTGAAGCGAAAACTCATGGACATGTGCATTCTCCCCATTCTTACCTACGGAGCTCAAACTTGGTCTTTGACTGACATCCAAAAGTCTAAACTCAAGGTCTGCCAACGCAACATGGAGCGCAGCATACTCGGAGTCAAGTTAATTGACCGAGTCAGAAAAGCAACGCTGAGGGCTCAAACGAAGATAGTGGATGTAGGTCAAAAGTCAGCATATCTGAAGTGGGACTGGGCAGGACATACCGCTAGAATGCCAAATATACTATGGGCAAATATTACAAGTACTTGGGCACCTTCTAATGCGAAACGGGCACGTGGACGACCGCGAAAGCGATGGAGAGACGAGCTCGATGCCCACGCGAAAAACTGGATGGAGGTAGCTCAAGACAGGGAGCAATGGAAGAAGGGGAGGGAGGCCTTTGCCCTGCAGTGGGACACTAAAGGCTTACAATAATAATATGACTGATGTAGCGCAAAAAAACATGGCCCCGACGGGGGTTGAATAATGGGGTTGTTGCTATGATTAAACAGCGATAGTTACACAAACCACATCAGAAGCCAACAAAGAGTAGTAGGCGGTTGAAAAACTCTAACACCAATGTTTATAAGGAATTGGGACGATTGTCAATTCGACATCAATTTTATGGGTATTTTTGCAAATTCCTGCGTATATCTGCAGCGGTTTTTGTCAAAGCCCATTATTATAATAACACGGATTATCCAATGCGTCCTAATACACGGGCAGGAGTTCACTTCTTTTATTTATAACTGTCCGTTGTGACTCCAACTGAGCTGGAATAATGGAATACGAACCAAATATTTATCTTTTTTCCCTGTTCTAAAAATATACGCTTCGCTGTCTGAACCCCCGTCCCTATCATAAAGGAAGAAATACGGCGCACGAAATACGATAAGAAAAAGGAACGCACTGTCCCGACATTAACACAACTTTGCCATTTCCTTTTAACTATTTACAACTTGGGAATACATCTAAGCAAGGTACGTTAAGGAATTCGAATCTAGCTGGTTTCTTTATTTTATTGTAGGTATTGCCTTAGAATAGCATCATCCCATTTTTGACCGTGGGTATCGTAAAAGGCGACTAAGGGATGAATCCAGGGAATAGACAGAAGCGTTCCCTGTGAATATCTACAACACCTGGCACTGCGCTCGCCAATCCGTCTGCTAAGCGTGGCGAGAATGGCAAACACGCCACGTATTGTGGGGTTCCAATAGGGGAAGGCCCATTGTCCAGTAGTGGACTGTTGTAGTAGTTGTAGAACTGTAAGTGTCAAAGATTTCAGTTTCAAGATCACTTGAAAGCTGAATTAATCCTTGAAATATTCAAGCAATCTGTCGGACTATTCAAGCATTCATGCTATGAAAATACCTCCATCCGCTACGCTCTTACAAGCGTTAGCTATTCATAAAATGTTCAGGTACCTAGTAATATAGTTATCACGCGACCGAGCCCGAGCCTGCTGGTCGGTTTGCATTATATGACTACTAGCGGCCTGCCCCAGCCACTCATTTTCCCGTGGGAATAAGGATTTTTACCGGCAAATATTATACATAAAAACCTTCCTCTTGAATCACTTTATATAGCAAAAAAACTTCAAAATCAGTTATTTAGTTTTAAAGACGCGAAAAGCGACTTTGCTTTATACTATGTGGTGATGATATTTAATGACATCATAGTATGAGGTGACAATCATATTCAGATACAAGCCTTAATTTAGCAAAAAAAATGTGCACATAATAAATAGCCTGCAACTTTTAAACTACAGTAATGATTTGATTGTTGCAATTTATATATATATATATATATATTTTATATGTAATAGGCCCGCATTTGTCTGCCATCTCACCTGGTGGTAAAAAATATAAAAAAGGTTCGTAGAAATAAGCGAAGTAGTTTTTGCGACGTTAAAGGACAAACCAAACATAGAAACACAAGTCTCTTGCTTGCCCACAGAACAAACTTACTTCGGAATTCCACGAAGAATATACGCATACATTTTGAATTCGTGTTTCGGATGGCACATTAAGTCGTAGGTCCCGACTGCTGTCTATAATTACGACGGCGGTCGTTACACAACCATGTCAGAAGCTTGTTACTTGTAGAAGGCGGTGGAAAAATTCTGACACCTGGGTTCAATGAACGACTCGGTGTCCTACACGAAAAGAGAGAAGAGAGAGAATTTCAATTGAATTCGGTTAATTTTGTACAAAGTATTTACTGTCAAGCTACTGAGACTGCCATGATATTTTATTGAATGACATAATGAGCTGACAAACAGACAGACACATACACGGATGTAACGAAGCGACAAGTTTCATAGAAATTGCGGCGGTGTCATCTGCATTCGCGCTAAACTATTAATTTCACAGCGGACAAACAATGCCTGTGACACGCCACGTACTATGTCATTAATGTTTTAATTACGTTTACTTATCACGAGAGGAAAACTTACACTATTTGATAGTAGTTCTTGTCATTTTACACTTATAAGTATATTTTAATATTTTCTGACTACAGTTTCCGAAACTGTTCACAGCAGCACTGGAAGACGTCTTCAAGCTTTTGGACTGGAGAGGACTTGGCATCAACATCAACGGCGAGTATCTGACTCACCTTCGTTTTGCCGACGATATCGTGGTCATGGCGGAAACCCTGGAGGACCTCGGTACAATGCTCGATGACCTCAATAGAGCCTCCCAACAAGTGGGTCTAAAAATGAACATGGACAAGACCAAGGTTATGTCAAACTCTCTTGTTGCACCCATTACTCTGACAGTTGGGGGCTCTACTCTGGAAGTTGTCGACGAGTATGTCTACCTGGGACAAATAGTCCAGCTGGGTAGGTCCAACTTTCAGAAAGATGTCAATCGTCGAATCCAACTCGGCTGGGCAGCCTTCGGGAAGCTACGTAACATCTTCTCTTCTCAACAACTACCGCAGTGCCTCAAGACAAAAGTCTGGGATCAGTGCGTGTTGCCAGTGATGACTTACGGAGTTGAGACGTGGCCGCTAACAATGGGCCTCATAAGAAGGCTCAAGGTCACTCAAAGGGCAATGGAAAGGGCTATGCTCGGAGTTTCTCTCCGCGATCGAATCAGAAATTAGGAAATCCGGAGAAGAACCAAAGCCACCGACATAGCTCGAAGGATTGCGCAACTTAAGTGGCAGTGGGCGGGGCATATTGCTCGTAGGACCGATGGCCGCTGGGGCCGGAAAGTTCTCGAGTGGCGGCCACGGACCGGTAGACGCAGCGTAGGTAGGCCTCCCACAAGGTGGACCGACGATCTGGTGAAGGTCGCGGGAAGCCGCTGGATGCGGGTGGCGCTGGACCGATCATCGTGGAGATCCTTGGGGGAGGCCTATGTCCTGCAGTGGACGTCTATCGGCTGAGACGACGACGACGACGACGACGACGACGACGACGACGACGACGACGACGACGACTACAGTTTACCTGATACTGGCGATATTGACCGAGTAACGATCACAACTTCCACACAAATCACGCCTATATCCCTGACGGGGTAAGCAGAGCGTTAACGACCGTATTATTACGGTCTTTATCGCCCCGTCTGACAATATTTGAGGGTCCTTTCAGATAAGTCATGTATCACTATAGTGAGAGGTTGTCAGCCTGTCGCTTAAAATTGCAATACACATGAAACCCTCGAGTCCCTTAGTCGGCTTCTACGACAACCACAGGAAAGAAATGGGGTGATGGTATTCTAAGCCGGCAACACAAGGCAATCTCAACTTCCTTGCGATAAATAGTGTATAGAGGTAAATAATTACAATTGAATTCGAATATTTCAGAAAACAATAACGCAAATAACTTTCGGCATGAATGAATCAAAAACACGAGAATAAATTTCTATGACGGCAACTTATGCTAACCAAATTCAAATTAATTCATCCCAAAGGCCACTTTGTAATAAACAGTGGAATTTGTGAATATTTCGGGCTGTTATTCCTACTAACCATCCTAGTTTACTGTGGTTTTATTATCTGGTTTGAATCCTTTTGAATAAATGCCTAGACTTTGAATATTTTAGCATACCGTCCAAGTGTAAGTGTAAGTATCTTTATGGAATAAGTTAGGTAAAAAGTTTCATGACCCAAAGAGTACCAAAGTCACTTAAGTGTAGCTGTAGGTAGAAGTTTACTTTAAAATATCTAAACCACCTAAACAAAGGCACAGCTTTGACATAGTTGTATATCGGCCATAACTTTCGGCATATCAAAGAGAAACTCGCAAATTTATCGAGAACGTTTTCAAAATACTGTTCTATTTTATCCCATACACCTTCTATATATATCTTCGACGACTTCTTGCCTACTTTACTTACACAAGGGAGTTAAAACGACTTAATTTATCACAGCAATGACACGGCGGTGACATTGTTTGAGGAAACTTTTCTCGCGTATTGGAAAAAGCCGGAAATTTTCCTGAAATTCCCTTGACAGCCCGCTTCGATATGACACGGCCTGACACGTTTATCCGACATATCAGGTGTCTTGGCAGCGTCAGGGAGAAGTTGTATTTCGTGTAAGAAAGAAAAATACTCAATAGGTATTTTACCTGCCATTATTGTGTTTTAAAAAAATATAGTTATATTTTGTGTAAGAAAGGAAAATACTCAATAGGTATTTTGCCTGCCATTTTTATATTTTTGAAAGATCATTTATGGGCTTTTGCGATATTTTATTACGCATATTCTATAGGTCTAGATTAGTACTCTATAACAGACTGCACTTCGCAAGTTTTTGTTTGATACCTCTGACGTTGGACAGATCCATACTAAAACGGAAGAAACAAAAGAAAATGGACCTTATTTTCATAGCATTTGCCCGATGCTGACAGACGTCAGAGGTATCAAGCAAGCTATATTTTAGGCACTACTAATAATTCTAACCATGGTAATCGGAAACAATGACATGTAACTAAAAGAGGTATCACGCGTTTCGGGCTCTACGTAATATTTTAGGTCTATTTGAAGGCGTATTCAAAAGCCATTTTTATAAAGGCAGTTTTTTATAAATCACTCATCAATAAATCATCCATCATCACTGTCATCTTCTTGGCCTTATCCTAGTTAGTTGGGTAGGCGCAACATCTAAATGCAAACTATCTTATATCATTCTTAAAAACCCCATTTTTAATAGACAGCTATTCCAGTCTCCGACGACCTTTGCAGCCTTACGAGCCAACGCGAAAATATTTTCTAAATTACGATAAGAAAGCCCTTTGAAAAACCCTCCAGGGACCTCTATTTTTATCCTCGCTATCGATTACTAGAGAATGTGGATGACATAGCACAACACATCAACGAGAAAGCAATATATTTATCGTATAGATATGATGGTTGGGACAGTTTAAAAGGTTTCCTACATTGTACTAATACTCTATGTCATGGTTATTTATGTAAGAAATTCATCTTCTCTTTCGTATGGGTTGCCCAAGAATAACCCCATGTGTGTATTTGTGTGTGCCAACGTTCATATGAACTCGAAGTAGGGAATCCTCAAATTGAAAATCTGCGTTGTCCAACCAAACCGCAATCGTATGTCCACTACGAGAATCAAACCTACGAATCGGAGATTCAAAGATAAATGACCACTAGAATAAAAGGAGTTGTAGATTAATTGAAAAGCAATAAAATTCTGACAGAACTATTTATTTGGCTTCTAAAAAACTTTCATTTCTCAATTTCTGACTTAGAAACTTTACACAAGTTTCAACATTTCAAAGAAAAGAATTGTAATTTATTTTCTTGAATCTTTGAAATGAAACTTTTAGAATCTTTGAAATTCTCTTTGGGCGTACGGCGTAGGTTCTGCATTTATTGTGGTCCTGCACAATCTACCAATAATAAAACTTCACCAAGCTTATTTTGAGTTATAAAGATTTACTTTGCAAAGTAAATATCTCTGTAACATCTGGTTAAGCGTACAAGACGTATTCGATTCACACAAAGTGCTGCGCTCAAAGGGCACTTATAACACTTTATTCAATATGCGTCCGATGATATTATAAGATGATACTTTGATCAATAAGTTGTTTCCGTTTGCAGATGCTTGCTTGTGGCGTATGCTTCACCAAAGAGAGAATATGGGGTATATTTTTGTTAGATCTTGAATTTGCAATAACATACGTAATGTAATCAAGTAGGACTATACCACATAAAAGTGATACGAGCATTGAATGCATGTCTAGCGTTTTGTAAATATGTAGTTTGATTTTGGAATGACTGAATGAATGAATGCTCGGTCAACACATGTAATTTTTTTGTGGTAGGGCTCGTAAAGTTTAGGCCCCGCTGAAACGTAGGTACGCGGTATCCTACAAACATACATACTAGTGATATAACGAATGTTAAATTTTAAGCATTCACGAATGCGAATATCTGAGGCCCATATTCGCGAATGCGAATACGAATGTTTAGCTTTTTAAAGTAGCGCCGTATATCTGTGGCTAAAATGTGGTCTCTGATTCGCCGCGCGAGCCGCACATTGTTGTCTGTTACTATGCAATCGCATTTAATTCCGGAAATTCCCGAGATGACATGAACGAACACTTACGAACCCGTTTTAGGAAAACAAATATCGGTTATTTACGCTTACAGGTGGTAAACAAAAGTCTACGAACCTGATTTTATGGACGTTTACATTCGCAAAATATCCGCAAGAATTTTGGGAATACAAATGCGAATATTCAAAAAAATGCGAATATTCGTTACATCACTAATACATACATACATACATAAGTCACGCCTTTATCCCATGCGGGGTAGGCAGAGCGTTAACGATCGTAAACTTACGGTCGTTATCGCCACGTCTGGCAAGTATTAAGGGCCCTATCAGATGATTCGTGTATCACTGTAGTGACAGGTTGTCGCCTAAAATTGTTATACTCCTGAAAATCCTTTAGCCCTCGAGTACACGGTATCCTGATTAGTACAAATTGAAGCGATTGAGTACGAATAGGGTGCTTTATGCTGCGTTTTTTTTCTGTGGGTAAGAAAATGACGTAGATAATTCCGACAATCTATTACTACTGGCTCGATTACTAGCATTATCTAACAAAACAATACACTATCTACATAGAACGAATTGTAGTAGTTTTCAACTGGCATGTCGACGAGCGTGACTGCGACGTTGTGGACGAAAACAATAAAATTGAAGAATGTTATTTGTTACCTTATTATTACCATAAAAATAAGCTGTTACTGCTGTGGCGTATTTATGTTTAAACCTGCAGTACGTACATACATTCATAAATCACGCCTCTTTCCCATTGGGGTAGGCAAAGACTTCCTTCCACTTGCTACGATCCTGGCATACTTCTTTCTTTTTCTTCTAGTATTTATGTGTACAATAAACCGTAGAACTAACTAAATGTATGAGTGTTTTATTTTATTTATTATCAGAGCTTTATAAGCCATTTGCCAAAAAAATACAGCCATAGGATCACGAGCTTTACAAAGTAACTTCGGAAGAGTAGTGGCTGGAAGTGTGAAGTAATAAATAAGTAAGATCCGGGGATTTGTTCGCCAACTGAGATCGCGCCGGGGCGAGAAATATACGAAACATCGAAAAGTTTTTACCCGACTGCCTCAAAATAAGGGTTATGATTTTCGGGATAATGTATCTGTTAACGGAAATGTGTGAAATCCAGGAACTGTAAACAATTCCTAGAAAATATATACGCTTACTAAAATCCCTAGGAAATGTGTGAAATAAATTATGTTAGACACCTTTTAAATGTATAAGTTACAGTCAAAACTCATTGGCGGTAAAAACCACTTTTGACTGCAAAAATCAGTCAATATTGGTTTAGACCGATGTCGTCAGTCAAAACCAGTTTTGACTGATTTTGGCAGTCAAAAGTGGTTTTGACCAACGCTCTTGGTCAAAAGTAGTTTTGACTGACTTAAAGTTCAGACTATCGGTCAAAACTCATAAATAGTGTAGTTTGTTCGGTATTTCCTTTAGAAATACGGTTGAGGGGGCGTCGGGTCTACTCAAGGGTCTTGCGTCCCGAGGACGCGGGGATTAGGCTTTAGCACAGCTACCTACCTACGTCAGTGATGCCGCTAATAGGCCGTCAGCACGCTCGCGCGCCGCGAACACGGATGTTCGTCCGTTCGAACCCCGCCGCCGCCCTTGAGCCGAAGAGGACCGTGTCACCTTTGGCTCCACCTACGTTGGGATCCCAACCGGACCTGGGCCCCAAGCCTCCATCACCCGTCGCAGCAGCGATAACCGCTGCTTTCGCCGGTGCTCCCCACTACCGACGCTGCCTTCGCTCTCGCCGTCTCCACAACCACAGCGTGAGCCGAGTAAGAGGCAGCAGGCACTATTAGACTATTATTAGAAGTGCACCGCCGCACGGCACACAGCCCTGGACGCACTCAGGGAGAGTGTTGCAGCCGTGCAGGCGGGAGCGCTGACGCCCCAGCGCGCGAAAAAGCGCGTGAATGGATATGGGGGGGATCTTCCTTCTTCACCTCACCAACCCTGCGGAGGACCCGCACGGTTCCGGCTACGAGGGTCACGCCGCCGCTGTCCATGCCATTGCTGGACAGCCGGTCGCCGACGACGTCGAGCTTCGCTGCACCATCAGTATTACCGCGCTCCTACGCGTCTGCGCTGACGACGCCTCCGTCGCCAAAACCGCGCGTCACCCGCCCGATACCGTCCTTGCCCATTCAGGACGTGGGCAAGAAGACGACACCTCCGCCCACGCCTACGCCTATGAAGCTGACGGGGTGCATGAAAAGGCCGCCACCGATAGTGGTCTTCTGAATGGGGCCACCACTTCGGCAAGCTGAGACAAGAACTCGGCCATACGCCAAACGTGCGGCCCTATGGGCCCACAGGGTTTCGATTCCTGGCGAAAAGCGATCAGGAATTCTGTGTGTACCAGCGCTACCTAACCGCGCTGGAGGGCTCCGGACCCGAAATATCCTGGTTCGCTTTCGCACCCCCGAAGGAGCGGCCATTGAAGGTCGCTATTAGAGGCCTCCCCGTGAACAGTGACACGGAGGACATCAAGAAAAAGCTGACCACCCTAGGCTACGAGGTGGACTACGTGCGCTCCATCAAGGCTCGCAGAGGACGCCCAGGGTGCATCCACTTCGCACAGCTCATCCGCACGCCAAACCTCACCCCAGGCATCTACAACATCACAAAGCTGATGAAAATGCCGGCGTGAAGATCGAGGGATGGCGTGGCAAGAGAGACACTCCACAACACAATGCTACCGCTGACAGCAGCTCAGGCACAGCAGTAGGCACTCCCACCGCAAGCTGACATGTGTCGCCTGCGGCGGTAATCACGTCGCCTGGGACTGCAAGCACCCCCGTAAGTAGCCGGCCACCCGCGCAAACTGTGGAGGAGCGCACCCGGCCATCTATCTCGACTGCCCCGTACTGCGCCGTGAAGTACGGAACAGAAGAGCCGGCACAGCGCCCCTAACGAAGCCCGTCGAACCGAAGAGGACGGAAGCGGCACCATAGGGAGAGACCAACGCGGCAGGATCTCTCATGGTCGCCCCCAACGCCCCCGACGGAACGACGAAGAAGCGGAAGCCGAGGAGGCGGAGGAGGTGAGCATCGCCTCCGCCCCCTCTGGACGTGGAAGAGCCGGGCCAGCCACGTCATGAGCCACCCACGTGTCTGTTGGGAGTGGTCGGCGCCCCTTTGGGTGAACCTCAGGGGGAGAAGCCGAAGCCCCAACTGGCCCCGAGACAAGAGACGAGACTATTTATGAGTTTTAACCGATAGTCGGAACTTTAAGTCAGTTAAAACTACTTTTGACCGAGAGCGTTGGTCAAAACCACTTTTGACTGCCAAAATCAGTCAAAACTGGTTTTGACTAACGACATCGGTCAAAACCAATATTGACTGATTTGAGCAGTCAAAAGTGGTTTTGACCGGCTATGAGTTTTGACTGTAACATATACATTTCCTAAGCAGCAGTAGGAAAATGAAAGAAAAGGAAACAATGACGGATTTCATACATTTCCTGTAACATTATCGAAAAGCTATTTTTCACGGACTGTAGCCCTAAGGGCCCAATACTATATGAGGTGTCTTTAGATTCGTCTTAGCATCGCAAACGATACTGGCTATATTAAGATCTCATACATTCTTAGTGGGAAATTTCAAACGTAAAATTACCGCACTCGGATTTGGTTTCTTATCAATAGGACTTGTTATCTTCAATGATCGGGTCAGGTGAGGAGAAACATTTTTTGCGAAGGTCAATGGGGTGCTGAAGACTGACAACAAAGTTAATGGAGCCCATGCCACTTGAAACGAGTGGTCTCGGCGGAAATCTCGATCTGAAGTAAAGAAAGATCACTTCTCGAGGTCTGCAATTAATTATTTGTGTCAAAAGTGTGACCGAAGAAGATGGTTCTCAAGTTTCCCATTCAATTTATTGACTAAGTATACCAAAACACTACGAATTTTCTGTTATGTTCAATCAAATTAAGGTGACACCAGCTCGAAAAAGTATGTCTCTTTCCTTTCCAGTGCGTTACAAAGAAACAGACGAAGACGGTTCAGTTAATGAATCCGAATATTTTGATTTAATTTTGAATGATATATTTAACTATTTGAAAAAGTAAGATGAGGACGAAGAGGGTACAAAACAAAAAGTGAAACGGGCTTAATTAGAGCAAATTTTTCTATCGAGGCAACTTTATGAAATAGTGTTTTGGACCCCATAGTTCTGCAGCATATATCTTGAAGTAGAACTAAAAACATTTTCGTCTTCTTTTTAGGAGATTTCAAGAAATGGTTTAGAAAATTCCGCACACTACTTCACTTTTTCGGGGAGTTTTCTGAGCTGATTTCACCTAAAAGCGTAGGTTTGCCTGGTAGTGGAATCCTGATAATCAGATAGACTAGCTAGTTAAGGATCTCTTTTAAGAATAATCTCTTAAGCTATAATTATCAGGAACAATATTAGGTTATAGCAGCCTTGACACGAGCTAATGATACAGAATGGCGGGGGCGTGTCATAGTGATTGTACTCTGTGGTAGATAAGGCAATTATCCGCCTGGAAGTAATTAGTGACTTGCAAATACCACTGCTATGATACTATACCGATTTATTAGGGAAAATCGATGGAAACAAGTCGAGCCTCTATATAAAATTAAGCTAAATAGATCATTTATTTAGAACTGGATTTGATAGACCAGTAAGAAAGATAAAAGCGGCCTCTCTGATGTTGCCTTTGGCCCCCACGCATGCCTCAAAAGACCGGACCGCACGGGCTTGACATTCTCAAACATACCAACATAATAATAAAAGCCGATGTGATGATGATGGGAATCACAAAAGTGTTTGTCGTTTCAGACTGTTCAGAGTTTTATTTTTAAACTATGTTCCTAGCAAATCTCCGGTAATTTTAAACAGAGACCATATATAATCGCATAGAGCCGTGAAGTCAACTGATTTCACGGCACATTCTTGCAATGACGACGTCCTTGTATCTGACTTGTAAAATCTTCAGAAAAATATCCTCTTTTCTGAGAACGAAGGATAGGAACTACTTCTCTGTGTTCTATCCATATCTTTCAAGGTATGCTTTGGGATCGTGAAGACTTACAGCGACTATCGAAGCGGTTCTACCCACAGAGCAGATACATACCTAGAAGTATCTTTTCATGTGGGATGTCGAGTCGTCCAACGACCCAATGAACCCTAGTGTCAGAATTTTTCAACCGCCTTCTACAAGTAGTAGGCTCCTGACATTGTTACAAGAAGTTACATAGAAGTGATGGCGTACGACGTTTTCTATAAGAAATCGGGTAAACTAGCGCGCGGGGATGAAGGGGAGGACACAGGCATTACCGTCTTCCAATGCCGAGTAGTACATTCAACTAGAATCTGTGACGTCAGGACTACATTGATAGTACCAAGGAAACATAACTTACAGCTAGTCGTTGTATTTGGTTTGTAGGTCTACCCTCGCCTACGAGGCTAAGGATCTGGGAAATCAGCAGTCTTGTGACTCACCTGTATCTGGAACATGGAGATGGTGTCGTCCAGCATCTGCACCCTGACGGCCAGCATCTTGCCCCCCTTCTTGGGGGTGGCGGGGGGCGTGCGGGACCGCTCGCCCGCGCCGTCCACGCCGGCCGGCGTACTTGCTGAGTGGTGCATCCGCCCTGGGTACGGACATTCGTATTAATTCAAAGCGTAAAATGAACCTGGTTTTTCAGTTTTCTATTTCTGTAATGGGCTTCGTCAACTCGTTCTAAACCACGCAACAGATATTGAAGACGGTTTTTTTATAGATAGAGGTTGAAGACCAAGGTTTATGAATGATAAATGCGGGGAAAAGGATTAGCATCAGATGCAGTTGCTGGGCGCGTCGCTAGTTAAAAAATATAGTGCAAGTTAAAAATATTTGCAGACATTAGTAACAGAATAAAAATTTAATTTGTTCTGTTCAAGAGAAAGAAATAGTTTTAGTGTTAAAGGACCCGTAATCCAGTAAAATAGAAGCCTTGAAAGATAGGGCATGAAATAAGGGCACAGTTTGTATACATTGAACACAATATGTGGAATAAACATAATAATAATCTATAATCTACCAAAATAAAAATCAATCATTTAGCTGTAAAAACAATATCAACAGGGAATCAAAACCAGGAATACACAAAAATATATAAAGAACCCATAATCCACAATGTTTTACAAGACCAGTCTTATATTTGGTTCTAGACTCAACAACAATTCTATGAAATCATTCGCATTGGTACAGTTTTCCTGCACAAATAACTACCTACATATTACTTGACAATAGTAAACTCATCAACCATCATATGGACTATTATTTTGTTGTATTAGTCATACACATCAGTCATTCAGTCAACAAATAAGTTATTCATACATTACCAACTAATGTGTAAAAATTATGAAGTCCATGAGATCACCAGATCTATGTTTATTCAAAAAACGAATCATAAATAATCATTGGATACACAAAGCATTTTATACTGAACTAAGTATCTATAAATTAGTAAACCTTAGCATAGAACCTATTACCAGTTTGGTACGTAAACAAAGGAGGAAAGGTGAATAAATTAAAAAATTGACTTCTACTTTGCTTACTTGTGGTAATAAAGGCTATAATAATATGACAATATGTATTTGGTAAAGAGGATTCAAGTGGTATCCAGAAAAAAGCAGACCAACATCTATTGGAAATAAAAAAAAATTGGGTTGTAAATATAGAGGTGCATATTATTTACAAGTCATCTGACAACTTTTGTTCCACAATATTGATCAACAACAAAGTTCACGAAACAAATGTTGCCAAGTGTATCTAATCCCATATGTGACTGTCAACCTCTGGAAGAAGGCTGTTCATAAACAGCCAAAACATAGAGCCCCAATCCTCTACCAAAACAACAACAATGTAAGTTTTTATAACTTACATAATAAATCTAATGAATATGCACATTTATTTACCTTTTTAATCAAACAAACTCAGGAGTGCTAAAAGCAGTGCTAAGGTAGAATAAAATGTGAGTAAAGTATAAAATTCTAAAGTAACTTAAACTAGCTCTACTTTTAGGTATTCTTTCCAAGCTCTAAGTGGCTCTACGGTCACTCACCAGGCATGGAATGGAATCCTATTGTGGACAGATGTCCAGTAGAATTACAGCTACCAGGCGGGAGGTCACTCTCCATCATACAGCCATTGTTTCTCCGGTCCCAAACCATGATGGAGAAACCGTTAGGCTTTTTTTCATTTTATTTAAACATTTAGATGTATTGTGTTGTTTTGTGTTGCTCTCCTGGTAGTGTGTGATCTGTGGCCAAAAGAGATCTGGCTTCAGTTTTTGAAATGTAGGTAATTTACTCAAAGATTCTACCTAACTTAAAAACAATGTTCTGACTTTATAAAGCACATGCAATAAAGAATTTTGTTATGTTATATCTATCTCTATGTAATGTATTGAGACATTCTTATAAAGATATGAATTCACAATATGTTTCATAGTTTGTAATCAAATCAATAGGTAATAATAGTAGACATTATCATAAGTGGTTCTTGAGTGATACACTCAAATAATCCAGCATAATGTAACAATTTCCCTTTTCATTTTGCACACCAAACACAGCCCTCAAATTATGTGTTTGGTGGCCTATTGGTAATTGGTAAAGTAAACAAGGCTGTTTAGTATACTAAATTGGTAAACAGTCTCAGATAACAAGTTGGTACTAAGTATCCAAGCTATAGGAAAATTTACTAGCACAAATTTTACTTCACAAGTGCAATGCCCTACCTCATCCTTTGACATTTACAGCTGAGTGGGATGCCACTAAGCTTACAGGGCAATACCAGGACCTGCACTTGTTTCACCGCATTTTAGCAGCCAGTAACACTGCATTCACACCTACTGCACTCGCGAATGCCGTTGCAGCGGGCGCCAAATTAAGTTATTGCACCCGCGATGCAAACCGGCGGCGCCCTACTTACACCCTCGGACATAAATAGATAGCTTCGATGCAATAACCAGAAAATAGGTCAACGGAGGTGTGACCCGGCCTCTGCGAGAGGGATGGCCGTACTGCCTCCGACACCCCGCCGCCGCATCAAAATCTAATAAGAACCTCTGCAAATTTAATTACGCCAACAACTACACCTCTAAACTCTACAGACGACCCAGAATAATTTAGTTCCCTAATTTTCCTGGCTTCGCACATCCTAAAACATTATAAACACATCTTATCTTACTTTCTAACGTTTGGAGATGAAGGAGAGGACCGACAACGCAGAAGCCCCGACTCCCGATCCTAAGTTGTCAGGCACCAGGATCAAGTCATTGATCTTATTGGTATTTTGATAATGCACCACTAATTCACTATTTTGGCACTTCACAAACACTCACTTAAAAATCTTGGGTGGCTTTTGTATGATAAAGTCCTAATTTCAGTCTATTTTTTCGTAAATATTCACAGAATAATTACTCAACACACCCAACAAACGCCTAGCAGCCATATTTATTTACCTTTACTGTGTTGCCACTTCTCTGAAATAATCCTACCAATATGAAACTGTCAAAAAACCGGTAACCGCTGTACCAGAAATTGCATCTAAACGCAGCATAAATCGACGGTTTATTAAAAAGAAAGAAAAAATTGTCTATGCTTTAAAATCAGCTGTCAAAGCGAGTAGTTCGTGGTGTTTACAGAAATTGTTTTGATTACGTTTATCTCTTTGTAAACTTGTTTGTTTTCCGTATTTCCTTCAGCATGATATAACTAAACTGTTTACAAATAAAGTGCAAACATGGAAACGACCCCGTTATTAGCGAGGCCTAAGAGAAGATCACTATGGTCAAGGTGAGAAAAATATTTCTATTGAACAATGTTTTCTTTGTTTATTACATGTTCTGATTGTCTGGTGTTAATTACAGGATGCAATTTTCATGGTTGCGGAAGAAGGATCTGTGTGCCAGGGTGATATATGTAGGACAATTGCCTGAAGAGGAATATCCAGCAAATTATGTATGCAACCAAGTAAGTCCTAAACGACCTCATTAAAATTGCTCTCAAAATATTATCTCATTAGAATAATGGTTCGTTTATCTCATAAATTATTCATCGGATGAGTTTCTTTATTCAATTTGTGATTCAGCAGGAAAATATAATACATTTCAAACATAGTTTTACCTACCTATTGAGTATATTTTTGTACTGATAAATTTATCCCTCTGCAGAGTTTAAGTATATAGTATATTTACTACAAAATTTATTGTCTGAGGAGGTGATCAAGCAATTACACTAAAAAGCCTTAAAATAATGTTTTCCCTTTTTTTTCTTTAAAACCAATTTTGAGCCACATTTACAGTAGGTTCATAAAATTGTTATAAAATATAGAAAATATGCCCTACTAATGTAGGACAGGGCTCTTTTCTATATTGTCTGTATTTTACAATGACTTATTGCAATGATCAAGATGTTATATATTAAATTTTACTACTTTCAATTAAATAACTGATTCAATCAATTTAAAAATTATATTTCTAAAAATAGCTACATTATCCTTGAGTTATATAGGCTACTTTTTAAAGATAGTTCGAGTACACTTTAGGTACAGTTCTTGTATATTTCTTGTAACTTTTATGGAAAAATAGGTAGTAGCAAGTGAAAATGCAGGTCATACTCCTTGTATCAATACTACTAACTTCTTTACAAAGAAAGAAAAAAGGACTCCTTTACTCCCATCTCTCAATCATAAAACTTTTACAGAAATACAACATCATCACATTCCTGCCGCTGGTGCTGTTTGAGCAGTTCCGGTTCTTCCTGAACCTCTATTTCCTAGTGATGGCAGTCAGCCAGTTTATCCCCAGCATCAGAATAGGATACCTTTACACATATTGGGGACCACTGTGCTTCGTACTGGCTGTTACACTGTTCAGGGAAGCCGTAGATGACTTTAGAAGATATAGGTGAGTTAAAATGTTCCTGAGAATTGGATGAAATAGTTCTAATAAATGGAGCTGATCACCTGTCTGTAAACTCTGCAAGCGTCTCAACCCAAAGAAGAAGAAAAAGCAGTTATTATGTTAAAAATATTAACAAGGATAGAGATGTATCTGAGATTCTTAACATGGTAGATATAATTATGTGGTGTGTGATGTGGAGTGTTCTTTGAGACATTATGTGAGACTGGAAAAAAGTTTCAGATATACTATTTTTAATGCAGCCATATAATCTAGATTATAACTTTAGCAACCTAATTCAAAAAGATAAAACCTAGAGCACCTAATGTTGTGAATAATTGGTTTATAAAAACCACAAGGATAAATTCCATGCATAGTATGAACATTTAAAAATATATTGTTTTTACTTTTACTTTTTACTTACATATAAGCATACATACAATCTTATGAGTCATCCCTGATAAAACAGGAACAAATAATAACTAAGGGGGAAAACCCTGCTTCCCACTCACTAGTTCACTACTAATAGTTTTCTGCTCTAATTATATTACTTTATTGCTCATTATAGTTCAGAGGAATACCTATAAATAGATGTGAATTTTACAGTAATTATGTAGGTATATTAAATCAGTCGGTAATACTCAGTATTCTTTTTTATTATCCTGTTATTGTATGTTGTTCAAAGCAAATATAAATCCCACTCCACATCACCCTTCAGGGTTTTTATCAGGGTTATTTAGCCCTGTACGCGGGTTTACAATCTTACTGCATGATGTTATGTTGAGCTGTACATAGGTTTACAATCTTACTGAATAATGTTAAGTGGAAATGTTGCTACTCATTCCCTAGATGGGTTTATGCCGTACCTGCCATAGTCGTTTTTACTGTAACCTGTAGATGGAACATATAATTAGTCGCTAATTTAATCCAGCACTACCAAATATCAGCAGGGTCAAGTTACCTAAAAAACTACATTTCGTATGAAAATATTGTCCACTATTTTGGATGGCGTCTTTTATTTCAATTTACTGTTTAAAAATTCTAAACATGAGTATTTTGAAAAACGGCGTATGGGGTTAATAGTATTTTTGGACAATAGTTTTCCGAATTTAACTTTCTTATTCTATTAATAACCTAAAGTCACTAAAATATCGATTTTATTTTTGTTTTTTCAATTTTGTGTTTTTTCTACTCCCCAACAGGAGAGACAAAGAAGTAAACCGCCAGCGCTACGAACGCATAATCCTGGAGCCGACTGCAGATGGCTACCGTCCCTTCCAGACGGAACAAGTCTCTGCTTCCGCCCTAAGAGTGGGGGACATTGTGATGCTTCACAAAGGACAAAGGGTGCCCGCTGATATGATACTGCTAAGGACTAATGAAACTATGGGAACCGTTTTTATAAGGACTGACCAGTTGGATGGCGAGATTGATTGGAAATTGAGGTAAATTTGTGCAACTACTTGTCATTGAATTTTGATTGGAGAAGTTTGTATGTGCTTCCTTGGAAAAGATGGTGTGTGATGTAATTTATAGGTAGACATAATTTTACAACTTATTCTACAAAAAATAATATTCTAATAACAGAAAGACAGAAACCTGCATTGCACTTACAAGTAAGCTACTTACTTTCGCTTATCGCGAACCATAATAGTTGACTGTTATTGTATTACTCATCCATACCGACCAAAGTGATAAAAAAATGTTGCCTAGACACTATGAACTTCGAATTCTTTTACAACAGATAAGCAGAGAATATAGGTTTTTGGAATGCGGAAAAAATAAACTTCATGAGAAACATTATATGGATGTAAATAAAAATCTACTGCAAATATTATAAGGCGTAAACTAGACCGTGGAACTGAACTACTTTCCCTGAGGCACGTAGGTTAAAACTTCCCGGTCTATGTCGTGCGTTTATAGCCCATGTTTTTTCACTTTTTCCTATGTTCCTTGGGGAAAGTCGTGCAGTTTCATAAACTTGATAGAATATTGACATCATGTAAAACTTGGCTAACATGTTTTCATTTTCAACCCATGTTCCCTGGGAAAAGTCGTGCAGTTTCATGTACTTGACAAAATACTGACATCATGTAAAACTTGGCCAACATATCCGCAGGTCTTTTCTCTTACCTTTGTTTACAAGTCTCATATCAAAACAAACTTTGCCGTTTTAGAATACCCCTCCCTTCAACACAAAAGCTTCCCACAGACGCGCACCTCTTAGACATAAACGCTCAGATCTTCGTTGAAAAGCCAGAGAAAGACATCCATTCATTCTTCGGCACTTGCACGCGGCTGGACGAGGAGGAGAGTGACTCGCTGGACATTGAGAATACGCTGTGGAGTGGTTGTGTAGTGGCGTCTGGACAGGCCACCGGACTAGTTGTTTATACTGGTGAGTTGTGTACATATCAGAGTAAAAGGTGCGTGTCCATTGAGCGGAGCCCAGCGGTGCAAGGGTTGACCAATCATAATCGTAAACCTCAAAATCTCCGCAACATTTTAGTGGCCAATTCATGCACCAGTAGGCTCGGCGCCGTACCCTTGCACTGACCCGAAAAAAAAAAACAATTACATACAAAAACGTACTTAGTAAAGCTGTGCAGACGCCCTTTAGTTTATGCGTGTGGTATTGTGGATGTATCCTACCGGCTGCGCCAAACAGTAAAAGCTGGCTTGAGCATTTCTAGAATACCAATAAAAATGAACAACGGGCTGATGGTCTAACTTTCATGACTATGGTCATCGGCTTCAAGTAAATATTAAAGCTGTGTCCCACACGAAAAGAGAAAAAAGAGCCGATAGCGACGCTCTATGACACATCGATTCCCATCATGACGCAATATCTCCAAACAAAATCGATCGGCTTTAGTCATCGGTATCGGCATGAAAGATAGACAATCAGCCCCTGAATTATTTCACTACATCAATATATTTTCCCGCAGGTCCCGAAACCCGCAGTGTAATGAATAACGCCGTCCCGCGCTCTAAGATCGGTCGGCTCGATCTTCAAATCAATGATTTGACCAAAGTGTTGTTTGCTGCAACACTGTTAATATCATTCCTCATGATAGTGCTGAAAGGATTCAACGGGCCCTGGTACGGGTTTCTGTTCAGATTCGTGCTGCTCTTCTCATACATCATTCCTATCAGGTCAGTGTAACAGAAGTGTATGTTGCGAGCTTGGGTATTTGGGGCACTTCAATGGTTATTATCATTTAAATTAGATTTTTTAGTGATGGCTTTATGTGTTTTTACCCCGGGGCCGTCAAAACTACGCCTGGCGGCTTGGTGGGGAGCGCCGACTCTCCTGGAAATATTTGATTGGATGTTTAAACAACCACCCCAATCACACCCTTGGGGCGACGCTGGGCTTAGAAGTTGTTCCGGGAAGAACGGATTGAACTCCCCAAGGTTGATTCGGATTGAGTTTAAGTTGCGACTGGTGAAGCTGATGGGAACATAACAGGCATTTCGGGTACTTAAATATTTTGTCATTTAGCTGCTAGTCGAGTGAGCACCACAACATTTGCGTGCGAAAAGAGCCTATTAGTTCGAAGCACCCCAATAATTATTATCCAGGAGCGTTTGGGGAAGTGCTAATTGCATATGCATCCAAGATATATCATGATATTCGGGACATCTAGGACAAATGCGATCGTAGCAAGCAAGGGTTTCTGGTGTCCAATAACTAAACTCGGCAAGAATAGGCGTAGGCGTAGAAAACATGAATATACAAAATCCCTTGACACTTCTCATTAGGAAATGCTTTTGTAACGATACATGCTACATGATACTTCGATCATTACTTATTTCACTATTTCTCCATCGTTCCAGTTTGCGAGTAAACCTGGACATGGGCAAAGCGTTCTACTCGTGGACCATCCAGCGCGACAAGCAGATCGAGGGCACGGTGGTGCGCTCCACCACTATACCCGAAGAACTAGGACGTATCCAGTACCTGCTGGCGGACAAGACCGGCACACTGACCAAGAACGAAATGGTCTTCCAGAAACTGCATTTGGGTAATGCACTGTTTGACAGGAGTAACTTTTATGAGGTAAGTAAAATCCTTATATTGGTGTCTTACCTCAAAGTTGTGGTACACATGAAAGAGAGAGAGATCATGAATTAATAATATGTGATAAGATTAGTGATTACTTAGTTTAGTCTTCCAACGTAACACAGAATGCGCTTAGGGTAAGTTGAAACCCTCGAGAGAAAATTACTTAGTTTGGTCAAAGTGTACGTCTAACAACGTTACACAGAATGTGCTTAGGGTAAGTTGGCTACAATAATTTTTATTCTTTCTCATAAAATTTTCGATTGCAAGTTTCCTATATATTTGTTGCAAACAGGACTCAATTTCATTATCTGTAAACCTACACCAAGTTTCACGCTAAGCCGTATGTCCCGGTTGCTGTCTATAATAACTTAGACAGCGGTCGTTACTCAACCATGTCAGAAGCCAGTAGAAGGCGGTTGAAAAATTTAGACACGGGCTCGTTGGATCGATGGACGACGAAGCTTCTACATGAAGTAACATTTTATAATTCTGTTTTACATTACAGGTAGAAGCCCTCCTAACTCAATACGTGACCAACGACGCCCCATCTCTCCCCACCTCCCCTATGGGGTCGGAAGGCCCCATGGCCCCCACCCCTAGACAAGTTTGGAACGCTGTTCTGACATTAGCTTTATGTCATAATGTTACACCTGTATATGACATTGACGGGAGCAGAGAAGTGGATGATTCGCAATCAGGTTAATAATATCACGATATGTTACCATTTCTATCAACTACCTACACTCATTTTGGGTCAAAATTCTCACTGTGTGGGGTCAATAGAGCCTTTGTGAAGTCAATATTGCCTCTATGGGGGTCAATTTGACCTTAATGGGTTCAATAGAGCCTTGGTGAGCTCAATAGGGCCTCTTTTTGGTACATGGGGGTCAGAAAGCAGTATGGAACGCCGCCGTACAGACATTGGCTTTATGTTATAATGTCACGCCCGGGTATGACATTGATTGGAGCAGAGAAGTGGATGATTCACAGTCTGGTAAATATATCTACCACTGTCGTAATTGTATCTCCCACTAGTAAATGTGTCTCACACGCTGGTAAATATTTCTTCCAGCCTGCTAAATGTTTTTCACTGTCTACTAAATATTTCTGTTGAATATTTCTCGGTCTTTTAAATATTTCAATTTATTTCTAAATTTCGCTGGTAGTTTACAATATATACCATCTATCTTCCAAGGATAAATCGATCTCAAATATATTTCTGATATATAAGAACTTTTTATAGCAATTTGAATGTATTTCAGATATGGGCAGCTCAGTGATGTCGGAATCTTGTGGAGGAGCGGTACCTCAACAGCAGCTGTGTGACTACCAGGCCTCCAGCCCTGACGAGGTAGCGCTGGTCAAATGGACGGATATGGTAAGTGTGACTCAGGTTGTCCAATACATGACTTTGTTTATAGATGACTACAAAATCATTAATAAAAAACAAAAGTCAAACTATAGTCCATAAATACTACAGACTCCATTTTAAGGTGTTTCGGAATGAATTAATAAACATGAAAATAACATAAAAGTAAGTGTTGTGACGCCAACCAAAATAGCACAATATGACGTCATCCTTTCAGTATTTTCATATAAAATGTTGTTTTGGATCGTTTTAAAAGTAGCTCTTTTAACTTGTCAGGCACATAGCCCCCGAAACTCGATATCTCAAACTCTCTCTAATGAAGAGAGATGAAAGTAATTTTTGCTGCCTATTTTTTACTTAATCGTATTCTTGACATGACAGGACTATTAAATTGTAAAAATTTCTTCTTTTTTGTATAATTGAACATAACTTTATTACACAGAGAAACACCTAGCCCAATTAGAAAAATACCTTTTCTCTTGTTTGAAAGAGTCAACTTTCTTTGTAACGATTTTTTTCTTTCTAGATGGGAATATCGCTATACAGACGCGACCTACACAATATATCCCTGAAACTGCGCGCGGCCAACGAGATTATGCAGTTCACCATACTACAGATATTCCCTTTTACAAGCGAGAGCAAGATGATGGGGATTATTGTACAGGTAACAATGATTTCTAACATAGGTATATGTATTTTAATGGTGTGTTCTACTTACAAAACTGAACAACATTCATTAGATTTTTTTTATATGAAAAAAGAACATATTAACCGTAATATTGCGATCTTTAACGCTCGGCCTATCCGCGAGGTATAATGGCGTGATATGTGTGTGAGTGTGAAAAAAAATCTTGTGAGCGAAGTTCGGCGCTTATTGGCGCTGGTCCAGCACAAAGTATGGAGACTGCCGGCGCAGAATACCAGCGCGAATCGGTTCTATGGTTCTAAACAGCGGTCTACGTATATACGCCCTTAGAATAGCATCAGCCCATTACTTTCCTGCGGGTGACGTAAGAGGCGACTAATATACTCGAGGGTTTTATGTTAATTTCATGTCACTACAGTGATACACTACGAATCAACAGAAAGGATCTTCGATATCTGTCAGACGTGACGGTGGCGATAGGGACCAATTTTTACGGCCGTTAACGCCTACGTTGCAATGGATAAAGGGGTGATGTATGTATGGGATTGTCTCACATCCTATATTTCGTGACTAAACCAAACTTGATTCTTTTGTTGACGTTGTATACTTGTCATTTGCAGGAAGAAAACACAGGCGATATAACATACTTCGTGAAAGGCGCGGACGTGGCTCTTGCCAAACTAGTGGACTCTTATTGGCTGAGTGACGAATGCAAGCGTCTCGCCGCTGACGGGTTGAGAACCATGGTTATTGCCAAGAGGAATCTCACTAAAGAAGAATACGCCGCTTTTGAGGTGAAATATCTGTACTTACTACATTGTGTCAATGTATCAATACCTTTCCATTTTAATTGCTAAAACGCTAAACATATTTCAGGAAGTGTTTCTTAAATATCTAAATATATTGAAAGTGCAAAAAATATGACTTTTTACACAAACTGGAAATGTTTCGGTGTGTTTGTTATTTTGTACATGAATCATCTGAAATGACCCTCAAACCTCGCTCCATTTGTGGCTTAAAACCCACTGATAGTTGCCGCCCACATTTCACATCACTTAATATACTTACATTCCCATCCCTTTATATTTTAGAATGCGCCATGTACGTAAAATCTAACCCCAATTTATTCAAGCTAAGACCCATTACTCAGAATTTCAATTTAAGACCCAGAAATACAATGATTGAAAAAAATATGTGCAGAACTGCGTTAATGAAAAAAAGTGTTCTTGAAATGGCACCCAAACTCTATAATAAACTTCCGGAAAACCTAAAAACCTTAGATGCACCATCCAAATTTAAATCAGCTCTGACCCGCATATTACTGAAAAAATGTTACTACAGTTTACAAGACTATTTAAGTGATGATGATATTAGTTTCCTATAATTACAATGTTCACAATATTAATTAAAATGTTGTAACTTTATTTTTTGTTATGTCAACTTTGTTAGTTATTAATGTTTTATTTTGTTTTTCCAATATTATTTTATGTTTTACTAGATACCGTTGTACTTATAATACTAAGTTTGATCTGAATTTCGTACGCCAACAGGCAAACTGTAGTGATACCAACTATTTTTAAGATCCTTTGTATATGTTACCTACAGTGACGAATAAAGTATTTGATTGATTGATTGATATTTCTCAGATGTGGCCTACCCTGCAAGGGCGTGATATGTGTATATGTGTGTATGTGTACTGGAGGCGCATTTTTTTTATTTCACAGCTATGTTTCTTAGGGGAAGTTGATGCAGAATTGCATGGGCTGGTTCGCCCTTTTGTGATATTTTATTGCACTTATTCACTTATTGATTCAATGACCAATCCGCAAATTGTCCAATTCGTAATTTTCTAACTTTCAAAGACCTGGGCATATTGCGAACTGGACATTTTGCTACTGAACGGTAGTGAATGCAAATTCTCGCGTAAAATGAGCCTTCTGATTCCATCATTGAATCATTGTTTATTGTACACAATAAAAGATAAAGAAGAAAACTTAAAAACAATACACAACAGGTCAATTAATTTAAAAAAATATCTCGTTCTGCATTTTCTAACAATATGAGTTAGTGAATAGGTGAATAAGGCGTGATATATGTATGTATGTATGTATTCACTTATTATTTCTTTTTATTTATTTTCCATCTTTCCCCAGGTGGAATACAAAGAAGCCCGTTTGAGCGTCACCAACCGCAATGAGAAGACTGCTGCAGCCATGACCAAGTTGTACTGCGGGCTGCAAGTGCTGGGCCTGACCGGGGTTGAAGACCGGCTAGCTGACAACGTGCCCAGGACTCTATCCTTGCTGCGAGCTGCTGGCATCAAGGTAAGACCTTGAGGAGACAGCAGCCATGACCAAGTTGTACTGCGGGCTGCAAGTGCTGGGCCTGACCGGGGTTGAAGACCGGCTAGCTGACAACGTGCCCAGGACTCTATCCTTGCTGCGAGCTGCTGGCATCAAGGTAAGACCTTGAGGAGACAGCAGCCATGACCAAGTTGTACTGCGGGCTGCAAGTGCTGGGCCTGACCGGGGTTGAAGACCGGCTAGCTGACAACGTGCCCAGGACTCTATCCTTGCTGCGAGCTGCTGGCATCAAGGTAAGACCTTGAGGAGACAGCAGCCATGACCAAGTTGTACTGCGGGCTGCAAGTGCTGGGCCTGACCGGGGTTGAAGACCGGCTAGCTGACAACGTGCCCAGGACTCTATCCTTGCTGCGAGCTGCTGGCATCAAGGTAAGACCTTGAGGAGACAGCAGCCATGACCAAGTTGTACTGCGGGCTGCAAGTGCTGGGCCTGACCGGGGTTGAAGACCGGCTAGCTGACAACGTGCCCAGGACTCTATCCTTGCTGCGAGCTGCTGGCATCAAGGTAAGACCTTGAGAAGACAGCAGCCATGACCAAGTTGTACTGCCAACTACAAATACATACTTGATGTCGGGGCTGCGTCCCCATTTTGTTCTCATAGTTTTGTACCTACCTTTTTGTAACAACAATTAATTATGTGTGTATGACTGTAGAACCAAATAAACATCTATTCTATTCTATTCTACAAAAAAAAGGAATGAATCAAAGTAAAAAAAAGACTCAAGTTTCAGACAAATTTCAGTAAAAACACACAAAAGTGGTATTCTCTAAATGACCAATCCGCAAATTGTCCAATTCGTAATTTTCTAACTTTCAAAGACCTGGGCATATTGCGAACTGGACATTTTGCTACTGAACGGTAGTGAATGCAAATTCTCGCGTAAAATGAGCCTTCTGATTCCATCATTGAATCATTGTTTATTGTACACAATAAAAGATAAAGAAGAAAACTTAAAAACAATACACAACAGGTCAATTAATTTAAAAAAATATCTCGTTCTGCATTTTCTAACAATATGAGTTAGTGACTACTTTAAGTTCCTTTTTTATTTAGAGAAAACATGAAAAGTAAGTTAAGGTATGTTTTGGACAGAACATAAAAACAATACACAACAGGTCAATATTTCTTTTTTCTTTTTCATTAGATCTGGATGCTTACCGGCGACAAATTGGAAACGGCGCTATGCATCGCTCGTTCCCTACACCTCGGCGGCGGGACCGCTTGGCATGTGGCCGCGCAATGTACGTCGAGGAGGGACGCGTATACGTTACTGCAGGCCCTGAGCGGGACAGATGATCATACCGACCTTATCATTGAAGGGGAGACATTAGAGGTGAGGTCTCACCTCAATGGTGGATCCTTTTATTCTCTCCAACATAAATTCCATGGCATACGTATCGAATGTCACTTGTGTCAGTTCAAAGATAACTTACCTATAACATAAGGTTACGTAACAGGTTGGATAAAAAAAACTCTTGTTTTCTTCTTCATCTGCTGTCCTCACGGCATTTAACATGTTTGTTTTGATAGCCGTACAAATTTAACGTAATTACTCTAGCAACAAGGTATCATATCCCACTAGACAGAAAAACTGCTCACTAATACTGCACTAAACTAAAACGGTCACATTTCAAATGAAAACATCGTTATCGTTTCTCTCACAAGATATTAGATGTTTTTACAAAAATTTTTTCCCGTCTTCAGTTTCCTTTACCGTTAAGTTTCACGCGCGCTACGCTCGTGATACAAGAGTAAAACCCGCTTTTTATTATCAGGTTTGCCTCCAATACTACGAGGAAGAATTCGTGGAAATCCTCCGCCACTGTTCCGGCGTAGTAGTCGCCCGGTGTTCCCCTACACAAAAGGCCAGGGTTGCCAGACTGCTGCGGGCCAGGAAGCAAGTGGTGGCGGCGGTTGGAGACGGCGGCAACGATGTGGCTATGATACAAGAAGCTGATATGGGTAAGAGCATGCGCAGGAAATTAAAAACCGCTTGAAGTGATGGGCCTTGATTTTCGTGTGGGACACCGAGTCGTCCAACGACCCAATGAATCCTAGTGTCTGAATTTTTCAAACGCCTTATAGAAGTAGGCTTCTGACATGGTTGTGTAACGACCGCCGTCTAAGTAATCATAGACAGTAAATGTCCCTAGCAAATATGTTTTGTCTATGTCAATAATTAATATTCACTGTGATAAAACAAGTAATGCGGAAAATGTATACCCAAGCAAGGATAAATCCTTAAAGAATAAACTTCTGGTTGGGTTTTTGAGAACATCTATAGTCAAGCTAAGCATTTCTATTATTAAACGAACAATATAATGTGATTGTCCTGTTTTTTATCTTGTGTGCAATAAACAGTTAAATAAATAAATATAACTCATTCTTCTTCATCGAATCGATGGGCAACAATTAAATTATATTGGACCAGTATTCGGCCACACTGATTGCATTGGGGTTAGCCTCCAGCAGGTCCCGCATAGTGCAAGTACTAGGGCAGTTGGGGCAGGAGAGAAGATGGTCCATAGTTTGTTCTACACCGCAGTCACACAGGGCACTGCCGGAGAAGCCCCACTTGACTCGGTTTGCATAGCACCTTCCAACACCAGCTCGGAGTCTGTTTAAAGACTTCCAAACTGCCCAGGGAAGATCTGCTCCCGGTGGTAGCCGCTCCGCCAGTGGTAGGTGAGATGGATTTGGCGGGTATAGCTCTCTCCACTGCTCCAGTTTTAGCCTGCGGACATCTTTTTCTTCTGGTGGAGGCTTGCTGAGGAAACTATTGCGGCTCTTTAGACGTGGCGGTGGAGGGTTTTGGCCGTACATGAGATGTCTGCTATCCTCTATCTGTTTCACTCTTTCGGTTGAGTAGGCGGCTTGCCGACGAACACTTGGTGGAGCTATACCAGATAGGGTATACAGATGGTGTAATGGCGTAGGTCTTAGTGCTCCTGTGACAATCCGACAGGACTCATTTAGGGCCACGTCTACTTTAGCGGCATGGGAAGAGCGTGCCCAGACGGGACTTGCGTATTCGCCAGCCGAGAAGCTCAAGGCTAGAGTACTGGTGCGGAGGACATGTGGAGAAGCACCCCATTTGGTGGTGGTAAGTCGCCTTAAGATGTTATTTCGTGCGCATACCTTGGATTTTAACTTAGTGCAGTTCTCTTTGTAAGTTAAGGACCTATCCAAGGTAACGCCGAGGTATTTTGGCGTGGGGTTGTGCTGTATGCTTACTCCGCACCATTTGATATTCAGAGTCCTCTTGGCTTCCCGATTCCGCAAATGAAATACGCAAGACTCCGTCTTGGAGGGATTAGGCCGCAATGAGTTCGCTTTATAATAAGATGAAAGCTCTTTTAAGGCCACTGACAGATGTCGCTCTGCGTCTTCAAAATTCTTTACTTGGCAGGTGAGGGCAAGGTCATCGGCGTAGATGAAACGTTTAGTAACAGGGTAGTGTGGTTGATCATTTGTGTAGATGTTAAACAAAGTAGGTGCCAGGACACTACCCTGCGGGAGACCGTTTTTCTGCGTGCGCCACCTGCTTTTCTGAGAGTGCAAAAGAACCTGAAACCGACGATTTCGCAGCATCTCGCCAAGGATTTTTACGAATGATTGGTCTTTAGTTAAAGCAGCGACCTTTACCAAAAGCTGTCTTATATTGACGGTGTCGTAGGCTGCACTCAAATCGACGAAGACTGCACCGGTAACGAGACCCTTCTCAAACCCGTCCTCGATATGCTGCGTTAGATTTGCGACTTGACCGCAACATGATTTTCCCGGACGGAAACCAGCTTGGTCCGGAATTAATTGAGGGTCAATGATGTCAGAAAGACGGTTGAGGATAAGACGCTCGAATAATTTAAAAGTGTGGCACAAAAGTGAAATTGGTCTGTAGTTTTTGGGGTTATCTGAAGACTTTCCGGGCTTTAATAGAGCGGTGACCCTCGCTTTACGCCATTTTTTGGGGATTTTTGTGGTTTCCACGCAGGTGTTAAACATAGCTAGAAGCCATGAGACAGCTATGGGGCCAAGTTGTTTCAACTGCTTCAAGGACGTGATTATTTCTTGAAGAGTAAATGGCTTACTGATATTGTTATTGCCATTTTCTATTGTTGGGTGGCGTACGTATGCAGTTTTCTGGGGTGGTTTTCCATTTAAAATTAATTGGTTTGCTACTTGGTTGGCAGTAACAGGGCCAGGTTGAGTGGGCGCAGGAGGGTCACTAGTAAGTTTTTGGAGGGTACTCCATGCTTGCTTGCTGTTATGCGACATGTCTACAGATTCTACGAGATTGATCCATGTCTGCTGTCGGTTTTTGGATATCTCAGCCATAAGCTCTTCGCCCGCAGATATGGTTTCTGTTGAAAAGGGATCTTCTGAAAAAAGTGATTCATATCTAGCCTTGTTTTTGACTGCGGTTTGGGTAAGGCCTGGAATGTAGGCGGTGCTGCAACCGCGTGGGATATGTTGCCGAGACGCTATCCAGATCGCATCGACAAACTTGTCGTAGTTCTCCGGGCAAGGTGTTATATCTCGTAGTTTTTCATCCACTGCGGCCGCATACTGCTCCCAGTTCGCCTTTCTGAAGTTGAAACGACGTCGGAATGGTACTATGATAGGTCTGATTGCTGATTGGACAGTACACATTATGGGCCTGTGTTGTGTCTTCGGCATTGGTAGGCAGGTGGTCTTTACCGAGTTTGAGCTTATGTTAGAGCTGACGAATAGAAGATCCGGGTTGTAACCGCGTTTCCACCGTCCACTATTAAAAGAAGACGGGAGTTTTGGGTTGTGGATCAATTCTAAATCGTTCAGTTCTGCCCATCGCTCCACAGACTCACCACTACCATCGGTATTAGTGTATCCCCAGGAGGTGCTGCGACTGTTGAAATCACCTATGACTATTCGAGACTTATGCCTCAGGAATTCATCCGTTTGGTTGAAGTCAAAGGTTTGTCCGGGAGGGCTATAGACTGAAGTAATAGAGCATGATCCAATGTCGATGCTAAGTATTTCTGTACTATTGGGTGTTATTGAGGAGGATGCTGAATGGACCGATAAATGCGGGTGAACGAATATTGCACTGCCATGCTTATCGTGGGGTATTTCAGTGACAAGCTTCATACCGGGTATTTGTGGGCGAATGGATTCATTACCACGGTGAGTTTCTTGCAGGCATAATACATGACAGTGTGTGGCTTGACATAATTCGGCCAGAAGAACTGACTTGGTATTGGAAAACCCTTCAATATTGATTGATATCGTGATAAGGGCTGGATCAGGGGTTTGGGGGTTTGGCGCTGAAAAGTGCCTTTTTTGGGTCGGTCCTAGGGACCGTTTTTTTGTTGTTGCCATCGTGGTGAAAGGATCGGCCAGTCTGCGTTACCGACTTGCCGTCCTCGCAGACTGTTGCCCAGGGTGCGCCGGACGCATAAGATTTATTAATGCGCCACTCGGGGAGGCTCCTTTCGTGCACCCCAATAATATAATGAATAATAATGTTCGTATAGAGAGTTTAGGCCTCTATGATCTAAGGTCCCACCATACAACGACCTTCACCTATCTTAGACCATGGAGGCCTAAACTCTCTACTAATCTTTCATCCACTGAACAGCTGGGTAACGTTCGTTGTATGGCTGGATCTTCTACTACTACGTTTCGGTTGGTTACGAAAGCCTTCTTCTCAAACATTTCTGTTTCCTTCCTCACAGGCGTAGGCATAGAAGGCGCGGAAGGTCGCGCGGCGTCGCTTGCCGGTGACGTCAGCATACGAGAGTTCTCAAACTTGGCGAGACTGCTCCTAGTTCATGGACGAAGGTCCTTCATGCGGTCGGCTGCTTTGTGTCTGTTCATCGTGCATCGAGGGCTTATCGTGTCTACTATGCAGGTAAAACTTTAAAAGATTATTACATACATACATATATCACGCCTTTTTCCCTTGCGGGGTAGGCAGAGCGTTAACGGCCGTAAGAATACGGTCGCTATCGCCACGCCTGACATTTTTGAGGATTGTTTTCCAAGGTTGTTTCAGAAAACATGTGTATCACTATAGTGACAGGTTGTCAGCCTGTCGCCTAAAAATTGTAATACACCAATACTTTATTAAAATATTACTGATCAATGTAAATGAGAATGTAAAAACAAGATTATTGCTGATATGATATCAACTTCTTTATTCAAAATATGTTCTTCACACTTCGTGAAGAGGTAGGTTTTCTGATACAAAATTATGTTTGAAGTTTAAAGCCTAAATGTGATTTTCCCACGCGTTCTTTTTTATTCAATGAAACGTAAGCACATCCAACGCATGCTCCTTGCATTTCAAAATTTATTTCGATTGAAATGTGGATTTAGGATGATTTGCTTGCAAATGGAAGAAAACATTATATTAGCCTCAGCCAAAATGCCAATTTCTGGTCTTGTTCGCTTTTTTATTCGTTGGTCTATTTTTGCCTACTACCATAACATACTATTATCCCTGTTTTCCCGTTGTATTATTTTCATTTATACAATGCTGTTTTTTTTTTCCAGGCTGTATTCTCAGTAGTATTCTACTTCTCGTCTGTGTCCCTGTACCCTGGTTTCTTGATGGTCGGCTACGGAACTGTATTCACTATGCTACCCGTTTTCTCATTGGTAAGTTCATTTACGCCGTGTGCTGCCGGCCTAAAATAGCCATCAACCCACTTCTTTCCCGTGCGTGTCGCAAGAGGCGACTAAGGGACTTGAGGGTTTCATGTGTATTACAACTTTAGGCGACAGGCTGACAACCTGTCACAACAGTGATACACGAATCATCTGAAAGTGCCCTTAATATTTGACAGACATGGCGAGGGGGATGTATTTGCGACCGTTGACGCTCTGCCTTGCGGGGTACGCAAGGGATAAAGACGTGATTTGTGTATGTATGTATGTATGTGTTTGCCATGTGATGCCGGCTTAGAATATCATCACCCCACATCCTTCCCGTGGGTGTCGTAAGAGGTGACTAAGGGACTCGAGAGTATAGGTGTATAACAATTTTTAGGCGACAGGCTGACAACCTGTCACTATAGTGATATACGTGTTTTCTGATACAACCTTGGAAAACAATCCTCAAAAATTACAGACGTGGCGATAGCGACCGTATTCTCACGGCTGTTAACGCTCTGCCTACCCCACAAGGGATAAAGGCGTGATATATGTATGTATGTATTTAACAGAAATTAAAAACGTGTGGTTAGCGCAATCGCTGCTACGTAGTCGGTCCCAAAGTTCTGTCACTGGCATATTATTTTTGAATTTAGAACACGGAATTGGAAAAGTTTTATTGCATTCCGTTTTTGAATGTTTAACAATTATTTTAAAACAATAAATAATCATTTGGGTCGATTTTTCACGATGGAGTGGACTTTGAAAGAAAACCGAATAGCAGTTTTGGCGTTGCATCGCTGTGGGCACTCGCCGAGTACCATTTTCAAGTTGCTCAAAAAATTGAAAATAACGCTTAGGTTTGGGTATCGTACTATAACTAGGTACACTGAAGTCTCTAGTGTTGAGGACAAGAAAAGAACTGGCCGGCCTCGCTCCGCCAGAACACCAGCAGTGATCAAAGCGATCAAGGAGCGCATACGAAGAAATCCTGTCCGAAAACAGAAACTTATGGCTTTGCAGATGAAGGTTAGTAGAAAAACAGTCAAAAAGGTTTTAAACGAAGACCTTAAGCTGCGAGCATACAAAAAAAAGAGAGGGCACTTACTTAATGCCCGTTTAAAAGAAATTAGACTCAAAAGATCTCGGGTGTTGTTAAAACGGTACGCGAAAAACCGGCACCGCGATATACTTTTTACAGACGAAAAAATTTTTGATACAGAAGAAAAGTATAATAAACAAAACGATAGAGTGTACGCTACCAGCTCTGAAGAAGCAGGAAACAAAGTTCCGCGGGTGCAACATGGGCATCATCCCTCTTCAGTCATGGTCTGGTTAGGAGTCTCCTACTATGGGCCAACTGAGGTTCATTTTTGCGAAAAGGGGGTCAAAACCAGCGCAAAAGTGTACCAAGAGACGGTTTTGGATCGGTACGTCAAAGACCTGCCCAACACACTATTTTCAGGACATCACTTTGTATTCCAGCAGGATTCTGCGCCCGCTCACAAAGCCAGGACCACTCAAGCCTGGTTTGAACGTCAAAACATTGAGTTTATAAGACACGAAGATTGGCCTTCCTCCAGTCCGGATCTTAATCCTCTGGACTATAAAATTTGGCAGGTCTTAGAGAGCAAGGTCTGTGCTAAGCCCCATAAAAATTTGGAGAGTCTGAGGTCAGCCATAGTTAAAGCAGTCGCTGAAATCGACATGGATATGGTGCGTGCTGCGATAGACGACTGGCGGCCGCGGTTGAAGGCCGTTGTTAAAAGCAAGGGAGGTTATTTCGAATAGTTTTATGTTATTTTGATTCTTCGATGATTGTATTTTTAATTGATATATAAATTTTTAAAAACGGATTGGTACTTTTTATTTTATCAGTATTTTCATATATGACAGAACTTTGGGACCGACTACGTATATACAATATTTCTTAAAATATCCTAATGTATAGAGTAATTCTAATCGTAGTTTACTTTGGTTTCTAGGTTTTAGACAAGGATTTACCAAGTTCAACCGCGCTTAGACATCCGCAACTTTACAAACAACTAACTAAAGGAAGACAGCTATCGTATAAGACGTTTTATATTTGGACCGGAATATCCATCTATCAAGGTAATATATCAAGCAAGTTGTTGATAAGTTCTTTCGAATATTCATATCCTATGTAATACTTTGCCAAAAATTAGGGTGCATGCAGACCATGAAGCTAAACAACTTTCCCCTAGGCACATATGCCAGGAAGCGTCATAAAAATTCCCATCGTAGATGCAGTCAGCTGATCGCGATTTTGTGTGGGAGGTCGAATTTTTTTTTGTCGTTTCCTGACATTATATTCCTAGGAGAAAGTTGTTTAGCTTCATGGTCTGCATGCACCCTATCCATAATTTGTGTAAGACTGGTATTGCTTACATGACATAATGTTCTTTATACTATAGTCTGTAAGTTTAGGTACTTATCTTTTTGTAAACAAACTTTGTATTAAACTGACAGTTCTGAAGTGTCACATTCATACAAAGTGTGTTTACAAAAAGATAAGTACCTAAACTTACAGACTATAGTAAGGTGCCCAAGTTAAGTTAAGGTAACAAGATTTTTTACGTATTTTAATTTGAATTCTATTCCGAATTTTGAGGATGCGTTCAGCCCAAGAAACGGAACAACTTTCCCCTAGGCACATATGCCAGGAAGCGTCATAAAAATTCCCATCGTAGATGCAGTCAGCTGATCGCGATTTTGTGTGGGAGGTCGATTTTTTTTTGTCATTCCCTGACATTATATTCCTAGGGGAAAGTTGTTCAGTTTCAAGGCCTGCATTCCTTAAGGAACAGGTCGAAATTTGAGTAAATTTTTTGAACCTCCCATACAAAGTGACTTTGTCGGTTGGTATTTTTTTGTATGGGAGATCTTATTTTTCTGTTTCGACCTAAGTTGTTCATTTTCATGGTCTGCATGCACCCTATCAGTATTCGAAGAACCCTTAGACATTTACAAAAATGTGTTCATATTATGCCGTTTGATGCCGGCTTAGAATAGCATCACCCCACATCCTTCCCGCGGGTGTCGTAAGAGGCGACTAAGGGATTCGAAAGTATTAGTGTATTACAATTTTTAGGCGGCAGGCTGACAACCTGTCACTATAGTGATACACATGTTTTCTGAAACTACCCTGGAAAACAATCCTCAAAAATGTCAGACGTGGCGACATCGACCGTATCCTTGCGGCCGTTAACGCTCTGCCTACCACGGAAGGGATAAAAGCGTGATATATGTATGTATGTACGTATGTTCATACTAAGTTTTGTCTCCACCAGGTGGCGTTATAATGTACGGCGCGCTGGTGCTGTTCGAAGACCAACTCATTCACATAGTAGAGATCAGTTACACCGCACTCATACTCACAGAACTCATCATGGTGGCCATTACCATTGTGACTTGGCATAGACTGATGATACTCGCGGAGTTAGTCAGTTTGGGCATGTATACTGCGACGTTGCTGATTTTTACCACGTATTTTGGTAAGTGACGTACTTTTGTCAGCATTATTTATGATACAAAGACCTATAATTGTCTAAACTAATAAAGGTGGCTGTAACTAAAGTAACTTGTCATAGAGTAGATACTTGCGTCAGCCATCTTCGTTACTTCGTTATAAAAAATGTCATACTTCGACTAATGAAAATTTCATAATTCGGGGAAAGTTGTTCAGTTTATGGGGTAGCTCACTCCCTAAAATATATGCTGCTATTTCTACTTTACTCCATATATTTTGTCCCTTTCCTCTAAATCCGATAACTCGATCAGATAAAGAAACGATCCCGAAATGGCAACATTATTGGGGCCAATTCTGGCGCGCATTGTCTAAAGCTAAAGCTAAAACTAATTCCTAAATTTTACGCGAATTTTAACCTTAGCTAAACCATTTGCTATTCCAAAACTCTCATCTTACTAAATTTAGAAAGGTTTTAGCACCCTCTAAATTGTGTGTACCATTTTAAGAATCTGGTGACCGAATGAATTAATGATATCGATATTAATTCCATAGTTTATTAATTTTTATGATTAAATAATACTTTTTTGTGACCTTTCACACGTTTTCATATTTATTTTTTTGTAAAATTATCAAGTTTCTCTCCATATATTACATAATTTTCGCGGCATTTGACAATTTACTGCTATCTGTGCTATCATTTTTTTAAAGTGGTCATGGAATTGCTGTCATATGACTTCTTTCCTGTTGTAGTAGATAAAAGCCAGTAAAAGAAGAAGTAAATTAAAATCGTGTGCCGCACCAGCTCGAAAGAGGTCCAACAAAGGCATTGCTGGCTGAATATATGCACGCCAACATGGGATTAGCCCGTGGTAAGTATGTTTGCGTACTGAAACTGTTAGCGGATGTTTTCATACTTCTGAATTTTACCTATTTTGAAACATGGCTATATGTTATACATATAATTCTTCTGTTCTTTCAGGAAACACTGCCAGCCCAGAAATTTAACATTAATACATTTGTTCATAGCTTTACACATTTATCTTTTTCAAATTCCAGATTTGGTCACAGTGGGTGCAGAAAGTAAAAACGAAGTACAGGAGAGACAGAGATCAGTGCCAAGGAACTAGAAGGGGTCCGGCTACTGTGAAACCATTAACTGACATAGACCTCAAAGTGTTGGAGGTGGCCGGCAGAGCAGCAGTTGATGGCTTTGCTAACCTAGAAACCCTTTTGGTAAGCTTATAATCTTGTAGGTATTCAATTATAATGTTTCGACCTTTGTAGCGCAGGGGCGCAGCAGTTTGCTCAAATTACAGAGATGCCATGTTCAAATCCCGATGAGACAACATAGTGATTTTTCGCTTTGTGAGTGTTGCTCAGTTTGGATAACCTTATTGTACAAAAATAAAGATGATACAGTGCTTTGGATGGCACATAAGCTGTCGGTCCCGGTTGAAAAATCACGTCAGAGGCTTTAAGGCAGTTTCGAAATTGTCTCCAGGACTTGTGAGGTTGATCGACTTTAAGGTCCACTCACTTAGATAAAGATCTCATACTGTATTAAGACTAAATTTTTTTTGTTAATCAATGCATTTATGTTAGAAATATTTTGTATTACAGAAATGATTAAGATATATTTGTTACATTCTAGGTTCCCTCTGCACCTATCACAGAAGATGCAGCTGCGGATGCACTGCCTGTACCGGTCCAGCCTCTATCTGCACCCACGCAGGGCCCAATTCGGCATACACCAGTTCGGGAGCCATAACAACCAGATGTCCAGCTTGCAGATGCTCTTCAATCTTCCAACCCAGGTCCATTCCGATTGTTAGGTACCAGTACTAGACTTAGTACTGATATTCAGCAGTCGAGGTCACATACCCATCATAATCACCTCAAAGAACCAGACAAGACGTCAGCGAATCCGACCAGCTCACTTGTTAGCTCGAGCATTAGACTAATGACCAGTAGAAACAATGAATGGTTCCGGTCCACAATGGCACAAGCTGCTGACGCCTTGGCCGCTGCCATCCGGGATGCAGATCAAACAATTGCATCAGTAATACTGACAACAGTACGGGTTAAAATTGAGGAGCATCTGGAGGAGAATTTCGATGATGTTGTACATTAATTTAAAATGTGTGTCATAACTAATATTTTAGATTATATATAACCCATTGATTTTTTTATGTCTCAATACTAGATTATCACAGGTTGGTTTGGCTGTAAGCAAGGTAACCCTTTGCCGCCTTTTGCTCTATCCTTTCCTTTTCCTTCGCACACACACCGACTCGGAAGCAATCGTCACCGTTCGGAAGTGTTCGGATTTCAACGTGGCGCTCCCGCGGCTGCGTGAAAAAACAAAAGACTGTTGTGTGTGTATCGCTACTGCGTGCGCGTGCCTCAATTTTTCGCAAGCTTATAAATTGAACATAAATATTTAATAACCGCATAATTTAAGCAAACATCCAAACTATAATAGCCGCGAGTGTTTTCCAAACCTGTATAAAACTGTGAAGTGCAAAAAGAAAAGCGTCGCTGGCACCCAAGCCGCGACGCCGTTCGAGGATCCGCCATATTCAGTCGGTGTGGTAAGTGAATTCCCTTTTCCTAAACCTAAAAGAGCAATAGGTCATAACAGTCTCCCATTCTTTTCTCTGCCATTAAACCAAATAATACAGTCCACAAAAGATTATTTTCTTGAAACCAGCGCCTTCAGCTATCGAACGCATCTTTCATACACCATATTTTTTGGTCCAATCGAACCGGATTCTTAGCAATCCGAGTTATTTCGCCTATATTTTGGTTATATTTCTCTATACAACATGTCCAAACCCGTTGATGAGACAGCAAAAGCCGCCGCAGTTCATGCAGAGGCCGAAAAGATGGCGGCTGAAGTTGACCGAAAATTGTCGTATTACGAATTGCAGTCTTCCGCTTATTTTGCTCGCATGCAAGCTGTGTTTGATTCTATTCCCACATCAGCCGACCAAACTATTATTGATAGTTTCTTAGCAAAGTGCGTTACCATTGATTACCTACGTTCTGAATATATTTCATGCATCCAAAAGAAGAATGATCTAGAGTCTCGTGTTAGGCCCAACTATGTTTTCAATTTTCAAGCCATATTCGCCTTTGATGACCTGTATAATAGGGTCAAATTTGAATGCGATCGCTTTCAATCCAAAACGCCACAAGTCGAGTCAAAGCCAATTTGCCCAGAGACTAGTCAGTCATATGTCAGTTTACCTCGATTGGAACTCGCCAGTTTTGATGGTGACATTCAAAAATGGCCGCTTTTCTATGAATCGTTTCGTTCAGTCATTCATGAAAACAAACGTTTAACTAACACGGAAAAAATGCAATATTTAGTAGGGAAATTGACAGGTAACGCTCTAAATATGTGCAGAGGCATTATGCCTACTGGTGACAACTATATAACACTTTGGAACGCATTGATAAACAAATATCAGGACACTCGCGCACTCGCAACCGCTTATCTCGATCAATTGCTAAAGTTAAAAAGTGTGAATACCGCCACACCCGCCGCTCTTGACGCATTTATCGATAAATATTCGACAACTATCGCCGCTTTAAAGCAGTTAAAAATAAATGAATTGGATGAGTTCATATTTTTGCACTTGGGTTTGAAATGTTTAGATCCAGAGACCGCTCGGGCATTCGAGATGTACAAAAGAGACGAGGGAGATTTTCCCAAGTCAAACGATTTGACGCAATTCGTGAGAGAACAATCTCGCATTCTAAGCCGCGCGAATTTAGGTAGTGCTAGCCACCCTGCGCCGCCTCCCGCTCGCACATCTCGTAATGTACCTACTTTAGCCGCGCAACCGCACGCTCGCCCCGCTTGTAATTCGCAACAACCAAAGCCGTTTAAGACGTTTTTGAGTGTACAAAACGCTACTGATGATGACACTAATAAAAATTTGTGCCCATATTGTCAAAGTTCTACGCACAATCTTTATGCATGCCCGCTTTTTACGCCCTTATCGCCTCGCGATAGGTATAATTATGTTAAAGAAAAACGCCTTTGCATTAACTGTATGTCCGCTTTACATTCATCCCGCCAGTGTGGGAGCACGCGCCGGTGTAGATTCTGTGCAAATTTTCATCACAGCCTTCTACATTTTAAAGAAATGACTAACTCTCACTCGCCCGCTAATAATAATAACGCTAATGAGGGCTCGGAAGCCCCCCGCGCCGCTGCTGCGAATGCTCGCGCAGCCATAACCGCACCGCATTTTACTGATAACGCTAATCAACACAGACTTAACACTTCGCATGCCACCGCCGCTACCGCACCCGCCGCACGCACGTACGCTCGCTCGCCCTCCCATGGTGGGGGAGGAAATTCGCATGGGGTTCCTATCGCCAAGGACAATCAAATATCGCTATGTGTGACTAACAAACCGCTAGAAGTGTTTTCTTTATCCCGCACGGTTTTACTAGGTACGGCCGTATGCCAGGCCTATGGACCTGACTCGCAGATTAATATTCCAGTACGTATAGTAGTGGACTCCGCTTCCATGAGGAACATCATGACCGAAGAATGCCGCTCGCGTTTGAATTTACCGCTTTACCCCTCGCACGGAGCCAGGGTCTCAGGCCTAGGAGGTAATGAGACTGAAACCAAAGGTGTCACGTCTGTCATCTTAGTTTCACGCTTTGATGAAAATGAACGCTATGACGTACACCCGTTTGTGGTTGACTGTATAACTGAAGAGTTACCCTGTGCGCCCATAGATATTTCTGAACTGTCATACCTACACGACTTACCTCTTGCGGACGATTCTTATCACGCTCCCGGTTCCATTGACATGATAGTAGGTAGCGACTTCTTTGCTCGCATATTGAAATCTAGAAAATTCAGTGGTAGTAGATCCGAGCCAGTAGGTATCGAAACCTCGTTCGGATACTTGGTAGTAGGTAACGCGCCGACTGCGACGGAGGTCATTAAACCTGAGGTCACACGCTCGTTCTTGTGTACATTTGAAAATTGCGTTTCGCGGTTTTTTGAAGTCGAGGAGATTCCTTCAAAAAACGTTTTATTGGACGCGGATGAACAACAATGCGAGGACATTTTCGAACAAACAACTACACGCGATTCCACGGGACGCTTCGCAGTCGCGCTTCCATTTAAAAAGGATCCTACTTGTTTAGGAAAGTCAGAGCTCATTGCAAAACGTAGGTATTTATCTTTAGAACGAAAACTGCTCGCTAACCCCGATCTGAAATTTGAATACGACAAGATATTACGCGACTATCTGGACAAGAACTACATAGCTAAGGTCAATGACCTTGGTGGACCCGACGCTTCGCAATACCTCGTCGCTCATCACGCTGTTGTTCGCGGAGATAGGTTGACATCTAAAGTTCGCCAAGTTTTGGATTTTAGTATGAAAACAGATTCGGGTGTTTCTCTTAACGATTTGTTGTATACAGGTAAAAACCTACAATCTGACTTATTTCGCATTATTTTGAATTTTCGCTTGTTTCCCACCGCAATGAGTGCTGATATTAGGCAAATGTACCTACAAATTATAGTACAAGAGGCCTTCCGCAAATACCAACGCTTTTTCTATAGGTTTGATTCGAATGAACCGCTTCAAATTTACGAATTTAATCGCGTTACTTTTGGTATGTCAAGCAGCCCGTTTCTCGCAATGCGCACGTTACGTCAGCTGATAAACGACGAACGTCAACGCTTCCCGCTTGCCGCTTCGGCATTGGACAAAGACTCCTTGTATATGGACGATTTTGCCTACAGCTGTTTGACATACGAAGAGGCATTAAATCTGTCCACCGAATTGATTCAACTATTCGCCGCTGGGGGATTTGAACTTGTGAAATTCGCTAGCAATTCTCCCGAGTTTTTAAACGCGATTCCTGAGGAAATCCGCGTTACTGAACTGGTTGACATCGGATCTGACGCGAACCTAAAAATTCTCGGTCTGCAATGGTCACCCGCTTCCGACAATTTTGTTTTTACTGTGTCGCGTGATGAGCGTGATTGTACTAAACGCAACATTCTGTCCACAGTCGCGCGCCTTTGGGATTTGATGGGATTTGTCGCGCCCGTAACGCTGCTTGCGAAACTTATCATCAAATCACTTTGGGAATCCGAAATTGGATGGGATGATGAACCCCCCTCACATGTGATCGATTTATGGCGGCGTTTTGTGTCTGAATTACCTTTATTGGAAAAAATTAAAATCCCGCGTTTTGTAGGTTTTCAACCGCAATTCGTACTGTCGATCTTAGCCTTTGGCGACGCAAGTGAGCGTGCATTTGGGGGAGTTGTATACCTACACGTGTTCTGCCCTTACACCAATAAGACTATGGTAAGCCTTGTGTGCGCCAAGTCGAAAGTGGCTCCCGCTAAAACCAAGGTCACGCTCGCGCGTTTGGAATTGTGCGCTGCACTTGTTGTGTCCAAGTTGGTGTGCACTGTCAAAGATACGTATACTTCACGTTGTCAAATTCACAACATACTTGCCTTTTCTGATAGTACCGTGACGTTAGCTTGGATTCATTCATCACCAGCACGTTGGCAAACTTACGTAGCGAACCGCGTCACGCAAATACAAGCGAATGTCGACCCGCGTAACTTTTATCACATCAAAGGTAGTGAGAACCCTGCGGATTGTTTGTCACGCGGATTGACACCCGCTCAGTTGGTTGACCATCCATTATGGTTCAATGGGCCCGCTTTCGTTCATACGCCTATGAGTGAATGGCAGCTAGAAGATTTTAATCCGCAAATTGTTACTAACCCGCCGGAGCAGAAAACTGTAAAAATATTGTTAACTAAAGAAAGCAGACCAGTTACGCCGCTTTTATACGAATTAGCTCTTCGTATTTCCTCTTGGAAAAAACTGCTTCACATTGTCATTTACTTATACAGATTTATTAAAAAATTGCCAAGGAAATTAGAACTTTCTCACTTTCGTACCGCAGAGCTAGCTGTTTTGCGCGCTGTACAGGAAGTACATTTCTCCTCTGAGTTGAAAATTATAAGCAATAATGGAACCTTACCGCGCTCCTTTGCAAAACTTAGTGTCTTTCTAGACGAAAAGGATAATTTATTGCGCGTGGGAGGTCGCCTAGTTCACTCAGAATTGGATTATGATAGTAAACACCCAATTTTACTCCCTTCACACGACCATGTCGTTAATCTTATTATAGATTATGAGCATAAGAAGAATCTTCATACTGGCTCTGGTCTTTTGCTTTCGATCCTACGACAAAAATATTGGATTTTCGGAGGTCGAAATGCAGTAAGAAAACGCGTTAATAACTGCAATTTATGCTTTAAAAATAAACCTTCTCCGCATTTTCCTTTAATGGGAGATCTACCACAATTCAGAGTTTGTGAAGTGAATAAGGCTTTTGTAGAAACTGGTTGCGACTACGCTGGTCCCATCAGAATAATACCTCATCGTCGTCGCGGAGTGCGCAGTATTAAGGCTTACATATGCCTGTTCATATGTTTGGTTACTCATGCCGTACATATTGAACTCTCATCTGATTTGTCCACACAGTCCTTTTTAAACGCGCTTACACGCTTTCTATCGCGTCGCGGCCCGGTCAGCTGTATGTACTCTGACCGTGGCACAAATTTCGTAGGTGCCAGATCGCATCTGAAATCTTTATATGATTTGATTCGTTCACCTGAATATAACTCAGAGTTCTCAGCTGCATTACTTGAAAACCAAGTTGAATGGAGGATGAATCCTCCTTCAGCTCCCCATCACGGTGGAATATGGGAAAGTAATATCAAGTGTGTGAAAACTCATTTGAATAAAGTAGTTGGAGATCAACTTCTCACCTATGAGGAAATGCTCACTGTACTCACTCAGATAGAGGTACTGTTAAATTCTCGTCCTCTGTCAGTGTTGAGTTCTGATCCGACAGATCCTTTACCATTAACTCCGTCTCATTTTTTGACATTGACGCCTTTGAAGTCGCTTCCTCAAGCGGATTTATCTAATAACAAAACCCCGCGTCAACGCTTTCAATTAATTGACTCTATGGTTCAGTCATTCTGGAAGAGATGGCGAGTAGAATATTTGAACACTTTACAGAGCAGACAAAAATGGACTAAGAAGTCTGACTCCATTGAAAAGGGGACAGTTGTTCTAATAAAAACTGACAATGCTCCTCCGCTACAATGGCCAATAGGCATTATTATTGATACTTTCCCCGGAAAAGACGGAGTGGTGAGAGTGGCGGATGTAAAAACTAAAACTGGTGTCTATCGGCGCCCAGTGGTAAAACTTTGCCCTTTACCCAACCAATAACTCTACTAAATGTTGCACTTTTGTATATAACCTGTTTAAAAAAAAAAAAAAAAAAAAAACTTTCTAGTTTCTACTCAATTTTGGTTTTGACTTGCTTGTGTGTTTGATACCTTGTACGAGGTACGCATTTACGTCATAGATGACGTTTTCCCCCCAAAATTTAACACGCTTTTCCCAACATTCTCTATTAACTTGGAGCGCTGTTTTTTGATATTTCTGGACTGTTGGTTTTGAAAGTGGATTACTCATCCCCTTTCAAGGTGGGGGAGAATGGTTTGGCTGTAAGCAAGGTAACCCTTTGCCGCCTTTTGCTCTATCCTTTCCTTTTCCTTCGCACACACACCGACTCGGAAGCAATCGTCACCGTTCGGAAGTGTTCGGATTTCAACGTGGCGCTCCCGCGGCTGCGTGAAAAAACAAAAGACTGTTGTGTGTGTATCGCTACTGCGTGCGCGTGCCTCAATTTTTCGCAAGCTTATAAATTGAACATAAATATTTAATAACCGCATAATTTAAGCAAACATCCAAACTATAATAGCCGCGAGTGTTTTCCAAACCTGTATAAAACTGTGAAGTGCAAAAAGAAAAGCGTCGCTGGCACCCAAGCCGCGACGCCGTTCGAGGATCCGCCATATTCAGTCGGTGTGGTAAGTGAATTCCCTTTTCCTAAACCTAAAAGAGCAATAGGTCATAACAGTCTCCCATTCTTTTCTCTGCCATTAAACCAAATAATACAGTCCACAAAAGATTATTTTCTTGAAACCAGCGCCTTCAGCTATCGAACGCATCTTTCATACACCACAGGTTGATAATTTTTTCATGTGATTATTAGATTAAGTATAATGTGATGATTATTATTAGGTAGTGTTCTGTGATTATTAGTTTCTTATGTCTTGATTATGCTTAGCATGGCAAAATTGTATTGTTAAAACTTGAAATTATAACTAACAATAGTTTCAGTTCTTATAATTGTTGATTATTTTATTTCTATAGTCTGATTAGATTATAACATGTTGATTTATGTAAGGAATATTGTTACTCCCTATTTTTAAACATAGTTGTAGTCACAGCATGATGTTGTAACTGGTTGAAAACTTTGGACTCTACGTTTATCAACCAGTCATAACATAATTGGCTTATAGCTGGTGCATAGATGCTGGTGTCAACAATGTCCTAAGTTACCCGCTAGTCTCATTTTCCCCCATTTGACTGTACCTATGAATGTGATATGATTTTATTGTTTTTATTGTCTGACTGCCACATAACATACTAATTAATGTAAGCAATAAACAAATACTTCAAACATGAAACTTCTTCTTCGCTTATTATTATTAATAATAATAGAACCAAATGACAAGAAAACTGCTATGCTGTCCCAGCTCATTAGATCACATTCTCAAAATGTTATTTGTTACCTCCGACACAAAAAGAGGGGAGTTATACGTTGATGTGTGTCTGTGGCATCGTAGCTCCTAAATGGATGAACAGATTTCGATTCTGTTTTTTGTTTGTCTGGAGAGTGTTAGCTATGTTTCCAAAATATTGGACCTGCCGTTTGAAAGATATGAGTGAAACCAGGGATGAAAAATATATTTCTTTGAAATATACCTATATACAGGGTGACTGGAAAATTGATGCATTCCTTTCAAGGGATGAACCAGCTCATGAAACTGAACAACTTTCCCCATGGAACATAGGTCGAAATATGAAAAAAAATTTTGGTCCTCCCATACAAATTGACTTAGTCGTCGGTCGGTAATTTTGTATGGGTGGGCCAAATTTTTTTTTTCATTTTTCGACCTATGTTCCATGGGGAAAGTTGTTCAGTTTCATGAGCTGGTTCCCTTGAAAGGAATGCATCAATTTTCCAGTCACCCTGTATATACATATGTTGGGTATCAAATGAAAGGTATAAATAACGTATACATCACGATTACGATCACCATTAAGCAAGTTTTATCAAATGGGTTTAGAAGTTATTAAATATTGCACTTCAAACCATTTCAAATTGACGTATTTACATACAGTTTAATTTTAAGCGGCACGTCTGGAGGTCCCGGCTAAAATTAGCGATGACAGTTCTAATTTCATCCTAAAGTGGCCATCCTTCTATAAATATTCAAGAATGAAGTACTCACTAAAGACGAGGCTGTATGGTCTTAAGACCTTTGCCTGTCCAGAATGGACGAAAGAACAAAAAAGTGGCCACCCTATGAGTAAAATTAGCGATGACAGTTCTTATTTCTTCCTAAAATGGCCATCCTAGAATAGCTTTTGAGCCGCTAAGTCTAAATTGAGTTTAAAATTTAAAATTAGAAACGTCATATTCAATTAAGTCCTGTCATTTGATTTTGACAGATATTTTAGAATAACAAAGGTGTTTAGGGGCTGTCAACTAAAGCTAATTATATTTAGCGGCCACTCAGAATTAGCCCCAATGTTTGTCTATCAAAATATATGATATATTATTAGGAGCGGGATCTCATCAATAATGTTGCCATTTTGAGATCCGTTCTTTATCTGATCGAGTTATATTACCTTCATACTTTTTCGCAAGTGTAATAAAAAGAAAACATTAAAAACACATCAGTAACGAATTATTTCTTTTCCCAACAGATGGCGACTTCATAAAGCACTGGGACTTCTGGTGGAAAGTGACAACCATCACATTAGTGTCCTGCCTACCCCTCTACATCGTCAAGTACATGCACAGCAAGTGGAGCTTGCGACAGTACAAGAACCTGAAGAAAACGTAGCTCCAGCACTGCCTAGGTTCGTTATTTAATACTATACATAGTTATGGATTATGACTTCAACGGGTTCTTACCGATTTATAAAATCACAATTATCAACAGTGTAAAGGTGAACGCAAACTTATCCGCATAGAATGAACTGTCGATTCCGGCAAATATAAATATTCCGGCGAGGTTTCATAGGATTTCATATAAAGAATTCTAAAACTCGGTTCGTTCGGTTCCTTCGATGCGGATAAGTGTACATTCATCTTAAAAACCGCGATAGTTAAAAAAAATGTGTTGTTATTTGATACGATGATTTTAGTGTTTGTGGTGAGACGGAAAATATCTGTTGAAATTGAGTTTGTATGTTCTGAGTCTCTCTAGACATCCGTTGATTCTTAGTTAAGGTGACTGTGGTGACGCACACTTATCCAGACCGAACGAACTGAACCGAATTTTTAAATTCTTTCATATGAAATCCTATATTAAACCGCACATTTGTCGGATTTGACCGATTCAGTTCGGTTCGGTTCTGGCCAATGTGCGAATTTTCATAGGATTTCATATAAAGAATTCTCAAATTCGGCTCGTTCGATGCGGATAAGTGTGCGTTCACCTTAAATATCAAATGTAACGCCGTATATGCGAAATCAGCACTACACAATACAATGTCAATTTCACAGGATGATACGAATACTTTGGAAAACAAAATGTAATTTGAAAGACTTAAAAAATAGAACAAACAAGAAATAAGAGAGAGAATCATATAGGCTTAATAATTTGCTCGCAAAATACCACATCAATTTTACAAATACAAATGATGAATCGTCGATAATTTAATTACAATCTCTATATTTCTAAGCTTGACTTGCTTGTTTTAAATATAAGTTTTTTTTTTATAATTGTGTGGTACTTATCTAATAAATCACTTAGTATTGGCAGCTATACCATACAAGTTTATCACCGCAATATCGCTTGCATTATTTTTAGGTTTAAGTTTAGTTTTATTTGTTTTTTTAGATCTATTTTATAAGCGATAAGATAAAAAGTAGGATTAATTTTAACTGAGATTTTTTACTTGATATACGCAGTTCTTTTAAGTGAAAGCTATGTCTGGTAAGTTTTGTTAAATTATGTTCAGATACGACCAAACAATCATGGTTTATTTTTTTATATATATATATAATTTTTTGTTGGAGTATTATTTTTAGACAGTTTTATTTTTGTCCTACCTATGTATCTCGTTTTATATACCGAGATATAAACTGAGATGTTACTGTGATTTCAATTAATATAGATTACTAGATAGTTTTAAGCTAGAATATTCCCATATTCCCTCGTAGTTAGATAGATAGATAAAATGTGGTATAAAATATACAGCGTATTAGCAAAAGTACTAACTTCCGTTTTAGGGATGAACCAGCCTATGAAACTGAACAACTCTCCCTGAATTGTAAAAATTTTTACTTCACATAGAACCTTACTCAGTCGGTTGGTACATTTTGTATGGGAGGTCCAAATTTTTTTTCATTTTTTTTGTCTTATGTTCCTTGGGGAAAGTTGTTCAGCTTTATGGGCTGGTTCATCCCTTGAATAGAAGTTAGTACTTTTCCTAACAGCCGGTATATCCTATAGTTGCAAAATTGATCTATTTGAGCAGTAAATTTGCTTATATTCCGTATAATATTTTTACCTGATGCGTGATATAATATAAAAGGAAGTAGGTCTAAGCAGTTAGAGTATTTACAAATGAGGTACAAATTATTTAATTTGTGATAGATTATTTATTTCACCATGTATCGTATAAAAGATATATTATTATTATTTAAATCTTTATGTATATTGTTAACTATTTTAAGCATCACGAAGAAATGCATTTCTTTATAATAATTATTATAATAAAAATATTGTAGCATATTATTTTTATCTCACGAGTGCGCCTTAGCCATACTTGTGTGTTATCTCTCTCTCTTTTCGTTTGGGATACCGCGTCGTGCAATGAAAAGAGAGATAACACACACATGTATGGCTAACGAGCACTCGTGAGATAAAAGGTCTGTATGATACCTACCCTAATGGGAAGTAAATTTCGGTTACGGCAAGAGAGGGCGTTGTATACAAAATGTACACTTTCTACCATTCCTGAAACATGGTTTTGAAGTTTTTTAATAACCATGTTCTGTAGTTACTGTTATAAAAATGTTTAGTTTATTATACCTACACCCGTATATTTATTGCTACTAACACGACCTTGTATGTAAAATTATTGACTGTGCAAATAAATGTAAGCTATACTTATTATTGTTCTTTATTTTTTTGTAGTAGCTCTTTGTTTAAGTTCAAAAAAGTAGCAAAAGTCGAAATATTCTTGTAAACAACATGCTGACAACAGCTAAAATTAATAAACTCAGAAAACTTCGATAATTATAATAATTCCCATAAATCTTTATTTCTTAAATATGCATCATGTCTTATAATAAGAAGTACTAACTAAAGCGTACCTAAAAATACCTCGTAAATATTCCTATCAAATAACTATTCACTTCATTCTGTTAATAGCGGTTCCAACACTACTCTGATCGAAGCCTGTGGTCAAAGAAGACTTGACTTGAAGACTTTTCTGTACAGAAGTGGTTGTTCTCTCTAATGTACGCGATCGTGCGCTTCTCGACTTAGGAGTTTCGGATCGCTTGCTGAATGAGCTCCCAGTGTTTTCTGAAGTACAGCTGTCTGACCAAGACTCGCTGCCACGGACACATGGGGACATGTCGGAATGGGTGACGTTGCTGGTGGTATATATAGGCGTGTTGCTCCTACATAGAGGAGTATTTTGCGGCGTACGTTCTATCTTAAGATGTGCCACTGTCGCTTCGATCTTAGGTGGACTCTTAGGTGATCTTTGCTCAGCAACTGGTAAACGAAGGTTAGCGGTTCTCTGACTAATTGGACACCCGTCTTCAGAATTTGATGTCTCTGTTTCACTGGCCTTTTGGTCGCTCATCACAATGGACATCACTTTCTCCTTATTCTCGTTCCAATCGTAAACCTTCTGCGTTCGTGCGGTAACCGAAGAAGCAGACCGGCTATATTTCAAAAATGGACGTGGTTTCGCAATTGTCTTGATGAATGCGTTTTGAGGATGTGCAATTTCGACGTTTTCGCAATTCGTAACAAAGTCGTTGTTTCTTTGGCGCCTTCTTCCAACACACCTGCACCCGCCGGACGGCCCAAAAATCCAAGTGTACAGAACGTGCAAAATGCATATCATCACCGCCACTAATAAAACTAAGTACGCACAAGACATAGATGTGGTGGGAACGGGAATGAAGTTAAACGTGCATTTGGGATCTAAGAAACCGTTGAAACCCATATTAGTTGAGCCGTGCTCAACGTCCTCGTACAAGTTGCGTCGAGACAATCCTTTCCCATAGTTTTGCACGGCAGCAGCAACCCGGAGAACGCCACCGTACCCAGCGTACAGGTTTTCATCCATCAGGTGCGGTGCAACGAACCTCTTCATCCAATGCCATAGCTCATTGTTGAAATTGACAAAGTCTGTATGCCGACATTGCTGGGGAGATCTCCGCAGAATACACCGCGCTGTTGTAGTATAATATTTCAAAAGGACGTTCTCCGACCTTGGAGAGTTGAGACTGACCAGTCCTTCAGATTTAAAAGGTAACGATATAGCTGCTGGGTGAGCCTCATTGTCTACTATAGGTGAGGGTATTTGTATACAGTTACGATGATCCCGCTTGACGATCAAACTCGAACATGGATCGAACGGCTTTCCTGCTCCTATAAAGATCTTATTAACGGTCAAGTTGGATCCGAAAGGAACTCTGCTTGGACGTTTCCAACCTAAACCTTGTGTATTTAAGGTTAACTTTAAGGCTTCGTAGAAGTTATGCAAGTCTTTTGCACTTCGATAGGGTATGTAACCCGCGTAGTATGCAAATCTTGCATTAGGAAGAATCTCTTTAGTCATGTGCCCTCCTATCATGTCTGCTAGAGATTCTTTGAGAAGCAACTTACTGTTTGGGTCTTTTATTGACTCTACAACATGCATTGCGTTTTTTAAATACTTGACTGTGTCTCTGTAATATTTTGCATTAACTTTATCAGGCGGAAGCGTCGGCAGCATAATATTTTCGAAGATCCGTCGGGCTTGTAGTTTTGATAGATCGTCTTGGCTCCAGCATTCATGAGGGCTTCGTTTGTAAAACAACACACTGCCGACATCGTTTCTATAACTCAAGCAAGTTACTCTCGAAAGCAGGAACAAAATTACAAGAATTAACATTGGTTACATATAAATAATATTTTCTTTTTCATTTTAGTTTGTGTTGATATTTGGATTATTGTGTTTTCAACTTCCAGTGAAGTTTTCTATCAATGATGTCAACCACAAAATATCCTCTTTAGTCTACAAAAAAATCTTAGAAAAGAGTCTAGAATCTAGAACCTATGTTTTAATAAACCAACCTGCCGCCATGCCGCCAGCAGCGGCCGCACCAGTTGTGGCTGAGGGTAGGTTCGTCAAGCGCGCTGATTTTAATAAAAAATCGGATACATGTCAAAACATATGCTTTGTCCATTGCAAACAAATTTATGTAGCATAAACGAGCTTATATCTGTGTCTTGCTTGTCATTATTTTGTTTAAAAACTATGAATATAACGAATATAATAAGTAAATTAATAAACAATCAAACTAAGCAAGCGTGTAGCAACCGAACAGAAATCGGTATTTTACCAATAATTACCGGTTTTTAGTTGTGTATCCGAAGTAGCTCTGAAAGAATGACATTTGAATTTGACAGCTGGTTAGCCGCAAAAACGGAAAAAAAATTTTTGTTTTTTTTTCGGCGGGAAACGTTCGAACCGTAAAGGCGCGCTTTAAGAAAATATTTTTTGTAAATTGTATAAAAATTTTAAATAATCATAGTTTCTGTAGTATTTTTGTAAATATATCTTGTACATAGTTAGGTGTGTACATAAAGACTGAAGATGGGGCGGAAGGATAAGCCCAAAAAACGTAAAAAAGATCCGACTGATCCAGGAGGGAGTTCGGATCCTGAGGAGGACTCCGATATGGAGACGGACGCAGATAAGTACCGGCCCTACAAGGTAAAAGAATATAGTAGAAAATATCCGGAGACATCTGACCGTAAGGACTTTGTGGTTTTCTTAAAACACCAAGTAGACCAAAAGCCGTTCTCTGATAATGACAAAGTCGCCTTGTCTCAGGCACTTAGGAAACATGCTGTGTCTGGCGTGCTACATTTGAGACCGGTGAATAGGTATAAAGTGGCTATTACATTCGACTTGTCGAACAATGCAAACATGTTTCTAAGTAGCAAAATTCTGGATGAGTTGACATTGTACGCGTCAATCCCCGCTTCGGGAACAGAAATAACCGGCGTTGTTAAGTCAGTCCCAGTTAACTTGTCCAACAAAAAAATATTTTCACTGATTGGAAGCTCACGTAATGTAGTTCAAGTGCGGCGTTTTATGCGCAGGCGAGTAGAGAGAGGTCAGGTTACATACATTCCCACGCAAACTGTTGCAGTAACTTTCGCATCAACTCAACTTCCGGAACATGTCTTCCTTGATTCCTGGAGACATGAGGTATCGCAGTATGTTCCACCTGTTAAGCAGTGCCTAAAATGCTTGCAGTTTGAACATATTGCGAGCTACTGTAAAAACAATGATGTTTGTTCAATTTGTTCAGGACCACACAACTTCAAACAATGTAATGCTGACAAAAGCAAAACCCCCATTTGTGTGAACTGTAAGGGCGATCACGTGGCTATTTCGGCTGCGTGTCCAATTAAAAAAGCCAAAATTGAAGAAAACAAAATTAAGTCTCATTCAGCTACATATTCGGCACTTTTTGACGAAAAATCGTTTCCGCATTTGGCGGCAAGAAACTCAAAACAATATTTACAAAACATTATCAAAAATCAAACATTTATGAACATGATCACACAAGTTATCGTAAAATTGATATCCAATAAAACAAATGATGATACCCCAATTAACACTGAAACCATACGTGCTGCGTTTCAGAACACGATCAGTGAGGGAGCCCATTCAACCAAATAATGGACTGTCTCAATGTCGTGCAATGGAATGCACAAAGTTTATTACATAATAAACATCAATTTACCCATTTTTTATACGACAATGATATACATATCGCAATTATATGCGAAACCTGGTTGAAGCCTCATCATAGGCTAAATATTCGAGGTTACAATGTAGAGCGCAATGATTGCGGTAACAATCATAATGGTGTATGCATTTTAATTCATAATAGCATTAATTACAATAAAATCGACATTTATTTTGATAATTCTTTACAGAATATATGCATACAAGTAACAATAAACGGTAAAAAAATTACTTTTGTGAGCTTTTATAGTCCAACGAACTGCAATCCTGCATTTGATAAAGTAAAATTTAACAATTTAGTCAAGTCTATACCTGGTCCATTTGTTCTTGCTGGTGATTTTAATGCGCATCATACTGTATGGGGCTGTGGTTCTGTCGCACCTCGTGGTAGAGCTGTCTTGGAAGTTGTTGACGATAATAATTTAGTTATATTAAATGATGGTCAACTCACTACTGTGGGTACTTTAACTTGGCGTCCGAATGCTTTAGATTTAACTATTGTGTCTCCTTCTTTGGCTCTCGGTTGCAGTTGGTCTGTCCATGACGATCCTCTTGGTAGTTATCATCTTCCTGTGTTAACTAAAATGGTTTTAAATGATGTTTCTAATAGAAATAATAATAGTAACAGTGGTGTGCATATGCCCATCCAACCCAATTTTAGGAATGTGGATTGGCAAATGTATACCAAAAAAGTGGAACACTTGCTGTCTGATTTTCAGTTGGGTTCATTTTCGACTTTAGAGGCTTATAGTTTGTTTATTAAAATATTGTTCTGTGCTATATCTCAATCAATTCCGAATACTAGTGGGCATGCTGTTGACAGTCCTCGCAATCCCGATCGGTCAAGATCGGGAGTGGGTGGACGTAAACGTAGGCCTACTCTCCCTTGGTGGAATAATAAATGCTCTATTGCTGTTCGTGATGCTAAGGAAGCATACATACGTTTTAAATACAATCCAAATTTAGAAAACTATTTAGAATTTAAAAGATTACAAGCTGTAAAAAAACTCATTCTTAAAACAGAGAGAAAAAGTTCGTGGGTCACGTTATGCTCTTCTTTTAATCGTTGTACTCCCTTATCAATAATTTGGCGCTTCATGCGTAAATATAACAAATCATATGTTCCTCAAAGTTCAGATGACAATATAGATTGGATTTTTAGTTTTCTCCACAAATTTACTCCAGATTTTGTGGAAGATAAGTTTTTATCTACTGATACTACTTCAAATAACAATTCACAAAATAGTTTTCTCATTGAACCCTTCACCATCCAGGAATTAAGAGCCGCAATATTTTCTCGTCGTGACACTTCATGTGGGCTAGATTGTATTCCATATTTAATGTTCAAAAAGTTATCGCAAAGTAGTTTGTTAGTGTTGTTAGACATTTTTAACGCGTTATGGTCCAATAATGACATTCCTCCTGAATGGAAAATTGATTGTATTATACCTATCCAAAAACCTGATAAACCTAAACTTGATCCTGACTCATATCGTCCTATAACTTTAACTTCTTGTGTAGGAAAAATATTTGAGCAGCTTCTTAAGCAACGTCTTGAATATTACATAGAGCATAATAGACTGTTGCCAGTAAATCAGTTTGGTTTTCGTAGAGGCCGTTCGGCTCGTGAAAGTATTAGTTTATTACATTTAGATATTTTAAAAAGCATTGGCGGTAACAACAAACTCATAGCTGTGTTTTTTGATATCGCCGGTGCTTTTAACAATGTAAATATAGATATTTTATGTACAGAATTATTGTATATTCATATTCCATTGAAACTTGTTCAGTGGATTCGAGATTTTTTGCTTAATAGGAAAGTGTATGTCAAGTATAATGGCGGACTATTTGGTCCTCGTTTGTCTTCTGTTGGAGTGTGTCAGGGTGGAATCTTATCTCCGTTGATATTTATTTTGTATATACGCCGGTTAAACCTAATATTAGGACCCAACATCAAAAATTTACAGTTTGCAGATGATCTAGTAGTGTATTTGTCAGGTAACAATTCAAATGATATTACAAACAACATTAATTCGGCTTTAACTAATCTTCATAAATATCTTTCATATTTAAATCTTGAAGTTAATCCACAAAAATCCAAGGTCGTTGTTTTTGGCAAACACAACAATGTCAATTTGAGCCCAGTTTATTACAACAATATTGCTTTGCCAGTTTCTATAGATACAAAATTTTTGGGTGTTGTATTTTGTCGTAACCTGTCATGGAAAAAGTATACAGATAACTTGATAGTCAAAGCTAATAAGGCTTGCAATGTCTTGAAATCACTTTGTGGTACTAGTTGGGGAGCGGACCCAAAAGTTCTGCTTATGCTATACAAATCAATTGTAAGGTCGCATTTTGAATATGGGTTCTTATGCTATGCGGGAGACTCCAAACTTATTGATATTCTTAATAAAATACAAAACAAATGCATGCGGATCGTCACCGGAGCTTTCAGGACCACTCCAATTGTTTCTTTACAAGTGGAGTGTAACCTGCCTCCTCTGACTATTCGTCTCGCTTTTCTAAAAGAAAGGTTTATTCTAAAACTTTACTCGGAAAAAAATAACAATCTTATAGCTGAGCTTACCCATCCTAGTATTTCAACAATTCAAAAACCATGTTATATTTTGCAAGGCTTTTCTGAATATATGGCATGTTTACAAAACCTTCCTATCTATCAAAATAATAATTATCTACCATGTTATGATGGACCCTATAAAAGTAAATTCAGTCCAATGAATATAGTAATTGAGAATGATCTTTCTAGGAAGGAGGAAGTTTATGAAAGATTATCTCTTTGGAATGGATATAGATTTTTATACACTGATGGCGCAAAGAACGAGTCAAATGTATCTTTTGCAATATACGATCCTGCTACTAAAATAGGTATTGGATATAAAATAGACAAACAATCCAGCATATTTACTGCGGAAGCAGTAGCTATACTTGGTGCGCTAAAGCACATACTAAATCGTAACTGTGGTGTTCATAGGTGGGTCATAGTCAGTGATAGCATGAGTGTTTTGAAGGCATTGCAAAATAATAAAATGAATGCAAACACGAATTATCTCATACACAGTATAAAAGATCTTTGGTTTGATCTTCACGATAATCATCAAATAACAGTTGACTTTATGTGGACTCCATCTCATATAGGAGTATCCGGCAACGAAAAAGCAGACTATTTGGCTCGTTCAATTTCAAATTCTCAAACTATTGGTAATGATTTGAATTTATTATTACCATATACTGATATAGTTGCTGTTCTGAAACAAAGAATGTATCATAAGTGGAAGGAACATTGGGATCACATAGTACAAATAGAAAACAAAGGTTCTTGGTATGCTGCTTTAAATGTTAATTTGAAGTCCGTTTCTTGGTTCCGTACCAGTAATATATACCGTTGTAAAAAGTTTTACTCCACAATAAGCCGTTTGAGGTTTGGACACTGTCGGCTTAATCATCACCTGTTTCGTATGAAAATTGTAAATAATCCGCATTGCGTTCATTGTCAGTCACAAGAGGATCAAACCATTGATCATTTGTTCTTTTCATGCTCGTCTTTCGGTATCCAGCGCCTTTTGCTGATGGACGAGTTAATCCGTATTTACGGAGAACCACAACTGGTCCCGCACTCTGTACAGACATTACTTCAAAATAATTCTACTTACCTTCCATTATATAATTTTGTAATATCTACTGTAAAGGAAATTTAGTTTAAGACATTGTATATAATTAAATGTGAAATAATTTGTAAATAAAAACCCAATTAAAAAAGATGATGAAACGACAAAAACGTTTTACCTACATGGACATGAAACTACGAAAGTTGAACTTAAGACGATTTTATTATAAAAATACCCAGAATGGACAAAAATACTGAAGACGTACGAAATATCAAAATACACTGAATGGACAAAACACTGAAGACGTAAAATTTAAAAAATACACAAAAAGAATAAACTCACTAAAGACGTATAAAATATAAAAATACACGAGAAGAACAACAAACGGAATGGACAAAATACTGAAGACGTATTATTGAAGAAAATACACTGGAAAAGGAAACTCACTGAAGACGTACAATCTATAAATATTCAAGAATAAAGTACACACTGAAGACGAGGCTGCATGGTCTTAAGACCCTTGCCTGTCCAGAATGGACGAATGAACAAAAAAAAAAAAAAAAAACGGAATTTTTTGTCCGGGATTTGCTTCCAAAATACTTGGATTTATCGAAGTTAAAGACAATTTCCAATTATTGTAAAATTATGCGTTTGTCATATACTCTCTGATAAGTGTAACTATCGTTCGTGACGATGTCAAAGGTAAGGAATTTATTGATAAAATTGCCCACCATGTGATCCGTCGTTAAATTTTTCGCGCAATTTCTCTAAAAGGTCTTATTTAATTCAATTGCACTGCTTCATCAGTCTAATTATAATGTCTACTTCATGTAGATTGTAAGAGTACTGTCAATTTATTGATCTAGTGCTAAAACACAGTATAATACATATATCAACATTGCACCTAAGGTATATAAAAAAAAAGATTTTGTCAATAATTCTCTCTCTCTCTCTCTCTCTTTTCGTGTGGGACACAAAGTCGTCCAACGACCCTAAGTGAACCCTAGTGTCAGAATTTTTCAACCGCCTTTACAAGTAGCAAGCTTCTGACATGGTTGTGTAGCAATTTTGTCAATTGAAAGTGGTTTATAGCTTTAGAAGTAAGTCCCTGAACACAATTAGAAATCTAACAAATTGACAAAGGTGGGTTAACATTCATTTTTTGAATATAAAAAAATACACATTATTTTGTAATACCTGAGGCTGCTTGAGTTCTGCTGCACTTCTGCACTTCATGATGTGTGGTCAGCCTGGCCAGCCCCGAGGAAGTGCCTGCATTTTTATTCTATACTACCTGTGCCACATCTCTACTAGGAACATTAATAAGTATAACAAGGACCATAAATTGTCAGGCAGAATATTCTCTTTTTTACAATGACTAATTAAATTTATTCAGTGATAGTATTCTAATATTTCTAATTAATACTTTCTAAAAATATTTGTTGTGAATCTACTTTGAAATAAACTATTGAAATCTGATATCTTTCACATCATAGTCACAGTCACTTACTTTCCTTTGTTAGCCCTTTAAAACTGTTGATATAAAAATGGACATTGCTCTTCCTGTATTCCTGTGTTCCAATTACTGAACATTGCTTTTGTCTTTCAGGACATTAGATCTTACTTCCAGCCAAAGAAAGCTCCTGCTAAGCCTGCCAAACAAGTGATACTTGATGATGATGATGATGTTATACCAGAATCTCCTGATGTTCAAATTAAAAATAAGGTAAGTCTGGGTTGTGTTAAGGTAATGGTAATTGTATTCCATAGACAATTTCTTTCTCTCAAATTTATAGAGGAATAATATTGTAATTTCAGAAAAAAGAATCTAGGAAGAAAAGATGCATAAGCGACTCTGATGATGAGATATTTGATTCAAAGAAGAAAAAAATTGAGAATGAGCCAGCGAAAACATCTAAAAAGAAAGATAAAACTCCAAACAAACCAGCTTTAAAGGAGGTTAAGGCTGTTGATTTATTTGGCACTGGACCAATAAAAAGAACAGAACCACTTGTAAAGAAAGAAAAGAAGAAGACTGAAACTGGTATTCACTCTGATGAGGAATTTGAAAAGAGCTTGCTAGAAGTAGACGCTGAAGCTTTAGCTCCTACTGATATTAAGACAGAAAAATCTCCTGCGAAAGAAACTAAACTACAAAAAATATCTGCTAAACACATCAAACCTGAAAAATCACCTTCAAAACATCACAGCGATTCCACAAAGAAAGAAAAAGAAATACACAAGGAGAAATCACCCCACAAACTAAATGGCGACAGTCACAGCCAAGAAATAAAAATTAAAGAACACAAATCAAAAGAGACAAAACATTCTGATTCAAAGAAGAATGATAAAAAATCAGACCATTCTGATTCAAAGAAAAAAGATTCCAAATCAGAACTTGTGTCACCTAAAAAAAGCAAAGATGATTCTGTATCTTCAGTTTTCTTTGATAAGGAAGAGCCACATAAAAACAAATCAAGTAAAAAGGACAGCTCTAGTCATAAAAAGGAAGAAACGAAAGAAACAACAAGTATTACTAAAGAGAAGAAAAGAGATTTCAGTGAATTTGTTGACAGTGATATCAGTATTATAGAAGATCATGAGGAACCCAAACCTAAGAAGAAAAAGCTAGATAAAAGCCTTAATGAATCTGGTAAGAATTTTTTCACTCTCTTTAAAAAACTTGTAATCTTTATCCAAATAATTATATTGGTAACCAACTTTTTTAACTCAAGTCATTAATTGACCTAATAAAAAGCTGAGTGGCTAATGTAACTAATTATGTAGATATTTATCATGTTTCCCTTGAGTTTAAATAAATTAGTCATCATTCTTTTAAGACATCTCCAATTAAAAAAATACTATAAAAATATCACCCTTTGTTTGGCCTTCTTTTGTTCAGCTATGCTTTTGTGAAGAGGGGACTTCCAAATACATGTAACAACATGTTCCAAACATTCTTAGCATCTTTGACCATTCTGTTTGTTGTACTCAGTGGTAAAGTGCTAGTGCTATGAAAGACTCTATTTAGTATATAATATCTCTATTTAGTATTTTTTATATCATAAACTTACATAAATCACATACATAAATCACGCCAATATCATAAACTTTCAACTTAAAAGTATTCTTCATTATAATACCTATTCTAACATCAATCATTAAAAAGCTATAATTTCAAATCGAAATCTAATTCAAGAAGAAAACCAGTGAATAGGTACATATTACAAAAGTAAGTAAAAATGTCATGTTGTGTATTCTAGTGTTGACTGATGAAGAAAGGCATGAGAGGCGGATGCAGTCTGCTGCCCTGTACAAGAGCTACTTGAACAGGTCTGGGCCTAAGCATCTGGGTTCCAAGGAAATGCCTGAGGTACCTATCTTTATGTTTAATATAATTTTGATTTTTATTAATGTTTTATTAAGTTTCATGCACTACTAGTTTTCTACCAGTTTACCTTAGGGCATGTGTAAATGTATGGCAGGTGCAAAAACCAAAAACACTTTATATAGTAAAATTAATATGTAAAATATTAACAGCAAATATTTTAAGGAGTGAAGCAGCCATAGCTCGAAATATGATAAATTTTTTTGAACCTCCCATACATCTTAACTTGGTCGGTTGGTAGTTAATTTTTTTTCATATTTCGACCTATGTTTCTTGGGAAAAGTTGGTTAGTTGCAGGGGCTGGTTAAAATGGTACCTCCTTAAAATATTTGCAGCAATTTTTTTTTACACCTGTATTACGAAAGAATCAATCCTATAAATGAGTGATTCTCGCATTTGGTCCGGATTTGGCCATTTTTCGAAAAAAAAAAATTTTTTCGCTATTAGGGCTACAATTTTTATAAATGTGATACGTATTTGCTTTTTTAACCCGCGCAGGTTGTGGCGAGAAAATGTAACACGGGCTATGTGGCAGGGTATGACATACCCGAATTTTAAATTGCCTATATTTTATTTAATAAATACCAAATAACATATTGTTTTAATATTAATAGCTAGTGGGATATATTAGTATTATAATAAATAAAAGTTAAATAATATATTACTATATCTTTATATTTAAATATAGAAATAACAAGTCCGGGTCATTTTAGGCACTGATTAATAGGCGCTTCACTTACAAGCTTAAAAAAAATAGAAAAAAATAAAATCTTAAAAAACTCCAAAAATAAACAGAAACGAACATAAAATAAGATATAAAAAAGAACCTTACATGGTTGCAAAAAAATATAACACCTTATTAATATGAATCAGTATCACGTATTTACGTAACCGAAAGCACTTTGTACACGATTATCTCCGACGCTGGTTTTTGTCACACTACAATCACATAAATAGCCTGTTTCACACACCTTTAGTTGCAGCTACATGGAGCGACAAGAAAAAATTACGGTAGTTTACAAAAATATTTGCAGATAAGCAACAGTCTGGGTATGACATACCCTGCCACATTCTTGGCGGGTTAATAATATTTTTCGAAAGGCACTCATGTGGGATAATTTTCAATAAAGTTATGTAAAGGATGGTAATGAAGCCAAGGATGGAAATGAAAAGTACATGGATAATAATGAAATATGACCCCACCTCTACCTCACTGACTCCACTACAGAGGAGATGTCCGTTCCTACGGTCAGGCTAATGCTTCCTACCATGTCTTACGCCTCCACTGCAGCCCCTGGACATCATCCCTGCGCCTCCGGACTATGTCTGCTTGGTTATTCATAACAATGTCTGCTTGGTTATTCATAACAATTCTAGGTATAAAAGTTGAAACTAAATCATTTTTCGTAAGAAATATGGGTAGAAATATGAAAATTATACTAAAAAAAAGCATTTTTCTTGATATTTGTTCATTACCATCCGTCCAAATTGGGCCAAAATGGACGGAAATGAGTAGGATGGAAATGAGGTTTCGACAGTTTTTTTTCAAATTCTCACGATACCTAAATGTCTCAAAGTTATGACACGAAATGGATAAAAGTATAACGAAATGCTATTGTTATATATAGAAAGAAAACATTAAAAGAGAACAGTTAATATAATAATCACTGGATGGTAATGACCTCTCACCTGTGACAAAACCAAAATTTAAGTGCGAGAATCAAAATTTAACTTTCTACGAACGTTTTCACGGAGTCACCTCCAGTCAGATGGTTTGGCTGACTTGCAAGGAAGGGGCTTGTGGAGAAATCAACGTCTTTAGCAGGCTTATTTAAGGATAAAACTTGATGTCAATTCTCGCGGACGGGAATGAAGGATTTCGTGTGACAAAAATATAATGTTGATTCTCTCTAGGTTTCATTCATTATTATTGCTTGAAATATTTACTGTGCATAAGCTATCTTCATTGATGATCGGAAAACAGGAAAATATTGTGAAGTTTATCGTATAAATGACTTGATATGATTATTTTAGTGTAAGATGAACTGAAAATCACACGGATGGAAATGAGATTCTACCTATCTAAAGTTCGATAACTAATTTTTGAGAAGACTTGTACCAAATATCGATCCTGCCACATTTTTTTATTTTTATTAGTGACCTTTTCGGATATAAATAACTTTCGATTTATTTGTTTTCATACCAATTTGATGCCTGCACACGAAATCCGGACCAAATGCGAGAATCACTCAAATATTTCTTGTTTGAAAATCAATTATAGGCAGGTACATACTTAGCTTTTCTAGTTTGAAGTGTTTTCTTGATTTGTCCACTATCTTATCATTGAGTGTGATTAGTTCATGGACTACTTGTGGAATTAAATCACATTTACCTACTATTTACTACTTCCATTTACTTGCAACAGATTTTTTTTTGTATTTATGTACTGTATTTATTTTTCATTATGTAGGTAACTGATTTTTATATGTATTAGTTTTAACAAAACATCGGACTATACAAAGTAACGAATGTTCTGAAGAAATAATTAACATAACATTTATTCAAAAATACTGCGACACTTTACACAGCAAAGCACTTATATACTAAAATAAACAAAAAGAGATAACAAATATTTAACTTCTATAATGCAAATATAGGCACTCTCATATGTAACCCGGCGCAATAGGTCAGAGACTCGGCAAAGATGACTATATTTTATTTCCCTTTTTTTCTTAAAACTCAATTTCTCTTTAGGGAGCACCAAATTGCCTGGTCAACTGCGCTTTCCTTCTCACTGGAGTGTTGGATTCATTCGAAAGGGAAGATATTACCGACGCTATCACCAAGTACGGAGGCTGTGTCAAAAGCGGCATCAGTAAAAAGGTAACATGTGACACCCAGTCTGCAAAAAATTATCTTAAATAGATTTATCAGTAACTTATGGCTCTTGTTTCAATATCAAGAAATTGTAGGCCATTGATATGTAGCCCCTTCAATTAATGGCCACCTGATTTAATTTCAATGGTCAATGCTAATAGAAATCATACTTTTCTGTCCTTTATTGCCGATAAAACAAATTTTGGATAATAAAAGCTAGCTAGATAAATTTATCGCCCCCAAATTTTCGGAACCCTTTTGAGATCCTAATTGTGTATAATTATATACAATTCTTGCTCGTTTAGAGGTATTATTCCTTGCCCAGTCGAGACTAAAGCATTCTGAAACTTTGTTAATTGTTTCATTTTTAGGTAACCCATGTGTTAGCAGGCGATGATGCGGGTCCAGCTAAAATGGCGAAAGCACAAGAACTAGGAATCAAAATAATATCTGAAGACGATTTTCTACAAATGATAAGAGACTCCACAAATAAATCATCAAGCAACAAAATAGAAATCAAACAAGAATCCAAAAAAGATAAGAGTCCATCTAAAAAATCACCTAAAAAAAATTCACAAGAAAAATCAGATAAAAGAGATAAAGATAAATCTGGCAAAAAAGAAAAAGATCATTCAAGATCATCGGAAAAAGAAAAGACGCCAAAAGTGAAATCAGAACATAAAATTGAATCAAAAAATCATGTTAAAGAAAAGAGTCAAGAACTAATCAGGGATGAAAAGCCTAAAAGAACAGAATCCGCAAAATCTATTGAGATAAAATCGGATACAGAATCTAAATCAAATTCGTCCATAAAATCCGAAATTAATGGTGAGGATTTTACATACATTTATACACATATCACGCCTTTATCCCTTGTGGGATAGGCAGATCAATAAATAGTACCGTAAAAATGCAGTTGATATCGCCACGTCTGGCAAATATTTAGGGCATTTTCAGATGATTCGCGTATCACTGTAGCGACAGGTTGTCAGCCTGTAAGTGATATATCTCTTAGTCGCCTCTTACGACACCCACGGGTAAGAAGTGGGGTGATGCTATTCTAAGCCGGCATCACGCGACACTGAAAAGCTGTCCCATGTCTCAAAACCTCTATGTTTTATCAATATTAGAGATATTATTTCTTTTATTCAGTAGTTGTTATGTTCTGATAAAACTTTTGTATATGTAATTACTAAGGTATGACAAGTCAGCAATCGAAATCGTCAGCGAGACTCCCTCTAGCGGCAAACTCTATAATGTGGGTGGAAAAATACAAACCACAGAATATCAAGCAAATAATCGGACAACACGGCGACGCCAGCAATGTTAAGAAGTAAGTCCAATTCGCTACTTTCCTGGGTCATTGATAAGATATAAAAGCTGTACATTTAAAACTATTGTCCAAAAATACTGCGCTCCATGAGCGATGAAGGCGTGATATGTGTGTGTGTGTGTGTGTGTGTGTGTGTGTGTGTGTCCAAATACTACGGACTTCATTCAATATTTTTCAAAATATTTAAACTTGACGCCATCCAAATGCTTACGGTATGACCCTTACGGTACGGTGTCCATTCTTTCAGCTTTTCATTCAAAATTCTGTTTTAGATCATTTTAAAAAGTAATTCATTTGACTGATTATACTGTACTGGTTCTCCACAAAACATCGAAAAATGTATTTGATTACATGTAGATGGAGCCACCACAAAGTAAATAGAAATTGCATGTGATGTACGTAAATGTAAGACATTCTGGCAGTTACAAAATGCCAAAAGGGCTTTATCATGTGAAATTATTATGATTAGTTGATTACACAAAATACGAAACACATAGTGTCACGACCAGCGTAACTGTCAGTACGCGCCCGTACGTGCGTGTATCGAGCAATGAGGCCAAGTTACGCTGGTCGCGACACTATGTAAGCGAATGAGCTATACCTGCTTAGAAGTTGTTGATTTGATTGTATACCTACATACAGACTGACAGACACGCAGCTGCGTTTAGATCCTTTTTTTTTTTCTAGCACAACTTTCTCAATGTTTATTTCTTTGCAATATTTTTTACAGACTGATGAACTGGCTGACCAAATGGTACGTGAATCGAAAGGCGAAGCTGACCAAACCAAGTCCGTGGGCCAAGAACGACGACGGAGGTTTCTTCAAAGCTGCTTTGTTGTCCGGACCGCCTGGTGTTGGTAAGACAATCTGCTATGAAAGAAATTTGTTTGTATAAATTCTCAAAATATCCGCTAGATGGCACTTAAAACAAGATTACATCAGTATGCAGTGCCTGAAACGCGGTATTAAAGTGTTTACGGTGGTCCCAAGTGATGCTACCACTTCCATGGATAAAGCATCCCTAGAGTTGTCCCCTTCTTCTTCTTCTGTCGTGTCGATTGGTTCAATTTATATGGTCCCCTTATCTTGTATGTGCGTATCTACCTCTGTATATTGGCTTAATCAACAGCAGTGAGACGACCATGAGAGCTGCAATAGACCACGATTTTGCCGACTGAACATAACTGTACATAGTACAAAAGAAAATCGCTTTTTACACATCTCATCAAAAAATCCGGGACACATTGCAAGTTTATGTTTCGTACGAATGACATCATTGTTTATTTTGGAATAAATCGCTGAGATCGTGTAATAGTGAGTAAAATTATATTTATAATTATTATTGAAAATGGTTTTTTAATAGGTTTCGTGTTTTATCTAATCATAAAAACGAAGGTGTCCCGGTTTTTTGATGAGAAGTAAATATTCACGCAACGGATTTTGGTGCGGAAGATTGATTGTATAGTATGTGCCGGAAAACATCCCACAGGAAAACGATACCATTAGATGCAGTCGCTAGGCGGGCCACTAGTTTATAATAAGTGTTTTTGTTTTTAGGTAAAACAACAACAGTGGCGCTAGTGTGCAAAGAACTCGGATTTGACATGGTCGAGTTCAACGCTTCGGATACTAGAAATAAAAGCCTCATTAAAGAACAAATAGGCGAGCTACTCACTACTACATCACTGTCTGCATTTGCTAAAGGTATGTCAATAGAATCCTAGTTTTTTTTTGCAGTCGTAGAACATTACCGAGGCGTCTTTATTTTAACCTGTTTTATTCCACCCATGCCGCGATTATGCTAAGAACATAAAATTTTTATAAAAAGAGAAAATTATAAGACACAATTTTCTCTTTTTTACAATGACCAACCCATCTATCCAGTGATAATATACTTGATTTTCATAAAGTATTTGTTGTGAATCTACTTGGAATTAAAATATGACTTTTGACTTTGACGGCTAAGCGTGCGCTCCGTAGCGGAAAACCATCCTTCTAATGTACAATCAGGTGGTTCAGCTTGCAATGTTCTAACCAAACTGAGAACAATTGCATAAATAAATTGACAAATGCCAACTGTTGACTCATTTTGTTTCCCAAGATTTCTAAAAATTGTTCATATTCGACTCAGCAAAGTTGGAGTACTAACTAAAAATAATAGTATAGTCTAGGAAATATAATTTGAGTCGATGAATGTTATCTAAACAATTGTCTTCTATTGTGTAAGCCTTTTGTTCTATTGTGCTCACATAAATGTGCCATATTTCTGAGACTATACCTATCAATAGGTAACCTTTTTATTATGATTGGCATACATTTTAGGTGATACAGGAAAGCAAGCAGTTACTAAGAAGCATGTACTTGTTATGGACGAAGTAGACGGCATGGCTGGTAATGAAGATAGAGGTATGTTATTATATTTCAATATGACCACATACATACATATATCACGCCTCTATCCCTCGCGGGGTAGGCAGAGCGTTAATGGCTGTAATAATAAGGTCACTATCACCACGTCTGACATTTTTGAGGATTGTTTTCCAAGGTTGTTTCAGAAAACATGTGTATCACTATAGTGACAGGTTGTCAGCCTGTCGCCTAAAAATTGTAATACACCAATACTCTCGAGTCCCTTAATCGCCTCTTACGACACCCGCGGGAAGGATGTGGGGTGATGCTATTCTAAGCCGGCATCACACGGCATATTGCTGTAAATATAACCTATAATATCTTATCATTTCCAGGTGGTCTACAGGAGTTAATAGCGTTGATAAAATCGACGGCGGTGCCTATAATTTGTATGTGCAACGATCGCAACAGTCCTAAAATGCGTACTTTAGTCAACTATTGCTATGACTTGAGGTTCAATCGGCCCAGGGTCGAGCAGATCAAGGTAATTATAATCAGGGTTAAATAGATCAAGGTAATTATAATCAGGGTGAAACAGATCAAAGTAATTATAATCAGGGTAAAACAAATCAAGGTAATTATAATCAGGGTTAAATAGATCAAGGTAATTATAATCAGGGTGAAACAGATCAAAGTAATTATAATCAGGGTGATATAGATCAAGGTAATTATAATCAGGGTAAAACAGATCAATGTAATTATAATCAGGGTAAAACAAATCAAGGTAATTATAGTCAGGGTAAAACAGATCATGGTAATTATAATCAGAGTGATACAGATCAAGGTAATTATAATCAGGGTGATATAGATCGAGGTAATTATAATCAGGGTGATACAGATCAAGGTAATTATAATCAGGGTAAAACAGATCAAGGTAATTATAATCAGGGTTATATAGATCAAGGTAATTATAATCAGGGTGATATAGATCAAGGTAATTATAATCAGGGGGAAACAGATCAAGGTAATTATAATCAGGGTAGAACAGATCAAGGTAATTATAATAATCAGGGTTATATAGATCAAGGTAATTATAATCAGAGTGATCTAGATCAAGGTAATTATAATCAGGGTGAAACAGATCAAGGTAATTATAATCAGGGTGAAACAGATCAAGGTAATTATAATCAGTGTGAAATAGATCAAGGTAATTATAATCAGGGTGAAACAAATCAAGGTGATGAAAATTAGGGTTGAGCACATTATTAAGGTAATGATGATAAGGAACGTGTATATCATGTTAAAGACAATCAAAATCAAATAATCAAAACAGGACATCATCAAAGAGGAGAATGTAAATATGAAATTTACCTAAGTGTGACAAAGATAGACAAATTGTCAAGCACAATCATTTGTTTTGCTGCACATTTTGGGCTGAACATTTTCGTCTGAATATATTTGACGCGTAATGTATGCACAAAAATTTGAGGGTCTTTGCAATGTGAGGTCCATCAAATGGAACAACCCTGAAATTAGCCATGAAGCTATACATAGTTATAAATTTAGCGGCTTCTTACCGACGAATTCTTTGTAACCATGAATGGTGTAAACAACTATGATAGTTTAAAATTTTGTGTAGCCATTTGGCTTTTATAAATATCTATGTTTGCACAGATTCCTTCCTGTCATACGATTGTTCACCAATTGGTTATGGCTTCTTAAGATAAAAGATTACATACATATGACACGCCTTTATCCCTTGCGGGGTAGGCAGAGCGTTAACAGCCGTAAGAACGCGGTCGTTATCGCCACGTCTGACATTTTTGAGGATTGTCTTCCAAGGTTGTTTCAGAAAACATGTGAATCACTATAGTGACAGGTTGTCAGCCTGTCGGCTAAAAATTTTAATACACCTATACTCTCGAGTCCCTTAGCTCTTACGACACCCACGTTAAGGATTTGGGGTGATGCTATTCTAAGCCGGCACCACACGGCAAATAAAAGATTAAACTTGTTTTTCAATTTCCAGTCGGCAATGATGTCGGTCTGCTGCAAGGAAGGCGTGAAGATACCTCCAGATGCTCTCAGCCAGCTCATAGTGGCTGCCAACCAGGATGTCAGGCAGACCCTCAACCTGCTGTCCATGTGGGCCATAGAGCCCACACTGATGGACGCTGACAAGTTGAAGAAGGACGCTCAAGGAGGCTTTAAGGATTTGAAACTGGTAAGAATTTGGTCAAATTGGTAGCAAAAGAACCTATCTAAAAAAATATCGCGTGTGGTAGATTGCTACTAATTGTTCTATTATCGCTTGTTCTGCTACTCCAATCCGTACACACAAACCGTAATAAAATCCCAGCTTTCCTTGTCATCAAAGAAATAGAGTTTTAGAATTTGTGAAACGAATGGTTAGACCAGTCGTTGCGAACTTCCGTGCACGAATTCCGAAATTGAGTTAGCGCGGAAATATATACATACATAAATCACGCCTTTATCCCTTGTGGGGTAGGCAGAGCGTTAACGATCGTAAACTTACGGCCGTTATCGCCACGTCTGACAAGGATTGAGGGCCCTTTCAGATGATTCGTGTATCACTATAGTAACAAGTTGTCAGCATGTCGCCTAAAATTGTAATACACATGAAACCTCCCTAAGTTGCCTTTTACAACACCCGCGGGAAGAAATGGGGTGATGCTATTTTAAGCCGGCATCACACGGCAAATCGGTAGCACGGAAATCTGTTATTAAATGTGCTTGTGTAACACGGTTCACTTTATTTATCGATACACACACATTTTGTAACTGTAAAACCCTCGTCAATGTCACTTTTCTTTAAATTTTCAAATTGAAAATGTAATAAAACAGCCGTACGTTCACTGACATGAAAAAAGCATTCGCTTATTTAAAAGTACATACATACATACATCACGCCTTCATCCCTTGCGGGGTAGGCAGAGCGTTAACAGCCGTAAGAATACGGTCGCTATCGCCACGTCTGACATTTTTGAGGACTGTTTTCCAAGGTTGTTCCAGAAAACATGTGTATCACTATAGTGACAGGTTGTCAGCCTGTCGCCTAAAAAATTTTAATACACCAATACCCTCGAGTCCCTTAGTCGCCTCTTACGACACCCGCGGGACGGATGTGGGGTGATGCTATTCTAAGCGGGCATCACACGGCATTTTAAAGTAGACTAACTACAAACATAGTTCTAAAGAATGAAGTTTGATATCCATCCAACAGAAACCATTTTAAAACATTAGACGTAGAAGAAGCGAAAGAAGTATGCCAGGATCGTAGCAAGTGGAAGGAAATAGTCTCTGCCTACCCCAACGGGAAAGAGGCGTGATTTATGTATATATGTATGTTAAAACAGTAAATCGTATAACTTATTACATTTTCAGGGACCATGGGAAGCCGTGCGGAAAGTATTCTCAGCGGAAGACCACAAGAACATGAGCATCAACGACAAGAGCGATCTGTTCTTTTACGACTACAGCCTATCGCCGCTGTTCGTACAAGAGAACTACTTGCAAGTTGCACCGCATTGCCCCAAGTAAGTTTATTAATCGTCGAAAAAACCTAACAACATACTACACATACATACACAAATCACGCCCATATCCCTGGCGGGGTGGGCAGAGCGTTAACGACCGCTATATTACGGTCATTATCGCCACGTCTGACAAATGTTTGAGGGTCGTTTCGGATAAGCCGTGCGTCGTTATGGTGACAGGTTGTCAAAGTTGTCAGCCTGTCGCCTAAAATTGCAATAAAAATGAAAACTTCGATTCCCTTTGTCGCCCCTTACGACACCCGCGGGTAAGAAATAGGGTGATGCAATTCTAAGCTGGCATCACACGGCATGAACAGATTTCATTAACTCAAAAGGCGATCTGGTTATTAAAGCATTTTTTGTTGTTGTAGGAATGAAGTCCTAGACCGTATAGCGAAAGCAGCTGATAGTATCAGCCTTGGAAACCTGGTGGACTCCAGGATACGCGGCAGTCAAGCATGGAGCCTCTTGCCCGTGCAGGTAACTACAATACAATTAATAAAGACGACCGATGTGGCGCGGTGGTAGTGCGACTGCCTTTGACGCAGAAGGTTCCGGGTACGATACTCGGTGGGTCACTCACAAAGTTGATATATATCACATTGCGGGCTGAACCACCCGATTTTCCGTAAGAAAGAAGGTTCCGTGTTTCAGATAGCACGTTAAGCCGTAGATCCCGGTGCTGTCTATAATTACTGTAGACGGCGGTCGTTACTCAACCATGTCAGAAACCTGCTACTCGTAGAGGTGGTTGAAAAATACTGACACTAGAGTTCATTGGGTCGTTGAACCAAGAGAGAGATTATTAAATCATTTAAAATACGATAAATCATTCTTTCAATTCAATCATTCTGTTTTCTTTGTTTTCGAATTTAACTTTGTATTCTTACTAAGATGGTTCACATGTATCTAGGCGATGTACGCGTCGGTGATACCAGGCAGCGAGTTGTCCGGCCACGTGGCGGGGCAGATCAACTTCCCCGCCTGGCTCGGGAATAACTCCAGAGCCAGCAAGATGCACAGACTCTGCCAGGAGATACACGCGCACACCAGGCTTAGGTAAAAACATTATTTAAGACTTATTACTTTCATTGTCGAGGTTGTTGATTGTATTGTCTTCTAATCTACTTTCTTAATAATCCACAATGCCCTTTCTCAATATTCCGCAATCTGTTTCAGTATTCCAAATTCTCTATCCTCAATATCTTCACCCTTAATATTCTATAATCTACATTCTCAATATTTAAAAATGTCAGCCTTCAATATTTAACAATCTCCACCCTCAATATTTCACAATGTCATTCCTCAATATTCCACAATCTCCACCCTCAATATTCCATAATCTCCATTCTCAATATTCCATAATCTCCACCCTCAATATTCCACAATCTTCACCCTCAATATCCCATAATCTCGACCCACAGTATTCTATAATCTCCACCCTCAATTATCCATAATCTCCAACCTCAGTATTCTATACTTTCCACCCTCAATATTCCACATTATCCATCCTCAATATTCCACAATCTCCGCCCTCAATATTCCATAATATCCATCCTCAATATTCCACGATATCCTTTCTCAATATTACACACAATCCTTTATATTACACACACAATCTTCATTACAACTACCTATTATTACCTACCTATTAATCACGAAATCTATTTATTTACCAATGATGTTTATCCTTGCGCACTGAACTCATATGTTGACAAAACGGAACATTTCGTAAAAAGCCGATCGCTTTTATGGAATTCTGAGAAATATCTTCGCCTTCTCAATAAATCCTTCAACATTTTTTTCCAATATTAACCAAAAACTTACCTTATTTCACAGCACATCAGGCTCAAAGTCGTCTGTATTCTTAGACTACGCGCCTTACCTTCGAGACGCGATTATCACTCCATTGCTGAAAGAAAAGAATGAAGGAATTGAAAAATCTCTCGAAGTTTTGGAGTCGTACCACCTTTTGAGAGAAGATCTGGATTCCTTGGTCGAACTGTCTTTATGGTCAGGGCAAAGGAATCCGATGATCCTCATTGATTCCAAGGTAAGTGTTAATTTGTGTATTGGATTTTGAGTGATTGAATACAATTACGAAAAGTGAAACTCAATTAATAAATTATCTAAGAAAAAAAACAAGAATAGAAAATTTGACCTTTTATAAAAAATATTATGTAATTTGACACATCATTTATTTGACATAATAAGGCATGCATGATTGTTTCTTGGGCAAGTAGTTACATGTTAAGAAGGTCGATAGATTTATTCCTTTCATACTGTATTACAGTATTTATTGTTCACCTTCATCCCTTACCCAAATGTAATAATGGGGTAATGCTACTCTAAACCGGCATCACACGGACATTTATTACATACATCCATACATAGATACATATATCACGCCTTTATCCCTTGCGGGGTAGGCAGACCGTTAACGGCCGTAAGAATACGACCACTATCGCCCCGTCTGACATTTTTGAGGATTGTCTTCTAAGGTTGTTTCAGAAAACATGTGTTGATACACATGTGTTCATTATAGTGACAGGTTGTCAGCATGTCGCCAAAAAATTGTAATTCACCAATACTCTCGAGTCCCTTAGTCGCTTCTTACGACACCCGCGGGAAGGATGTGGGGTGATGCTAAGCCGGCATCACACGGCATTATTACATATGTATTTTATATTGTAGATAAAAGCGGCTATGACTCGCACATACAACAAAAAAGCCATGGCGCTGCCCTACGCGCCCGGCGCCGTCAAGAAGGGAAGGGCGAAAGACGCAGACGCAGACGCAGACGCAGAGGGAGAAGAAGGAGTGGAGATAGAAGAAGAAGAAGAACAAGACAGCGACCCGGAGAATGATGCGCTTATCAAGGTAAAAATTATAATGCACTTCAGTTGTTAATAAACTTCTAATGGTAATATTATTTAGAATCACAAGTTTATAGAGACTGATGTGTGGTTGAGTACACTCCCTAATAATATAGAACAGCAAAAAACCTTCAAGAGGCCGCATAAGATGAACCTACCAGCCTCTGAAAGTGATCTACTTTCTTCTTTCTTTTTCCTCAAAAACTCTTAGATATTTGTCCAAACGTATATATGTATGACCTATGTTGTTTGAATGTAGTTGTTCTTACTTTCTTACATGTCTTATTATATCTAACTTTTTTCATGTTACGGCACTAGTCTAAACTTTGTGCCAGGGTCGAGTTGTTTTTATGTTAATAAAAGGTAAGGAAACTCAATGCGGAAAAGAAAGGAAAAGCATGGAAAAGTTGGGAAAGTAAGGTAAAATTAGGTATAAAGATTCATAAACTTACATATAATAAACCTTTATGTTATTAGATATATCTAACGTGTGCTAAACTCTAATTTAGAGTTGCCATTGTTTTTACACATTCGTCTCGTAATCGCGTAACTGTTGTATACAGACAAACTTTTATAATTGCAGAAAAAGAAAGCAAAAGAAGAAAAGCCTTCGACCAGCAAAGCCAAAGCCGGCACCAGCAAGGAGAAGCCTTCATCCAGCAAGGAGAAGGCTAGTTCCAAGAAGAAGAAATAGCGATCGCTCCGACGATGCCAGTTCATCGCCTTTTGAACTTTTCTTAACGGAACACTTAAGGACCGTCAGAATACTTCCAAAGTTGTGTGTATATAACAAACGTTAATTCGGTTGTGAACTGGGTCATTAATAAAATACAAAAGTCGTACGCTTAAAAGTATTGTCCAAAAATACTACGGACTTCATTCATAATTTTTCAACATATTCAAAGTTTGAATTAATAAACAGAAAAATTACATAAAAGTAAGCGTTCGGACGCCATCCAAAATACCATTTTAGATGGTTTTAGTCTGCCAATCCACAACCCTATTCAATGAAGTGAAAATGTACGGGACAAACCGTGTTTTTTTTATTCGTTGAACTTATAAATTAGTGCCAGTGATAAAATATATTTCTAGTGGATAAATCTATCAAAATACTGTTTTTAGATGTAAGTAAAATTCTGTAAGTATAGTGAAAGTTAATTCTAACATCTAAATTGTATGAAGACTTCTGAAAGGACTGGAGTAATAATTTGTGATACATGGAAATCAGGTGCTTAGAAATCAAGATCACCCAAAAAGTTTATAATTAATCTTAGAGCATACAACCCATGGAGGTGGTAAAAAGAAAATTACCGAACAATTTTTTCTGTCTTAGGAAAGTAAGTAGGCACGAGATGAAGTAGACACATACAGTACACAACGATAGTGTTACTACAACTTGACAACCACATATAAAATGGCAACTGTCCGTTTCATATAATGTGTTCAGATGGGCAGTGAATTCTGGCAGAGGGGTAAGCCTAACTTTGCCTTCTCCTTAGGGTGGATATTCTAAGCAACTTATAAAAGGCCACAGTATGCAGGACATAGGTCTCATACCTGATATACTTGATTGTGATATTTGGAATCTTAACATGTTAGTTTATGTATTCCTGCGAAATAAAATATGTCGGAGTATAAATAGGTTGTAAAACATAGTATCTGAGCCCACCAACATAGTATCTATTAATAGTTCCTAGATGTAAGATTGTTACTTTATTTGTGGAATTGCGGATTCTTTCAGTTTCAGGATTTTCTGATACATACAAATCATAACATGAAGAAATAAAAATCTATTAAGAATGATAAAATGGCAATTTGTTATTCATAAATGTCCAAGTTACATATTGTCAAAGTGGCAAAAGGTTACAGTTGTGATGTTAGAAGTTATCTAATAATGGACAGTATCATTGGGAAAATCACAACAAGATCCTATCTACAAGAATAATGCTCCAAGGTTTTTTTTTTTTGCCATTGTGTATTTTTTTGTATATAATTAATTAGTTTTAATAGTTCCTGTTTTTATGTTTCACTTACTTGAATGTACGGAAATTATTCTACTGAACTTTTACCTACTTAAATAAAATAGTTTCTTCAGCATTGAAATGGGTATCATTATTAAACCTTCCCACCAAAAATTATTACTCTTAAAGAAATAGATTTCAAAAATGCCGTGCCGTGTGATGCCGGCTTAGAATAGCATCACCCCACATCCTTCCCGCGGGTGTCGTAAGAGGCGACTGAGGGACTCGAGAGAATTGGTGTATTACAAGTTTTAGGCGACAGGCTGACAACCTGTCACTATAGTAATACACATGTTTTCTGAAACAACCTTGGAAAACAATCCTCAAAAATGTCAGACGTGGCGATAGTGGCTGTATTCTTACGGCAACTATCGCTCTGCCTACCCCGCAAGGGAGAAAGGCGTGATATATGTATGTATGTATGATTTCAAAAATGTTTAAGAGCAATGTTATTATGACCCTGTCTGTAGTTAATTACTCTGAAAAGATTCTTAGATGATATAGTATGGCTCAATGTCAGGATGGCACACCTACAAGATTTTAATGATATATGGGTAAAATTAGTAGGTACTAAATGAATAGTAATTTTTGATGATAATATACAAATCCTCAAAACTTAGATGTATTTAGGTCTTGCTATGCTCGACTAGATTTCGCTCTGTCCAAACTCAGGTTGTTCTGACTGGTTGTCCGATAGTGTATCATTTTCATTTCTGCAATTATTATTCTAAAACAATATATTGGCTAAACTGACATCAGACAGAACCACAATAGTATAAGGATTAAATAAATATAATACCCACATTTGTTACTATTTTCAAAATGGCGTTAATAGGCATATATATATATATCTATTATCTGGATATCGACTTACATGTGCCATTCTGATGTTCACAAAATATAGGGTGATATTTTCATATATTTTTTTTAAATAAACAGTGGCCTCATAATATCGACGGGTTCCGGGCTATTTGTATTAACCGCCATTTTTGAAACTTTACACCAGAGCAATTTAAAGTTTAAATTTTCAGAAAAAAAATCATAAATTTGGCAAATCGCGTTATTTATTAAAAGCAAAAACAAAATCTGTTTCTGTTACAAATTATTTATAATCTGATTAATGTTTTTTTCGGATATTCTTATTTTTAATGAAAATAAATGTCGGTTAATACAATATGACCCACATTTCACTTTTTTTTGTTCCAGGCTAAATGACTTAACCGCCTGAGATAATGGGTTTTTGTTCCAGGCTAAATGACTTTACCGCCTGAGATTATGGTTTTTTGTTCCAGGCTAAATGACTCAACCGCCTAGATTTATTAATACATGTTCCAAGCTAGTACCTAGAATTGAAAATACTAGCTCTAAGTACTTGCTTTTACCAAAAAGTTATTCATATTTTAATCCTAAGGTAATAAATTTAAATACCATATCTTAAACTGATAAATATGGCTAAAAATATGACTACATTTGTTTATTCGACTTATTGTATTAAGCGACATTTGACATGAATTTTACTAAGAGGCTAACTGTTTTAAGCGACATTTCTATATATTTATAAGATCAGGCTAAATGGTTGAACGTATGCACCCTGTAAATTATTGTTCCAGGCAAAAAGGTTTAAACGACTGTGTGGTCATTTGGTAGTGAGCTTAAGTACACAAGCCTTATATTTGTCAATATTTTGTGCCGGTTCATACATTGCACTTCGAAATAGGCCCAAAAAATACGGTTGTATTAAGCGACATTTTTTTGCTCCGATCATCACCAAACCGAGCTCAAACGACGCAGAAAAATTCGCTGAGTCCAAATATGTATAAAAGTCCGTATCCCAAAAAATGGCGGTTAATACAAATAGCCCGGAACCCCTCGATATGATGATACAATCAACTAGATGGCAAGGTAGGAGCTCTAACCCCAATAAAAAAGTTAAGAACTGGCTTGCTATACAAGTAAGATTCTTATCTCTGCGAAATCAGGGGTACTAATAGCACCGCGCACTGAAACTAGAAGAGAAACAGCCCAAATAGACAACAAAACTTTATTACATAATTACATTACACTATACACAAAGATGCTACACAGATGAAAGTTAGTCTTTCCTTATCAGCTTAGCCTTGGGGTCATCTGGCCTCATCACCACGTAAGTCATCTTGTATCTTCTGTTGTCTCCATCATTTTTAGCGTAGTTGTGAAGCCCCCAGGCAGCAAAACCAATACCGACGAAGGCAAGCCCAGTAGTTGCTATAATCTCGGGGATCTCGTGCCACCCCTGCTTCAAAAGCTGAGGGAGTGACTTTTTTGAAGCTTGTAAAGCCATTATTTCGGTTTTGAAGAGTTCTGCTCCTCCAAAACTGAAAAATATTCTTCGCAGAACGTGAGAAATGTGTACCAAATAAAATTACCAAAGACAATATAAAATGACAAGTAATTTTTTTTAAAAAAAAAAAGATGGCTTGGAAACCAGCTTTTTTAGATATTTGAGTAACTGAATTTAAAAAATGGGAACTACCTTACCTATCAATGCAAGTGTCGGAGGCAATATGCGTGAATCAGCTGTTTAAATAGTACCTCGTCCGTATACAAACGAAAAACTATTTTGTATATTACCGTCCTCCATACATGTAATGTATGGAGGAGGACCATGAGGACCATGTCTAGTCAGGGGTACTCATCTCAGCCTTTGATCGAGGACTGTGATGTGGTATACGGGTATGCGACCCCGGCTTCCCGAGCAAGCAGTTCCCTCCTGCTTAACAAATAAAAAGTCTGTTTCGGCGAGAATGGCAACCCAATGCAGATATGCACAAGGGCTTGGCGGACTCGGCGACTCAGCAAGGCAATGTGGATGGCCTAGGGCGACGGTAGAGGGCGCGGGTAGTTACTGTCGGCCAGACACTGCGTCTGACCTCTCCTTCAGTCGTAGCGGTTTTCCGTTCCACTGAATCAAGGAGGGTGAGGACTAAGTGCGTGCGCCTGCGTTTGCGCGAACGTTTGCGCACCGAAATATATCCTGCGCAACTGACCGCTTCCGAATAATGGACTCCGATGACGCAAAGTCCTGTGGCGATGGGTTGAGGTAGAGAGGTCTGGCGTGGTGCAAGCTGGGCTTTGTCTGATTCCTGCACACAGGCGGTTCTAGGGGCGTGAGTACATGCCGTGGTCGCTTTTGCATTGCAAATCGGGACGACAATGCGAATTCGGCAGCACCTGGGATGACAAAGCAGCCCTTTTAAGGGAGGCACTGCTTTCCTCGCCCAGCCGAGGAGGGGGCTGGAAAAGGTGCCCTAAAAAAGTGCTCGTCCCTACCCGGAAGGTGGTAGTAACCACGGCTGCCACCGCATCACTTAACTCGTGGTCGACGAAACAGAAAAAATAAAAACAGCATGAAACCATCTATCATGACATTTGGCGCGTGGAACGTGAGAACTCTAAAACTCTAACTCGAACGCAAAACCGCCATCGTAGCTCGAGAACTTCATCGCTATAACGTGGATGTGGCTGCGCTCAGCGAAACACACCTTGCTGATGAAGGAGAACTGGTGGAAGATGGAGGTGGTTACACTTTCTTCTGGAAGGGTACCTCTGCATCCGAGCCTCGACGTTCAGGGGTAGGATTTGCCATCAAAAATCATCTAGTAAAGCGACTTCAAGAGTGTCCTGTTCACATCTCGGACCGCGTTACCACACTGCGCCTTCACCTGGATACAGACAATTACCTTAATGTCATCAGTGTCTATGCTCCAACGTTAGACAAGTCTGATGACATTAAGGACAAGTTTTACGAGGAGCTAACTCAATGCCTTGATAGCATAAACGCCAGAGAGCAGATCTTGTTGCTAGGCGATTTCAATGCCAGGGTTGGACGGGACTACGAGGCTTGGCCTGGAGTTCTGGGACGGCATGGAGTTGGCAACATGAACAGCAATGGTCTGTTGCTGCTCGGTCTTTGTGCTCAGTACGATCTAGCGATATCGAACACTATGTTCAGACTTGCCGCTAAGCACAAGACAACGTGGATGCACCCGCGTTCCAAACACTGGCATTTGATCGACTTTGCTATTATTCGGCAACGAGACATCGGTCAAGTTCAAGTCACCCGCGTCATGCGTGGTGCTCACTGTTGGACTGACCATCGACTAATTGTCACTAAGCTACGACTCCGCCTCCGTCGACCTCGCAGATCCACAGTGAAGAAGCCTGCGTTTTTAAACGTGGATAGGCTGAAAGATCGCGAGGTTAGGGTGAAATATGCTGAAGCCTTATCTGAAAAGCCGTCGCCAATAACTGAGACCGGTGATGTCAGTGCTGCTTGGGGAGCTTTGTCATGTCATCTCATAGAAGCCGCTTCTGCTGCTTTGGGTACGAAAGACCGACGAAGTGAAGACTGGTTCGATGACAATAGCGAGGCTCTTAAAGCAGCATTCGACAAACATCGACAGCTCCTGCGACAGCATAATCGAAGAGGTGGAAGTGTTGCGGTGGTCAAAGAAAGTGACCAAGAGTTACGCAGGCTGTCTCGACAAATAAAAGACAAGTGGTGGCAGGACAAGGCTTGTCAAATGCAGTGGCTCGCCGATACAAACCAGCTTGGTGAGTTTTACTGTGAAGTGCGTAAGCTGATTGGTGCTTCCTACCGTGCAAAAGTACCTTTAAGGTCTTTAGACGGTATGCACCTCCTGACCAGCAAGGAGGATGTACTTAAACGTTGGGCTGAGCATTTTCACAACTTGCTCAACGTAGATCGATCAGCTGATCTGCATCATATCAGTTTAATGCCTCAACTCCCGTTAGCCACGGAGCTGGACGAGCCCCTGTCATGCGACGAGGTTGTTACTGCCATCAGACAGCAGCATAATAACCGGGCGGTTGGCATTGACCTTATACCGGGTGAACTACTTAAATATGGTGGTACGGAGTTGCACACGTCGGTATGGAAACTTTTCGTTCGAATGTGGAAGGAGGAGAGGGTCCCTGAGGACTTCAAAGTGTCTCGCATTTGTGCCCTCTACAAGAACAAGGGTGACCGTTCTGACTGTAACTCTTATCGCGGTATTTCATTGCTGTCAGTCCCTGGAAAAGTCTTTGCCAGAGTTTTACTGAACCGCCTCAAAGATTTGTCGGAAAAAATTCTGCCCGAAACCCAGTTCGGCTTCCGACCTGACCGAGGTACATGTGAAGCTATTTTCTCGGTGCGTCAACTACAAGAAAAAAGTAGAGAACAAGGTCGCCAGTTGTACCTCTGCTTTGTTGATTTAGAGAAAGCATTCGACATGCCTCGCGAAGCTCTCTGGATGGTGCTAGGAAAGTTAGGGTGCACAGAAAAGTATGTGCGACTCCTAAGACTCCTGCATGACGACATGCAGTGCTGCGTCTCTGTAGACGGTGAACAGTCTGATTTCTTCCCCGTCACCTGTGGGGTGAAACAAGGGTGTGTTCTAGCGCCCACACTGTTCGCCTTGTACTTTGCAGTTGTAGTCAAAGAAGTCCTAAATACTGTTTCCCAAGGAGTCCGCATCCGTTTCCGCACAGATGGCAGTCTTTTTAACCTGGCTAGACTTAAGGCGCGCACTAAAGTCTCGTATACATTGATTACTGAGATCATGTATGCTGATGACTTGTGCTTTCTTGCAGAATCCCCAGACGGCCTGCAACAGCTAATGTCCGTTTTTCACCAAGCATGCTGTAAATTCGGCCTGAAGATCAGTGTCAAAAAGACGGAAGTGATGTCCTTAGACTCGCATGGTCGCGAGACACTGGCGATTATGCTTGGTGAGGATATGCTGAAACAGGTTGATAAGTTTCGTTATCTGGGGAACACTATAACATCTAAGTGTAACCTTGATGCTGAGATCAACAGCAGAATCAGTGCTGCAGCTGCAGCATTTGGGAAGTTGTGTTCCAAGGTTTTCTGCTCGCACGACCTAAAGCTAGCCACAAAAATCTCTGTATATATGGCGATTGTGCTGCCAAACCTTCTATACTCCTCCGAGACTTGGTGTGTGTATCGTCACCACATACGCACTCTGGATCGCTTCCACCTAAAATGCCTTCGCACCATCATGAAGATCAGATGGTCCGACCGAGTGCGCAATACCGAAGTTCTGAGACGAGCCAATGTTGGTGGCATTGAGGCCTATCTAATGCGTCGTCAGCTACGGTGGTGCGGTCATGTATCCCGGATGTCGGAGGAGAGAGTGGCGAAGCGCATCTTTTATTCTGAGCTAGAGGAGGGCAAGCGAAAGCATGGCGGACAACTCCTCAGATATAAAGATGTTCAGAAACGACACATGAAAAGATGCAACATTGAGCCCACTCAATGGGAGGGTCTGGCAGCACAGCGTCCCGAATGGCGCGGGATGGTTAAGAGGCAAGTCCGCGAGTTTGAGGAACAGCGTAAAGCAGACCTCGACGCTAAGCGCGATGAGCTGAAGGCCCGTCCACCCGTCGCCATTAACTATAATTATGTAAATGGCAAACTCACATGTCCACTCTGTGCACGGGAGTTTACTGCCAAAATTGGCTACAATAGCCATCTCCGGGCGCATCAGCGCCGATCTGATTAGGAGTCAAAGTGGTCGCCATGGCCGAAATCGGTCGGAGAGATCATCATCATCATCACATGTAATGTGGTCATTATGTGTACCATCGAGGTACCATCAGAAACGTTCATACTGCTGTCGCAGGCAATATGCGTGAACCCACCATTTACATAATGCCGAGTCCGTTTACAAACGAAAAACCATTTGTATATTTACTATCCTCCGTAGGCATATATGTCGCAGGCAATATGCGTGAATTCGCGGTTTACATAGTAACTAGTCCGTATACAAATGAAAAAGTAGTATATTAGTATTTAGAATATCGTTATAGGATCCAAAGCTAAAATGTAGACTATACTATTGAATGCTATTTTATTTTTTAGAATACAAGTAGTCCTTTCCGGCAATGTTCATTATATCATACCTGGGAAGTACCAATAATATTTGACCCCAGTCCGCCTAACATGCGTGTCAATATATACTCATTTGTATGTGCTGTATAAACTCATAAATAAAATTCGACAGCGAGGTTCTAGCCCATTAATTCCGATTTTCTTATTATTTTATAAGTACTGTATAAACTTTCCTTCGCTAGTATCATTTATTGTCAGACTAGAAACATGGTGATTTTTTTACAATATTTCCGTTTACACCTACTGAACGCCATATTTATTATTTTGAGATTACGGCGCCACGGCAGCGATATTTGTTACTAGTTCGCTCATACTTCCTAACTTGGCCTCGGCAATATGCCATACGGCGGTATGAAGTTTCTCGACGGTACACATAATGACGACTGTATATATACGGAGCACGGTAATATACAAATGGTTTTTCGTTTTTATACGGACTAGGCTTTATGTAAGCGGCGGATTCACGCATATTGCCTGCGACATATAAAAATATAAATCTGAAACGAAACTAAACTCAACTTGACACGGGCGAAGTTACAATGAAAACGCCAATAAACAATATTATAAACAAGAAATCAGTGAACACTCAGTCAAAGAAGTCAAAAAAATTGAAACTACACATAAACTGTGTGACTGTAATAATTTCAAGTAAAAAGAATGATTCCGAAACATATTGGGCATGTAATTAAATTCCAAAATAATATTTTTGGTTTGATTAAACGGGGCTGTTGGGAAATACCTGAGATTATGGGTGCGTCTGTCATGGCAATAATAGGCATGAGTTTGGCTGGAATTGGGTTGTATAATTATGCTAAGAATAATGGAGAAAACAGGGAGTTTAAGACGGTTTATTACATTGTGCGAGAAGGAGATCCTCAAGGAGACCGAATCAGAAATCCAGTCCGTACAGCATATTCAGAAAATGATACTGATAAATCCTCGGACCAAAAATCAGAGTGCTAAATATTTCTCTAAAATTTAAAAATTGTAATAAAGGATTTCACAACTAAATTGATTACGCTTTTTCCAAAATCTTTCAACAAACAACTATCACAAACATATTTTATACAGGGTGTCAGGAAATGTTTATTGAATTCATTCTATGGGTATGACAAAGTGTGTTTAGAGTGTTTATAAAGAATTTTATCATTTAAATAAATTCACTTTAAAAAACTTTTTATTAAATTGTTCAACCTTAGATCAAAACGCAACAAAGTGTGTTACAGCTGAGACAACTTCCTTTGTACTGGTCTACGCTACGCGCAATAAGATCTACAATGCAATGCAACCGCAGCTGAACTTGACTGTGACGACGAGGCTAGCACAGCTATGTCGCGCTCAGGCCTAGGACTAAAAGATTTTGTAAATAGTTTAAAGGTATCTAAACAATTTTTTTAGACGCGTTTCACTTCCTTTGTTATGCCTATAGAATGTATAGGAGGGAACGCAATATTTTTCCTAACACTCTGTATTATCAGCTAGTGATTGGCTATTGTCATATTTCCCATTATCTAATTACGATGCTATTACCCTTCGCAATGGTAATAAAATTTTCCTAGTTTTTTTCTTTGAACAGTACCATTATACCAATTGAATTATTTTTTATTTTTTATAAGTCCCAGAGTGGAAGAACGGGAGGCCTTTGTTCTGCAGTGGGACACTTCAGGCTCCTAATAATAATAATTTAACCTAACACACATAATTTACAGTAAGCCATCTCAGAAAAATTAACCAAATATTAAATTACCTCAAAAATTAAATTACCCAAATATGGAATCTCAATTAAGTATCAATAATTCCAATAGTGCTCTCCTCCACTGGTGTTATACCAAAACAGCTAAGAGAATCCTTAAAATCAATAGACCTACCGGAAAATACGTACTTAAATATGCAAAAGGAGGTTATATTGAACACATGCCGCATAGTGAGAATATTTTTAGACACCGACGAAACATCGGATCCAACCCTAAGCAACCCATACAATCCGACCCAAAGCAATTTAACCCCACCAAATGCTCACTTGGCCTAGGCCCGTAAGCATTGAAAAACCGACGATATTAGCCGAGCCTAAATATCAGGAAAAACAATAATAATAAAATAAATAAATAAAAATAAAAATCATTTATTTCGGACAAAGAATCCATAATTAAAATTATTACATTAAAATTAAAATCAGCATCAAAAATTAAAATAAGTAATTTTTGTGTCTTTGGCGAGGTGCACGCGCGTCCAGTGCTGCATGACAGCGCTGTCCATGTCCAGCCTCGCCGCGACAACCTTCAGGAGGTTGTTGGAGCTGTTCCGTACACGATTAATCAAGGATGCTCTGCGTTTCCTTATAATAGCCGTAAAACTATCCACCTCGGCTTCCGCCAGCATCCCCGAAGCACTGCAGTGCCGTCGCAGCCCCATCAGCATTGAATGCATTATTATATTGAGTGATAAAGATAAAGATAAAGATAAAGATATTTTATTCACAAGCATACACGGTACATTACAGATCTTGAAAGTAGGTAATAAAATAAATGTCATTACATTACATTAAATTCGCACATGCGTGATGCGCCAGTATTTGGCATGCAAAATTACAACAGTGATAGAGACACAACAATTATTGGTGATTCGGGAGTTACCGTACTCGCAGTGGTGAAATTACAATGTCAAAAAATAAATAGTCATTAATCATTACAGCAATATTAAATTCAAAATTCAAAGTATATAATCATAATTCATGTTCATGTTAGAGTAAATAAAAAATAAAATAAAATAATAATAAAAATTAATCAATGTCATGCAAGTATTTATCATTCAGAAATTCATTTATGTCATAATAGCATTTCTGGACAAGCCAACGTTTTAATTGAGACAAAAAATACCTATTTGAGAGTTCTCTAAATTGTCGCGGTAAGCTGTTATAAACTTTTTTTGTCATAATAAAACAATTTTTTCTAAATAAAGAGGTCCTACAGGTTGGCATTTTCAAGAAGGTTACATCTCTATCTCTCAGTCGTGGGTTTTGCGTAAGATTTTCAAAGAAATTTGGATTATTCCTAACAAATATAGCTATTTCCAAAATGTAGAGCCCTGTTAAAGTAAGAAGACGTAGTCGGCGAAATAAAGGACGACAATGTTCAACCGGACCGACTCCACATAAGGCGCGAATACACTTCTTTTGTGCTATGAAAACATCGTTATTATCAGTAGAGTTTCCCCATATAATTAATCCGTACCTCAAAACTGAGGCAACGTAACCATGGTAGGCTAATAAAGCACTTTCTTCGCCAGTTACTTTTCTAAGATTTCTTAAAGCATACACAAACCTATCAATTTTTCCGCAGACAAATTTCACGTGTTGCTTCCAAGAGAGAAACTCATCTAATGTGATACCTAAAAACTTTGTCGTATCTACTCGCTCAACGTTTTGACCATTACATTGTATGTCTAAATCAAGTTTATTAGTTTTATAATTACGAAATTGAATATATGTCGTTTTAGAAATATTAATTTTAAGGTTATTATCAATAAGCCAATTGTTTATAGATGTCAATGTAGAATTAATGTTATTGAGATATGGGATATTAATGTCATTGTTTGGAATAATGATTAAAATGTCATCAGCGAATAAGATTAATTCATTAGAAGTTATATTAGGAATGTCATTTATATATAGTAAAAATAATAAAGGACCTAACACAGATCCTTGTGGAACGCCGACTCTATTAAATTTAAAGGAAGAGTTGTGTGAAACAGTTTCTTTTTTGTCGTTCAAACCACAAATCTCCACGCTCTGTAAGCGATTGTTTAAGTAGTCTTTAACCCAATCCAAAGCTAAACCACGTATACCGTATTTTTCACATTTCTGTAGTAATATCCGATGCTCTACATAATCAAAAGCTCGCGTCATATCAAGGAACATTACTATGATAGGTATTTTCTTGTCAATGTAATTCGTTACTTTTTGTAGTAATGTATAACATGCCAGGGTAGTTGACTTCTGCTTTTGAAAACCGTGCTGTTCCTTGGTGATAGAGCAATGCTTATTTAGAAAATCAGTAAGCCTTTTGTGGAACACTTTTTCAAAGACTTTAGATAAAATTGGGACCAAGGTAATCGGTCGATAGTTGTCCATGCAATCTTTCTGTCCTTTTTTATGGAGTGGCTTTATTATGGAACGTTTAAGTCTTTCAGGAAAGCAGCCCTGTGCAAAAGACATATTAATTAAATTTGTGAGTACACTTGCAATTTGTCTTATGCATGACTTTAAAATATATGTAGAGATCCCATCATAACCTACAGATAATGTATTATTTAAAGACTTAACCACTTTTATGATCTCTTCCTCTGTACACGGGATAAGAAACAGACTGTTACTAATGTGTCCATTATTACAATAATTTGTCTGAGTATTAGAATTGTTTGTCAATTCAATAAAAAATGAATTAAAAGCCTCGGCAATCTCTACGCGATCGTTTAACGACACATTGCCAACTTGAATAGTTTCAATCCCAGAGTTAACTTTTGTGTCATCTTGATTGTTTTGTATCACTCTCCAAGTAGCACGACATTTATTCTTGGAGTTCATTATTATTTTACTACTAGCTGGTGCCCGCGAACTTCGTTTCGCCATAATATATCTTCCATCATTTATCAGCTATATATATAGAACGACCACTGCTAAACCTAGGCCTCTAAGAACCATAAAATAATATTAGCCAATATTAAATTGTTGGTAGGTAGGTACCAGAAAACTTGGTTTCTCAGACTATATATATGTAAGTAATTTAAAAAACTGTTAAATCGTAAAATTTCAATTTCCACATGCAAGAAAGAGTAAGAAAACGGTGGTTGGTTTATAGTGTTCAGTCTTTTAGAATCCCTAAATGTTCAGTTTCTTGAAGTCGTCTTTCCCTGCTACGATTTTTTAGCTTTCCAGTTCTCTTCCCTATATCTTCAACTTTCCGCCTCTTAAGCCATTCTTAGCAGATTTTTTAAAACCGTGCAATATTTACTTCCAAGAGTATTAATTCCGTGAAGTAGACTGATGCCACATTTCTTGACATTGTGATGGAAGACTGAAGACCGAGTTCATGCGTGTGAATAAATAAAAACAAAAGCAAGTAATCATACTACTAATCCTATCCTATCCTACTTCCTACTAATAATATAAATACAAAAGTTTATGTTTGTTTGTTACTCCTTCACGCAAAAACTGTTTAACTGATATTCATGAAATTGAACACAGACATAAAGGAGGTAACTTGGATTAACGCATAGGAAAGTTTTCTTCGCGAAAAAATGTTCCTGTGTGATGCCATGACCGATTTCCACACGGGCGGAGCCGCGGCTAGGGTTACGATTAATTAAGTACCTAAGGCTATTTAATTAAGGTCGTGTGCTGCCGGCAAAGTAGAATAGCACCTCTCTTCCCGTGGGAGTCGTAAGAATCAACCAAGGGAGAAACCTGACCAAGACCGGCGGCCCTGGAGAAGGACAACAGAATCTACATTTAAACCCGGAACGGAGTCTTTGTTAGACGCATGTGACAGAGGTCTATCCTGCAGTCAATTTGGCTCCGCACGTATCGACTCGAAGTTCCTGTGGTGTCAGTCAGGGAGCCCGAGAGAGTGGCGCAGGTCTTGAGCAACCCTGCGTTTTCCAAAAAACGTTGTCTGTGGAAAATCGGCTTATACCTATAGCCACGAAAAGTCTTATCTCAGATACTGATTTGATCGTCTGGCACAAACGTATAAAATATAACTTTCGTCAGGAAAATTTTACAGAAATATGGAAAAATGTATCTTCTATATAAAATGTACCAGCCGATTGAGTCACTTTGTGTGGGAAGTCCAATTTTTATTAGTATTTCCAAAGAATATTTCAGAAAAAAGATGTCGCACCCTGAAAATAATGTAGCTGTATTGTCGGCAAAACCTATAACATACTGCATGTACCAGACAAACATTGGCTAAATAGCCTTAACCAAATTAGCGAGAAAAGTTAAAAACAAAAAAGTTATTGCAATTTTCCCGCGTAGATTACGCACAAAGAAAACGATTCCTATATGAAGTTTGTATCGTCTGGCCGGTCTGGCCACGCAACTTGCACGTCTTGCACCACGGAACTTTTGTTTTCGAGGGTAATAATTATTGAATTATTAAAAGTGAAAATTATTCCAATATTAAAGAGATATTTTTGTAGTCGTCGACATATTCATAGATTTTAGTTTCCTTGTCGTAATCCTGAGCAATAATTCGACAAACTCATTTGTTGAGGTTATAAAAATACAGATTATAAATATAAATACGGCCTCATGTTTTTTTTTCTTCCTGTGCGCTTATTCAAAGCGACACAATACGTGCTGGCTAGTTCGAAATTTGAAATCAATCTCAGGTCCAATTAGCCCATACACATCCTTTTACTACGCGCCACTATGAAATTCACATGACCTACAAACTTATTTAATGTGTAGCAGCCAACCCCCCTTTTAGGGGTATGTTTTTTTTTAGCCTATAACCTGGTCGGTGAATTACTTGACATTTTGGTACAATTTGATTCAAAATCCGTTTGGTCGTTTTCGCGTGATGCTTCCGCATATACACAAACAAACACACAAACATCGTACAAAACTCATTCATAGATGTCGCCACACGTCTTTTAAAACGCGCTATCGTTGTGTTTTCTCAAAACTATATAGGGTCACTGAACACTGACTTGTTACTGTCTTATTATATGTATATAGATAGATTTGTTTGTTTTTTTGACTTTATAACGCAAGCTTTAAGCAGCGCATTATATTTTTTATATTTAGTCTTATTCCATTTTGTTTTATTTTGATAATAAGTGAACCTTAAATTTCTTTTTACGGCGCTTGATATTTTAAGTCCCTTTGTAACCCATTTAGGTTTAGTCATGTTTGCATCTATACTTACTCTATTTTGAGGAAAACATAAACTATAGAACAAAAGAAACAAATCGTGAAATGAGTTGAAAGCACTATTCAAGTCTTCTTTTTCATAAATTTCAGACCAAGAAAGGCTATTTAGGCATTTAATGAAAAGATTTACATTTTCTTGGCTAAAATCTCTCTTCTTAACATACCAGAATTGTGGTCTCGTAATTTTATTTTCTATTAAAAACTCTAGAACTTGACCAGTGTCATGATCCGATAATTGTAGGTTATGTACACTGCCTTTTGCTTCTGGAATGTTACTCGCTATGTGATCGATACACGCATTTTGACGAGTTGGAGATGTTATTTGCAATTCCAAATTGTAATTATTTAAAATACTTATAAGAGACTCTTTACACTTGCTTTCTCGTTCAGTGTGTATATTCCAGTCTCCCACTAGAATAATTTTCTTTCTAAAGTTTGATGTAAGCTTGTCGAGAAAGATAAATAAAGATAAAGATAAAGATATTTTATTTACAAGCATACACGGTACATTTAAGATCTTAAGTAGTAATAATATGACATTACATTAATTAGCACATGCGTGATGCGCCAGTATTTGGCATGCAAAAATATAGCAGTTATAGTGAACCGCTTATTAAAATAACAATTATTAGGATTTACCGCACTCATAGTGGTGAAATTACAATGACCAAAAAATAAATAGTCATTAAACATTATAGCAATATTCAATCCAAAATTCAAAGTATATAATAATAATTCATGTTCATGTCAAAATAAATTAAAAAAAGTTAATCAATGTCATGCAAATATTTATCATTCATAAATTCATTTATGTCATAATAGCATTTCTGGACAAGCCAACGTTTTAATTGAGACAAAAAATACCTATTTGAGAGTTCTCTAAATTGTCGCGGTAAGCTGTTATAAATTTTAATTGTCATAATAAAACATTTTTTTCTAAATAAAGCGGTCCTACAGGTTGGCATTTTTAACAAAGTTAGATCTCTATCTCTCAACCGCGGGTTCTGTGTAAGATTTTCAAAAAAGTTAGGATTATTCCTAACAAATGTAGCTATTTCCAAAATGTAGAGCCCTGTTAAAGTAAGAAGGCGTAGTCGGCGAAATAAGGGACGACAATGTTCAAGCGGACCGACTCCACATAAGGCGCGAATACATTTCTTTTGTGCCAGGAAAACATCGTTTATATCGGTAGAGTTTCCCCAGATAATTAACCCGTATCTCAAAACTGAGGCAACGTAACCGTGGTAAGCTAATAAAGCACTTTCTTCACCAGTTACTTTTCTAAGGTTTCTTAAAGCGTACACAAACCTATCAATTTTTCCGCAGACCAATTTCACATGTTGCTTCCAAGAGAGAAACTCATCTAATGTGATACCTAAAAATTTTGTCGTATCTACTCGCTCAACTTTTTGACCATTACATTGTATGTCTAACTCAAGTTTATTAGTTTTATAATTACGAAATTGAATAAAATTCGTTTTAGAAATATTAATTTTAAGATTATTATCAATAAGCCAATTGTTTATAGATGTCAATGTAGAATTAATGTTATTAAGATATGGAATATTAATGTCATTGTTTGGAATAATAATTGAAATGTCATCAGCGAATAATATTAATTGATTAGAAGTTATATTAGGAATGTCATTTATACAATAATAAAGGACCTAATACAGATCCTTGTGGAACGCCGACTCTATTGAATTGAAAGGAAGAGTTGTGTGAAATAGTTTCTTTTTTGTCATTTAAACCACAAATTTCAACGCTCTGTAAGCGATTGTTTAAGTAATCTTTAACCCAATCCAAAGCTAAACCACGTATACCATACCTTTCACATTTCTGTAATAATACGCGATGCTCTACATAATCAAAAGCTCGCGTCATATCCAGGAACATTACTATGATAGGTATTTTCATGTCAACGTATTACCAATAAAGTATTTCCAATCGCTCGAAAAAAGTGGACAAGAACTTATTTTCAGGTATTCTATAAATACAAACTACTACACATTTAAGAGTGGGGATTTCCACACCGCAACACTCAAAAACTCTGTCAGCAGCCAGTTCTGTACAAATTGGAACAGGCTTAAAATCTATCCCTTTTCGTAACAGGATGCATACTCCACCGCGTTTGTTCCTATCTCTACAATAGGATGAAGCCACCACGAAATCTTTAATAAAAATGTTTTTTTCACTGCCCTGTTTAACAAAACTCTCTGTAAAACATAGTATATCGAGTGTTTTATTTTTCATTGCAAATTCATATATATATATAACTCTACTAGGTACAATTTTGAAACTAGCCCTTGAATATTTTGGTGAAAGAGCCGTATAGTATTAGATGAGCAAATTTTTGGTGCACTGATAAAGTTAGTTTTGTTTTGGGGAGGCACGAAAAAATTTTGATTCATCATCTGTACCGTTACATTTTTTACCGACTTTTGCAAAATAGTATGGGATTGTGCCCTTTTTTGGCGGGGATTCCGCGATGACGCCTTTGTTGGGAGAGCTTTCGGTATGCAATTTTCGAGAATAAACGTTATAAATGCCACCCTGATGCCTTTTTTTAAACTTAAAAGGTAGGTATTTTTTATCATAATCAAATGAGTCAATCAACAAATTAATCTTTTTCGAGACAGAAATAATGTAACTTTTTTTATCTATGTCAGCATATTTTAAGAACTTACAGTTAATCGTGTTTCTGCATATAGTTTCTAATAAATTGTTTAATTTACTCTCATTCAAAAACCTGTTTTCGTTAACACTTAATACAGTAACTTGTGCTTTACATTTTTGCAAATTTTTGAGCGAGGCACAAAGTTCTATTGACAGTTGGGTCGGATTATTATCATTTTCACCGACGCAAATAATCACATGATCATTAGTGTCTGTATTTAAAGTAGAGCATGTTTTCAAAATTTCATAAGATTTCGCAAAAGGTTTAGTAATAGCAGATATTTTATAGTTTTCGATTTTGTTGTAAGGATTTTCTTTGTTGTATTAGTTCGGATGCTAGCCCGACACATTGTTGAGTCCCAATAATAAAAAATTTTCTTTGGTCTTTTTCGCACGTCGGTGTTGTCTCAATTGTTTGTGTAGCTGTTGAAATACTGGGTTTATTAGCTTGTCCTAAGTGCTCATCTCCGACTGTTTTATTCAATTTTTCACACGTCGTGGTACAATCCACACTTCCGTGTCGTGCAATCCGGACCGCTTTATTTTTTGTTGTAGACGTACTGATTGGTGGAGCTCCGAATACTTCCTTCAAACGTTCAATTGTACTTTTCAGGTTTATAATTTCTGCTTTTAGTGAGTAATTTTCTGTCAAAATTTCTTGAATTTTCCTATTAGCCGCTTTTGTCTCATCATGCAAACAAGCATTTTTTTCTTCTAATTTTATTAGTTTTTCCAAGAAATAATCTTTTGGGCCGGGGAAATTGGGGTGCACTGGACTAGTCGTATCATTTTCGCAATTTTCATCATCAGAGTCATCGTCCGTTGTGAGTGAATGAAATGAATTGCTAGTTGGTATATTTATTTCAATATTTTCTCGTGTCTTATTTTTCTTCGGCGTGCTTTGCGATCTTTTCCTGCCGTTTTTTTGTTTATTGCTGTTACGACAACAACTTTCACATTTCCATTCGTCTTTACGTTCCATTAATCGAAAACGTGGCGATGATACATTTGTGCATTGGATGTGGTAGCAATTGTTACATATTTTACACTTCAAAAATCTTCGATCGTTGATCGAGTGCGCAGGGTCTTGTACGCTTTTTGGGTATAATTCGTCCACAGGCTGCACGTGTATAAGGTGGAACAAATAGGCTCTAAAAAGTGTGACTTTTACTTGTTTAGTACAGCGTGCAAACCTGCGGGCTAGCATGTTAGCCCTAACACACAATGCCCTGCGCTCTCGCTCCAAATCTATGTCATCCTTGAGCGAGTCGGCGACCCAATGTCCCAGATATTTAAACGTCTCTACTTGTTGGAGAGGAGTGCCATTTAGCTTAACTGGAACTATGATCGGTTTTTAGCTTTAAAGCTTATTATTAATAATAAGTTAATAAGTCCCGACATACTCGTAATGACGAGATAAGTAGAACTGACTATGAGCAAATAAATCCCTGAACAACCACTCCGATGTCATCGCGACACTTTAGTGGTCAGTGCGATTAAAAATCACTGATTTACCGATATATAGGTCTTCTGAGATATCAACTATCACCATCAGTGGTTTTTAACAGTGGAAGAAGTAAAGTGTTAGGAAAAGTATTTTTTTTTAAATACGCTCAAGAAAGTTTTTTATATATACTAAGTTCATATACACACCAAGTTTAGTTTAGTGCCCAATATAAACTATAACCCCTATTTAATATTAATGCGTTCAGTGGTTTATTATGCTTCTAAATAAAATTAAATTTAATTGAATTCAATGGGAAATTGCACCGTAAATTATAATAATTCACTTCAAGCGTCATCTACTAGGAACTATAAGAACAAAAAAAAAACATTCCCATTTCGTACGTCTTGCTATAAACAATATCTAATTTTAATGTTACAGGAAATTTATCAAATCCGTAATTTTATATAATTTCTAAAATCACTAGGAAATGTATGAAAAATCTATATTACCCACATTTCCTGTGAAATAATGCTTTCTGAAACAAAACAAACACAACCTAACCTAACCAAACCTAACCTTTCGTTGAAACAATCATAATCCCCGCTGTTGGTTAAGTCGAGTTAGATTAGGTTAGGTTCGGTTAAGTTAGGTTAGGTTTTGTTTTATTACAGAAAGCATTATTTTGTACATTTCCGAAGGATCGGAATTGTATACAATTCCTAGGGAATAACATGTATTTACAAACAATATTTCACAAATTAATTTGTAAATGGCGTCGGAATTGTATACATTGCTGGATTTCACACATTTCCTGTAACATATGTTTTACACTAGCCGTCCGCCCGCGGTTTCACTCGCGCATTTTATTATGTCTGGAACACAAAGTCATCAAAAGACCTAAAGAACCCATATTGACAAACTTTCACTTAAAGTTATTCTCATTCTAATGAATTCCACATAGTTTTTAACAGATCGAGCTTTTTTAGATCTATAAATAGCGTGGTTTTTAAGGAACTTAACTTTTCTTAACAATCTGTATAATTTTTTATCTTGCACGATTCATTGGTAGTTTTTGCGTTTTGCTAATTCTAATTACAATAAATAGAAAACAAAACGCAGAATTTGTCTATGGTTACGTCAAAGTGACGTAAGTCACATTGGTGAAGGTCACCGGGGAATTCTGTTTTTCAGTGCAAAAATAAAGTTTTCTCTGCTGTTATCAGTTTGTTTAGCGGCACACTGCCCGCCTGTCCTCTTTGTGAAGTAGCTGACTTTAATTCATTGGAAGCATGTCGCGCTTTTCCGTAGTTCAGCAGGGTCCTCCCATTGAGGTTTTCCAGCTTATGAAATTGTTTGCTGAGGATTCCTTCCAGAACAAAGTTAACTTGAGTGTCGGCGGTATGTTATTACATCTATTTTTATCTATTAAGAAGTTCTGGAGAACAAAAAAAGTTGCGTAGAAAGTATTATAACCTCGTATTATGTAATTTGTTTTTATCACAGTATTTATGATAAATAATGATCCCAATCTTGTACAATTATGTTCATAAAAGCCGCCTCATCTAGTTTTTTTTTTGCCATTTAATTCTGCTTATATGCTCAGCTATTTTTAATAAAAACGTAGATAAATTAGTTAGCTATAGTGCCGTGTGATGCCGGCTCAGACTAGCATCATCACATTTCTTTCCCGTGGGTGTCGTAAAAGGCGATTAAGGGACTCGATGGTTCAAGTGTATCGCAGTTTTAGGGGACAGGCTGACCACCTATCTAATACGACATCAACTCAATCCATGGTATAATCATCACCAGATTTTGTGGTATTACGGTCCGAAGAAAGTTTTATTGAGACAACTTATTTGAACGACCCCCAAACATTTGTCAGATATGGCAAAAACCACGTAAGGTTTTACGGTTGTTAGCGCTCTGCCTATGAATATAAGTTTAATAAACTTTCTTTTCCAACAGCGTACAGAGATGAGAATGGGAGGCCGTGGGTGCTGCCCGTGGTGCGGAAGATGGAGAAGCAGATGGCTGACGATGACACATTGCTGCATGAATACTTGCCTGTCCTTGGTAAGCTACTACTTATACAGCCACAATAGTCCACTGCTGGACATGGGCTTCCCCCAAATTGGGGGGTATTGCCCTACTCTTCATGTTTGGGGAGCAGATTAGCGAGCGCAGTGCAAGATATTGTATATTCACAGAGAATGCTGCTGCCTTTCAATGGATTCCTCCCTTAGTCACCTTTTACAACACCCACAGGTAGAAATGGGGTGATGCTATTCTAAGCTGGCAACACACGACCATCACGACCTTGATGAGCTGTTGTTTCTAATTGTCACTAATTTATTTTTATTAACTTAACTCGGTGCCCAATAGGTAGGAATTCAGAGTTAGCACTTTATTGTACTTCAGGCACACAACTCTAACTATAGCTAATGGCTGTTCAGGTATGCCAACCAAAGTTGTAAACTAATAAATTAAAAATTTGTAAATTTTGGCTTTAGAGCAATGTGTACCTATGTAAATAAACAACAATATATATTTTTTGCTTACACACACAGCCATCATGCCCATTTATCTGCTATATGTATTTCTACAGATATATCAGGGAATACAATCCTTGGATTTTTGTTTTGAGCACCCAAGATCCTGGGATACATTCATACAAAAAATCAAGGGGTTCTAATTTCCCTGTGAGATAATATTTGTTCAAGACTTTTGCAATTCTGCACACATTGTTATATTTATCTCAAGTCTACACACACATGAAAAAATTGGTGGGTAAACCCTGTGACATACTGAACTAGAAGTTAATCCTAGGAATTACGTAATTGTAAATTACAAAAATATTTAAGAAAATAAATAATTTGCAATAATTCAAGAGCACATGTTCATTATAAGTTGAACTCTGTATCTAAGTTAAGCTTGATAAGTCTTCACTTTTAGATAAGACTGTTGTTGACTGTTATTACACTGGGTCACTTTTACATCATGAGAAATACTTGTATTTTCTTGCCGATATTATTATATCATATAAGATATAAATAAATATTGATTATGAATAGATAACTGTGATACTGATGTAATATAATAAATGATACAAGTATGTATTTATTTGATAATATTTTCAGATGAAACAAACAAGTTGTTATTTTAGCAATCAATAAACTTGAGTTCACAGTGTAGACACTTGTCTGACACTTTAATGGGCTATATCTTTTTACTTTAGGTATAAATTCTTCTTCTTCATTATTCAAGAGCTGTGCTCTTGTCGGCGAAGCAACCTAGGTATAAATTAATCTGTCATGAGTAATTTTTAAAATTGCAGTTTTAAATAATCATATATACAATCTATCTATCTATACATATAATAAAGCTCAAGAGGATCGAAAGTCTGTACATACAAGATATCTAAAAAAAAATTGTTTCGTGATACTTAATATTGATAACAAAACACGTTTCTGCAATTTTTTAAATTTTTGTCTGTTTGGGTGTTTAGATGTTTGTGTGTTTGTTTGTGGATATGCGGAAGCATCACGCGAAAACGACCGAACGGATTTTGATGCAATTTGTACCAAAATGTCACGTAAATCACCGACCAGGTTATAGGCTAAAAAAAACATACCCCTAAAAGGGGGGTTGGCTGCTACACATAAAATAAGTTTGTAAATCACGTAAATTTCATAGTGCCGCGTAGTAAAAAGATGTGTATGGGCTTATTTGGACCCGAGATTGATTTCAAATTTCGAACTGGCCAGCACGAATTGTGTCACTTTGAATAAGCGCGCAGAAAGAAAAATAACATGAGGCCGTATTTATATTTTTAATCTATATTTTTATAACCTCAATAAATGAGTTTGTCGAATTATTACTCAATATTACGACAAGAAAAGTAAAATCTACGAATATGTCTACGACTACAAAAATATCTCTTTAATATTGGAATAATTTAAACTTTTAATAATTCAATATTTTTTACGCTCGAAAACAAAAGTTCCGTGGTGCAAGACGTGTGAGTTGCGTACCAGACGATACAATCTTTATTTATGAATCGTTTTCTTGGTGCGTAATCTACTATTTACCGCGGGAAAATTGCAATAGCTTCAAAGCAAAAGTTTGTGTGAAGGGATATCATTATTTTTGCCGCTCCAGCTATGGTTAAAATGGCTCAGCGGAAGTGGATCTGCTTATGATGAAAGTGTACCAGCGAAGTTCCACAATTTTTTGTTTTTGAATTTTTATTTCCAATTTTTTAAGGCTATTCTTTATATCTACGTTACTAGCCAATGTTGGTCTGTTACATACTGTTATAATATGCTTAGCCGACAATACCAACATTATATTCAGGGTGCGCAAACTTTTTTCTGAAACATTAATTCGAAATATGAATAAAAATTGGACTACTCATACAAATTGACTCGATCGGTTGGTACATTTTCTATGGAAGATATTTTTTTACATATTTTCTGTAAAATTTTCCTTACGAAAGTTGTTCAGTTTTATGAGTCATTATCATCGGTCTCACAGCCTCATACGTCTGTGCCAGACGATCCAATCAGTGTCTCAGACGAGACTTTTCGTCGCTGTAGGTATAAATCGATTTGGAAAACGCCGGATTGCCCAAAACAAGGCCACTCTCTCGGTCTCCTTGGCTTACTCCACAGGAACGACGAGTCGATACATGCGGAGCCGAGTTGGCTGCAGGATAGACCTCTGTCACACGCGCCTGACAGAGACCCCGTTCCGGGTTTAAATGCACTGTTGTCCTTCTCCAGGGCCGGTCTTGGGTCGGGTTTCTCCCTCGGTTGATTCTTACGACGCGACCCCCACGGGAAAAGAGGAATTACTCTACTCTGCCGGCAGCATACGGTCTTAATTAAATAGCCTTGGGTACTTAATTAAATGTAACCCTAGCCCGGCTCCGCCCGTATGGAAATCGGTCATCCCGTGGCATCGCATAGGAACTTTTTTTACGATAAAAACTTTCCTATGTGTTAGTACAAGCACAAGTTACCACTTTTACGTCTGTGCCTATACATACATACATACATACATATATCGCGCCTTTATCCCTTGCGGGGTAGGCAGAGCATTAACGGCCGTAAGAATACGGTTGCTATGGCCACGTCTGACATTTTTGAGGATTGTCTTCCAAGGTTGTTCAAGAAAACATGTGTATCACTATAGTGACAGGTTGTCAGCCTGTCGCCTAAAAATTGTAATACACCAATACCCTCGAGTCCCTTAGTCGCCTCTTACGACACCCGCGGGAAGGATGTGGGGTGATGCTATTCTAAGCCGGCATCACACATCATCTGTGCCCAATTTCGTGAAAATCAGTTCAGCAATTTTTGCGTGAAGGAGTAACAAACAAACAAATCTTTTGTATTAATATATTAGTAGGAAGTAGAATAGGATAGGATTTGTAGTAGGATGACTTGGTTTTTAATAAGCTTATGTTTTAATTATTCACACTCATGAACTCGGTCTTTATTCATCCATCACAGTGTTAAGAAATGTGGCATCAGTCTACTTCACGGAATTGATACCTTTGGAAGTAAACGCACGGTTTTAAAAAATCTGCTTAAATGAACTGGAAAGCGAGGATTTGGAACAGGGAGTGACTAATCTAAACCTGATTCAGCAAATTCAACCTACAGAATTCAAAAAGACCAAACATATATAAAAGAACCACCGTTTTCTTACTCTTTTTTGCATTTGGAATTTACATATAAAGTGTAAAAAAATTAGCTGCAAATATTTTAAGGGGTGAATCAGCCCATGAATCTGAACAACGTTCCCAAGGAATACATAGGTCGAAATATAAAAAAACATTTGGGCCTCCCATACAGTTGACTTGCTCGGCTGCTACATTTTGTATGGGAGGTCAAAAAATTTTTCCATATTTCGACCTATGTTGCTTGGGGAAAGTTGTTCAGTTTCATGGACTGATTCACCCATTTAAATATTTGCAGCTAATATTTTTACACACTGTATAGTCGGCGAAACCAAGTTTTTGGGTACCTATCTACCAACAATTTAATATAAGCTTATAATATATTATTTTATGGTTCTTAGAGTCTATAGGGGAGGCCTATGTTTATCAGTGAGATTCCTTTATATAGCTGATATGATGGATGATATATGGCGAAACGAAGTTCGCGGGCACCAGCTAGTAAAAAATAAACATAAATCTTCACTTATAAACAACAACAAAAAACACGTCTCCGCGCGGCAAATCGGAATCCGCGGCTCCCTAGAATCACCAGATGACTCTCGGAGATACACTAAAACTTCAATGAAAAAAACTTAGACCTCCAACCCTCAAGTCAAGGATCCCAAGTTTCCACAGCTAAGGGCACTTAAGCGTAGGATTGAAGACATGACAGATACTATTGCCGAAACTCTTATATCTTGATTTGGTGCAATCCAAAATCATTCCTTAAGATTTGAAGATATGCACAAACATACTTCAATTCATACATTTCTCAAATTTTTCGCACTTTGCTCAGAACTTATCAAAATAGGTATTAACTCTTTAAAATAGTTATCGTCATGCATGATTATAATCAGAGATTAAGTCTGTATTACCTAAAAACTTATAAAATTTTGTCAACATGATTGTGACCCTTGACCATGATTAATGTGCTTAATTTCATGCTAATCGGTTCAGTAGTTTTAGTGTGAAGGAGTAATAAACTGAATTATTTAGTAAAGGAACTAACGACCAACCAGCCGCTGCGTACATTTGAAATTGCCTGTTTCCTGGTGGGAAACCTGAACACTTATAAATATAATTATTTTATTACATGATTCTTGTTATTTAGATTGAGTAGTGCATTACTGCACTACATACTTACATATCCATGCTAATATTACAAATGTGAAAGTGTGTTTGTTGGTCCTTCTTACCTAGGGTATCCAATCTCGGTATACCGAGATCTCGAAATACCGAGATCCCGCATCATTTTGTGATCCCGCAAAGTGTGGGATTACGAGTGCAGGATCCGCGGGATTTGCGGGATTAGAAAGCAGCATATGTCCTTATTTAGAGTACTGATCTGATGAGGGCGAGGACAAAGTGCCTCTTTCTGTTGTTGGAGCGAACGATGCAGCACAAAATAATAGTGTTGGCAACCAAAGTACTGAATCGCAAATCCTTACATTACAAGAATAATTTGAGCGTACGCTAGTTTCAGCTTCAAATGCCAATCGATCGGCAGTTTCTTAAATTAATTCAGTAGAATCAATAATTAGAAAAGCAATTAATTTATTTAAATCAGGAAATTCATTGGGCAAATATTTGTCCTTTACTTACAACGCTCTTAAATCTATTTAACCCACCAGCGTCGAGTCAGAAAGAGCTTTCGCTGCTGCGGGATGCTTAGCTTCTAATATACGTAGCAATTTAGGAGATGAGACGTTGGACATTTTATGTTTCCTACGTAAACATTTTCAGCAACAAAAATGTTAATTTCCTACTTATAATACTTTTCTTATTTTTAATAAATAATTTATTTAATTGAAAAAAAGTTCGTGTTAATTTTTTTGTCGTATAACTACCTAACAAATTACCATTACACTATACTTAGGCACGGCACGTATTTATAAATCGCTCTGTGTTCGAGTAGGTTTGAGTACGAGTCTCAGATGTCGTTTAGTACTGGCTGACGTTGTCAATGTCGCACTTGAGTTCGATCTCAGAGTTGAGAGCGATTTATAAAATACAAGCCTTAACATTTAAAAGCAGCTCAGGTTGCTGGGCTTAGTTTGTAGGGTTATACTTGCGGGATCCCGCAAATGCCGAGATCCCGCGGGATTGAAATCTTCGATCCCGCAAATACCGAGATCGGAAAAAACCTGCGGGATTGGATACCCTATTCTTACCCTTCCAACGGACAGAGCGAACTTATGTTACAATACTGTTTACCGCGGAAAAATGTCTTACTGCCACGGGGATATTGGCCGCAGGTAAAACCGTGGAACGGAAAGCTAGTTTCCTATTATTATGTAAGAGTTACTTACCTATATTTTGCACCACTGTTCTTATCATTATCGCCTTTTGCATTGTATTAATAATAGGTTTACCGAGATCTATTGAGATTGTATTGCGATAACTTTGTTTTGATAACATAAATTATTACTTGCTACTGGGCTCCCGCGGCGGCTCCGTCCGCGTGGAAGTCGGCTTGAATCCCGTAGCATCCCACAGGAACATTTTTTCAGGATAACAACTGTCCTATGTCACCTATGTGTTAATCCAAGTTACCTTCTATATGTGAGCCAAATTTCATGAAAATCGGTTGATGATGATGGATGATATTACACGAATCCAACCAAACATACCCTAATAAATACCAATAAATTCTAGATATTAACATATTCGAGTAGTATAAAGTGTGGTACGAGTACGAGTAATTAAATCAGTCGTTGCCGACTCTCGTGCACGATTTTAGTTGCCTATCACGCTTTTATAAATTGAGCTTGCGAAAAGAGGAAGATCATAACTTGTGTTTGGCAATGACATGAATGACCTGAGATGATTACTGGTATATCACATGAGCTAATTTTGAAAACGATATTTTGTATGTAAATACGAAGAGAAGGCGTCATGTCTTTCTAGTTTCGAAGGCGTCAAAAACTTACTTTTATACTTATTGTTTTCAACTGAAATTTATAATTAAACCAACTCATTGTTTTACTGTTTAATAATTCAAATTTTGAGTGATTCGAAAAACTAACTAGAGTATGTAGTATTTTTGGACAAGAGCTTTAAGCGTATACTACTCTTGTATTTTATTAATGACCCAGTCGTGTAGCGAATTCTGAACGTGCCTGTAAAATGTCATGTTTGTTCTCAGGTCTGGACCAGTTCTCGCAGCTATCAGTTTCCATGCTCCTTGGAGAGGACAACGTCGCCATAGCAGAGGGTCGTGTGAGTATTCATCACTAAAATCCGACTTCTACTGATTAAATAAATTAATAGTTTAAAAAACACTAAAAACATACTTTGTTCGTTACAAGATCTTTCTAACAAGTCCAAACACAGCTATGATACGATATTCCATCATGAAATGCTAGTACCTATCTTCCGGCTTCATCATCAGACCTTGAAACCTAATCATGGTCAACGATCATTACAAGACCTTTCTAAGAAGTCCGATCACGGCTATGATATGATCATCTATCATGAAGTTCCAGTTCATATCTTCCGGCTCCATCATCAGATCAGCTCGACAGTACCATATTATTAAATATTAGTATTGTCATCAAAATCACATACAACTGCCAATTTTCATGACGGTACGATCTTTAGAAGATGGTTTATAAGTTTTCTTTGATTTCATTACATAGTTACATCCATACACGTCGACCTAATAAAAGCGTGTTAAAAATACGCCGTGTGATGCCGGCTTGGAATGGACCCCATTTCTCTCCCATGGTTGTCGTAAGAGGCGACTAAAGGATTCAAGAGTTTCATGTGTAATGTAATTTTAGGCGACATACTAACAACCTGTCTGTCACTATAGTGATACACGACTTATCTAAAACGACCCTCAAATAATTGTCCGACGTTCTGCCTTCCCAGCGAGGGATAAAGGCGTGATTTGTGTATGTATGCAGAAATACGACATCGATAGTCTGTTAGCAACTTTTCTCTTAATTACTAGCAAATTATCTTGCCAAGGTCGCGGTGACGTGCGCGTTAATCAATTTTATCTCGTTTACTAGCGAAACAACAATATCGTGAGAAGCCTAACAAAATCCAGCAATATCTGATGAGAGAAAACGTCGTCTTCTCGAATGCCAATTTATAGCTGTTAACACGCAACTAGTTTTTGTTACTTGTGGTATTCAACTCGACTAAAATCAATATTCGTCATTATCTCTATTAAATCCAACACTAAGATATATAAAGGTTTTTTTTTATGATTCATTTATATTGAAAGTTACGCTTGCAAGAAATAATTTTAACTAACTTCGACATTGTATAAATAAATCGTTTGACCAACCAGTGGTCCAAAAAAAAAATGGTAAAAAAATGCACACGCATGTCAGATCAGCATGCAGGTCCGTAGTGGCCTCGGCGCCTTTCACAAAGAGAGGCAGGTCGTTAGGCGACTCGGTGTCCCACTCGAAAAGTGAGATATACTTGTGTGATAGAAGCCTTCAGGGGTGTAATGACCAAGGTGTTAAAATTACCATAGTCCTCAAATGGCCAAGTGGCGAAATGACCAAAGTGCTAAAATGACCAAGGTGCTAAAATGACCAAGGTGCTAAAATGACCAAGTCTTAAGTCGCAAATTGACCATATTGAATTGCATCATATCTAAACTATTATGCTAACGGAAACTATTTATGCTAGACTATCAGTTCCTTTGAGAAAGTTGTTGTTTACTATACTATCGATTTTAACCCTTAGATGCATACAGTATCAAAAATGATACCAGTTCATTTTTCGTTCAGAAACTTTGAATATGTCACCGGCCGTTTATAACTAGGCCTTAAAAAGTTTCCTTTGCCTATAAACTAAAAAAAAAACAAAAGTTCGTTTTGTTAACGCGAAAAGAGCGGTGCAAGCGATTTTTGACCTTATTGACAGTTTTCAAAACGTCTTGGGTTTTTGAAATTCTTGAAGAAATATGTTAATACGTTCGTTTGTACTAAAATTTGACTAATGTCAATAAGGTCGACAACCGCGTGCACCACTTCATTCGCCTTTTTGATCGATAGTGGAATCAAAAAATATGGTGCAAGCAAATTTCGACCTTATTGACATTTGTCAAATTTTAGCACAAACGAACGTATTAAAATATTTTTCAAGTATGCGCATGCATGCCGCGCGCGACCGTGAGAATCTGAGGCTGCTCGCTATATGGAGACGCACCTATTTATGAGCGCTGATGATTGACGAAGGTGGTCCGTAGATTTGCTTAGTTTTAAATTTTGCATCTTTGTGTATTTCACCATTTTGGTCATTTTTGCACTATGGTCATTTTAGCACCTTGGACATTAAAGCACTCCGAAACTTAGTCATTTCGCCACTTGGTCATTTTAGCACTATGGTCATTTTAACATCTTGGTCATTACACGCACTACGAATGGGTGGGATACTTACGTCAGATCTATGATCTTTTTACCTATTCTTGTTTTATATACACACCATACATTTATGTAACTGCACTGATCTGAAATTAGCTGTGGACTGGATATTGCTACAATATTGGTGGCACTATTTGAAAATCGCCATTGTGGCGCTGGCAGTCAAGGAAAGCAAATACGAAAGTACGCGGAACTAACGTAGGTGGCGCTTCAATTGAGTCCGCAAAACTAGCTGTCGTTTGTATGGGAGAGCCCATCCAGTGTGTAGATAACTTCATATTAATGTGTAACTGGGTATGCCGTGTGATGCGCCGGCTTAGAATTGCATCACCCCACATCCTTCCCGTAGGTGTCGTAAGAGGCGACTAAGGGACTCGTGAGTCTTAGTGTATTACAGTTTTTAGGCGACAGGCTGATACCTGTCATAGTGATACACATGTTTTCTGAAACAACCTTGGAAAACAATCCTCTAAAATGTCAGACGTGGCGATAGCGACCGTGTTTTTACGGCTGTTAACGCTCTGCCTACCCCACAAGGGATAAAGGCGTGATATATGTATGTATGTAACTGGGTACAGTACGTGTATGATTGCAGGCGTTCGGAGTCCAAACCCTGTCTGGCACAGGATCACTACGGGTCGGAGCCGAGTTGCTGAACAAACATCTTAATTACACATCATTCTACTACTCCTCACCAACATGGGGTAAGGATTTTGCTGTTACTATTTATTATACAGGGTGTAAGAGACGGTGTAACGAAAACTTTGCAGGCGTGATCAGACCATGAAACTGAACAACTTTTTATATGGGGATTATGTTGGAAAACTAAAAAGTTTTTTTCACCTTCCATATAAAATTCTCGATGAGCTGACTGACTTTGTATGGGACATCGAAAATTTTTTTTTGTTTTCCATCATAGCTCCCGTTGAAAAAGTTGTTCAGTTTCATGGTCTGATCACACCTGCAAAGTTTTCGTTACACCGTCTCTTACACCCTGTATATACCTATAGCGTCTGTGTGAAAAGAGAACCGCCGCGGAAAAAATGTGAACTCTCCATTTTTACATCGAAACCCACGATCGACAAATGTCAAAGTCCTAATAAGGCACAAAAGGGCCCCCAAAATCCACGCCGGTTCTCTTTCCGCATAGACACTATAAGGTATTAGTATTAGGTATTAGAGTTAGTGTTGTGTTCGATTTAAGACCTATCTAAGTCCGAAAAGGCGAGAAAATCTCCCCAAGAAACATAGGATTAAAGATAAAGAAATATTCTACAAAATATATCACAATGCTAATATGGGCATTTTCAACCTTAGCTGTTTGAGGAATGAAATGAGAAACTAATTGATCGTTTGCAGTGTATCTAAAAGGTATATCAGCTGATTGCAATTGATTGAAAAAAAAAAAACGAAAAGGAGTGTCTGTGGCGACTGCTTTTTTTTATTCGTCTTTTTGACATATTATCATCATCCTTCTTGCCTTATCCCGTCCTCTGTCGGGGTCTGCTACCTAACCTAGGGGATTTCACGTGGAACCAAGTTCTTTACACAGAGCTCTGCCGTCTGACCTCTGCAACCTGAAGGCTAACCTGGCCCGAATCCTAGATCAAGTCACATTCAAATATCATCTTAGTTCAAATTTATCTCTGATTTGTTATTTGACACATGAAACTAAGGCCCCTATTTATAAACAGCACTCAACTCTGAGACCGATCTTGAGTGCGACTTTGAGATGCTGTTAGTATTGACTGACATTTGCCAAAATCGCTCTTGAGATCGATCTCAGAGTTGAGTGCGATTTATAAATACGGATCTTAAATTTTAACCGTGTGATGTCGGCTTAGAAAAGCATCACCCTATTTTTTACCCGTGGGTGTCGTAAGAGGCGACTGAGGGACTTGAGGGTTTCAAGTGTATTACAACTTTTAGGCGACAGGTTGTCACTATAGTGATACATGAATTATCTCAAAAGGCCCTCAAAATTTGTCAGACGTGGCGATAGCGACCGTAATATTGCGGCCGTTAACGCTGTGTCTACCACGCAAGGGATGGAGGCGTGATGTTAAATTTTAACCTTGTTTCCCTTTAGAAAACCACCACCTGGTGTTCATAAACTCGGGTTTCACGAAGCCCCACACGTACCGCTACTGGAACCCGAAGACGCGCGCGATAGACTTCGACGGCCTCATCGAGGACCTGAAGAACGCTGAGGAGAACTCGGTGGTCTTGCTTCATGCGTGCGCGCACAACCCCACCGGCATCGACCCCACCAAGGAACAGTGGGAGAAGATCGCTGACGTCATGGAGGTGGGCTTAACAGATAAATATATCCTGGACAATTCACACAACGCCATCTAGCCCCAAACTAAGCAAAGCTTGTACTATGGGAACTAGATAGTTGATACTAATACATATATACTTTAAAAAAAAACATATTATATATAGAAAACACCCAGACACAACACAAATATTTGTGTCCGGTGGGGATCGAACCCATGACCCTCGGCGTAGAAGGTAGGCATACTATCCGCTACGCCATCGGGACAGTCAAAAAGATTAGATAGATTCATTTATTTCACATTATCAAATTCATAGTTACAGTGCTAAAACTAAATAAAAATGTCAGAGGATAATGCGATCGTCAAAAATTTAAAATTAAAGTATATAACAATGTCAAAGTTTTACAATAGTAGAATAAAAAGTCAAACAAATAACAAATTAAAAAAAAACAATAATAAAATGCCAAAAAAATACAGGTCTAACAAATAATTTGTAAATAAAAGAAATTAATTAATTGGTGAATAAGTATGTCAAATTACAAAATTATAAAAATTATTAATAAAAACAAAACAAAAACATTGCTCAAAATATGTCAAACAGTATATCTATAATACTTGTTCTACAACCACAGCAGTCCACTGCTGGGCATGCGCCACCCCCGAATGAGCTACTTTTTAAAACGATATTTTGTATGAAAATACGAATAGATGACGTGACGTCATATCTGTCTAGTTTCGAGGGCGTCAAAACACTTACTTTTATATTATTTTTCTGTTTACCGACCGACCAAGTCATTTGTATGGGAGGGCCAAATTTTTTTTTCTTTTTCGACTTATATTCCTTGGAGATAGTTATTCAGTTTCATGGGCTGGTTCACCCCTTAAAATATTTGCAGCTAATAGTTTTACACCTTATACATATGTCGGCGAAGACCACTGGCTGAATAGAAACTCCGCGGCAGATATTTCCTTTCCGGTACGGAAAACAAATGAAAGTTAGTTTTGTAAGAAATGTCATGTGAAATGTACCTTTCTACCGACCAAGTCACGTTGTATGGGAGGGCAAAACTTGTCCTTGGAGAAAGTTGTTCAGTTTCATGGGCTGGTTCACCCCTTAAGTATTTGCAGATATTTTTTTTTACGCCCTGTATGTATGTATGTTATCGATGATGTCTCAGGACCGCAAGTTGTTCCCGTTCTTCGACAGCGCGTACCAGGGGTTCGCGTCGGGCGACCTCGACAAGGACGCGTGGGCGGTGCGCTACTTCGTGAGCCGCGGCTTCGAGCTGCTCTGCGCGCAGTCCTACGCCAAGAACTTCGGCCTCTACAGTCAGTATACCAACAGCCTCAACACTCCACGTCCACTGCTGGCCATGGGCCTCCTCTTGAGGCTCTATGCCACGTTTGGCAGGTAGATTGGGATGAATCTAGGGCATGCTGTTGCAGGGTTCGAAGGATATATATCAATGGATATATATCATGATATATATCCGATATATATCCAACGACTTTTTATGATATATATCAATATTTTTTAGTCTTTTTCGGTGTATTTCTACTTCTACACCATGTAGTGGTGTACATACATAGTACATACAGTTGTAAAGTTATAATTCAAACTTTTTTGTTTACTTATATGTTAATAGGTATTACGCAATAAACAATAAAATAAATTAGTAACGAAAAATTGGTAAACAAATATAAAATCAAGTAAATAAACCTGGATATGGATATTATGAATTACCCGCGGGTAGAACGAATAATTTACATTCAACTCGACTGACGTACGATCGATTATTATATTTATTTATTGTTTAACAATTTAAATACATTTTTTAATAATTTATTATATTTATGTAAAACATATGCAACAAATATACAAAAATAATACTATAAAATAACAACCTGAAGTTCATACAAAATGGATATATATCAAAGTTGATATATATCGGATATATATCATAAATATCCGATATTTTGATATTTATTATAAATATCGGTTATTTTCGAACCCTGTGCTGTTGCCTATTCACTGGATTGATGCGGGGTCTCCGTCAGGCGCGTGTGACAGAGGTCTATCTTGCAGCAGACTCCTGCAGCCGACCTGGCTCCGCACGTATCGTCGTTCCTGTGGAGAGGAGGAGGCCGAGAGGGTGGCGCAGGTCCTGGGCAGCCTTACGTCTTTATTTATTTTATTTATTGAAAACTTACAAGTATTACAATTTAAAACTATTAGCATTCTCGCCAAACTGCGAAAGCAGTTTGTTGGCAAGATAGCACTCTATGCTCACTTAACATCGTCTTCCATAATTGCGTTCCAGGCAACGCAGTGTCTGTAGAGAGGAAACTTCACCCGCGCCATGCGGATAAAGTCTTGCCTCAAACACTGATTAAATCGTCTGTAACAGATGTATGAGACCATTAGTGTAATAATTTAAGTTGTTGTGGTTTCCAGATGAGCGTGTGGGCAACCTCGCAATCGTACTGAACACCTCTGCACACGTAGCACCCATTCGGTCACAGGTAATATAAAAAGAAATTACAAGTGTCAAGATACATACTTTAAAAAATGTCCTGATCAGTACCAATAAATTAGTAGAAAGTAGTCAATTAATTATTTGGGTTAAAGACGAAAAGTTCATAAGTAAAGGTATTTGTGAAAATGAAAAAGCGGTATGCCGTGTGATGCCGGCATAGAATAGCATCACCCTACGTCCTTCCCGTGGGTGTCGTAAGAGGCGACTAAGGGACTCGAGAGTATTGGTGTATTACAATTTTTAGGCGACAGGCTGACAACCTGTCACTATAGTGATACTCATGTTTTCTGAAACACCCTTTGAAAACAATACTCAAAAATGACAGACGTGGCGATAGCGACCATATTCTTACGGCTGTTAACGCTCTGCCTACCCCGCAAGGGATAAAGGCGTGATATATGTATGTATGTAAAAAGCGGTAAAAAGTCAGTTGCAAAATGTCATAAGGGCAAAATATCACAGTTTACAGAACTGAAAATTACGAATTGCACGTTATGATCAGACATTAGCAAACCTGTTGAGTGTTTACTCTCTATTTCTTATATATTTTTAGTGCTGATACTCAAAACAATTATTATCTTGTCAAAGCCTAGACAGCGCCTGCTACTAACTAGTAGCAACAACTGCCTGCTGCTACAACTGTAAGCGGTTGAAAAACTTTGACATCAGGGTTCAATGGGTCGTTGGACGACTCGGTGTCACAAACGAAAAGAGAGATCTTCTCGAAATTAAAAGGTGGTAAAAAAGTTGCATAATGTCATAAGGGCAAAGTAAAAAGTCAAGCGCAAAAAGTCATAGGGGCAAAATGTAACAGAACTGAAAACTATATAGAAAACGTTTTGGATATTGTTTCTGTTTCTTATATCTTTAGTACTGATACTAACTTTTGAGTGTTGACTCTATTTCTTATTGTGCTGATACTAAAATCTGTTGTTCCGTAGGTGACGTGGATAGTGCGCGGTATGTACTCGAACCCGCCGGCGCACGGCGCGCGCGTCGTGGCGGGCGTTCTCGCCAACAAACAACTTTACGACGAGTGGTCAGTATCATTTGTTATACACATCATCATTCTCCTTGCCTTATCCCACTCTCTGTCGGGGTCGGCTACCTAACCTAGGGGATCTGACGTGAAACGAAGTTTTTACACAGAGCGACTGCCATCTGACCTCTGCAAACCGAAGGCTAACCTTGCCCGAATCCTAGGTTAAGTCACATTCAAATATTATCTAAATTCAAATTTATTATGTTGGTTTCATCACGATGTTTTTCACCGTAACACATACAGTGTGTATAAAAATTAGCTGCAAATATTTTAAGGGGTGTCTCAGCCCATGAAACTGAACAAATTTCCCCAAGAAACACAGGTCAAAAATATGAAAAAATCATTTGGACCTCCCATACAGTTGACTCGCTTGGCTGCTACATTTTTTAAGAAAGTCAAAAAAATTCTCTCATATTTCGACCTAAGTTCCTTGGGAAAAGTGGTTCAGTTTCATGAGCTGATTCACTTCTTAAAATATTTGCAGTATTTTTACACCTTATATATGTATGCGCAAATCACGCCTTTGTCCCTTGCGGGGTAAGCACAGCTTTAACGAACTTAAAATTACGGTTGCTATTGCCACGCTTGACAAGTATTGAGGGCCTTTTCATCTTTCAAATGATTCGTGTATCACTGTACTGACAAGCCTGTCGCCTAAAATTGTAATACAAATGAAACCCTCGAGTCCCTTAGTCGCCTTTTACGACACCCGCGGGAAAGAAATTGGGGCGATGCTATGCTAAGCCGGCATATACTTAAGTTATTTAATTTATTAGTGGCCGTCTCACATGATTATATTCATTTTTTTTTACTACCACGATGATTTTTAAAATTTACGTTGTATTGGTTTACAGGAAGGACAGCATCAAGCTGATGTCTTCTAGAGTTATAGAGATGAGGCAAGCCTTAAGGGCAGAGCTTATCAAGTGAGTAAGCTTTTCTTTTTTTTTCTTTTCGTGTGCGACACCGAGTCTTCCAACGACCGAATGAACCCTAGTGTTAGAACTTTTCAACCGCCTTCTACATGTAGCAGGCTTCTAACATGGTTGTGTAACGACCACCGTCTAAGTGATCATAGACAGCAACCGGGACCTACAACTTAACGTGCCACGGAAACCATGAAACACGGAACCATCTGTCTTACGGACATTCGGGTGGTTCAGCCCGCAATGTCCTAACCAGACTGGGAACAAATTCATAAAGTTACAAATATCAACTTTGTGAGTGACCCACCGAGAAACGAACCCGAAACCTTCTGCGCTAAAGGCAGTCGCACTATCACTGCGCCACATCGGTCTTCAACTTTCAGTCGTCAGCTTTTATTATGAAGTATGTTATATTATTTTATAGCATTAGTCATTTATTTAGTTTTCATGTAGTTTCTTTTATTGCCTAATTGCCCCAAAATTTTAGATTCTCTCACAACACATGGGTTGGCTGGAAGAGATCTCTCATTTAGAGATAAGCCCGCCTTTGCAACAATTTTTCTTGTACTTATTTTCCATACTGTTTATGCAATAAAGAATATATATATGTTTTAGATCATATAATGTCTTTTCATATCAGTTTCTCGTCTTTATAAAATACGAAATATTTGGGGAATAGTGAAAATCCTCTATGTATTGAAATATGGTCAAAACTTGGTTCGTACCAAATGTGCTTGATAATCAGAAACTTAAAAAAACACAGTGATCCGGAAATATAAATTAAATGAATATTATTTACTTATTATATATTTTTATTTACTGATTCAAAGAAACTGTAAAAAATCCAACGGCTTTAAGAAAAAAATGTATTATTTCATTGTGTTATTGTCATCATTCTCCTCGACCTTGTCCCGTTCTCTGTCGGGGTTGGCTACTTAACCTAGGGGATTTGACGTGGAACCAAGTTTTTACACAGAGCGACTGCCATTTGACCTCTGCAACCCGAAGGCTAACCTGGCCCGAATCGTAGGTTATTAAAGTCACATTCAAATATCATCGGAATTCAAATTTTATTTGTATGTGGGTTTCATCACGATGTTTTTTCTACATACATATACAAATCACGCCGTTATCCCTTGCGGGGTAGGCAGAGCAATGACGGCCGTTAAGATACGGTCGGTATCGCCACGTCTGACATTTTTGAGGATTGTTTTCCAAAGTTTGTTTCGGAAACCATGTGTATCACTATAGTGACAGGTTGTCAGCCTGTCGCCTAAAAATTGTAATACACCAATACTCTCGAGTTCCTAAGTCGCCTCTTACGACACCCGCGGGAAGGATGTGGGGTGATGCTATTCTTAGCCGGCATCACAGGTCTTTTCTCTAGCATCTTTTCTCATCTTCCAGACTGGACGCGCCAGGCAACTGGGACCACATCGTGAACCAGATCGGTCTGTTCTCGTACACCGGTCTGACCCAGCGCCAAGTGGAACACCTGGTGCAGGAGTACCACATCTACCTGCTGAAGTCTGGCCGCATCAACATCTGCGGCCTGAACCCCTCCAACGTGGGGTACGTGGCGCGCGCCATGCACGACGCCGTCACCAAGTTCCCGGAGGACCAGTAATTGTCTTTTGAGTTTTTTTTTTTTGCGTGGTGAGGTAGACAGTGGAAAAGTGAAGCTAGAAAAAGTTGTCTTCTTTAATTACTTAGTCGGCATTTAAGCTGAAACAATGAGTACCGAAATACAGAAAAGGTCCAGGTTGTTTCATTTTCATTTCGAATCATCAGGCATGGAAGTGACCAAACTACGACCATTTAGAAGAAAGAAAGAAAGAAAGAAAAAATGTTTATTTGTTACCAAATACAGCAGTTACCAAATATGCCAGTCATTAAAAAAAGATATAAACAAAAGGGTAACAAAAAGGTACCCGCTCAGCTAATGCTTTAAGAGTGCTCATACAGCACTCTCAAAGCGCTGGTCTTCCGCGGAACCAGATTCACAGCAAGTCAGCAACAATTCAACACCTAATTCACAATTTCTTAACCTAAAAGAACACACCTCTCATAGCATTAATTAACTAAATACATATTTATTATAAATACGTAATATTATTTATTTATACCTACATATAAAATTTAGGATATACTTTACACCCTAAAGTTCACTCGCACATTTAGACATATAATCAATAAGTGTATTAAATGGATTAGGAATAAATGGAATAGGATTTCCTGGTTCGCGTAATAAACTATTTCAAAATATATACCATTCTTCTTAATAAACTCTTATTATTAGATTTTTTGTGTGAGTATTTTATAAAGTTAATTTTTTTTAAAGACTACTTTATTCTGGCTTCACTTTGTATTCCACAAATTATCTACCTTATTATTTGCTCTATATTTGGGATTGGGCGAATGGCTTTTCGGTCGGAGACTTGGGAATATTGCTAATATGCTTCGTACTATGTTGGTTTGTGGATCGTGATGTGTTTAATTTTAAGACATTGAACAACTTCTGACTTGAGGCTTATTTATTATTTTGTGCAAGTATTTTATAGGGTCCAGAAAAATATAAAATCTTTGAAAAAAAAAAAGTTATTTCGAGAATTTCTCTCCTTTAAAGAAACGTTTTTTAACATACATAACTTGAAAGCCTCTTAGTTGTTCAATGTCATTTCTGATATTTCATTATATCTCCAATCAGAAATATATTACATGTGTTCGTCACAAACTCATTCACACAATCCCTTATAGTGTAGTGAGATCAAGAGTGAATAATGGAATAAATACATAATAATATTATGTACAATAAAATCACAGCGGTATCTACTTGTAGTAGTAAATAGAGTGTAAATGGTACAACTTTTGTGCAGCTATACCCTCTCTTGCTAGTTGTTTATAGTAGATAAATGAATATTTTATACTCATATATTTTTCATTTATTTCTATAATATAAATTTCTAGATGGTCCAGTAGTATAGCTAATGTTTGTATACCAGTAAAATTGTGTATTTGGTAATTAATGCTCATTCATAGTTATTGTTACCAGTAATATAAAATTTTAGAGCAATATTAGTGTAAACATGAAATTTTCTTATAAGTACATTTTTTTGACAAATTTTCATTTATTTCCTATATTTTTTATGGGCTGTGAGATCGAATTGGAATTTTTAAAATTCTCATACTTATTATAGTTCCCAAATGAGATTGATTAACGAATAATTTAAAAATGTATTCAAGCACTGTTTGGATTAAAAATCGTGTGTTCATTGTACTGAAAAAGTGTGACTTATTGGTCGAGATATTTTCATAAGATACTTGCTTTTATTACTCATTATGAAATGAAATGATCTACCTACTATATGTTAAATTTAGAGGTTAAATTTAGAGTCGGTAAAAACAATTTTGACGAAAATCTGATAACAAGTTTCGATAGGGAATAATTCTAATACTGTTTACGTCAAAATAACATGAAATTGTTATGATATTAAAAAAGATTTTTTCATGCTTTTAAATATAATTAAAAACAGTCTCAAAATGTTTGAGTGAATAGCTCGAAACATACAAATGATAACTTTCTCAGTATTAAAAGCTTTTATTCAGCATAACAGCAATAATCACCATTATCATTTACTATGTATTTATTTTGTCCGTAGAAGTACGAAGTTGAAATATATTACTGTTGTCTAAAATAATTGTTTCATTTGATTTGAAAACTCAAGTTTACCATTTTCAGCGACACCGGTATATTCGCCAAGTTATAATCCAGTCATTCCTTTAGTGTGGGACAGCAAGTTGACCAACAACCCGATGAACCTTGGAGTAGGTAGCTACTTACCACAAAAACTCTTGACACCAGGGTTAACCTGACTACTCCTCTGACGTGGTGTTAATCCGTGATAAATCAAATGAAATTATGGTTATTTTTTTGTATTTTTGTACATAAGATTATTTTTTTATTAATAAGTTTATAATAAAATCAGAATCCAATTTTACTTTGATGTTTTATTTGCTTTTTTTACGTGTCGCAAAATGCGCAAATTGTCAAAGCTTATTTTTTGTTATGGCAGTTGAAATGGATTTTAAAGAAAAAGTTGCATATGTAGCTGGGACAATAGTTTATTAGAGCTTATACTAATATCTTAACTTTATAAAAATATAATATAAATACATCATAGGTATTTATTTATTTAGGATTCCATCGCATCTTCGTTAGATTCTGTTGTAATTTGCACCAGCGGCCGGGATCCAAATCTGCTCATAACTGAAAGAAAAAGTAAACCATTAAATTAAAGAACAAGTGTTAGGTATGCTAAATTCTTATCGTAACATTTATACAGATATTACATAAAATAGGTTCCAAAATGTTGGGAATTGACGGTCGGTGCAAAATGTCACATTGTCAAACGTAAATTTTGATATCATACTCAAAACAAGCTAAATGCGGGCATTTTAAATTAAGTGCAAATATTTTTATGATAAGTTCTATACGTGAAACTGAAGAAATATAGGCCTACTTATAAAAAAAAAATAGTGTGGCACTTTGCAAGTTCCAAAATTTATTTTTAAATATTAAGGCCTACGCTCCTTGGGGAAAGTTTTACTAGTAGATAATTACAATGAAACTTTTGAGCATGATATGAAAATATATAAGAATATTCTATGATGGGCAGTGATCGGAGTAGGTAGAGTGATTTTAGGTCAACATTTTGCGAAAAGGACATTTTGAGAAAAGGACATTATGAGCTGAGACGAATGATATCAAAGGCTAAGTTAACATAGAGATGGATTCAGAATTCCCAACTGTTTTTGCATCGAGCACTGACGCGAGTTTTTCAGAGGTGGATCTTGTGCTGGCCAGCGATCGGCGATCGTTTCACTCGTTCCCTGGCTCTTGTCATGCGTCCGCGTTTGCCAGATTTTCTCTGTGGTGTGTTTTGGAAAAAAATTAAGTACCTATGCATTTTGTAACTAGTTTTAAGTGTAAGCAAATGTAAATAAACGGTTTTCGGGAATCTCGAAAAGTATATAACTACGTCGCTAGTACGTAAAATTACTCTACCTTCTCCGATCATGGATGACGGCGCATACTACTTACAAGTGTCGCTGATGGTGAGATCGTGCATCTCTATGTAGCACTCCTTGTTGTCGCCGCCGACGGCCAGCGAGTAGGGCGCGTCGGGGCACAGCGCCTGCCCCACTCGCTCACTTGCACTGGTGGTGTGATATACTCACAAGTGTCGCTGATGGTGAGATCGTGCATCTCTGTGTAGCACTCCTTGTTGTCGCCGCCGACGGCCAGCGAGTAGGGCGCGTCGGGGCACAGCGCCTGCCCCACTCGCTCACTTGCACTGGTGGTGTGATATACTCACAAGTGTCGCTGATAGTGAGATCGTGCATCTCTATGTAGCACTCCTTGTTGTCGCCGCCGACGGCCAGCGAGTAGGGCGCGTCGGGGCACAGCGCCTGCCCCACTCGCTCACTTGCACTGGTGGTGTGATATACTCACAAGTGTCGCTGATGGTGAGATCGTGCATCTCTATGTAGCACTCCTTGTTGTCGCCGCCGACGGCCAGCGAGTAGGGCGCGTCGGGGCACAGCGCCTGCCCCACTCGCTCACTTGCACTGGTGGTGTGATATACTCACAAGTGTCGCTGATGGTGAGATCGTGCATCTCTATGTAGCACTCCTTGTTGTCGCCGCCAACGGCCAGCGAGTAGGGCGCGTCGGGGCACAGCGCCTGCCCCACTCGCTCACTTGCACTGGTGGTGTGACATACTCACAAGTGTCGCTGATGGTGAGATCGTGCATCTCTATGTAGCACTCCTTGTTGTCGCCGCCGACGGCCAGCGAGTAGGGCGCGTCGGGGCACAGCGCCTGCCCCACTCGCTCACTTGCACTGGTGGTGTGATATACTCACAAGTGTCGCTGATGGTGAGATCGTGCATCTCTATGTAGCACTCCTTGTTGTCGCCGCCGACGGCCAGCGAGTAGGGCGCGTCGGGGCACAGCGCCTGCCCCACCCGCTCACTTGCACTGGTGGTGTGATATACTCACAAGTGTCGCTGATGGTGAGATCGTGCATCTCTATGTAGCACTCCTTGTTGTCGCCGCCGACGGCCAGCGAGTAGGGCGCGTCGGGGCACAGCGCCGCGCACAGCGCCTGCCCTACTCGCTTACTTGCACTGGTGGTGTGATATACTCACAAGTGTCGCTGATGGTGAGATCGTGCATCTCTATGTAGCACTCCTTGTTGTCGCCGCCGACGGCCAGCGAGTAGGGCGCGTCGGGGCACAGCGCCTGCCCCACTCGCTCACTTGCACTGGTGGTGTGATATACTCACAAGTGTCGCTGATGGTGAGATCGTGCATCTCTATGTAGCACTCCTTGTTGTCGCCGCCGACGGCCAGCGAGTAGGGCGCGTCGGCGCACAGCGCCTGCCCCACTCGCTCACTTGCACTGGTGGTGTGATATACTCACAAGTGTCGCTGATAGTGAGATCGTGCATCTCTATGTAGCACTCCTTGTTGTCGCCGCCGACGGCCAGCGAGTAGGGCGCGTCGGGGCACAGCGCCGCGCACAGCGCCTGCCCCACTCGCTCACTTGCACTGGTGGTGTGATATACTCACAAGTGTCGCTGATGGTGAGATCGTGCATCTCTATGTAGCACTCCTTGTTGTCGCCGCCGACGGCCAGCGAGTAGGGCGCGTCGGGGCACAGCGCCGCGCACAGCGCCTGCCCCACTCGCTCACTTGCACTGGTGGTGTGATATACTCACAAGTGTCGCTGATAGTGAGATCGTGCATCTCTATGTAGCACTCCTTGTTGTCGCCGCCGACGGCCAGCGAGTAGGGCGCGTCGGGGCACAGCGCCTGCCCCACTCGCTCACTTGCACTGGTGGTGTGATATACTCACAAGTGTCGCTGATGGTGAGATCGTGCATCTCTATGTAGCACTCCTTGTTGTCGCCGCCGACGGCCAGCGAGTAGGGCGCGTCGGGGCACAGCGCCTGCCCCACTCGCTCACTTGCACTGGTGGTGTGATATACTCACAAGTGTCGTTGATAGTGAGATCGTGCATCTCTATGTAGCACTCCTTGTTGTCGCCGCCGACGGCCAGCGAGTAGGGCGCGTCGGGGCACAGCGCCTGCCCCACTCGCTCACTTGCACTGGTGGTGTGATATACTCACAAGTGTCGCTGATGGTGAGATCGTGCATCTCTATGTAGCACTCCTTGTTGTCGCCGCCGACGGCCAGCGAGTAGGGCGCGTCGGGGCACAGCGCCTGCCCCACTCGCTCACTTGCACTGGTGGTGTGATATACTCACAAGTGTCGCTGATAGTGAGATCGTGCATCTCTATGTAGCACTCCTTGTTGTCGCCGCCGACGGCCAGCGAGTAGGGCGCGTCGGGGCACAGCGCCGCGCACAGCGCCTGCCCCACTCGCTCACTTGCACTGGTGGTGTGATATACTCACAAGTGTCGCTGATGGTGAGATCGTGCATCTCTATGTAGCACTCCTTGTTGTCGCCGCCGACGGCCAGCGAGTAGGGCGCGTCGGGGCACAGCGCCGCGCACAGCGCCTGCCCCACTCGCTCACTTGCACTGGTGGTGTGATATACTCACAAGTGTCGCTGATAGTGAGATCGTGCATCTCTGTGTAGCACTCCTTGTTGTCGCCGCCGACGGCCAGCGAGTAGGGCGCGTCGGGGCACAGCGCCTGCCCCACTCGCTCACTTGCACTGGTGGTGTGATATACTCACAAGTGTCGCTGATGGTGAGATCGTGCATCTCTATGTAGCACTCCTTGTTGTCGCCGCCGACGGCCAGCGAGTAGGGCGCGTCGGGGCACAGCGCCTGCCCCACTCGCTCACTTGCACTGGTGGTGTGACATACTCACAAGTGTCGCTGATGGTGAGATCGTGCATCTCTATGTAGCACTCCTTGTTGTCGCCGCCGACGGCCAGCGAGTAGGGCGCGTCGGGGCACAGCGCCTGCCCCACTCGCTCACTTGCACTGGTGGTGTGATATACTCACAAGTGTCGCTGATAGTGAGATCGTGCATCTCTATGTAGCACTCCTTGTTGTCGCCGCCGACGGCCAGCGAGTAGGGCGCGTCGGGGCACAGCGCCTGCCCCACTCGCTCACTTGCACTGGTGGTGTGATATACTCACAAGTGTCGCTGATGGTGAGATCGTGCATCTCTATGTAGCACTCCTTGTTGTCGCCGCCGACGGCCAGCGAGTAGGGCGCGTCGGGGCACAGCGCCTGCCCCACTCGCTCACTTGCACTGGTGGTGTGATATACTCACAAGTGTCGCTGATAGTGAGATCGTGCATCTCTATGTAGCACTCCTTGTTGTCGCCGCCGACGGCCAGCGAGTAGGGCGCGTCGGGGCACAGCGCCGCGCACAGCGCCTGCCCCACTCGCCCCGCGCGCTCGCTCACTTGCACTGGCGGTGTGCTGTGGAGAATTCAATAGTTAGGTTAGAGGCCCCGCCATTATTACCCGTCCAGTTTTAGAAGGCGCATAGTGCCTGGGTAGCTGTAATATGGCGAGGTGTCGTCGTGTTTGTACGGGATAAACAAGCACGCGGCCGTGGTCCTGGTTTGCCGAATCAGCGGCGCGGTTGACCGCAGTTAGATCGAGACTTATTTATTTATTTATTTTTACCTAGTGCCACCCTGGTGTTTTGCCAAATCTGGCCCGCGCGGGAATTCGCATGAGCGAGCGTTGGGCCTCACAATACATACTAGTGGGCTCCCGAGGTTCCGCCCGCGTGGAAGCCGGTTTTGATCCCGTTGCATCCCATATGATAATTTATTCGGGCTAACAATTGTCCAAGTTAAACGCTATCTGTGTGCCAAATTTCATCAAAAACGGTTCAGTAGTTTTAGCATAAAGTAGTAACAAACAAACAAACATACAAACTTTCGCATTTATAATATTAGTAGATACATATCTCTTACGGGGTAGACAGAGCCAGTTTTATAAAGCCGTTAGATGATTGGCGCCCGAACAGGGCCCTCGACAAGTGTTGCAAAGAAATTCATGTAGAGATCAAAAGAACACACAAATTATTAAAATCGGAGGATCATTAAAATTGATTAATAATAATTGTGATAATTAGCTTGACAGGTAAAATAAAATTTGTTTTGGTTGTTACATACATACATAAATCACGCCTTTATCAGGCGTGTAGCAGAGCGTTAACGGCCGTAAAAATACGATCGCTATCGCCACGTCTGACAAATATAGACGGCCGTTTGAGATAATTTGTGTTTCACTGTAGTGACAGGTTATCAGCCTGTCGCCTAAAAGTTGTAATACACCTGAAACCTCCAATTCCCTCAGTCGCCTCTTACGACACCCACGGGTAGGAAATGGGGTGATGCTATTCTAAGCCGGCATCACACGGCAAATGTATTGATTGTTACCTAGAAATATCCCAAGTTTTCTGCTTGCCGTCTGTGCTCACTGTCACCATGAGACCTGGCACTTGTTCACTAAGAAGAAGACCTAGAAACAAGAAAGATTATAATTAAATCATCATCATCATCATCATTAGCCAGACATGTCCCACTGCAGGGCAAAGGCCTCCCTCTCCTTCTTCCATTTTCCCTATCCTGAGCCATCTCCATCCAGTTCTGGGCGTGGATGTGCAGCTCGTCTTTCCATCTTTTTCTGGGACGACCGCGTGCCCGTTTGGCGTTAGATGGGACCCAAGTAGTTGTTATTTTTGCCCACAGTGCACCTGGCATTCTGGCGACATGTCATTAAATATAAGATGTAAAAAAATAGCTACAAAAATTTTAAAGGGTGAGGGCTTACCATGAAATTAAACAACTTTTTCCAAGTAACGTAGGTCCAAATATGAGAAAAAATTTTGGACCTCCCATACAAATTGACTTGGTCGGTTGGTCTCTTCTCTTTTCGTGTGGGACACCGAATCGTCCAACGACTTAGTGAACCTTCTACGAGTAGCAGGCTTCTGACATGTTTGTGTAACGACCGTCGCGTAAGTAATTTGGTTGGTAATTTTGTATAGGAGGTCTAAAAATCGTTTTCATATTTCAACCTACGTTTCTTGGGGAATGTTGTTCAGTTTCATGGGCTGATTCACCCTTTAAAATATTTGCAGCAATTTTTTACGCCCTGCATTATGCTCAATACATAACCTGAACAGCCACAACAGTCCACAGCTGGACATGGGCTTTCCCTCATTGGGGGTTATTGCCACAATCGCCACGCAGATTGGCGCGTTACATTCACAGGGAAGGCTGCTGCGCTTGCCCTTGATGGTTATCTCTTAGACGCTGTTTACGACACCCACGGGTAGAATTAGGGTGATGCTATTCTAAACCATAAACACAACGCTCTGCCTACCCCGCAAGGGATAAAGGCGTGATATATGTATGTATGTATGTATAAACACATACAAGATTTCATATACTAATCCACATTCATGTTGCGAGCTACGCGATGCTGACTTAGGACAGCATTACTCCATTTGTGTACCAGGATATGACCAAAAATTACTTAACGATAAATCAAGGGAACAAACAGCATGATGCGAACTTTTTACCAAGGTATCATGTCATGAAAGACATGGTGAAAAGGTCAGTACAGCAAATAATAATATAAGGGGGCCAATATTTAGCAGTGGACAGGTTGTGGCTCTTAATTCAATGTTTCAAATATAAGATGTAAAAATATTAACTGCAAATATTTTAAGGGGTGGATCAGACTATAAAACTAAATAACTTTCTCTAAGGAACATAGGTCGAATATGGGTTTTTTTTTTAGACTTTTCATACAAATTGACTTTGTCGGTTGTTTCTTTTGTATGGGAGGTCCAATTTCTTCTTCAAAACCTATGTTTCTTGGGGAAAGTTGGTCACTTTCATGGTCTGGTTAACTAATAAACTATTTGCAGCAAATTTTTTTGCACCCTGTATATTAATCCACATTCATGTGACGAGCTACGCAATGTTGACTTTACCATATGTATACTAGGATATGAAAAGAGCATCATGATGCGACGTTAGAACAGCATCACCCCAGTTCTTACTAAGGTATCATATCAAGAAAGACATGGTGAGAAGGTCAGCACAGCAAATAATATCGGGAGGTCAATGTCGGGAGATCAATGTCAGCTTGTCTCTCATTCAATGCTTCATTTAAAGCAAAAATATGTAAGTTATTGTACCTGTGACTTCTTTTTCATGCGCTGTGATAGTCCACAAGGGTTCATTTTGTCTGCAGTCTATGTACGCCACTTTACCCTCGTTGTTACTCACCTGAAAAATTAATATAGATAAATAATAAATATCCTGGACAATATACACAGCGCCATCTAGCCCCAAACTAAGCAAAGCTTGTACTACGAAATTAGATAGATAATATTAATACTTTTGTTTGTAAATAAATACATAGAAAACACGTAGACTAGACAAAAATATTTGAAAATTGACTTTACAATATTTGTGTCCGGTGGGGATTGAACCCACGACCCTCGGCGTAGGTAGGTCCCGGTTGCGTTAGTACAAACCGGACTACAGCACAGACAGGGGACTGTCTGTGCTGTAGTCGGGTTGGAACATTAAATTATGCTACAAAGGCGACTACAACACAGACATCATCGATTAATGATCAATGCTGAGTTAACGATTGTGATTTTTATTATTTTAACGATTACCTTATGATGTTTTAATGATAAATTGTAGTTTAATGATATTTTAATGATGAATAACCAATCATGAATAATTACTGAAATGATTAATGATAATTTTAATGACGAATCACACGTAAATGCTTAAAGATATTTTAATGATTATTTATATTTTAATGATTAATGACATTTTAATGATTAATGACATTTTAATGATTAATTACTTTAATGATTAATGATATATTAATGATTAATGATATTTTAATGATTAATGATATTTTAATGATTAATGATATTTAATGATTAATGATATTTTGATAATTAATGATATTTTAATGATTAATGATATTTTAATGATAAATACAAAAGCAACTCAAGCTCAAACATAGGTTTGTTAGGCACAACCTATCCTAACCTGGCGTCAACGCCAGGTTAGGTTAGGTTAGGTTAGAACTGCGTCCACAACGCACGAGCCGAGCGAGCGGAGCGAGCGTGCCCCGGCAGGGGCCGGCGATGTGCCAGAACCGACACAGGGCATTTCAAAACTAATGTAATTGCGAAGAGGCTGGTATGAGTGCTCTGTGTTGTAGTCGGGTTTGTACGTCAGAACTCTGTACCAACCAGACTACAACACAGAGTATGGATGTCTGTGTTGTAGTCGGGTTTGTATTTACGCGTCCCGGTTGCTGTCTATTATTACTTAGACGGCAGTCGTGATACAACCATATCAGAAACCTGCTACTTGTAGGAGGCGATTGAAAAATTGTGACACTAGGGTTCATTGGGTCGTTAGACGACTCGGTGTCTCACACGAAAAGAGAGAGAGAGAGAGATCGGGACAGACAAATAGCAATAGCTGTTGAGTTATTAACACGAAAAACGCGCTCACATCGCTTACTGCCACTGTTTTACAAGACGCAACTCACAGCGAAACAGCAGGGGTTCTGCCGATTCCAGGCGACTCTCTCGATTTCCCTGGGCAGCTTCCATGCTCTGTGCTTCTAGCAGGAAAGCATTGCACCAGAGCTCCAAGCCTGCTATTTTCTGTCATTGTAACGCCATCGAAACTCAACTGTCATTCCATTGGTTTCTGGTGACTTACAGTGAAACAAAAGGGGTTCTGGTGACTTACAGCGACACAAAAGGGGTTTTGCTAATACCAGGTGACCCGCTAGATCTCCTGGTGCAATGCCTAATACTCCTGCTAGAAGCAGAACCAGAGCCCCATGTCTGCTATTTTTTGTAATTGTAACGCCATCGAAACTCAACTGTCATACCATTGCCATTGTGATTTTCTATACTTCAAACTGTTAGCAGACTACGAAACTACTACAATCATCCAACTGAGTTCCAATCGACATTCAACTGAAACGATTTTCATTTAGCATACTTAGGGCCCTGGAATGACTCACAACAATACAGAAGGGGTTCTGATGACTAACAGCGAAACAGAAGGGGTTCTGATAACTTACAGCGAAACAGAAGGGGTTCTGCCGATCCCAGGCGACCCGCTCGATCTCCCCGGGCAGCGTCCATGCTCTGTTTTAGATAGGTGTGTGTGTGTGTGTGTGTGGTTTTATTGTGTTGTTTTTACATACAAGTGTTACCATACTATAACAAGTCTTACAGCGAAACAGAAGTGGTTCTGATGATCTGATGTTCGGACAATCGGGTGGTTCAGCCCGCAATGTCCTAACCAGACTGGGAACAAATTGATAAATATCAGATTTGTGAGTGGCCAACCGAGAATTGAACCCGGAACCTTCTGCGTCAAAGGCAGTCGCACTACTTACCTACACTAGGGATTGCACCTGGAAAGACTCACAGCGAAACAGAAGGGGTTCTGATGACTTACAGCGAAACAGAAGGGGTTCTGCCGGTCCCAGGCGACGCGCTCGATCTCCCCGGGCAGCGTCCATGCTCTGTGAGCGTCGGGCGTCCGGCAGTCCGTCAGGCGCGCGCCACCGTCGCAACTCCCTGACAGCAGGGTCTGAGCTTCCAGCGGGTGGAATACTAGGGACTGTACCTGAATAAGTAAGGAAAATATGGTCAATAGGCTTGCTTCCTGACAGGTCCAATGAGCTACTTTTTACATACATACATACATATATCAAGCTTTTATCCCTTGTGGGGTAGGCAGAGCGTTAACGATCGTAAACTTAGACTAAGACTAGTATTGAGGGCCCTTTCAGTTGATTCGTGTATCACTATAGTGACAGGTTGTCAGCCTGTCGCCTAAAATTGTAATACACATGAAACCCTCCCTTTGTTGCCTTTTACAACACCCGCGGGAAGAAATGGGGTGATCGGCTATCCTAAGCCGGCAGCACACGCTATTTTTTGCTCGTTAGCCTAGATTTACGGATATTTTCTAGTTTTTCTAAGTAACTTAAAGAAGACATATTTTATCAAGAGATTGAAGAGAAAATTGTACGTACTTTGTCTTGGAAATAGTCTAGTTTTGTATGCGGCGTGCCCTGATCGAGATCCCATAGTAACACTGTGTTGTCCGCCGACCCACTGGCTAGCACATGCCTGAAACAATTATAAAAAAACTATATTACATATCTCAAGTAATATCTACATTCACATCTCTCTCTTTCGCGTGGGACACTGAGTCGTCCAACAACCCGATGAACCCTAGTGTCAGAATTTTTCAACCGCCTTCTACAAATAGCAGGCTTCTGACATGGTTGTGTAACGACCGCCGTCTAAGTGATCACATATCACACCTTAATCTCGTACGGGGTAGGCAGAGCGTTAACGCCCGCAAAATACAGCCGCCATCGCCACATGTGACAAATATTGACGCCCCTTTCAGACGATTCGTGTATCAATGTAGTGACATGTTATCAGCCTATCGCCTAAAAAGTGTAATACACAATATTACACAATCTTCAAGTCCCTTAGTTACCTCTTATAACACCCGCAGGAAAGAAATGGGGTGATGCTATTTTAAGCCGACACACGTCAACATCTAACAGATCGATAACTAAAAAGTTTGGGCAACCTATGTCCAGTAGTGGACTGCTGTTGAAGAGGAAGAACTCACGTGAAATTGGTGTTCCACGCCAAGTCCAGAACCGCGTCCTTGTGTCCGACACGCTTGACCTTCTTCTTCTTGTTGGGCTTTTTGCCGAGCTTGAACGCGGGCTCCAAGCAGTTCTCAATGTCGAGGTCCCACACTTGGATCACCGGGTCCATCCCGCCGAGGGCGCAGAGGTTACCTGATGTCAAAAATAAAAGCTTAGTCTGTATTTTTTCGTTACCCATACAACCATAGCAGTCAACTGAGTCACTTTGCATGGGAGGTCCAAACTTTTTTCTCACGTTTGGGATAATGTTTCTGATAATTGTTGATTGGTTTTATGAGATGAACACACTTCAATGATATTTTTACTTAATCAAATATAAGATTTAAAAATATTAGCTGCACATATTTTAAGGCATGAACCAGCCCATGAAACTGAACAACTTTCCCCAAGAAACAAAGGTCGAAATATGAGAAAAGTTTTTGGACCTCGCATACAAATGGACTCGGTAGGGTTGGTAATTTTGTATGTGAGGGCCAATTTTTTTTTCATTTTTTTTATTTTATAAATTACTGGATACAGGCATTATCAGTCGTACATCGACTGCCTGCCTGATTTAAGAATAATAATAATAAAAAGAGAGATTATCAAGAGGAAGATATAATAATAATAATACTTTGACCTATGTTCTTTGGGAAAAGTTGTTCAGGTTCATGGGTTAGTTCAACCCTTAAAATATTTGCAGCTTATATATAAAATCTTCTAATCAAATGTTATGCTAACCCCAAAATACTTGCCTGGCTGTGGATCTGAAGGGTCATGGCTGAGCCATTCAATGCACAGCGGGAACCAGGGCAGTATGATGTCATGATGCACATAGAATGAGCCTTCTTCCTTGTTGAATACTGAAAGTAAATAAAGTCAAAGTAAGTTCAAAATGGATGTAAAATCAAAACATTGCATTCAACATTGCAGTATATAGTAGAAAAAGCAGCAAGTAACACTAAAAGCTGAGTTATACCCTTCAAGAAATTTTGTATTATATCAATATTGTATTAGAAGCTGTCTCTCTTTCCATACATACACACATATATCACGCCTTTATCCCTTGCGGGGTAGGCAGAGCGTTAACAGCCGTAAGAATACGGTCGCTATCGCCACGTCTGACATTTTTGAGTTTTGTTTTCTAAGGTTGTTTCGGAAAACATGTGTATCACTATAGTGACAGGTTGTCAGCCTGTCGCCTAAAAATTGTAATACACCAATACTCTCGAGTCTCGAGTCCCTTAGTCGCCTCTTACGACACCCACGGGAAGGATGTGGGGTGATGCTATTCTAAGCCGGCATCACACGGCATAATATGTATTTTACAAAGTGAAAATCAGACTAAGATGTTTTGATTATATTCAGAAAACTAAAAGTAAAATTGCAATATTTCATTGCCACCCACATTACTTTAACAACCACAACAGGTGGGCATGGGCCTCCCCCTATTCCATAATGGTATGATTCTAAAGTTATGATGCATACTGCATATTATTTTTCAGTGCAGTCTTAGAACACCTATCAAGCATATTACACATTCTATTTGCCAAAGTGTGTGGATATACTCACTGTGAACTTCAAGAATGCTGGCATCACTTTCCACATGGCCCACCAGCAGCAAGTTGTCATCTGGCTTTATGATGTCATCCTCTTCATCACTGTCTGGCCCGTCAGTCTGCATTGTCACAATAAATAAATTAAATAAATAGTGTATGGGGTGTAAAGGACAGTGTAACGAAAACTTTGCAGGTGTGATCAGACCATGAAAATGAACAACTTTATTTATGGGGGCTTTATTAGGAAACGAATTTTTTTTCGAGTTCCCATACAAAGTCACTCAGCTGATCGGGAATTTTGTATGGAAGGTCGAAAAAAAAATCATGTTTCCCGACATAGCCCCCATAGGAAAAGTTGTGCAGTTTCACAGTCTGATCACACCTGCAAAATTTTCGGTACACAGTCCCTCACAGACTGTATAAAAATACAGTAAATCCTGCCTTAGATGATAAAGCAACATAAGTTTTACAATTAACTTCAGTTCCTTCAACTTAAATTATTTCTATAGGCTGTCTTAGAGGAGAATAGAGGGGAAGCCTTTGCCCAGCAGTGGGACACTTTAGGCTAAAATAATAATAATAAATGTTTTACCATATAATATAGTATTCCATTAGAAAATAAGAAGCTGCAGATAAAACTGCACTTATTAGATGTTTTATGTAATAAAGCCATTTACAAGTCATATTAGCAGAAAATCTTTTGCGGAGTTTGGAAAGGAAAAAGCCAATGTTGTGTTGTACCTGGAGTCCAAGGCATTAGCAGAGGAGAGGGGCGATTGGAAGTTACTCCACCGGCAAGAGTTTGACTCAAATATAAAGAAGAAGGTGGAAATTGTTTTGTATAAACAAATTTTATTTATGTGTAATTGATACATACATACTTCTATTGACTTGATTCTTACCCTGATTTGAACATTTTCACTTAGGTCCCCAAGATTAGGCAGTGTGGCTACAGTTCCCAGACCTATTGGATTTGCTGAAATATAATCACAAATAATAAAATTGCATTCATTCATGTCCATCTTTCAAAGTGTTGTTTTATTTTAATATAAAACAAAGATTCAGTAAGAATTGGTTTAAGCCTTTGAAAATGTATTATGTAATTATTACAATAGAATTTGGTAATTCAATAACATTTCCAGGTATACAATTTTCAGTAGAAAAAACTAGACAGTTCAACGGGGGAGGGTTTGACTAAACCCTATGAGATGCAACCCTTATCAACTCAAAGCCTTTAGGTTTTAACTTTAAAAGGTTCAAATCCGGACTGCAGTAGAAAATATTGCAAGTTTAAAAAAATATTAAATTTGTATAAGTTGGTATCTTTATATGGGTAGGTTGATGTGCTGGCTGATGATAGTACAATTTTTTTTTACAAAAGTTTTTTGAATACTTACCAACAGAGTCTTCCTGATCATAATTTTCAAAATTGAACTCGTCGTCTGGATTAGCCAGTGGCGGCCTCGTGCTTTCAGCTCCTTCTTCACCCTCTTCATCGCTATCATCCTCTCCTAGCGCGGTGAGCCTACGAAAACATAACCTTTAAACTGGCTGCCCAAACAAACGCAAATTGTAGCAAATTGGTTTTATTAAACATACCTCAGGTCTTCAGCAGTTTTCTTGATAACTTCCTCCAATTCCTTTTCTGTCAATTCGATCTGAAAAACAACGAGAAAGAGTAAAACTCAGCGATTAAATACGCATGTATAGAAAGACATCCGTGGAAATTTCGATTTATATAAATATAACACCTTTTCTGGCACTGATTTTGCCACGCCTCTGCGCACAAAGTGCATGCACGATATTAAACTAACTGTAGGTGTGTTTTCTTCCATTTCAAAATATTAAATCGCATATAATAAATAAAAGTTTCACGTGTTTGGAAGCAGCTGAAAATTGACTGACAGTGACATGCATGACAGGCAAATTTAGTGTTGCCATGCTAATATTCGCAAATACTCCTTTCGGATATATTACCGGTTTTTCAGTACAACTGTCCGTCGTACATCTCTAGCTACGGGCAAAGGGAATGAAAAAAAAAAGTTGCTTCCTTTCCTTCCATAGACAAGAAGAAGAAAAAATATATTGCTTGGATTTTTCCGATAATGGCGAGTGGTTATTCATCTAGATTTTCCGAACTTTCCTCGATTTATCTTTAAATTTTGGCTCATTTAATTGCAATAATTATTCTCCAGGTAAGTAAAACAAAATATTATAAAATAAAGCGGCGTTGCACTGCCATCTCCTTTGTCAAATTGCTCTTCATGTCTGTAATGTTTCTTGTGATAAACGCAGTTCCTAATTTGTAGCAAATTTATTAAATTGGGCTAAATCTCTGTCTCCTATAAATAATTTATTATTTCGTACGTGTTGTGGAAATCGAAACGTATTTTTCATTCCTAGTACCTACTTCCATTTTGTGTTCTCCACATTTTTGTCTATTCCTTCTCAATGTCAAAAGTATCTTTGTCAAACGCAAAAAGTTATTTATTAATTTATTTTCGATCCATATTAGTTTATAATGGGGTGAAATAACACGCATATTGTTATCTAAAGTGTGTTGAATTTCATATATTTCGATAGCTTCTTTGAGTTTGAGTTCTATGCGCCGACAATAAGTTGTTTTCTTGCTATGTCAAAATGTCCGCTTCGTTTGTAATTAATCCAGTCCTGTTCTCTGTATCCGGATTCTGAGCCTGATTTGACTGCATATTGCAGATCAACAATGCTATTATAATCATATCTGAGAATCGACAGTTTTTGTTGACCCATATTTTCGTTTTAGCCTGCAAAATGAATGACCCAATGGAAGAGGGGACAGCTATACCAGGCGACATGATGTCGCAATGCCGGTGCTGTCTCTGGAAGCTGAAGAAGAATCTTATGTCCCAGGACATATTCGAGCCATGGGCAGAAGACGACTGTCACACAACTATTGCTGCAGAAATGGCTAAAATTGCCAATGTTGAGGTGAGTTGGCAGAGGCGCTTTTTATTTCAGTGTATAGGTGTAGGTACTCCTCTTTGATAGAATTCTACTTTATAATTTATGTATGTGCTTTGGATTATTTTAAGTCCCTTTATTTAAATCCCTAGAATAATCTCCTATTTCATTATTGTATGAATAAATAAATATAAATATAAATAAATAAATTAAAACCATTCACTCTACTTTTTTTGCACTTATATTGAAAAATAAAGTGAAATACAAAAAAGGAATAATCTGTAATGAATATTTTTTGGGCTTATAGCAACTCTTGTCCAAAATAGGTGGCATTATTTCAGATAGAAGAATTGTCAAGTTCTGTGCCTAATAAAAACTAAAGCTCCTATTTTAATGTGATCAGTGATATATTATTCTCATTATTAAAAATAAGATTTTATACAACTCCATAAGTTAATTTATTACCCCTATCTATGGAAAATTGCACTCTATAATTCAGTCGATATCATCTAGGACCTAAATAAACAAAAAATACATTTCCATTGAGATTCAATTCAGTTTTACAAGTTCTAAATACCAATTAAATACTTATTTAGTCTTCTTACATACATACATATATCACACCTTTATCCCTTGCGGGGTAGGCAGAACGTTAACGGCCGAAAGAATGTAGTCCCTATCACCACGTCTGTCATTTTTAAGGATTGTTTTCCAAGGTTGTTTCTGGAAATATGTGTATCACTATAGTGACAGATTGTCAGCCTGTCGCCTAAAAATTGTAATATACCAATACCCTCGAGTCCCTTAGTCACCTCTTACGACATAAGTGGGAAGAATGTGGGGTCATGTTATTCTAAGCCGGCATCACACGGCATTTAGTCTTCTTGTGATAATATAATAATAAAACTATTTATTTGTCATGTAGATTGCTGATATGGAGGGTTACCCCAGGCGGATCTGCTTCAAATGTCTTGACAGACTCAAATCAGCCATTCCATTGGTCAAGGATATTAAAAAAACTCAACTAACACTGAAAACCAGACTAAGCATTGTCGAAGACAGCAACAGCCAAACATGGCCAAAACCTATTGAGGTAGAGAGAAGTCTAAATGAAGATATATTGAGGAATTCCGTTGATGTAGAAATAAAAGAGGAAGTGGTATCAGATGATGAATGCAGAGATGATGATGATGTAGAAATGGAAGATGCACTGGCAGAGCCGGAGATCAAAGTTGAACCGGAGGAGATTGATGAGCAGCCGGGCATACAAGTCACAGTTAATGGTAAGTTTAAATTTTTTTTATGCTTGAAGCAACATTTTCACTCACACTTTAAAAAAATCTCTAATTTCTCTTAAGAGTTTTGCTATTCTTTGAAACAGAATACTCTACTGCTGCAAACTATACCTTAAAAATTAGTTTATAACACTTCAAATCTATTTTATTTGCTATTTACCACAAAACCCTATTTATGGGCGTGTCTGACACGCTCATAGCTGGCTTTATTATGATTTGTCTTACCCACAATAGACTGAATCTGCCATAAAAATACTTTTATATAGTGTGGTGTTTTGTATTAGTAGAGTTGGGATGGGTAACAGATTCATAGTATGTAGGAGCAATCCACGGTCTTGTGCCGGAAATTCGTACCGGATTTTCGTACAGAAATTATGGCAGAAAATGAATACACATAGATATTCAGAAGTAATAATTATTTTCTAATAAATTGATCTTGCGTAAATATAAATTATATATTTTATTTGGATATTAATCACAAATGTATTTTTTATGATTTTTTTACTTTGCGTCTTGTGCCGGAACCCCAATCAACCAAGCTTTTACACTACTCATTGAAATTAAATAATTTAGCGAAGTGGTAATAATTAAAAAATTGATTAATTTTTCACAAATAAAGGGAAGACCATAGAGTACTTAGATCAATGTTAAATGAAAAAAAAGCAGCATAATAATTCCATAGAAATAAAAAATTAGCTTGTCTTGTGCCGGACAGCCTCGTCTCGTGCTGGAAATGTACGAAATTAAAGAATGGTTATCAATATTATAGTTCTATTTAACTTTGAAAATACAATGAATCACTCAAAATATATCAACATAAGTACGTAAATGAATTAAATCAGATTCGAAAAACACTTTCTTGGTCACATAAAGCATGGATTTTGGCGTGAACAGTAGCACCATCACAAAAAGTTTATTTGTAGCCTTTTTTTAGAGATTTTTATTTAAAAAAAAAATTTTCATGTGTCTTGCACTTACATTGTTCGGTAGGGGTATCTTTGAGAAGCAAGACGTAACGTCTTAATTCACAAAACTTAGAGTATCCTATTTTACTCGTTGGATTTTCCTCTCTAAAAATATAAAATGCCTCACAAAGGAACATAGTTAAATAATGCTTTTGTAGTTTCTGTTTTTCTCCACTTTTCCACGAGGTCATACAGTCCTTCATGCCTGGACAAGTGTACACAATATCAGGACAAAAATAAAACTTCTTTACCAACCTCTCATCAAAATTCAACAAATCTTCCTCTTCAGTAACTGCCATTTCTGCTCTCATCTTCTCAGCCAGCTTGATCCCGTAACGATGACAAAGCCCTTTTATGACATAATCCCGTTTTGTAGGAGAAGATGGCAAACTCCTGGTTGCCTTTAAAATCGCTTTAGAAGCTGTTTGTGGGCATTTGTAAGGTGTTTCCGAAGAAGTCGTTGCAGATGCGCCAGATATTGAATTCACCCTAGACGACTTACTGGCTACTAAAGAATTACTTGTACCTGGATCAGCAAGTTCGCTTCGTTTAGCATCTCTTTGTCTTTTTTTTCCTTTCCCTGTCACATTTTCTAATGTTTTCTTGTTCTTCCATAGTCATTTTTTCTTAATTCTTCTTTTTCAAAATATTAAGACGGAAGTTTTCATTTTTTAGAAAATCAGGATCTCTCTCTTTTCTTTTTTCCCGGTACCTCTTGTTTCTTGAAGATCTATCTTCAGACAAAGTCAAAGTCAAAGTCAAATTATTTATTCAAAGTAGTAAATTTTACATTTCTCTTTTTGATGGTCAAATATTAACAATTTTAACAAAACAATTTTATGAACCTAGTGTAAACGCGGCTCAGGTGGACTAAAAACTTAAAACTAGCCCCTAAAGCACTGCCTCGGGGCTGGCCAAGCTAACCAAACAACATGTAACGTTAGGTGGTAAATAAAATAACATCGAGTTCATGCCAAGAGAAAATGTTGTGTTACATGCATATGGTTAGCCGGACCCCCTGGATAGTAAACCACCAAGAAACCTGCCCAGAAGTGCTCCTATTCTTAAAATACAATTTGTCAGGCCCTAGGCTACCCTAGCTAAATTTCTAAATATGAAACAAAAATATATTAATAGCCAAAAGCGGCTACGTTAATAAGATAAAATATATATCATATACAGTAGATAATTCTACCTGTGTCGTCATATTAAGTCTACTTTGTACATTTGTAACTACTCCCATGGAGATTTATCTTGCATATAATCTGATATTTCATAATAGCCTTTCTCAAAGACATTATCAAAACTTTCCGAAGAATGGGTATTATTATCGATAATAAAAAATGACTTGTGCCGGACACTGTGATATTAAGTTAATTTTATTACAATACTAAAAACTTTGAAATAAGTAGACGCGATAATTGATAGCTGGTATTGAACTGTGTTTGCACTAAGAATATAAATTATTGATCTACCATCATTATTGAGTAATGAGAAAGTAAGTGATCAAATGTCTTGTGCCGGAACATGGCAGTAGGGCCTAAAACATTTTCAAAATTAAGTGTCATTTAAAAATAATTTATGTTATTTTATTTTGTGATTAGAAGCTTGCTAGTATTTCCTTACAGATACAATGAATAAAAGATTCAGTTCTATAACGACCACCTGTAATCTAAACTCGAAAAATAGTCTGCAACCTAACAAAATAGATTTTAAGAACAAGTACTGTAAACGAACTTGGTAAACTAATAGAATATTAAATTATTTCGAGAATTTTTCTTTTTAGAGGAATATTAAATGTCTGAACTACTATTTGCCATGGAAGTTGCATTGTTTTAATAAGTTTGAATTTTCGTAACATGGTTGCTTTTCTGGTGGAATGCTCCTGTATCATAAATAAAGAGACAAAAGTAAAACATGTTTGAAAAATATCTACATCATCAGTCATCACCACATCAGCCTATAGCAGTCCACTGCTGTATGTAGGTCTTTTCCAGGGTATACCATATTACTACATACATACACATAGACATGCCTACATGTACATAGACATTTCGTAGGAAATGCATTAAATTAAATTGGAAGTATTGTTCAGGGCAGTGTCATGTAAATTTCTTATTCCTTTCGGACTCAATTTGAATTCCATATTTCCATACAAAAATCAGTCGCGAATTTTGTATGGAATTTGAATATAATTCTTGCATCATAATCTGAGCGCTGAGCGTTACTGGCCGTCAAAATACGGGCGCTAAAAAATTATTACACTAGAGTGATAGGTTTTCAGCTGGTCACTAAAAATAGTAATACACATGAAACGTCTTAGTCCCTTAGTGGCCTCCTATAAGCACTCACGAGAAAGAAGTGGGGTGACACTCATTTTTGCCGGCATTACACACTAATGACTATTTAACTATATAAAAACTTTCTAATATAATATGTAGGCTTTTGTGGGATTTTATTCTATCTATACTAAACCAGAAAAAATGATATTCTTACGTTTACTGAGACTTTTGCTCTAATAAATAATGATGGGTGACAACTTTTCTGATGTGAGTGAAAATGAGGCTAATCAGAATTTTACAGATTAAGGTTCACACTTTTAATAAGTTCCACACTTTTAATTTATATTTTATTCTTATGTAAATTTCAACAGTAAATTAAATTAATTTCGTCCTAACAGGTTTTTGAATCAAACCAAATAATGTACCTTCATTTGTATAATTAAATATTTAAACCTTACTCGTATTTACAGTTTTCGTAATTGACGTTGATGAATTGTGTAATATTAAATGTAATTAGGTATACAATGCATATATTAAAGGCAAAACTATAAATACTAAAAAAAATTGGGTATCTTGTTTCGAAATTAATAGTGGAAAATTACATTATTGTGTTGTAGTTTTTATATTTCTTTGCCTTATTTACACTGCGCATTGTTACCTAATTATGTTTAATTTTGCAGATCGGGAGACTGTAAAAGTTATCCATTCAGAGGATAGCGAAAATGATCCACTATCAGCGTTAACAATAGATCGTCATCGACGCGATACTAGTCGTACTGCACCATCAACTAAGGACACTCTAAAATCAGAGTTACGAGTCGTCCTACCGCGATTGGACGATGACACCAAAAATATTATTAGCAATAAGCGTCGTCCACACCGTGGTCCTGATGTTTCAATTATTTCTGAGTTATTTGGACCCCATGCATATAAAATAAAGAAAAAAATTGGTCCCCCATGCAACTGCAAAAATAGCTGCAGCAGTAAAATATCCGAAAACCAACGACAAAACATCTGTAATTATTATAACAATGCTAGCAAATATAATAAAATATTGTTTGTGAAGAAATTCACTCGCTTAAATCAAAAACGCACACAGACACTCTCTAGCAGTTTAAAAATAGGGAAAAAAATTACTTACAAGTACTATCTTCCAATCGCTATAGGCCATCTTGATGATTCCAAAGCTATTCAAGAAATGTTTAAGAACACTTTATCGTATCGTAATTTGAACACACACAGAATATGGCGTAATTCTGAAAAATGGACAATTGTTGGCGGTAAAGGTCGAAAATATACTGACTGCGATAGTAGTGTTTGTGACCATTTCAAACACTTACAAAGCAAAAAACTAGAACATCTTACAGGTATTGCAGTAGGGCTAAGAAAACATGCTATTAAAAAGCTAACATTGAAAACAATGTTCTGCGATTATAAAAAATGGATTCAGTCAAAAAGCTATTCGAAAACAGTTACGTCTTACGCAACATACAGAGAAAGATTATACAAAAATATTCCTTTGAAACATATTGAGACACTTAAAAAGGGGAGTCAATATAATATAGACAAACAAAAAGATCATTCAGAAAGTTACGAGGTTAAATGTGATCCTGATATATTTTCCACAAAGAACGAAAAATCAGACGAAGAGTCTGTTGATAATATAAAAGAACCAATTGGTAAAAATGATGCTTCTGAAAAAGTTTTACAGCATTCAAACTGGAAAGATGATGATAGTGATTATAATGAAAATGGCGAATCCGATCACTGCGACTCAGATGTCAGCAATTTTAGTGATGAATTTAAAAAACAAATAAAAAAAGAGCCGAAATTTATACAAAAAGACCAAAAAATAAATAAGCTGGTGGTAAAAAATAAATATGAACTAGATATTGAAACTGATGAGAATGGTGAAAGTACAGACGAAGAGATTGATATTGAACAAATTAAACAAGACACAAATGAAAAACCCGCAATAAGCACAAGAAACTTTAGACGGGATTCCGGTAAAATAATTGCTGAAAAAGTTATTGATACCGAATTCCTAAAAGAAAATGAAGAGTTATTAACAGCAAAGCGTAAAATACCTTCAAAGGATCCGGCGGTTATAAGACATTACTGCAAGTATCACGGGTTAGCATATGAGACCATTAGTGGAAGAATAATACCCAAAAAAGTTATAGGAAATCCTTGTCCTATCACTTGTAGAAGAAAGTGTACGACAAAAATATCCGAAAATCACAGGAAACTTATATTTCAACTTTTTTGGAAGCTGGGTACTAAAAATAAACAAATAGCATTCATGTGGAGTTTCACCGAAAGAGCATATACTGTAAGTTTAAGGGACAGTACTAAAAAACCGCGAGATTATTTTACAAGATACTTCCTACCAGCAACTAATAACTTCGATAATAAGACAGAAAGAATAAGAGTATGCGCTACAATGTTTTTTAGCACCCTTGTGTGCTCAAATGAGCTTCCTAGGAGGGCGTGGATTGAATACGATAAGAAGAACAAACAAGCTGTGTGCAGTTCATCTGGAGATACCACAAACGTAAACACTGAGGAAGGGAAGGAAAGTACTCAAAATGTGATAAAAACATTTAACAAGCCGGAAAATTTGTCTGAAGATCACACAACTATCGATTTTGTTTGCCATGCCTTTTGCAGAATACATGGCACATTTTGGAGCAGAAAAGTACGCAAAATCAGAGCCCATGGAAGATGGAAGTAATAAACAGGAAAAAGAAAAGAATATAAGTAAAATAAGAAAGAATCTTGGCAAACGTTATTTAAATAAAGCGGGAAAAATTATAGCTGAAAAAAATATAGGGCCTGTTTGTAGTTGTCCGAAAGAATGTTCGAAACGGATCTCTGAAGCGCAACGTAGATACTTGTTTAAATATTTCTGGGCCCTCGGATCTATACGTAAACAGAGGGCGTTTATAGTTCGCTTCAGTACCAAATTTAGTCCAAAAACATGTCATAAGAATGCCCAAAAACGTAAAGAAAGATCATTTTATTACTATTTACCTACAACTAAAGATTTTGATGGCGACAAAACAAAGGTTTGCCGTTTTATGTTTCTTAACACATTCTCTATTAGCAGCGCACTTTTTAGAAACGAGTGGAATTTTTATAAAAAGGGCCAATTTGGGGATAGCAGAGGGAAGAAAAAGAAATCAAACATCAATGTTAAGAAACTAACCTGTGTACAGGATCATTATAATTTTCTAAGACAAGAAGACCCTGACTTAGAAGGGTACAAAATATACAATAAACAGTTCCCAAATGGAGCGTATAATCCTGCTAAAATATTTAAACACTACCTTGAGTGGTTTAATGCTTCTGTATATTCCGAATCAATTAAAATAGAAAAATTCAAGCAGTTTGATCATGTGTTTCGAAAAGTTAGGTTGGGACTATTTAACAGTGAATAGTTCTATCATAGGTATCATAATGAGAACTTGAATATTCAATTACGATTCGGATTTTTTTGTGGCAATGCAAGTCGGAGTAACTGTACCAGCTTGGGCCAAGCCAACAATTTCTGGTCTTGCTCACTTGGAAAAGTCTCGACTTTCGTCTTTTTCGTTCAATATTACTCCACCACAAATTGCTTAACTTTTGGTATGTTCCTTATTAGTACATCATAAGTTATGATGGTCTATTTATGTGGAAAAATAGAATATAATTTGGTGTGCAATACACATCATGAAAGGTTCAAAGGCAAAGATAATGAATGTGCAATACACTTAAGTATTATTAATTGGGGTGTTTAACATAAGGTGTAAAAAAATTAGCTGCAAAAATTTCAAGGGTGAATCAGCCCATTAAACTGAACAACTTTCCCCTAGAAACATAGGTTGAAACCCCCTATGCTAATTGATTTGGTCGGTTGGTAATTTTGTATGGGAGGTCCAAAATTTTTTTTATATTTCGACCTATTATTTTTGGGGAAAGTTGTTCAGTTTCATGGACTGGTTCAGTCCTTAAAGTATTTGCAGCATATTTTTTACACCCTGTATTTGTATTATACATTTCCCTTTGCCTTTTGAATATTTTGGTGTATTGGATCCTTATTATATTTTAATTTGCAGATACTCTGACGACAGAAGAATACCCCAAAGCGACTGATAACGAAAAAAGCACCCTAACAACGGGAAATCATACAATGGAAACAAGAAAACATAAAAACAGTAAAGGAAGCATAACATCAAAGAGAAAATTGAAAGCTGGCAGTAAGAAAATATCCAGAGGTGTAAATAAAAGGAAAAAAGATAAATGTAACATAAAAAATTATACTAAAGGATTAACTTCAAAAACAATGGTTGACAAACAAGACAATGTTACATTCAAATTTGGAGTAAGAACACCCCGACCATGTTGCAATTGTAAGAATAATTGCGGCGATAAAATATCAGAAGAGCAACGTCAGTACATATGCAACTATTATTGGGGTCTTACTACTCTTTATAGTCAATGTGCATTCGTCATAAACTTTACAAGCAAACGACGACAAACAAGTAAAAAACCACGCTTTAATTGCTATCTTCCAGCCACACCAACTGACATCAAAACTACTAAAAATAAAATATCCGTTTGTACGTTAATGTTTAAAAACACTTTATCAGCTTGTGTGCATGTCCCAAGGATATGGAAGAATTATGAAATGAAGAAGATGGGGTGTAAAAAAATAATAGACCAGGGTATTGTTACAGGTGTTTGCGAACACTTCAGACTGTTACAGAACGAAAAGGTAAAACAAGTTAAGGAACTATCTCACAGTTCACGAACAGAACCAATAAAAGGCCTAAGTTTCTACAAAATGTTTAAACGTTACAAAGCCTGGACAATGACAAATAATCTTACGCACAAAGCCCAAAATTTAACCGAATACAGAAACGCAATACTACAAAACATTCCTACTGAATATCTACAAAACCTCCAAAGAGAATATTCAGCGTGTTCTAAAAGAGAACTGCAGGACATACTTAGCAATGAATCTGATTTAAGTAGGCCGACTGATAAAGATAATTTATCTGTGGTTGTTAAAAATAATACTGTGCAACTGAAAGAGGAATCTTCTTTATCAGATGATACTGATACGAGCAATAATGGTGACCAGCTCAGGACTCCAGTACCAAAAGAAAATACTGCTGTTGTAGGCGATATCTCAAGACGATCTACTATTTGGAAAGATGATATTGAATCCGATTATGAAAGCAATGACGAAAACTCCCGCGATTCCAACATCAGCAACTTTAGTGAAGACTTCAAGGAAGAAGTCGAAGACGAAAAAAATCTACCTGAAAAGAAAAAGAAGAACAAAAGAGTGAAAAGCGAAAAAAGTAGTGACGAGTTAACAAGTGGTGATTCCGAGGGGGACTTGGATATTGATAATATAAAAAAAACTGTAAGATCCAAAAGACGCAACACCAGAAATCATTCTAATCCAGAGTTACTTAGCGAATTTAAACACAATTTAAATGAGCCTATAGAGTTTTTACTAACGGCCAAAAAAAATATACCAACAAGGGACCCAGCTGTGATTAGGGCGTACCGCAAGTATCATGGACTAGCATACGCAACGTTGGAGGAAAAAATCATTCCAAAGAAAGAAATTGGACCGCCATGCGATTGCAAGCAAGACTGCGCTACTAAAATAGCTGAGGAACAGCGTCAACTGATCTTCAAACACTATTGGAGTTTGGGCAACAAACATAAACAGAGAGAATTTGTGAAAAAATTCACAGCTAGAGAATATACGATCACTTGTACATTAAATACTAAGAAACGTCTGTATTCCCTTTTGTACTTTCTTCCAACAACGAACGTTTTTGACGACACCCAAACAAAAGTACGAGTTTGTAAAAAGATGTTTTGTAATACTCTCGCCTGTGCTCCTAAATTACCAGAATACATTTGGAAAACAATTGCTAAAGGAGATAAAAATGATATCATCACAGAAGTACCGCCACCAATACCCAAAAAATCCGCAGTAGATTCGGACAAAGACAATACTTTACTTGATTTCGTTTACAGAGCCATGCCTTTTGAAGAATACATGTCACACTTTGGTGCAGAAAGAGACTATGTAGGAGAAACAAACAGTGTCGGTCTAAAAAAGAGAGTTTTTAAGCGAGAAAAACTCGTCGCAAAAAGGCTTAAGGGCGAAAGATATGTGAATAGTAAAGGTCAAGTAATAGCAGAAAAAACTATTGGTCCTCCCTGTTCGTGCCCAAAACAATGTTATGAAAAAATATCAGAGGAACAGCGCCATTTCTTGTTCGAATACTATTGGAGTTTGGTTGGTGCTGCTAAAAAGAGAGCATTTATTGTTCGTTTTACGAATAGAGTTGAACCAAAACGGCGAATAAACAGTCAGTTAGTAATTGTACGTGGTTATCAATATTGCTATTATTTTCCCCAATCAAAGGATTTTGACGGTGAAAAAGTAATAGTTTGCCTTAAAATGTTCATACAGACATTGGGAATTAATCAAGGAAATCTACGTTTGGCTTGGAAAAAATATGAGCAAGGTCGATTTGCCGACGCGAGAGGGTCGTTTCCAAAGGGTGAATCTTATGTAACTTCAGAAAAGATTGCCAGCGTGGTTGACCACATAAAGTTTTTACGAGAAGAAGATCCTGAACTTGATTCGTTTAAAATAAAACGAAAAACGTTTTCTAGCGGCTACGCAATCAGTCCGAGAAAAATCTTTTTACTATATCTAGAGTGGTTTGATCTAACTACCTACTCTATTGATGCCAAAGTTGACAACTTGCGTCATTATTTAAACATATGGTATAACCATATAAGGATGTAGTTCAGACGTGCATTAAGAAAATTGGAAAACAGCAATGCCTTCATAAATAACATTCTCCTAAAATATTGTTTTTTTTTTGTTCACCGGTTGAACATTAGGTAGAATTTAGCGCCTATTTTTATATAACCAAATTGTGTTGCACAATAATTTTAACTAATTTTTTTTTTTTTTTTTTTTTTTTTTTTTATATGTAATAGGCCCGCATTTGTCTGCCATCTCACCTGGTGGTAAGTGGAGATGCAGACGAAGATGGTACATGCTTGCCTAGATAATGCCTATTCACTCTTGCCTTAAAAAGGCCCAAGTTATATTGTTCCGGAAAAAGAACCGCCGGCAGGGAATTCCACTCTTTAGCCGTACGCATGATAAAAGTTGAAGCGAAACGCTTAGTGCGGATCAGAGGTACATCTACAACATAAGGGTGGAACCCCAGTCGGCGCCTCGATCCCCGGAGATGGAATGGGGAAGGGGGTATCAGGTCGTGGAGTGATTGAGCACACTCTCCGAAATGTATCCTATAAAATACCGACATGCATGCTACTTTACGACGGTGCTCAAGACTCTGCAACTTCAAAGTTAAATCCATTATGTCGTTTCATGGGGAATAATAATAATAATGTTTACCACTAAAATATACCTTTTTGTTGCTATTACAACCAGACATGTTGAATAAAGTTGTGTATTGAAACCTGTCAATATTCGAATTTGCAGATTCGAGCAATGACGATGACGACATGGATGCTTTGGGTGTAATAGAAGCAAAAACATCTACAAGAAATATTTTTCATTTGGATGAATCTACTAGACATAACTTTACTTTTACTGACTTTACAATAAATAAAAAGATTTTCAAGGCATTAAATAAGTTACGTGCGAAATGTAACTGTAAAAGTCACTTGGATTGTAGCAAAGTGTCGCAAGAACAACGAGAATTCATTTTTGATTACTTTTGGGGATCTGAAACTACAATACAGCAGCAGTGTAACTTTTTTATTAATTTCACTGAAAGGATAACTCCTCGACAAAGAAGATTTTACAGTTTGAAATCTCGACGGGAATATACTTTTTATTACTATTTACCAATAGACAAAACATTATCTACTAAAGTAAAAGTTTGCAAAACAATGTTTATTAACACAATCGGAGCTAATTCAGGATGCACTAAGAAAATTTGGGATCTGTATGATAAGTTAACATCTAAAAATACGAATAAAGCTAAAGTCGCTTTAAAACGAAAAACTAAATGCACTAGTAAAACCATTGTCAAAAATATTAGGCTGAAAAACCCTATTAAACGTCGACAAATAACAAAAACAAAAACAGTTGAAGCTGGTAGCAAGAAAATGACCAAAGCTGAAGTTGTTATCGGATCAGAACCCATTAAAATTGAAATAAATGAAGTTAGAAACTCTTATAAACAAGCTCGAGTGCTTTTGTCCAGAATTGATGATCAAAGTTCATCTCTACATTCAAAATTCGTAATTAAAAATGAAGCTGCGTCTTCGGGAAATAACCTGGAAGTGAAATTTGTGCCTGAAGATGTGAATTCATGTACATCTCCAATTCTTTCGAAACCCATGTTACCTGAAACGAAAGATGAAAATGATGAGTATTTTGGCTATGAATATTTGGATGATTGTCATTCTGATTCAAATTACAGTAATTATAGTGAGGAGTTAAGAGAGGTATTTAAATATAAGAAAGCCACAAAGGTATTATCTCCGGAAAATGCTGCTGTGAAAAATGCTACTAATGATTTTGGGAGCGATATTAAAGACGAATCGTCGGAATCCATATTACACGAGGAAAGGTTATCTAAAGACAGTGAAAACTCTAGTGATGGGTCTGTTTTTTGTTTACAAGCCAAACAAGAGAATAGGTATACTCGAAATAATCCTGACCCTGCTATAGCTGTTGCTGAAAATCAGTTGAAAAATCACGAAAAAGAACGCCAAATTATTGAACATGAAATTGAAAATATGGAGGATATTTTGACAGAAAAATTAAAAAGGCCATCAAAAGACAGAGAAGTAATTATGAAATACCGCAAAAATAGGGGGATGTCGTATATCAAGAGTAATGGTGTAGTAGTACAGAAAAAAAAAATTGGACCGCCATGCGATTGCAAGCGAGACTGCGCTACTAAAATAGCTGAGGAACAGCGTCAACTGATCTTTAAACACTATTGGAGTTTGGGCAACAAACATAAACAAAGAGAATTTGTGAAAAAATTCACAGCTAGAGAATATACGATCACTTGTACATTAAATTATAAGAAACGGCTCTATTCCCTTTTGTACTTTCTTCCAACAACGAACGTTTTTGACGACACCGAAACAAAAGTACGAGTTTGTAAAAAGATGTTTCGTAATACTCTCGCCTGTGCTCCTAAATTAGCAGAATACATTTGGAAAACAATTGCTAAAGGAGATAAAAATGATATCATCACAGAAGTACCGCCACCAATACCCAAAAAATCCGCACCAGATTCGGACAAAGACAATACTTTACTTGATTTCGTTTACAGAGCCATGCCTTTTGAAGAATACATGTCACACTTTGGTGCAGAAAGAGACTATGTAGGAGAAACAAACAGTGTCGGTCTAAAAAAGAGAATTTTTAAGCGAGAAAAACTCGTCACAAAAAGGCTTAAGGGCGAAAGATATGTGAATAGTAAAGGTCAAGTAATAGCAGAAAAAACTATTGGTCCTCCCTGTTCGTGCCCAAAACAATGTTATGAAAAAATATCAGAGGAACAGCGCCATTTCTTGTTCGAATACTATTGGAGTTTGGTTGGTGCTGCTAAAAAGAGAGCATTTATTGTTCGTTTTACGAATAGAGTTGAACCAAAACGGCGAATAAACAATCAGTTAGTCATTGTACGTGGTTATCAATATTGCTATTATTTTCCCCAATCAAAGGATTTTGACGGTGAAAAAGTAATAGTTTGCCTTAAAATGTTCGTACAGACATTGGGAATTAATCCAGGAAATGTACGTTTGGCTTGGAAAAAATATGAGCAAGGTCGATTTGCCGACGCGAGAGGGTCGTTTCCAAAGGGTGAATCTTATGTAACTTCAGAAAAGATTGCCAGCGTGGTTGACCACATAAAGTTTTTACGAGAAGAAGATCCTGAACTTGATGCGTTTAAAATAAAACGTAAAACGTTTTCTAGCGGCTTCGCAATCAGTCCGAGAAAAATCTTTTTACTATATCTAGAGTGGTTTGATCTAACTACCTACTCTATTGATGCCAAAGTTGACAACTTGCGTCATTATTTAAACATATGGTATAACCATATAAGGATGTAGTTCAGACGTGCATTAAGGAAATTGGAAAACAGCAATGCCTTCATAAATAACATTCACCGGTTGAACGTTAGTTAGAATTTAGCGCCTATTTTTATATAACCAAATTGTGTTGCACAATAATTTTAACTAATTATATTCAAAGTTAAATCCATTATGTCGTTTCATGGGGAATAATAATAATAATGTTTACCACTAAAATATACCTTTTTGTTGCTATTACAACCAGACATGTTGAATAAAGTTGTGTATTGAAACCTGTCAATATTCGAATTTGCAGATTCGAGCAATGACGATGACGACATGGATGCTTTGGGTGTAATAGAAGCAAAAACATCGACAAGAAATATTTCTCATTTGGATGAATCTACTAGACATAACTTTACTTTTACTGACTTTACAATAAATAAAAAGATTTTCAAGGCTTTAAATAATTTAGGTGCGAAATGTAACTGTAAAAGTCACTTGGATTGTAGCAAAGTGTTGCAAGAACAACGAGATTTCATTTTTGATTACTTTTGGGGATCTGAAACTACAATACAGCAGCAGTGTAACTTTTTTATTAATTTCACTGAAAGGATAACTCCTCGACAAAGAAGATTTTACAGTTTGAAATCGCGACGGGAATATACTTTTTATTACTATTTACCAATAGACAAAACATTATCTACTAAAGTAAAAGTTTGCAAAACAATGTTTATTAACACAATCGGAGCTAATCCAGGATGCGTTAAACAAATTTGGGATCTGTATGATAAGTTAACATCTAAAAATGCGAATAAAGCTAAAGTCGCGTTAAAACGAAAAACTAAATGCACTAATAAAACCATTGTCAAAAATATTAGGCTGAAAAACCCTATTAAACGTCGTCAAATAACAAAAACAGTTGAAGCTGGTAACAAGAAAATGACCAAAGCTGAAGTTGTTGTCGGATCAGAACCCATTAAAATTGAAATAAATGAAGTTAGAAACTCTTATAAACAAGCTCGAGTGCTTTTGTCCAGAATTGATGATCAAAGTTCATCTCTACATTCAAAATTCGTAATTAAAAATGAAGCTACATCTTCGGGAAATAAGCTAGAAGTGAAATTTGTGCCTAAAGATGTGAATTCATGTACATCTTCAATTCTTTCGAAACCTGAAACGAAAGATGAAAATGATGAGTATTTTGGCTATGAATATTTGGATGATTGTCATTCTGATTCAAATTGCAGTAATTATAGTGAGGAGTTAAAAGAGGTATTTAAATATAGAAAAGCCACAAAGGTATTATCCCCGGAAAATGCTGCTGTGAAAAATGCTACTAATGATTTTGGGAGCGATATTAAAGACGAATCGTCGGAATCCATATTACACGAGGAAAGGTTATCTAAAGACAGTGAAAACTCTAGTGATGGGTCTGTTTTTTGTTTACAAGCCAAACAAGAGAATAGGTATACTCGAAATAATCCTGACCCTGCTATAGCTGTTGCTGAAAATCAGTTGAAAAATCACGAAATAGAACGCCAAATTATTGAACATGAAATTGAAAATATGGAGGATATTTTGACAGAAAAATTAAAAAGGCCAACAAAAGACAGAGAAGTAATTATGAAATACCGCAAAAATAGGGGGATGTCGTATATCAAGAGTAATGGTGTAGTAGTACAGAAAAAAAAAATTGGACCGCCTTGTCATTGTAAATATATGAAATGCCAATCCAAAATATCTATGGAACAACGACAGTATATCTTAGATCATTTTTGGAGTTTAGGGGATAAAAACAAACAGAAGAGTTTTGTTTTAAAGTTCTCGACTAAAGTTCACTCATCAAGGCCTATCGGAGAAAAAAATCGTGACTATTACATAAAATATTACTTGCCTTTGACTCAGCAGTTTGACGAGTTAGCAGAGAAAGTACGAGTTTGCAAGAAGATGTTCCATAATACCATAGCTACTCCCCAAAGTTACTCAGTAAACATGTGGCGTAAATTGCCACCATCTGAATTTGAAAAGCAGGGACCAGAATCTAAAACTGGTAAAAGTAATAAAATTCAAAAACAGGATAATATACTTATTGATTTTGTTTATAGAGCCATGCCATTTGATGAATACATGTCCTTTTTTAGCTCAAAGAAAGAATCATGTGCTAATGAATGCCTAAAGGCGCCTGTATCAGAAAATGATGTTGGGCCCGATACAAAACCGAAGACCAAAAACAAGAAAAAATTGCGTAAAATGCGTCGAATGCTTGGAAAACGGTATATGAGCTATAACGGTAAAATAGTTTGCGAGAAGTCTGTTGGACCACCGTGCGATTGTAAAGTACGTAACTGTACCGAAAAAATATCTCAAGAGCAACGTGAATATGTATTTAAATATTTTTGGACACTCGAGGATATGGCCCAGAAAAGAGCTTTTCTTGTAAGGTTTACGGCTAGAGAAGAAATAAAAAGACGAAGGGCACGGAGCGAAAACGCTAGATTTCGTGATTTTACTTATAAATACTATCTTCCACTCACACGTGATTTTGACGAGGAAAGGGTCATGGTATGCCTAAAAATGTTTGGAAACACATTGGCTGTTACGAAAACCACAGTGTCAACTTCCTGGGACAAATATGCCCGAGGTTTTTTGGAAGAAGAAAGAGGAGAATACCTCAATTATTTCCATAAAATTGATAAAAGCACAGCTAACAGTGCAATAGACCACTTTAATTCGCTAAAAGAAACCGACCCTGATCTGTCAAAATTTTTAATATTGGGAAAAGGGAAGGAATGCTACTATATACAGTATGCTAAAATATATAAGTTGTATGAGACGTGGTTTGACCCGACAAAGTACACTGCGAAGGTTAATAATACTAGAAATTATAGAAGAATTGTTGAAGGTGAATATCATAAATATTTAGAAAAAATAAATGAATAAACAGTATTCTAATTTGACTTATTGAGACAGGCAGCATTTCTTTTTTTTTTCTTATGTTTTCATCAATAATTAAAACAATCGATTATCATAATAATAAATACTGAAAGGAAACGATTTAATTTAAAAAAGTATATAATACTTGGAGCCAGAAATATCCCACTTTACCCTTTTGAATAAAATATGTATTGATTTGAAACCTATTCATACTCGAATTTGCTGACTCGAGCTATGATGGCGATGTCGATCTTTTGAATGTAAACGAAGCAAAAACATCAAAAAATAATATACCCCTCTTGGAAGAACCTACCAGAAATCACTTTTGATGATCTTATTATAAATAAGAAGATTTTCAAGTCTTTAAATACTTTAGGTCCGAAACTAACTGTAAAAATTGTCGCAAGTTGTCATAAGAACAACGACAATTTATTTTTGATTACTTTTGCGGATCTGAAATTAATAGACAACATGTAATTATTTTAACGCTTAGAACATAATTGCTCCTTTTTTCAGTTTCAAAAATCGTAAAAAGACCTATTTGCATTCTTGTGATAGTAGGTAAACCTAACTCGCAAAACTTTTTTAGGTCCGACCTGTGGTCTATGCAACGAAACTACAGGCTACAATTCTACAGGTGAAATTCGATGTACATTGCGTGGCCGGTGGGACATTATAAAACCAGGATTTTTGACCCACTACGCAATGTACATCGAATTTCACCTGTAGGATTGTAGCCTGTAGTTTCGAAAAACGAGGCACTGTAGTTATAGTTACGATAGCCACCCTACTACTACTACAAAAAGGTCAACACATCAAGTGATATTATCATATTTCATGAAAATAAGTGATTTGGCACCTAAAATGAATAAAATTAATGTCAGTTACTCTGTTAATGTATACAGCAAAATATTATATTTGTTAATTTAAGAAATGTATAAAGATTCGTAAACATTCTTTTAGGTTGATATTATATTGTATATTACGAGAAACGACTTACATAATTTTTTATTTGTGATTGTTTATGCTAGATACCAAAATGTTTTCTTGTTTCCGTAAGCAGTCTTGTGATTGACTGAGTCTGTGACTACTTCAGATTCACGTACGATTTTGGCTTTAGTCTGTTTAAAATATGATTTGTATAAAGCAATAAGATACTTCTCGTAATATTTTAATGTGTGATTTGTGGAAAATGTAGCTTTAGAATACTATTTACGGGCTTTACCACCAAAAAGTAAACAAGTGTTTCAAAATTATCTTCATACAAAACCAGTCAAACACATGTTTATATTTTATGTGATTAGGTCCTAATTATAACATTCATACTTTATTAAGATAAGTGGGTAACTTAATGTAAAGATAAGTCAAAATAAATATTTGGATATTTTAGTTATTTCGTCTCTAGTAGGTAGATCCATAAGTTAATGAAAAATGTTAATTTAAAATCCATACTAACTATTATTGATTTGCTTTGGATTTAATAAAATAACTAATTATATAAATGCTTTGTTTTATTTCAATTTGTTTCTACCAGGGCATGATTTTATATTTAGGTGGGTATATTTTCAATATAATATTTTTTGTTTCTTCATTGAAATGAGATGTTACTATTTAAATACTTTCTTTGCTTCAGGAACTATTTCTGAAGATCTACACGACCGGATCTCCACAATGACTAACGGATTTGAGCTGTTTGAAAATGAAGAGGTTGGTTTCAATCAGTATGTTTTTTAACCGACTAAAAAAAGGAGGTTCTCGATTCGAACTGTATGTATGTATGTGTGTCCTCGATTATCTATCGTTTGGCTGAACCGATTTTGATACGGTTTTCAGTAAAGTGTTTGTCAGACTGAGGAGATTTTAGGCAAAATGGAGGTTCGCACTTTTGCACGTTCTTTGAAGTTGGTTCCCTTAGAAAAAAAGTTATTTCCTCATTGGGTACTAAGTCTTGACATTTATTTTATGCAATGATTTTTCTTAATTTCACCCATTATACACTCTTTGGTATAGAATGTCTAGTGCTCTAAATGTCCAACAAGTTAAAAATGTACCTACCGAGTGTCAGATTGTCTAATTTAAATAACATCCGTTTTTTTGTACGTTCTACAATTTCTGTCATTTTGCTTCTGCGACATTTTGAGACTGTGGTATGGATTGTTAGGTCATTTTGAGTCTAACCGTCGTTTATTACCGACATGAGCCTCTTAGAAAACCTCCACGTTGGAATCCAGCCAAATAATTACTGTCTATTGTCTATATGTCTATTTTCTCTTCTACAGTACCTGGATTCGCACACTCAAATAAAAGAGGAGCCACTGAGTGAAGATGAGGCTGACGCAGATCTTCCAAAAGATTGTTTATTGTGTTCGAAACGATTTCTTACTCTGTCAGGATTGAAGGTGAGGACGTTCTGAATCTCTTGAGCTTTTAATTATCTTTGTAGCGACCTCTAGCGGCGACCAAGTAAGTGCTGTCAGAATTCATTCACAAGCAAAGCAATACACAAGAAAGTTCTCAATATAACACTTGATTTTAAGGTTCCGTGGTTATTATCACTAAAATATATCCCTACCGTGTGTTAAATCCCGTTATAATGTCTTATACGTAGTCGGTCCCAAAGTTCTGTCACTGGCATATTATTTTTGAATTTAGAACACGAATTTGGAAAAGTTTTATTGCATTCCGTTTTTGAATGTTTGACAATTATTTTAAAACAATAAATGATCATTTGGCGCGATTTTTCACGATGGAGTGGACTTTGAAAGAAAACCGAATAGCAGTTTTGGCGTTGCATCGCTGTGGGCACTCGCCGAGTACCATTTTCAAGTTGCTCAAAAAATTGAAAATAACGCTTAGGTTTATGTATCGTACTATAAGTAGGTACACTGAAGTCTCTAGTGTTGAGGACAAGAAAAGAACTGGCCGGCGTCGCTCCGCAAGAACACCAGCAGTGATCAAAGCGATCAAGGAGCGCATACGAAGAAATCCTGTCCGAAAACAGAAACTTATGGCTTTGCAGATGAAGGTTAGTAGAAAAACAGTCAAAAAGGTTTTAAACGAAGACCTTAAGCTGCGAGCATACAAAAAAAAGAGTGGGCACTTACTTAATGCCCGTTTAAAAGAAATTAGACTCAAAAGATCCCGGGTGTTGTTAAAACGGTACGCGAAAAACCGGCACCGCGATATACTTTTTACAGACGAAAAAATTTTTGATATAGAAGAAAAGTATAATAAACAAAACGATAGAGTGTACGCTACCAGCTCTGAAGAAGCAGGAAACAAAGTTCCGCGGGTGCAGCGTGGGCATCATCCCTCTTCAGTCATGGTCTGGTTAGGAGTCTCCTACTATGGGCCAACTGAGGTTCATTTTTGCGAAAAGGGGGTCAAAACTAGTGCAAAAGTGTACCAAGAGACGGTTTTGGATCGGTACGTCAAAGACCTGCCCAACACACTATTTTCAGGACATCACTTTGTGTTCCAGCAGGATTCTGCGCCCGCTCACAAAGCCAAGATCACTCAAGCCTGGTTTGAACGTCAAAACATTGAGTTTATAAGACACGAAGATTGGCCTTCCTCCAGTCCGGACCTTAATCCTCTGGACTATAAAATTTGGCAGGTCTTAGAGAACAAGGTCTGTGCTAAGCCCCATAAAAATTTGGAGAGCCTGAAGTCAGCCATAGTTAAAGCAGTCGCTGAAATCGACATGGATATGGTGCGTGCTGCGATAGACGACTGGCCGCCGCGGTTGATGGCCGTTATTAAAAGCAAGGGAGGTCATTTCGAATAGTTTTATGTTATTTTGATACCTCGATAATTGTATTTTTAATTGATATATAAATTTTTAAAAACGGATTGGTACTTTTTATTTTATCAGTATTTTCATATATGGGCAATTTCAAAAAAAATTGTACATCCTGATTTTTACCTGTCCCCCACATTGCGTATTTTTTTAAAGGTGTTATCTTAATTGTTTGTCATTTTTATTTATATTTCCCCAAAAATATAGTTTAAAGTCTGCTATTTAACATTAAATATTTCGTGCTATCATTTATAGTTTAATTTATATTAAATAATATACCCCAGGGCGTACCAGTTTTTTGGCTGTCCCCACCACAGTTTGCGAAAAAGACGGTTGGATTTAATTATATTCTTCCAAGAAGACCCCCACACATTTTATATTTTTTAGAATGGCAATGCTTTATGCTTTCGAAATAAGGGATTTCAAACTTTAAATATGTTGAAATAGAATTTATAATAATTTTTGAATATTGTCCCCAATTTTGTCCAGTCACGAAACGTCAGTTTTGTTACCTTGATTTATAATAAAAAATATTAAAGATGTTGGTAGGTTTTCTTGAAAATAGTAACATTATTTAATCGTCTAGCCATAGGCCATTTTACTGTGGCTCTGCCATTTGCAACGGGATCGTGAGACGTGCAAGTCGAGGTGCGTACGAAAGTTTCAGAAAATTTGTCGGGTTAGTTACCACTGTAGTTCTTGAACACTTTATGGCATGCTATTAAGCGCGTGTTTTCAATTTTCAATAACTTATGAAGATTAAGTGTTCAAAATTTGATAAACTAAATGTTTTTTGGCGATTTTTACTGATATTTTAATCCAAATTCGGAGTCCGATGTTACCTCCATTTTGTTACCCATTTTGCTGGTAACCTATATGCTGACAGGCAAAGTAACAAAACTGACAGCTAAAGCTGAGTTTACATGGTGCCAATTGTAAATAATATATTATTTTGTTTATTTAAGGTGCTCGATAATAAAAATAAGATATTTTAGATAAAGGCTTGTTACTTTTTTATTTTAGTTTTTTTTGTTTGGTTATGTTCCAGTTTTCTTTTTAAGTGATCTTTTTAAATATATATACGGACTTTCAGTGCCAAATTAAAATAATAGTTCGGTAAAAGCTCATAAAGATATGTATTGTAATAATAAAATAAATCTCTTTCATTTATTAAATAAAATCAAAACGTAAAGAATTTTCAAATTAACTATATTATTAGAATTTTTTTGGATGTTAACTCTACCTAAAATCAGTAACAAATACTCAATATAAGTACAATGAACAATGGCACGTTATACTAGTTTATTCCCAATAAGTATGCGGCGTGTAACCCTAACCTTACAATTTTGTGACTGTCCATTTTGTTACTTTGGTTACAGTTATTTGCGTATTTTTGATATTTTTATTACGATTTTAATTGTTTTCCGTATTATTTTATAAAACTTTAATGTAAATTTATCAGTTCAAATAATATTTGTTACAATTTTATAACGCATTGTTGTAAAAAAATGAAAATATGATCTGGTTTGGTGACCAGGGTAACCAAACGGACCTATTTTTTGCTTCACTGAAAAAAATAAAGACTTTTGGACCATTTTACATTTTTTTTAAGATAGTTGAATAAACAAAGGAATCGAAAAACATATAAAATAACTAGGTTTAACTTTATTTTGTGAGATAACATGCTTCAAAGGTGGTAACAAAACTGACTGACCATAATGACCTGTATTCCTATTTTACTGAATATCTCTTAAAATACTGAATAAATTACAAAACAAACATTATATTTAGATACATTATTAAATGCAGATTCTATTTTCCAAAAAAAATTGTCATTATATCAACATAAATTATGTCGACCACTTTTTCGAAAGGGTACAATTTTTTTTGAAATTGCCCATATGACAGAACTTTGGGACCGACTACGTAGTTTAAGTTCTCAATATATTCTCAAGATGGCTCCCAAGTCAGCCACACGTCAGAATGAATAGCCTAAAACGCGGTATTAAAGTGTTCACAACATGTACCATATTCATTCATTTATAGTTATGATTTTAATGGGTTGTTATCGACAAATTTATGCTTATATTCAACTCCAAACAAAATATCCCTAGAGAACAGCCGCGATAGTTTAATATGTACCATTTCCACGTCTAAATCGACGAAAAATATGGTTTTCTGGCAGAAACATCTAACCAGGCAAATAGCCTTTTATTTTGCTACTCTGCATTACATAAATACATAAATCATGCCTTTATCCCATGCGGGGTAGGCAGAACGTTAACGATCGTAAACTTACCGTCGTTATCGCCACGTCTGACAAGTATTAAGGACCATTTCAGATTATTCGTGTATCACTGTAGTGAAAGGTTGTCAGCCTGTCGCCTAAAATTGTAATACACATGAAACCCTCTAATCCCTTGGTTGCCTTTTACAACACCCGCGGCAAGAAATGGGATGATGCTATTCTAAGCCAGCATCACACAGCATACTCTGTATTGCATTCTGTTTATCCTAAAATACACGCTTTCAAACTTCTCTACTTTTCTTATGCTTATAACTTAAAGCTAAAGTTATAATGTGTCATTCATTTTGCAGGCACACGTAATAGCCCATCACAATTATAAGACGATAAAGAGAAAATTCGACGGTAGCATCTCGCCGGAGAAGAAACAAGATTTGTCTTCAGGAAAATCCACAGTGAAATATATCTGCCAGATCTGTAAAAGAAGTGAGTAGTGGTGTCCTGTATTTAAAAAATAGGTATACATGTCTATGTATATTTGCACTATCAGTTTAGGGCAAATGCTATGACATAAGGTCCATTTTTCTTTGTTTATTTCTCTTTTAGTATGGATCTGTCAAACGTCGCAGGTATCAAGCTATATTTTATAAACTATAATCTGTGCTGCCATGTTAGACCGTGTGATGCCGGCTTAGAATAGCATCACCCCATTTCTTCCCGTGGGTGTTGTAAAAGGCAAAGAAGGGACTCGAGGGTTTAATGTGTATTACAATTTTAGGCGACAGGCTGACAACCTGTCACTATAGTGATACACAAGTTATCTCAAACGGCCCTATATTTGTCAGACGTGGCGATAGCGACCGTATTTTTACGGCTGTTAACGCTCTGCCTACCACGTAAAGGCGTGATGTATGTATGTATAATCTGTGCTACTATGTTAGACGTCATTCTCAGCATTTTACTTTCTAGATTTCACCACGTCAACGGACCTGAAAGTGCACGAAGTCTGTCACGATAAGTTCACTTGCTTCGCGTGCGATTCAAAGTTCGAGACGTTCAAAGCGGTCACCCATCATAGGCGGTGGTGTAAAGCGAAGGACACGGCCGTCAAGCCGCCGAAAACCTTGACGGATATCTTGAGGTAAGTCATGTTTTATACTACTGCTACAGCCACAACAGTGCACTGCTGGACATGGGCCTTCAAGCTAGGCAGGCGGATTGGCGAGCGCAGTGCAAGATTTTCACAGATATTCACAGGAAATGCTGCTGCCCGTTTCCTGGATTCATCACTTAGTCGTCTTTTACGACACCCACGGGCAGAAATAGGGTGATGCTATTCTAAGCCGGCACCACACTGTTATTATTATGGGCCTATCGTTTTTTTTGACGTGTCGATCATTTCAGCGTTAAATTAAACTCGACCCGCACTGCGTTATCAGTGGCGTCGTATAAGGCCCCGGTCTCGATTTTTTTCGGCGGCGCGCTCGCCTTTTTTTCCATTTGAATGTATGCAAAAGATCCTGCTGCCGCGCCGCCGCCGCTGCCGCAAAATTCGAGACCGAGGCCTAATAGGTCTTGCAACGTGCAGAATGTTGGGCACGCAGGGCAGGACAATAGGTAATCGTTTTATTAACGTGTTTATAAGCGGTTTTGTGTAGTAGCTTGAAGACTCCTAGCAGTCGGCGACCATGATCGGCCCAAAAATATCATGCAAATATATATAAAAAAACTAGTTTTTGTAGTGGAACAGTCGACCCCGTTATATGGGTTCAGTTCTGGGTTTTTAGGGCGTGCTTAAGTGTATGTCCGCACTACTGCAAGTGGCACCACTACTGTTATTATATCATGATTATGATCTTGTTTTATAGTAAATGATACCAAAACTTTTTTTCTTTTGCAGGGAGCGTAAAGCACAAAAAGAATTAGCGGCGGCCGTATTCGAGACCGACCGTGAACATTGGGAATGTCGCCAGTGCTTGATTTCTTTCTGCAACTTACACTATTACAATGTACACAACCAAAGGCATCACACCGACTCAGAACAACAAACAAAGGCCAAAGAAATGGTCGTAATAGAAATCGATCTTAAACAAGAAATTAAAGACGCAGAGAAAAAATTGAAGAAAGAAAAAGACGATGCAGAATATAAAAAAATTGAGAATGAACTCGAGAGTATGTTTGAGAATCCGTCTGAAAATGAGCAATCTTGTGCTAATGTAAAAGGATTTGAACAAGTCCAGGATAGTAGCATTCCGCAGGGTGATCGAGATGCTATAGAAAATATATTGTGTAGTGTAACTGTAAGTAAAGAAAATGGTGAACACGAACATCTGGATACTGGTAACGCACTTAAAACCGACAGTGAAGATAAGAGTACTTTAGAAAATGCATTTAACGATTTAAATAGTAATTTGAAAGTATCAGGAAAAGATGCTGATTCAAATAAAGAAACTGATCATGAAAATACTGAAGGTAGTCAAGAAAATACAAATATTTGTAGAGATAACATTGGTCAAAACGATATGTCGATAGAAACTGATAGTCTGGGCATTGTATCTAAAGAAAGTAATGAAGTTTCTACTGATATTGACCATCAGAATGATTGTAATTTGAAAGCTAATCTGGATGACGTACAACTCACCCAAGAAAGTGATAATGATTTTAAAGAAAAGCATGATGATTCAAATATCGAAATGGATGATAAGGGCTTAGAAGTTTCTAGAGAAAATGATGAAGTTCCTTATGAAAACCTTGAACGTGATTCAATTATGGAAACGAATAATCAAAAGGTACTCGAATATTCTACTCACGAAGAATATAGCATTTCTAAAGAGAACGTAAATCAAAATGATTGGACTATAGATAGTTACCACGCGGAAGAAGTTCAGAGTCAAGAGAATCATAACATTCTCAACGCAAACGACAGTAAATGTGAAAATGTTACTCAACCCAGCGCAATAGAAATAAACATCGATGTAAATATGGAATTAAGTGAACTTCATGTACTTAAAGAACATACTCAAGATAATAATAGTGATGTTAAAGAAAGTGATAGTCAAAATTGTGACGAAGCTATTCAGCCCAGTGAAACAAGAATAGATGAAGCTATGGAAGTAGATACTTCGGACAATAACAATAAAGATAGAAATACAGAATTAGATAACTTGGATAAGCATGAACCAGTAGCAAAAAACAATGGCGATAGTAAACCCGATGAAAAGACTGATTTAGTAGAATAATAAAGTCTATTATTTTAAGAAAAACTAGTTTACTCATTAATATTTTCATAATGAAAGCAAAATGAAACATTTTAATGTAATTTCAATAGAATATTGCAATTGATTTTACTAAACTAAAAAAAACCATCAAAAAAAAAACTTTTAGTGCAAAATGTCTTGGCAAAATGTATTTCGGTGCTTTGTAAAATTATAGTTTTATAATTCCATTTCTGTATATTATGTACAGAGCATTTATTCAGAACTGTATTTTTACTCGGCGCAAAATGTCACTATTAAAGTTTTTATTCATCAGAGAAAGTCTCGTGGATTTTATTGTTGATTCTGAAGTGTGTGCGAAAGGAATTATGACATTTTGCGCCCCGAGGTGTTCTTGTCGCAGAGCTTAAATTATTTATAATTTTATTATAATTTCCGAAGAAGCTATATGAAATAGGAACTCGATTTTACCTGTATCTAGTTTCTCAATCAGTAGTTTTTGTCGCCTTTTGGTCTGTATATAAATAAAAAGTGATTGTAAATTGAAATAAAAATCTTCTATGTAAATATACATTTTGTGATTCTTTTGTGTAGATGTACGTGATTTTAAAATAATGGCCTACGATATGAATACATTGTTGCTTGATGCAATGAATATATTAAAATGCAGTTTTATTAATAAAAAAAAAGTTAGGTCATCAAATCAATTTATTAACATCACATACATATTATTAACATACACATGTGTTTACAATTTTGTGCTATGATGAAAAATTTTGCAGTTTAAAGATGTGGTGTGTTATTCTTACAGTATTTATTTACATAATCAAATAATTAGAAAAATATTGATTTTCTAACATTGTTTCGGTCAGAATTAGATTATTGCTTATTTAAATAAATAACAAATACATATACATTTGCTTTCACAGCCCATTTAAATTTAATAGTATTACATATTTTCGACTCGTTTATAATTTATATTGCTTTAAGTATTGCAATTCTTAAGTTCGTGAAGATAGTTAAGAGGAATGTTAGAAATTAGACAAATATAATACTTGTATTTCCACAGTGGAGTACTAAAGACAAAACATTTAGCCTACAATTAATGCAGTGCAATACTATAGTTCGGACAAAATATAAGAAAATAATAATTCGGAATAAGTTTACGAGCAAAAGGTACAATACAGACGGCCACTGTGGATTTAACTATAGGCAGGCGTTCTTTGCAGTTCTACTACAAAAAACTGGAACTCAAATTCTGAAACATTCGTTTTAGGTTCATGTGAAAATCTACTACTTATTATGCATGTATCTCACGTTCTACTTTACTTATCCATTTCCACGTACCATCAAAAATTCACACGCATTTTTGACTATTTTTGAAAAAGACCACTCGTATTGGACTTTCGTGAACGGAACCGAAAACGAACGTCTCAGAAATTGATCTGATCCACTGCCTCATAAATCTAGTTCCTGTTCAACTCATTCAAAATGCGAAGAATATGAAGGAACAGGTTGATAATATCCATGTAGAGATTGATAGTTGCCAGGATGTATTCCTCAGGGGAGAGGGTGGTCATCATCATCTGGGTGTCGAAGATGAGGAAGAAAGCGAAGAGAACGGCCCCGACGAGGGACAAGGCAAGCTCGAAGGCCGAGCTTTGGATGAAGATCTGCAAGATGCCGCCCATGATGAGCACTGATAGGCCGGCGACGATCCTGAGAATATAAAAATGGTTGGCTAATTCAGAACAGAAATAGCAGAGGTTTTTTATTTTTTACCTAGTTAAAAAATATCAATTTGACTGCCCGTGTAGCGCAGTGGTAGTGGACCCGTACCCGTACGTCTGCTATACATAGAACCCAGGTTGGACATCCGGCTAGGGCAAGTATGATGATAAATGATAATTTAGGAACTGTTCTTTGGGTACTGTATTCTCCTGGCATCCCAAATTTGTGATATTGATTTCTATTATATTTTTATCATCCTTTCAGATTTTCGTGTTTTTGCTGGATACTATAAAAAACCAATTTCTGCAGTTCTCGCTGACTGCATTTTCCATTCTTAATGTTGCATATCAAAAAATATTATCCTTACCCATAACCAACGAAAGAGAAGTCCCGTTTGGTGTTGAATGTGTAAGTGGTTAGGGATGCCACCACGGCAAACGTCAGCGCCAGGGCTTGCAGCACCACAAACGTGTTGTAGTAGGAAACTACCGTGCCCACGGTGTATGCTTGGACGACGGTCTGAAATTAATCAGGTAATTTATATGGTAATTCAAAAAAGTCACAAATGATTAGCTGTGTCTCCACCGGTCGAGCAGCTTGAGGTGCTCACCGCCTCGCGCGACAGCGCATGAGCATGCTCGGGCGATGCGCGCGGATTGAGACGGCGTGTTACTAGTTATTATTCTGTGACGGCGTCGGCAATATGGCGGCTCCAAAGCGCGTCAAAAACATGTCCTGATAGGGCCCAATTTGCCTCACCCGAGCATGCACCGCATGCCGCGGGAAGCGGTGAGCATTTGAGGCTACTCGGGCGGTAGAGACGCAGCTATTAAGAATCAGTTTTTAAAATTATGATGACTCATTTTTGAATGTTTTGGAACTTTTCTCTGGCTAATGCCTAATGCCATAAAACAGTTGCTAACAATAACAACTATGCTAATGTTAAGAAGAAGAAGCAGTAACAAATAAATTTTTGTTTCTACCTATAATTTGGTGAAGTAATCCATTGAAACAAGAACTTGATAGGCTACATGTTGAAATAAATAAAAATTACCACTTTTCCTTACACCAGTGGCCTATGCAACGAAACTACAGGCTATATTCTACAGGTGAAATTCGATGTACATTGCGTAGCGGGTCAAAAATCCAGGTTTTATAATGTCTCACCGGTTACGCAATGAACATCCAATTTCACATTTCCTTAAACTAGCAGGCAAAAAAAAACAACACATGCTTCGTCAGCTAATACACAAATAAATATCATATAATACTCACAAATCCAGCCAAAAGGAACAAGTTGGCAGGGTGGTCCCGTCTCTTAGCGATCAACGCAAACAGTGTCACCATGCTCAGGATAAATGCTAGCATGATCATCCAGTCACTGCAAAAAAACAGAGGTACCTAACTTTGTAAAAAATTTAAGTATAAAGGGGTTTTCTACCAAACTTAAAAAAAAAAACAAGTGACAAATGCCCAAATTGTACGAAAACTATCTTCATTTCATGCGAGTACCAATTAGCTGTTCTGGTAGAGGTTGCCTGGAAGAGATAACTACAAGCGATAAGGCCGCCTTTGCTTAGTTTTATTTTTTAGTGCTGTTTTATGTTTTAATATTGTGTTTGTTGTAACCAATAAAGAGTTTATCTATCTATCTGTACTCAAATCCTGGAGTGATTGATTAGTTGTGTACTCAAAGTCTTCATGGTAGGATCTGATGATAGGATTGTGCAGATATTGAGGAAAATCTTACATAGGCAAATTTGAAGTTTGTAGGCTAAACGAATTATGATTGTAGCTATTACTCACTTTTGATGAATGAATCCTTGCACGGGCTTGACCAATAGGAACACGGCTGATATGGCAACGGTGGCCAGCAGCTGTATGGCGAGGAGTCCATACACTTTGCGGATGAAGCCCAATCGGATCTCTTTGTCGCAATTTGCCACATTGTTGCGGTAGGCAAAGTCATCCTGAAATGACAAGAAACATATAAGGGACCAGTGCTTGATTTTTATGAAACTACATGCTACAAGTCTACAGGTGAAATACAATCAAATCAAATCAAATTATTTATTCAAAGTAGTAAATTTTACATTTCGCTTTTTGATGGTCAAGAATTAACAATTTTAACAATAACAATTTTATGAACCTAGTGTAAACGCGGCTCAGGTGGACTAAAAACTTAAAACTAGCCCCTAAAGCACTGCCTCGGGGCTGGCCAAGCTAACCAAACAACATGTAACGTTAGGTGGTAAATAAAATAACATCGAGTTCATGCCAAGATAAAATGTTGTGTTACATGCGTATGGTTAGCCGGACCCCCTGGACAGTAAACCACCCAGAAACCTGCCCAGAAGTGCTCCTATTCTAAAAATACAATTTGTCAGGCCCTAGGCTACCCTAGCTAAATTTCTAAATATGAAACAAAAATATATTAATAGCCAAAAGCGGCTACGTTAAAAAGATAAAATATATATCATATACAGTAGATAATTCTACCTGTGTCATCATATAAAGTCTACTTTGTACATTTGTAACTACTCCCATGGAGATTTATCTTGCATATAATCTGATATTTCATAATAGCCTTTCTTATACAATTTTTCTTTTATCACTCGCTTAAATTTATTTAGTGGTAAATCTTGGATATCTTTAGGAATCTTGTTATAAAAGCATATACAATTGCCTTTAAAAGATTTGTTTACTTTACTAAGCCTGCTTATATGCGCAGCAAGTTTATCCTTATTTCTAGTGTTAAAATTGTGTTTATCACAATTTTTCTTAAAAGAATCTATATTTGTCTTAACGTACATAATGTTTTCATATATATATTGAGACACAAATGTTAATATGTTAATCTCTTTAAATTTTTGCCTTAAGGAGACCATTGGCAATGTACAATGCATAGCAGGTTTAAAATCCTGGTTTTAGATTTAGCCACCAGCAGAGCTATGCAATGTACATGAAACTTTACTTGTAAACTCGTAGCCTATAGTTTTATAACATAGGGCACAGGAGGGCGATTGACACAGGGTAACCTATTTTGATTTCTACATTAAAAGTGGTACCTAAATCTTCTCGTATTGAGAATGCTGTTGAAATAAATAAACATTTTCTATTTATTAAAACAGTGTTCAATATATTATTTAAGTATTATTATTTATTCGCGTGTATTTATTGTTTCTACAGTGATCAATAAACAGCATGGTATGAGTCATCTGTAAACATGTTAGTATACAGTATCGAATAATGATTCTATAGTTTTACCTGAAATGTAAAATATGATATTTTAAGTTTACTTGATACTAATGATTTTATGAGCATAAGTATTTTGTAAATATACAAATCAGTCACACTCATATGAAATATAATTTATCTGATGATATGATAACATTCTCGGAATCCTTATCTTAGATGCGACATAGGTAATGGTTTGTAAAGCAATTAAAGTATAATCTTGACTACAGAATCACATGCTGTTCAGTAGGTTTTCATATTGAAAATCATGATGATTCACTGCTGCTATTCGATATGGCTGTACCCAATTGAATACAAACATTATTGGAGACATTACAGAAGGCCATAGCGTGACATTTTAGCCATTCTCTACTTTCGATTCTTATGATAATTGAGCAAGAACATAAGGAAAAAAATATATAGGATTTTACCTCAATAGATTCTTTTCCTCCCAGTTCGCAGTCTTCCTGAGCATACATCAAAGGTATTGCAGCCATATTTTCTGATCACAAGCACTGTTTTTATGAATATTCGCGAGAAAATACGTAAAATAAACACAATGTTTGGGTTTTTTCGAGAGTAGACGTGACAACCTAGACAACCTTCAAAATGACATTTGAGAAAACTTGCCATTTGAAAAAAAACTAGTGTTTGCATTAAAACCGGTAAAACGAATCCTTGAAAAACAACGTTAGCGTAATTATGTTCCACTGTAGTGCATTGTTGGTCCTTGTTTTGCATTACAGTGTCCGGAAAATGTCAAGGTTCACGCTTTTTGCGTTTATCTCTCTGTACGTCGTCTGTCTATCTGTCATGGACACCTGCTAAACCACACAACGGATTTTGATGCGGTTCATTTTAATAGATAAATGTGGCTTAGGGGGAAAGTTTTTATATAATATGTACCTACCTATCTTATTCTATATTATTCCTTCGGGAAAACGAAGAGAAGGGGTGTAACCATGCACGGGCCGCTAGTTCACAATATTATTTTATTTAGGTTGTTATGCATCCTTTTTTAATTTCGGACTGCAGGCGGTTTTTAAATTGTATACCTAGTAGGCAGTTGCTCTAAGTTTCGAAGAACATAGGTACCTACCTAAAAGAAGATAGTAGGTAGATACAGTCTACGTACAATGCCCAGATACCTACCTACTTACTATTCGTTTGACCTCTTTACCTACCTTGGACTACGGCGAGTATTTGTTAGCCGGTAGAAAAGCGGGCGCTTGCCTCGGAAAAAGCAAATTTGCACTTAGCGTTTATTGACAGGTCACCGGTCGCCCTATTTCAACACTAGCGACTTGTTTCGCTCAGTCACTCAGGCAAAGTAGCGAAATGTAGGCCAAACTGCTGTGCTTTTGCAATTTATTTAGCTGAAAATAGAAAAATACTGATTTGTTAGGACGGTAGAGTAGATGCAGGAAACAGAAAATTGTAAGGTATTTTTTATGATTTTTAGCACTAAAGCCGAATAGATTAAATCAAAGATCAACAATGGAACGACATAATTCAATCATGGATTTTTTCTCTGTCGTTTAGGACTTCGTGTCAACGAACGACCCTGGTGTGGTGTCACAGTTTCAAATACTTAAAAGAGGTCTTTCGGTCTTTGCCAATAAAATTAATTTTAAAACATGACACACCTAGATTTGCCTAGATCTTAGTTTTAAGATGTTTTCCTAAACGGTCAAAACTTGGTCAAAACAAGGCTTAATTGGAAAAAAAAAATTTGGAAAATGAATGTATATTCATTCATGTCATGGTGACAATGTGGCACAAATGCCTCACGACATTGCAACTTTTGTAAATCAGTAAATTTTATTCACGACTCTACATCCCTACATCTCTACATTTATAGTCTGTACTGCAACCACACACGTTTTGAACATGCAGTCGTTTGGCGCGCTAATGCAGCCGGCAGCCATCATACACATTGCCATCAACGCGGCAATTACTGTCGGCTCTCCGCGCGGCATAAAACTTTACTACCCGTAAAGATGACGCCACCGATCGATGCCACCTGAAGCCAATGGCAAGAATTCAGTAGGGTATAACGAGATCTCTGAGTGAGTCGCTTAAAATTAGATATGATTCGTTCAGATCCCGAAAATGCTACATTATTGTTTGTTTGTCTCTCTGTAAAAATATGAGCGGGATGTCAGTAATAATGTTTTAGTACGTACGTACTTCATTCGCTTACATAGTGTCACGACTAGCGGCGGATCGCACACTTAACGCATGACGGAGCGCTAAAACATCGCAGCGGTGTGTCAGATACATACGTATGTCACGCCTTTATCCCTTGCGGGGTAGGCAGAGCGATAACGATCGCAAAATTACGGTCGCTTTCGCCACGGCTGTTTCGTTTCGTCATATTTAAGAGTCGTTGCAGATAGGTCCTGTATCACCCACATCACATAGTGACAGGTTGTCAGCCTGTCGCCTAAAATTGCAATACACTTGAAACCCTCTAGTCCCTCAGTCGCCTCTTACGACATCCACGGGAAAGAAATGGGGTGATGCTATTCTAAGCCGGCATCACACGGAATACTTTGTGTCAGATCCATACTTGAAATATCGATCCCCATACTAAAACCGCTCAATTGTTGTCGACGCAGCGTTATCACAGCGTCGTCCGTCAAGCGCGGTTTTAGTATGGAGAGCGACGACGTTTCTAGTATGGATCTGACATACCGCTGCGATATTTTAGCGCTCCATCGTGCGTTATGTGTGCGATCCACCTTACATTGTTCTCATGACCAGTGTAGCTTGTATGGAGCATTGCGGTCAAGTTACGCTGGTCGCGACACAGCGAATGATTGTAGACCAGTTTATGCAGACATTTCACCGTTTCCGAAATTTTGTACACAAAAGTTCTAATATTTTTACTCTCTATAGGTACTTACTTAGTTCTTTTCTCAGGTTCCTATTCATAGTAGGCTATGTACCTTAGTTACTGTCAAACTCACGTGTCCACACTGTGCACGAGAGTTTACTGCCAAAATTGGCTACAATAGCCATCTCTGGGCGCATCAGCGCCGATCTGATTAGGATCGGAGTCGAAGTGGTCGCCATGGCCGAAATCGGTCGGAGAGATCATCATCATCATCACTGTTGACTCGTATCGTATCGTAACTTCAATTTCCTCGTATAGTACTTACCCGGGTCCCACGTTTAATTACGGCGGCTGGTGATCGCCATCCATTATAAAGTGTAATATAAAGCACCGTCCACCGGGCAGCGCAGCCGCGCGCCGTAAATCGTAAATTTCGTCCAACAAATTGGGCATTTAAGAAGGTGGACAAGAGGCAAGATGTAGCGATAAAAGGTAGGTAGTTCTCGATAAATCTGCGGCTATGAACACAAAATCTGTGCGCCACAAAAAGTTTTAACAATTTGGCGTTTTGCAAGCGGCTTTGGTGTGGTGCTCGTCATACTATTTCACCCAGAAGAGAACACCTATGTCATCATGCATGGTTGACCTGACCTAAGTCTGCTAAATGAAAATCGTTTCAGTTGGATGTCGATTGGATCTCAGTTGGATGATTTTAGTAGTTACGTAGTCTGTTAACAGTTTTAAGTATAGAAAATCACAATGGCAATGGAATGAAAGTTGAGTTTCGATGGCGTTACAAGGACAAAAAAATAGCAGACTTGGGGCCTTTGCCATCAGATCAGATCTCCAAGTCAATGATTGGGTGGAGGTGGTGCAGGATAGGGATCAGTGGAGGAAGCTCGTTTCGGAGGCCAAGATCTATTTCGAGTCACTGAGTCAGAGTAGTTAGTTAGTTAGTCATCAAAGCGGCTTATAAGATGGACCTAGGGAATAGATAGTATTCTTTGACGTACACGTTGTACCTGTACCTACTCCAAAAGCCATTATGACGTGAATGTCAATAATTCTAAGTACGATTCTGAAGGTTCTTGTCATCGGTATACTTATTTCAGCCTATACTACCCGCCAGTCTCTTACGCCTTGCCCCTCAAGTCGCAGGCTAGCGACCGAGCCATTGTCGCAGTCGCCGCTGCTCAAGAAATTTAATTAGAATACCCACAAAACTCCCCCATAAAGATGTTCCCGATAAAAGACTCCGATAATGCCATGAGATAGGTTATTCTGAACTGCTTGCGAATTTTGCGAGTATTTTTCGTGCTGTAGTTTTTTAAAGGCAAATACAGAAAAGGAATCTTTTATTTATTTAATTATGTAACTTGCCTTGAATTTTGGGGACTATGGTCAGGTTCGTGGCATCAATAAAACAATAAAACGATGGATCGTAGCTTAATCCTAGCGATGTGCTACGCCATAGTAGCAAAATAGTCCTCTATCACACTTCAGCGCAAAAATAACGCTGCGCTAACATCAGATTCATGCTAGGAACGTCAATTCCCATTTACAAAAACGTTGACGATCCTAGTATGGATCTGACGGTCGCATACGTTAGCGCAGCGTTATTTTTGCGCTGAAGTGTGAGAAAGGCCTTATATTGGATCTATTTTTTTAACTGTACAATGTCAATTCCTAATACCTGATTTCCTTTTCACAACGCACAAAGGCGTTACCCGATGAAAGTATTTTGCCGTACTAGTTGGGTAAGTAATTAATAATGAATTAAGCTCAGTGTATGAAAATTCGTAATATTTTTCATACTTTGATCTATCCCTCTCGTACTTTGTATTTCTTTTCTGTACACTTACTTTTCAGTATTTCACTAGTAAAATTCAATTTTCCATATTTTCGTCTATCATTTGAACAGAATAGGCCAGCCGTCCGCCGGGCAATCCCGGTGATATTTATCAGTAATTGAAAACGTTCCAATTCACGACGACCGTTTTAAATAAGTCCACTCTACGTATAGAAGCTTTGATGCTATTAATATATTGCACTACCTAAAGTATAGACATTTTCAAGTTATTGCTCAGAGCTCAGCGTATTTACAGTGAAAAATTCAAGATGAAAATAAATATGGTTCCGGTTTCGGAGGGCATGTCGGCCGTGTCGTGCGGGCTTAGAATAGCACACCCTATTTCTACCTGTGGGTGTCGTAAAAGGTGACCAAGGGGTGAATCTATGGAACGGGCAGCACCGTTCTCTGTGAAAATCTACAGTATCTTGCTCTGCGCTCGCCAATCCGCCTGGCAAGCGTGGTGAATATGGTAATACCACAGTATCCATCTTTTTGTTGCGTCGGTTAAAATGTTTGTTTATTATTTAGCTTTCGGCAATTCCCGCGTTGCGGCGGGTGCACTGCGGCACGGGAACACGCGGAGCGGAACGGAATCACACTCGCTATGACATACAGGGTGGTAATCGTAAACTGCAAATAAAGAAAGGATCTGTAAATGGAGGCGGTTACACAAGTGTCAGAGAGAGACATGAACGCGTGGTATATGTAAGAGACTCAGACCTTGGATGACTCGGTGTCTCTCTCTCCCTCTCTCTTTTCGTGTGGGACACCGAGTCGTCCAAGATGATTCGATGTTTCACACGAAGAGAGAGAGAGTGGAAGACAGAAATCATAACAAGCCGCCAATCGATTCCCGGTTGACGTTTGTACATACATACATACACATATCACGCCTTTATCCCTTGCGGGGTAGGCAGAGAGTTAACAGCCGTAAGAATACGGTCGCTATCGCCACGTCTGACATTTTTGAGGATTGCATTCCAAGGTTGTTTCAGAAAACATGTGTATCACTATAGTGACAGGTTGTCAGCCTGTCGCCTAAAAATTGTAATACACTAATACCCTCGAGTCCCTTGCTCGCCTCTTACGACACCCACGGGATGTGGGATGCTATTCTTAGCCGGCATCACACGGGTTGACGTTTGTATTTCTGTCAATTTCTTATTTTCATTTATGAATTTTTTTCTTTATTCGCACGCCTTGCACAATAGTGTTTCTTCGTATGTACCTAGAAGAGAAGTCGCTGGCGGAGAATAGAAATTAAGGGTGAGTATTTATTCACCAACAAGAGAAAATTAGTATAATTATTGAAAAACGAATCCTCGACGGCGGTAATTTCAAAGTTAAAACCCGCCATTTTGAATTTGTGAAATTTTAATATAGGTAGTCAGTTTTACTCGCGCTGTTGAGACAAAATCTAACAAGACCTCATGTCAATATCCACCGGAAATTCAAATGTTATTTTGTTATAAAAAATTAAGCGCACATATAGATAGATGACTTTCAATTGATATTTCATGCTTTCAATGTTTAACTTTTATGTAAAAACACAGTAAAAGTATATGTTTTAACACCCTGTATTCTTGGCACGTATTAAGTTTATAGCCCAAACAATGCAGGCGAAGCAACTGGTATGCGAACTCAAAATTATCATCTACAATAACGCCGCGCCACAAGTTCTACTCTGCAAACTTATTATTATATAAGGTGTAAAAATATTAGCTGCAAATACTTTAAGGGGTGAATCAGCCCATGAAACTGAACAACTTTCCTCAAGCAACATAGGTCGAAGTATGAGAAAATTTTTAGGAGCTCCCATACAAATTGGGTTGGTCGATCGGTAGTTTTGTATGGGAGGTCCTAATTTCAATTCCTTAAAATATTTGCAGCTTATATTTTTACACCCTGTATACTATCACGTGGAGGATAGTGTATTTTTTACGCATCAATAGATGGCGCTGTTAGAAAAAAATAAGAAAAGATACTGATGGAATGGTTGCATTTATGTCGAACGCTGCCGAACGCGGAGACCGATTGTGTCTCTTTGTCGCTCGTTCGGCGCTCTTGCTTGCACCTCAAACCTTAAATGGTACGCCTCAGAGCAAGGTAACGCCGCAAGAGTCATGTTTTTTTAAATGCTCATCCATCCATCGAATTATAAGACGTTCTCACGTCAAAAACTCACAAAAACGGATAAAAGAACGTTAATCACGGGTCTCAACATATCGGGGGGGGTAGGGATACAAGGAACACCTGCCATTTCTTGGATGGATTCATCGCTTAGTAACATCGTACGACAACTACGTGTAGGATTGAGGTGATGCTGTTCTAAGCCAGCATCACACTGCGTCTAACAACTAATAATCTAACTTACCTTAACAGCTACAACAGTCCACAGCTGGACATGGGCCTGCTCCTATCGGGGGGTATTGCCATACTCAACCCATTTCACCACGCTTGGCAAGCGGATTGGCGAGCGCAGTGTATCTTACACTTGTAATGTAGATATTGTAGATATTCACAGGCAACGCTGCGGCTTGTTCGCTGGATTTATCCCTTAGTCACCTTTTACGACACTCACGGCTAAAAATACATACATATATCACGCCTTTATCCCTTGCGAGATAGGCAGAGCGTTAACTGCCGTAAGAATACGGTCGCTATCGCCACGTCTTTCATTTTTGAGGATTGTTTTCCAAGGTTATTTCAGAAAACATGTGTATCACTATAGTGACAGGTTGTCAGCCTGTCGCCTAAAAATTGTAATACACCAATACGGGTAAAAATGGAGTGATGATATTCTAAGCCGGCACCACACAAGCACGCCAGAATCTAACTAATCTTGGTTAATTAATTAATCATGGTTATTGCATTAATTACTATAGTTGTGGCAGGTAACAACAAACTTTCACCAAAGATGAAAGGTTCAATTACGGGACTAAGTCAGAGCACAACTCTCAGCAGTCGCTTCTCAAACTTTTAATTTAGTTGTTTCGTAGTCACGTAAATTTTTAACTAATAGGAGATAGAGTTAATTTTCAATTGAACTGGCCAACAAGACCTCTGTACAGCAGTGGACTGTTGTGGCTGTTAAGGCATATCTGGCTGGTTGTAGTCTAATGGTGACTTACTCCCCGGGGGTCACAATCCACATTTTGAGCACTGTCCCCGTCCTTTGAACGAGGTTAAAGTGTGGGCGTGTCTGATATCAAACTACTTGTATCTTCGACCCCCCGGCGGTTACGACCCACGTGTTGAGAAGCGCTGTACCCGTCATTTGAACGTGGTTCAATCTAGTCGTATCCTGTTAGTACAAGATCGGGCTGAACCACCCGATTGTCCGTAAATAAGATGGCTCCGTGTTTCGGATGGCACGTTAAGCCGTAGGTCCCGGTTGCTGTCTAGGATCATTTAGGCGGCGGTCGTTACACAACCATATCAGAAGCCGGCTACTTGTAGAAAGCGGTTGAAAAATTCTGACACTAGGGTTCATCGGGTCGTTGGACGACTTGGTGTTCCACACGAAAAGCAAGCAAGTACGAGATTCACGAATCTTGACACGTCTTAGACCCCCCGGGCGTTACGAAGGACATGTTGAGACCGCTGTCCCCGTCCTTTGAACGTGGCTTAAGCGTGAGCGTGTCTCGTGGATGTCTGCTGGTAATACTATGAAAAACATGTGTATCACTATAGTGACAGGTTGTCAGCCTGTCGCCTAAAAATTCAAATACACCAATGCTCTCGAGTCCTTTTACCGCCTCTTACGACACCCACGGGAAGGATGTGGGGTGATGCAATTCTAAGCCGGCATCACACGGCGGTACTATACCCGTCGTTTAATTGTGGTTCAAGCATGGGCAAGTCTGATCTTAGTTTACTGGTACCTTTGACTGTCCCGATGGCGTAGCGGATAGTATGCCTGCCTTCAACGCCGAGGGTCGTGGGATCGATACCCACCGGACACAAATATTTGTTAAGTCAATTTTCAAATATTTGTGTTGAGTCTGGGTGTTTTCTATGTATAATATGTATCTATTTACAAAAAAAAAAGTATATTATGTATTAGTATCAGCTATCTAGTTCCCATAGGACAAGCTTTGCTTAGTTTGGGGCTAGATGACGCTGTGTGAATTGTCCAGGATATTTATTATTTATTATTATTAGGTCGACCGCCCGGCTGTTACGACCCACATGTTGAGAGCCGCTGTCCCCGTCCTTTGAACGTGGTTTAAGCGTGGGCGTGTCTCGTGGCTGTCTGCTGGTTATACTATGAAAAACCTCTGTCTGGCTTCACTACAGCTTATTTATTTTGTACAAAACAATTTACGCGGATTTTGGTTGTGTTATTGCGAGTTTCAAAATGGGGGAATGTTTTTACGATATCAAAAGGATATTTGTTTACAACAGCTGGTACTTTACAGTAGTTGTACCGGAATATCAATATCGTTATATCAGAATAGCATCACCTTATTTAAAATCAGAATCCTGAGATCAACGTTTAGACCAGTCTAGCAAGGGGCATTCATAATTAAAATACAATTCCCGTGCTAAGTTATCATATCGTGTGTGTTAAATGATAAATATGCAATAATGAATTCATATTTTTAGAATAGGAGCACTTCTGGGCAGGTTTCTGGGTGGTTTACTGTCCAGGGGGTCCGGCTAACCATACGCATGTAACACAACATTTTATCTTGGCATGAACTCGATGTTATTTTATTTACCACCTAACGTTACATGTTGTTTGGTTAGCTTGGCCAGCCCCGAGGCAGTGCTTTAGGGGCTAGTTTTAAGTTTTTAGTCCACCTGAGCCGCGTTTACACTAGGTTCATAAAATTGTTATTGTTAAAATTGTTAATTCTTGACCATCAAAAAGCGAAATGTAAAATTTACTACTTTGAATAAATAATTTGATTTGATTTGATTTGATATGAATGTTTTGTGACGTCAAAATTGTCGGTTTGAGCACATGCTTGTATTGATAATGCTTGTTATGGCTGATTCACCCTTTAAAATATTTGCAGCTAGTATTTTTACACCTTATATAATGATGAATATGTAGGTATGTCATTTATGAAGCCGATGCCTCCCAGATTTCCACGAGTAGTCCACATAGCCCAAGTTTCAGATTGTTTTAATTTTTTTCCATTGCATTTGACCGTCCAAACTAAGTACTGAACATTCCACCAGTATTGTAACATAAAAATCTTTTAAGTATTAACTTGTGCGCTCGCACACTTATCGCACGATGGAGTGCTAAAACATCCCCATACTAAAACCGCTCAACCGCTGTCGACGCAGCGCTATCGCAGCGTCGACCGACGAGTGTGGTTTCAGTATGGGGAGTGACGTTTCTAGTACGGATCTGCCAGACCGCTGCGATATTTTAGCGCTCCGGTGTGCGATCCGCCGAAGATTCTGAGCTTAGTTCGAGGGTGCAATAAAGTCGCTCGCCGTCTGAGTGCAGCTGAAAAATGTATCCTCCGAGATGACCCCTACAGTTCAGTGAGGGAAGTTTTTGCTCTTTATTTTGGGAACATGTTTTGGTAAACAAAAAATTTTAGCTCTATCTTTTCTTTTTTAATTTACTTTTCATTATTTTTGCTTTAAGCTTTTATTCGTCCAATAATTTGTAAATTTTAATTAATTAGATGACTTCAATAAAGATGTGTTTCTTGATTCGATAAAATTTTTTAATTGAAAGTAGGTACTTATACCAACTTCTTTTTTCTACTCAAACGATCAGTTTTATGCTGGCACCACACCGCACGCAGTAGCGTTTCCTGCGAGTGGAACATATTACACCGTGCTCGCCAATCCGCCTGTCAAGCGTGATGAGTATGGTGACACCCCCCAATAGGGGAAGGTCCATGTTTAGCAGTGGACTGTTGTGACTGTTGGTAAGTTATATGAGCTCAGTAATCTCACGCTTGGCAGGCGAGCTGACTAAAGCAGTGCTAGTTTTATTGACAGGGATCGCACGTTACCTAGAATCATCTCTTAGTCGATTCTTACGTCGACCTTAAAATAGGATGATGCTATTCTGATCCCGGAAGCATACAGCAACGCGCCTCACCGGGGTGCTAAAAAGCTGAACTTTGTAACAAGTTGGGGCTAAAATTAGGCTAAGTTTAAATGAACGAGGCGAGCACATGCGACTGCTTAATGTGCATCGTTATGACGCATCCCGTCGCACTGCAGTTACACTAGACTAACTATAGTACAGACAAAAGTTTGTCGGTTTGACGTAGGTACCTAGGTACATTGGGGTAAGTAAATAAGAAATATTAGTAATAGATAGAGAAAACCATTAAAACTGACCTGAGTATAAGGCGGATCGGACTCTTGACGCACGACGGAGCGCTAAAATATCGCAGCGGCCTTTCAGGTCCATAACATGAAACGTCACTCCCCATACTAAAGCGCTGCGTGAACAGCGGTTGAGCGGTTTTGGTAAGGGGATTGACATTTCTAGTATGGATCAGACAGACCGCTGCGATGTTTTACCGCTCTATTGTGCGTCAAGTGTGCGATCTGCCTTATACTGTAACTACAGTACAGACAAAAGTTTGTTCGTTTGACGTACTTTACCTTAACACAAGTTTTAACGATATTGTTGTAAGTAAAGTAAAGGTTTGATCCTTCGAAAGATTTTGTTCACAAACTACTGGATCAATACCAAACTTTCTTTTACCTTCAGATAGTTACATTATCAATAATTAATATACACACTTTATTACTACGGGAAAATGTTTTACTTTCTTGCAGAAACGACGAACAATGGTTGATTATTAAGGACAGGGGAACGTAAATAATAAGTGAGCTGAATTACAATTATAATTTTATGTCATAAATATATGACAAATTATTTCATAATACGCATACACAGATCAAAAATGTCATGTGCGTACACACAAATGTCATATTAACTTTTGTATACGCATAAAAGTTTCTTGCTTCCGCAATTCTGAAAAATTTCTTTAAAAAACGCAACTAAAAACCAATACACACAATTGCGACGTAGCCTCGTAGTCGTTGTGCTACGAGCGTCGTAGCACTCGCTACGGTACGGCTACGAGTTGTTACTACCTCTTTTTCTTATGATCGAGACCAGTGAATTTTTATTATATTTTGCAAGTTAGGTATTATAAATAAAATAAGTGATTACTTAGACAATTTTGCATTAAATTCTTACAATCTGTCGGTTCTAAAGAATCCAGAACACTTACTGGATGAAAAAGTAATAAAAATTATCTGTGTTACTAAAAGTACTTTATTAAAAAAAAGAGCTGTACTTTGAAACTAAACACCATTTAGATATTTCCAATCATTTCTTTTCCTTAAATTCATACAGGGCTATTTTTAGTGAGTACACAAACTTTGTAGGGTTGTTTCTATTCATGATTCTAAATAACTTTTACTATGAGGCCGCCTGTGAAATCGCAAAATAAATAAATTGTGTGTTCCATACATTTTTGCTAAGTAGGTATGAACTTTTCCATGAACCATCAAATATATATTTTTTGCGATATCGCAGGTGGCCTCATAGTAAAAATTGTTCAGAATCATGAGTAAAAGTTGAGAGTTGCCCTTCCCCCCGGACCTCGAACGCGAGTAGACGTGCCTAAACCCCGCTTTTGCTCTTTAAATATAATTAAAAGTTATAAAGTTTATAATAATCTACCACGAAAAAATAGGAGTGCATAAGCTGTAGGAGACTGCTGTGTCCATCGTCGCTAACGCATCGCATTACACCACACAACGAAGATACCAGTTTCCTGCCAGCCTTTGTGTGCGTGCGCATCGCTCCGGACGACTACGTGAGTCACACACAACGACAATCGTACGCAGGTGTGCGTGCCTACCTACTACAACTCCTTGTACGCGCCGCGTGACGTAGTAGCGCGTGACGTCGATAAAATAGTCACGCCCCAGTCGCGTCATAACACCGAGCCACTCAACCGCCGCCGCCTGTCGATTTATGCTACCCTGGTACTACGCATTGAACTAGTACGGCACTTTCTTATCTCATCAACTTGTCGGCGGTCCATTACTTCCGTGAAGCTTATAGTATCCTAGTACGCCATATACAAATCAGTGCACTACCGACACCCGCTTCAAGTAGCTCTTGCCAATCGGTCGAAACTTACACTTATCTTCTTCTTTCGCTTCTACCGCTGATATGTCAGGAAATCGCACTCCTAAGAACAAAGAAGCTCCTGTTGGTGAATTTTCAACACCTCGCGAGTTATCTCCAGAGGGCTTTGCGGCATCTAACTATACAATGCTGCCGCCCACCTATGGCTCAGAATCAGACTTAACTCAGCTTGCAGAGTTGTCTCGCAACATAAATATGACTAGATCACACAAACGTCGCGCCTATGGTTCCCCGGATGAGGGCTCGTCATCAACAGACATGGTGTCATTCATGAGCGAAATGCGCAAACTTATCGATTCTGTTTCTACACGCCAAGAAGAACGTTTCAAAGCGAAATATGATTCGGTGATTACGGAGATAAATACATTGAAGGAGGAGTCCAAGGTCGACAGAAAACGTTTGGGCAATTTAGAGGAAAAAATTGAACAGCTTGAAAGACAAACCAGATCTTCAAGTTTAGAAATTAGAAATATTCCAATCAAAGACCGTGAATCAACAGAAGACTTAACAAAAGTATTGTTAGAGTTGAGCAACATCGTGGGAGCACAAATTCAACCCGGTGAAATCAAGGATATCTTCGCTGTCAGCACGGGAAATTCAGGCAAGACCATCATCACTGAACTCACCACACTGCCAGCAAAGGAAAAAATAATAAGTGCCTACAAAACGTACAACAAAAATCAACGAAAAAAGCTGAACACATCGGTATTAAATATACCGGGACCCATTGTCCCCATTTATATATCCGAATGTCTAACTTCCAAAGCAAAGAGACTTTTTTACCTAGCTAGAAACTTCAAAGAACAATATAACTACAAATACTGCTGGACATCATATGGCCGTATTTTTCTACGCAAAAATGAGGGGTCACCGAAAATCCGTATTACTGAAGAAAGGGACCTGGCAAACCTTTCTAAAGGAGAATGACTAAATTTGCTGCGATTTTTTAATTTTTATTTTCATCTGTACTTCGTTTTGCCATGTTTACTAATGTGTTTTTTACTATGCTTAATACCACGTTTCTTACTATACTTTTTGCGGTGTTTTTCATATTATATTCAACAGTCGAATGTACAAAGAGACAAATATTCATCACCCTTAAAACAAAACACACCCACACACACATACCTACTTAACATACAAACCAACAATCAAAATCTACCCACCCACACACACCTACTCAGCATACAAACAAACCATTCACAAACACATCTTTCATTCAAAAATTCCTCAACGTTAAAAAAACAAAATATTATGTACCTATTTTCATCGCTGTATGTCTGCTATTAATTACTAAAAATACAAATTTAACGCACTTAGTCACTAGTTTAGTGAACTTTAATTTATTTATGATGCACCCTAAAAACTACGAAAGTCACAATGTTTGATAATCTGGATATAAATAATATCGCAACAGATATTGACAACATATCTGTAGCGAACGCATCCCCTATTAATATAGATCACTGCCAGTCACCCCTCTCAGCTTTTAAATCACCTTTTAAAATAATTTGCCAAAACATAAGAAGCATTCAAAAAAATATAGATGACTTTAATATCCTTCTAACCAGAACTAATATCACATGGGATATAATAATTTTTACAGAGTGCTGGCTCAGATCAAGTCCATACTTTCCCACTTTAGATGGTTATAACTGCACACCAACCCGTAAGCTTAACAACCAAAATGATGGTGTTGTAGTATATTATAAGACTACCCTCTCCTTATCCATTGAAGAACTATCTATTCAGGACTCAAGCAGCCTATTAATAAAAATAAATAAAAATTTCGTTATAATAGCGCTTTACCGGTCGCCCTCGAAATTCAATATCGACAACTTTCTGACTTCATTGAGTAATTGTCTAACACAATACTCCCACGTAAATAATATTGTGTTGACTGGTGACATCAATGTAGATACTTTGAACCCACGAGATTATGATGACAGATACAAAGCATATTTAGATCTCCTGGCGTTCCATGGTCTTCTCCCTGCACACAACTTACCTACGTGACAAACGGCCTGCCTTGATCATGTGATTCTAAAAACCAAAAAGACAGCACACTGCTACGTCGCTGAAACTACGATTTCTGACCATAACACAGTTATTCTCTTCCTTGACTCAGTAAATGCGGCACAACCTCCAAAAAAAACAATTAAAAAGGTGAACTTTATTCTACAAAACGAATTAATGAATAACTTAAATTTGACTGAACTTTATTATCACACAGATGTTAACCTTGCAACAAATTTTCTCATTAATGAAGTGACAAAGATAATTAAAGCTACAACACAAGAACTGACAGTCCCAAACCGAAAAAGGATTATAAAACCGTGGATTACGCCTGGTCTTCTCAGATGCATGAAGACAAGAGATCGGCTTCATAAAAAGCTAAAGAAGCACCCAAACAACAAAACCCTTGAAATAACATACAAACGATACAGGAATTTTTGTAATAATATTCTAAAGAAACTAAAACGTGACTATGAAAGAAATGAACTAATAAAAAACAAAAGTAACAACAAAAAGCTTTGGGAGACAATAAAAACTGTTACATATACAAAAAAACGCACGGAGCCACCAGTAGCTCTGCTCTCGCAAAACCCGCAACTCGCTGTGGATGCAGCAAATCTATACTTCACCACAATAGGCAAAAACCTGGCAGAGAATATCTTGTCCCAAAACTCCTGCTCTCCTTGCCCCTGTACTTTGTCACCTCACTCATTTGTTCTTCTACCAACCTCAGAATTAGAAGTGGAGTCAATTATAAATAGCATAAAGGCCGACTGCGCCACTGGCTTGGACGGGATATCTAGCTCCTTTATCAAAACTTTTAAATCGGTACTGATTCCCGCTATTACATTTATTTGCAATCTTTCTTTTTCTTCGGGTAAATTCCCAAAAATCTTTAAAAAATCCCTTGTGCATCCTATACATAAAAGTGGCGACAGAGACTGTGTCAACAACTATAGGCCCATCTCGATCCTTCCTGCAATGTCAAAGATACTCGAAAAACTTTTAAACTTAAGACTCACGGCCTATCTGGAGAAGTTTAATCTTCTGTCAAACAACCAATTTGGCTTCAGGAAAGGAAAATCGACTGAAGCAGCAGTACTAAAGCTAACTAACTTTGTTGTTGCGAACCTAGACATCAGAAAAAAGACGCTTATTGTGTTCCTTGATTTAGCCAAAGCCTTTGACACAGTCTCTGTTCCAAACCTTCTGACTAAACTCGAGGCTCTTGGAATAAGAGACCTCCAGCTAGATTTGTTTGCTGACTATCTAGCCGACAGGAGTCAAATTCTAAAAATAGGTGACTACCTCAGTAGAGAGGAGCCAATTGCCTATGGCGTCCCGCAGGGCAGCATCTTGGGGCCTACTTTATTTCTAACTTACATAAATCAGCTTTGCGACATAAATCTCCGAAATGGTGAGATCATAACTTTCGCCGACGATACTGCCTTGTTGTTTAGCGCTGATACCTGGGATGAAGTATTTCATAATGCCCAAGAAGGATTTAGTACAGTATATAACTGGCTCACCAAGAACATTCTCACACTAAATGTGGATAAAACTAAATTCGTTACCTTTTCCATTAGACCTCAAGACCAGCCACTTAGCGAAAATTACAAAATTAAGGCACATAACTGTCTCCAACCCCACTCTGCCCCTTGCATATGTCCAGAACTAAAACGCACCCATGCTATTAAATACTTAGGGGTTACGATAGACTGCAGGCTAAGTTTCTTAGAACACATAGAATCTCTTACATCCAGGGTAAGGAAACTGATCTACATATTCAAAAACCTTCGCCATGTAGCTGACAATGACATATTACGTTCAGTTTACTTCGCTCTGGTACAGTCTGTCCTGGGCTACTGCATAACAGTGTGGGGGGGTTCACCAAAATCTAATTTATTGTATCTGGAACGTGCACAAAGGGCTGTACTTAAGGTTGGATCGTTTCTGCCCTATGGCTTTCCCACCTTCGAACTATACAAGGACTGGAAAGTACTTACTGTAAGACAAACTTTTCATTCTCAACACGATACTACATAAACATTCCTCTATTACCTATGATCCAGATTCAATAGCTTCTCTACGTAGAAAGCATGATGTTTGCCCTTTGGTGGCCCTACGTACCTCATTCTCACATAGATTTCATTGTTTTCTGGGATATTACCTTTATAATAAATTAAATAAGAAACTGCAAATATACCACCTGCTTAGGACCGAGTGTAAATCAAAGGTATCTTCCTGGCTTAAGACCTTCAACTACGACGAAACCGAAGGATTACTCATACCCGCCTCATAGTCATTTGAACCATTCACACAGACACACGCCCACGCTCGTGCACTTTCACACACACCTACACACACACACACACACACACACACACACACATACACACACACACACACAAACACTTGCATGCATACACAACATCAACTCTGATATTTGTCATTTTTCTTTTATCATGTACTCATATTGCTTTGTGATCAAATCTGATTCAATAAGTAAACTAAAGGTAGTATTAAATTACTCACTGCTCCGGGGTGGGGCCTGGTGATTGGTAATACAGGTTTACCAACACCAGGCTTTCACAAAACATTTTTGTAATTGCTACACCTGTCTTAGTTTATAGTATCAAATTGTATCCAAAAATACTGTGAGAGCAAATAAACATTTTTATTATTATTTTATTATTATAAAAACAACCTGCAAAGTTTATATACTGATTAAAAATAACCCTGCCGTGTGATGCCGGCTTAGAATAGCATCACCCCATATCCTTCCCGCGGGTGTCGTAAGAGGCGACTAAGGGACTCGAGGGTATTGGTGTATTACAATTTTTAGGCGACAGGCTGACAACCTGTCACTATAGTGATACACATGTTTTCTGGAACAACCTTGTAAAACAATCCTCAAAAATGTCAGACGTGGCGATAGCGACCGTATTCTTACGGCCGTTAACGCTCTGCCTACCCCGCAAGGGATGAAGGCGTGATATATGTATGTATGTAAAAATAACCCTGTATATTACAAGCAACGATTATCATATTTTCAGTTGTACAAAAAGTTGAAACAGTTTCGCGGCGTACATTTAATATTTAGTGAAGAAATATTCATGACGTGATTGATATGCAAATTATTTTGTGGGTAAAAAAGCTTTAGTGCAGCGAGTCCACGACTACGATTAGGGCTGCTAAAGAAATTTTCAAACGATATTGCGATCACTTAACGCACGACGAACCGCTAAAATATCGCAGCGGTCTGTCAGATCCATATTAGAAACGTCACTCCCCATACTAAAACCGCACTTGGTGGATGACGTTGCGATAGCGCTGCGTCAACAGCGGTTGAGCGGTTTTAGTATGGAGATTGACATTTCTAGTATGGGTCTGACAGAACGCTGCGATATTTTAGCGGCCCGTCGTGCGTTAAGTGTGCGATCCACATAATATACACGTCACTCACATGCTATTCATACGCTCACATTACATTAATATCATTCAGGAAAGTAAAAATAAGTACCTTCATTTCCAATCCGCATTGCATTACATAAAAATGGAGAAATCTAAAAGGTCAAAGGTCAATTCCATTGAGCATACATGCCCCGCGTAAGGCGGATCACACACTTAACGCACGACGGAGCGCTGAAACCTCGCAGCGGTCTGTCAGATCCATACTAGAAACGTCACTCCCCATACTAAAACCGCACTCGACGGACGACACTGCTCTAGCGCTGCGTCGACAGCGGTTGAGCGGTTGTATTATGGGGATTGACATTTCTAGTAAGGATCTGACTGTTGCGATGTTTTAGCGCTCCGTCGTGCGTTAAGTGTGCGATCCGTTTAACCTGAACTTTAATACTTCTCTTTTTGCAATCTATTAAAAAATTGCTCGTTCAGTTTCCTACATATGGCTCATATCTACATCACAACACAGAGTTTGCCTTGCTAAAGTAAAATCCACCGTATGTGGTCTACGAAGAGATCGTATTGCGTTGGAACTGACAATAGCGTAGGTATTTCTAATCAAATCAAAATCTGTAAAGCTTCAGTCCAATCACGTTTCTTTTTTTTTACTCTGAATTCCGGAGGTTACCTTTCATAATTAGTTAGACAAACTTCTATGAATAACATACATACATATATCACGCCTTTATCCCTTGCAGGGTAGGCAGAGCGTCAACGACCGAAAGAATACGGTCGCTACCGCCACGGCTGACATTAGGATTGTTTTCCAAGGTTGTTTCAGAAAACATGTGAATCACTATAGTGACAGGTTGTCAGCCTGTCGCCTAAAAATTGTAATACACCAATACCCTCGTGTCCCTTAGTCGCCTCTTACGACACCCGCGGGAAGGATGTGGGGTGATGCTATTCTAGTTCTATTTCTAATAACAAAACTTTATTTAGTCAGTCTATCACATACATACATACATACATAGACAATTCACGCCTATATCCCTGGCGGGGTAGGCGCGTTAATGACAGTAAACTACGGTCGTCATCGCCATGTCTGAGAAAAGTTTGAGGATCGTTTCAGATAAGTCGTGTATCACTTTAGTGACAGGTTGTCAGCCTATCGCCTAAAACTGCACATGAAACCCTTAAATCCCTTAATCGGCTTCTACGACACCCACGGGAAAGAAATAGGTTGATGCTATTCTAAGCCGGCATCACACGCCAGTCTATCACGTAAATTAGTTATTTGTGTAATCTTTTTGTAAAAGATGATAAAGATGACCAGTTAAGTGCAGGAATAAAAGCCTCTGTTACGAACTTTTTGTATAATTTTGTTTTTGCCGTGTGATGCCGGCTTAGAATAGCATCACTCCATTTCTTACCCGTGGGTGTCGTAAAAGCCGACTGAGGGACTTAAGGTTTCAGGTGTATTACAACTTTTAGGCGACAGGCTGGCAACCTATCACTATAGTTATACACGAATTATCTCAAACAGCCCTCAATATTTGTCAGACGTGGCGATAACGACCGTAATTTTACGGTCTGCCTACCCCACCAGGGATAGAGGCGTGATATGTGTATGTGTGTAATGATAACTTTTTTGAATGACTTGTGGAAAATGTTATGTCCAAATTGATTATTGAATGTAAGTGAGCATCGAAGGCGTTTATTCTTATTTTTAGGATTTTTAGATCAACAATCAACAGCCTCTATTTTCGAAATTAGAATAAAAAATATTGGTAGTATCCACACTGACATGGCGCAGTGGTAATTCATCTGCCTGCTACGCTAAAGTCCCGGGTGCGATTCTCGGCGGATGGTATTGTTTGTATGATATGATGAATGAGTTTGTCCAATTCTGGAAATGTGGTCATTTTCAAAAGTTGTTTGGTACTTATTTGTAAAAGTTTCTGTGTGTGTCCGTGTTTTTCTCGTAATTATTATAGTGTTTCCTTAAAGATATTTTTCTGCAACCTAAATCAAAATATAACATTTGGGAAGGAAATTGTGTTAGATGGTAAAACTCTAAAAAACAAACTGTTATAAGGCTGGATTTTGGCGGCAGTCGGTTACCTACCTACTATCATTAATCCTTAATATTCATAACAAAAGTATAATCTTCTAAATATCTTGAAAACAACATTGGGCAAAAGTAACCTGGCGGTCTATTATGCATGAGTCTCATTAAATAGATACCTTCTGGACCCAAGCGGTTGGCCTCTTTTCAAGCGCTTAGCCATAGACGCCGATCCAATGTAGCGATACGATCTAATGGGGTTTTAAAATCTGTTCGCTTAGTTTTTTGTAGATGGATCTCGTGCAAATGTTAAAGTGAAAGTAATTTTCCACAGATAGCGGTTATAGTTTATTTTTATTACGCATTGAACTCGTTCGGTGCGTTGTAATCAGTCCAAAAATCCTCCTTGCAAAATAAAAACGGGTGCGCACAATAGGCGACAAAAAGCAATCAAATGAAAATATTCAGCCCAAAACGTGCAGCAAAGTGTGTAGTTCTGAAGTCACCAGAGAGCAGGATGGAAAAAATAAACTCATCTGGCTGCCTACATATTTTAGTACCTGTTAGTTGAACCAAGGCCCGTATAAACCACACTAAACTCTGAGTACGATTTTGAGAATTCATTGATACTGCTCGACATTTGTACATACATAATAGAATACAGCAGTAGAAAACACAGTACAACAGCTTTCAAGGACCTTCCGAATTCCAACCTTCTATTAAATTAACTTTATTATCAGTCAGTCAGAAAAACTGCAAATGTTAGGAGCACTGGATTATAAATCAATGGGTGCTGGTTTTATGGAAAATGTGTCTGTTCAAAAAAAACAAAAAGTTGAATGATGATTCACGTTCAGTAAATGTTACTGCACCTAGAAAAGTAATAATTATTGCTGAAACACGCAACAGTCTCAAAAAGTCGCAACCTTAAGAGTTGAATTGTTCATGAGTGACGTGGAGAGACTGTACAATGACAGTTGCGTGCAAATCGGGTCGGCGCCTGTGGGTAAGCTCCGGGTCCCCCGTACCTGAGCAGAAATATGACCTTCGGGTATCGTACACCATGTTTTATGGATACCTGTTAAGTGTTTGACCCCTATCTTTTAGTAGTTCTTTTGTATGAATTACATTGTCTTTATATTTTAAACAAGTTAAAAGTTAATAATAATTATTTTCAGGTATTTTATTTATGAAAAGGAGAGAGTTTTGAATAGAGATGAACTGACCTTGAGAAATCGACGAAATTGAACGAAGCAGTGGCCATTCCTGATAAAAAAACCGCAGATAATACTAAACAGACACACACACGTCACGCCTTTTTATCCCTTACGGGGTAGGCAGTGCGTAAATTGTATCAAATATTTGAGGATTTTTTTAGTAAACTGAGTATCTATCGCTAGCTATTTGTTACAGATTGTCACTTGTGACAGCCGCGGGAAAGATATGGGGCGATGCTATTCTAAGCCAGCATCACAGGGCTAGAAATAAGAATTTATTACATGTTCAATTTCATTCAGAGGAACATGGGATTTTTTTATATATGACTGCAGCTGCTGCTACGGCCACAACAGTCTACTGCTGGACATGGGCCTCCCCCAGTTGGGGGGTACTGCCATACTCACCACTAGAGCAAAAATGACATTTGGATTTGTTGTCTGTGCTCGTCACGCTTGGCAGGCGGATTGGCGAGTGTAGTGCGAGATTTTGCAGATATTTACAGGAAATGTCATCAAAGATTTTTCACACTGAGTTGTCATACTTATTTTACAGAAACTTCTGGAAGAAAGCTAGAATGTAGTATCTCATAAATGCTACTCTGCTTTATCCTTTACTATTCTAATCTAGGGTTCATTGGGTCGTTGGACGACTCGGTGTCCCACACGAAAAAATAAATTGACTATAATCTAACTGGGTAGTCCAAACTCAAATGCATTTATTTACGTTTGCGTAAATTTGATTGCGTTTAATTTTCATTATGATCGAGATAATGCCATCATTTCCCGGGATTTGCACAAACGAGTCTTAAATCCAAAATCTATAACGCTAGAGTACTATCTGGGCAGCAAATTCATTTAGTATCCACCTTTCTCTGCGTCGATACCATCGCACGATAATACCGCTTCGAAATTCATTGTAGGTTTGAGAGGGGGCTGATTTGGTTTGGTGGAGAGGAGGGAGAGATGTATAGGAAACATGTCAGATGTTCGCGAGAGTTTCGCCCGTAATTCTACACTAGAGCGGGTCCAGAGATCGGGCCACAATGCACGTTGTTTATCCGCTGGGGCGCGGGCGGCGTGCGGCGGGGCGGGGGGCGCGCGCGGTTGGGCTCCCGGCCGGGCCCAGTCCGACAGAGGCCGCCGCGCAGACCCGCCGCTCGCGAGTGCCCCCGCCGACCTTCAAACCGACAGAGACGACTTAAACCAGGTACGTGGCCCTACATATCGCATCAACTACTCGACAACCACAAAGTTTGATAAGGGAAGCTACGCTGTAGCACCGTAGTGGAGTTATGAGCTTTCGTAGCGACGCTACGGCGGCGATGGGGAGCCAAAAGACAGAAATCTTTATCAGTTGCGTTTCCCCGTCTGTATTATAGTGGGGTAAGCGAGGTTTTCACGGTCAGGACAAGGTTGTAGGGTGAACGGTAGTTGTTGACTGCGGCTCGCACTGTCATTTGTTCATAATTGTCCTGAAAGCGGCGACCTTGTGCTGGGTGGGCCATCATTTCTTTGTTTTGATGGACTCTTTGCAGTGCCGGTACAGTCGGCAAGATAACTCATTACTATGCACCATTTTCTGCCCTCATCGTGGTGATCATATCTTTATATTTTTGACTCTGACATCGATTAACATTACTTAGGTCCCGTGATCTATAAAATTTGATACTACGTATATCGTAAATCACTTCTGTGTATGAAAAAGTACATGTGAACGTTTTTGCGGACGGTACGCCAATGCGCCTTTGAGCATGCGTCAGTTTTACCTGCTTACCGTACCTGGTCTACGGCAAAATAATAAACAACCGCAGTGTTAATAAACTTTATTAGTACACTAGATCGCCTACACAGGGTGTTAGAGACAAGCCTTGGAATACTGATAGGGCGTATTCAGACCACGAAACTGAACAAATTCTTCTTTTATATTTCAGGCAACGCAAAAAAAATGGTTTTCCTGTGTAAATGCAGTCAGATCGTGATTTTGGACAGGGGGTCGAATTGTTACCCCAAATTTTCTTTCTTTCTCTTGCTTTCAATTGTCTTTTTCTGACATAATGTGTTTTATGGGAAAGTTGTTCAGTTTCAGGGTATGTAGACCCCATCAGTATACATAAGGCGGTCCTTTACACCCTGTGTTATTTCTAACAGTCGGAAGGGAAAGGGAAATAGAAATATGAAATAAGGAAAAGGCGTTTCCTGACTCTTGACATATTTGGTGCCAACAATAATTTATGCATCTTCAAAAAGAGAGACGGTTCTCAATTCTATATACCTATATGAGAATGATTTTTACGATGATTACGCATTTATAACTGATCTTATTTAGGTACTATTTAATAATTATTTAACAATTTATTGTACAGAACACAATACAACACATTAGGAGAAATGGTACAACAGGGACTGCTTATTTCTGAAGAAACTTCTTCCAGCAGACCTTGACTGATCGGATCTTGGCAGATTTGATCTTCACTGTTTGAAATTATTTACGTATACTTTTAAGGTTGTCACATTGTCAGGATTAAATGATGGGGTCCTAAAGAAATTGACAGAACCGTTGGTTTTTTCTAACGATTTTTAAAGAAATTTTAATTGCAGTGTAAATATAAATAAGGCGAAATCTAGTCGGGAAACTAAACTTTCCCCATGGAACATATACCGAATGATGGAGAAAACAGGCGTTATGAGTGGCCGGTCAAATGATCTATTTTTTAAAACAATATTTTGTAAGAAAATACGAAGAAATGTCATGTCTCTCTAGTTTTGATGGCGTCAAAACACTTACTTTTATTTTACTTTTCTGCTTATAAATTCAAACTTTGAATATTCCGGAATAAATGGAGTATGCAGTATTTTTGGTCAATAGTTTTAAGCGTACTACCTACTTTTGTATTTTATTAATGACCCAGACATCATGAGATTTGGACCTACTTTATATAATGATAAATTTTTTAAATATTTTCGTATACGATACAATAAGATATGTTTTTTAAGATCAGATAAGTCATTGTCAAATAATTAATGTGATGCCGCCTTGGAATAGTATCACCCTATTTTTTCCCGTGGGTGTCGTAAGAGACGACTAAGGGACTCGAGGGTTTCATGTGTATTACAACTTTAGGGAACAGGCTGACAACCTGTAACTACAAATTATGTGAAAGAGCCCTCAATATTTTTCAGACGTGTTGATATTTTAATGGCCGTAACCGCTCTGCCACTATGCAAGGGATAAAGGCGTGATATGAGTGTGTGTGGATATTTTGATTTTCACTGAACCTGAAATACTACTTAGTAATTTAGTGTCCCCGTGTGATGCCGGCTTAGAATAGCATCACCCCATATCCTTCCCGCGGGTGTCATAAGAGGCGACTAAGGGACTCGAGAGTATTGGTGTATTACAATTTGTAGGCGACAGGCTGACAACCTGTCACTATAGTGATACACATGTTTTCTGAAACAACCTTGGAAAACAATCCTCAAAAATGTCAGACGTGGCGATAGTGGCCTTATTTTTACGGCCGTTAACGCTCTGCCTACCCCGCAAGGGATAAAGGCGTGATATATGTATGTATGTAATTTAGTGTCACTCTAGCGAATCCCGCATTCATTGTGATTCTATTTTCTCACACTATCGAGTGTTATTGGAGGCAAGCAGAACCCATTAGCCATTTTGCTTCACTTGTTTTAACAACTAATTGACGAGATGTCAGATATATCGCATTCAGATAAAGATACGATCCCGATTTGGCAACATTGTTGTTTGCCTCTCTATCAAAATATATGACACATGAGCGAGATGTCAGCGATAATGTTGCCGTTTCGCGCTTTAAAAATCAAGTTATATTAATTTCAGGGTAGTGTGAGGGTCAATAGCCTACATTCCTGATAGGTCAAATGAGCTACTTTTTAAAACGATCTAAAACTATATTTTGTATGAAAAACTTAAAGTATGACGTCACGCCGTAAGTATATGGGTGGCGTTAAAACACTTTCTTTTATGTTATTTTTTTGTTTGATAATTCAACACACACACACACACACACACGCCTTTATCCTTTGCGGGGTAGGCAGAGTGCTAACGATCGCAAAATTACGGTTGTTATCGCCACGTCTGACAAGTATTGAGGGCCGGCTCTTTTTGATGATTCGTGTATCACTGTAGTCACAGGTTGTCAGCCTGTCGACTTTTTTGATAATTCAAACTTTGAATATTTCGAAAAATTATGAATGAAGTTCGTAGTATTTTTGGACAATAGCTTTAAGCGTGCAACTTTTATATTTTATTTATGTTCGAAACTAGCGAATTCTCATTGAGACGACGTGAGCATGCGAATTGTCGTCGATCACGGTATGTCAAATATGTGAACTCAAAAATTTCGATCACGCGAAAATCGAAAATTAGATAGAGTTTTTCATAACAACGTAATTTTTACATTTGATACCGACGCCAGTATTAAGCCTTTTTCATACTTAATGCACAACGCAGCGCTAAAATAACGCTGTGGTCTGTCAGATCCATACTAGAAATATCAATCCCCATGCCACTCAAACGCTGTCGCCGCAGCTGCGTTATTTTGTCGCATTTGCGTTATTTTGACTTTATTGTACGTCTCAATATGACGCGCTTCCGAAACTGTAGTGCCTTGCTGACAGTGAAACCATAGACTACTATCTTGGTTGTATCTCGCTCCCAGCGGAGAGCAACCGTAATTGTGCAGTAATGGCGTCTGACGCCGCGCGGGGACCGGTCTGCAACGAGCTTTACACTAAGACCACTAGGACCGTCTGGGGCACTTGCCAGTTTCATACCAAACAACGGTTGTTTTTTTTTTGAAAATGCAAGTTTAGGGTCGAAATATAATAAAATATCGCAGCGGTCTGTCAGATCTATGTTAGAAACGGGAGTACTAAAACCGCACTCGACGGACGACACAGCGATAGCGCTGCGTCGACAGCGGTTGAGCGTTTTAGTATGGGAATTGACATTTCTAGTATGGATCTGACAGACGGCTGCGATGTATTAGCGCTCCGTTGTGCGGTCAAATACTTACTAGAAACGTTACAACGCACAACCGCTGCGTTGCTTGCTTGTCGTGCCAAACGACGTTATTTTGCCTGCCATTTTGATCGTGCGTCGTGCCCTGTCATTGCTTTGGTTTAGCGTTATTTTAGCGTCCGCTTGACGGAGGTCAGAAATGGCTGCGGTGGACGTTGAGGCTTTTCGGTACAGGAACTTATGAACATTCTCATCATTCGTTTTTCAAAAATGTAGTAAAGCCGGATTTTTAAAAGTTACGTAAACCGAACGGATGCTCGTTATAACTTTTACGCTTTTTGAATGCAAGCAGCCAGTGATCGGTGCCCTCATAGTTAACTCTTTTTAACTAGTTTTAAAAGTATTTTACTCAAGCAAAGTGTGTACTATGAATAGTAAATCTGCATACAGTTGCTACTAGAGGAGTCTTGATTCTATATGTAATATGTGTGTATATGCAGTAAGGCGGTCCTCACGCGCGCTTCATGGCTATCGAGTGTTTGACCGGTCATGGATTTTTGACGAAAGTAGTTTACGACATCCCCTATCTTCTTCTTCTTCTTTATTTAAGAGCCATACTCTTGTCGGTGGAGCAATTTCTCATTTCGCCATTTATTTCTTTTCCCCGCCAGTGACTATACCTCCTGATACGACACAACATTCACTTTCTCTTTCAGCTGTTGAAAGTAAATTTCTTCTAGGTCGTCCTCTTCCTCTTTTTCCTTCTACTTTTCGTTCTATAATCGTCTTCAGGAAACTGTCGTCTCGTATCAAGTGGCCTATCATCTTTCCCCTTCTGTTTTCTATGGTTCTCAACAATGTTCTTTTTTACTTGACCAGTTGAAGCACCTCTTCATTTGTTTTCATTCTATCTTCACAAGCCGAATATCATGCACAATATGCGTCACCGTCACAATTTGTTGTTTTACATACATACATACATAAATCACGCCTTTATTCCTTACGGGGTAGGCAGAGCGTTAACGGAAAGTAAAAATACCATCGCTATCACCACGTCTGACAAATATAGAGGGCCGTTTGAGATTATTTGTGTATCACTATAGTGACAGGTTGTCAGCCTGTCGCACAGTGTTTTTTCCACCCCAAAAAAGTGACATCCGCCTTTTATTGAATATATCTACTAAAAACATAATTCCAAATGCAAGAGTAGAACTCCCATGTGTCAATTTTCAATAGCTGATTTTTAAAAAAATATCTAAGTTTTCGTGACCTTTACACTAAAAATACTGAAAAAATATCATAAAAACTGAAATAATAAATAAATAAATAAATTTGTATAGCAGTCTTATAAAGCCTTTCTCGATGCATATTATGCAGTATTTTAAAATTAAAAAAGTAGAAAAACGCCATGAAAAATAAATGTTTTATCGAAATCAGTATTTATTTTTTTATATTTTTTCTAGCACGAAGTAGAACCTCTGTCTAGCACAAAAAGGTTCCTCATACTGAGGTTTATCACCCACAAAAATATCACATTCAACTTGGGCCTAGGTTTTGAGAAAATGATTTTTAAACATTTGGATCAGGGTTGCCACTAATATGACCTTTCGCGTTAATTTTTTTTTTTACTTTATATTGGCAGCGTTTTATCTTTACTAACGGAGGAGGGTTGTGTTCTAAATATTTATATCAGGGATGCCACTAATATGACCTTTCATGTATTTTTTTTTACCTATTATTAGGAGCTTTTTCACGAAAATGTTCTTTAGAGAATGTATGCATGTATATATATGTAAATTGTTTTATCTTATTTTGGTAAGCAAATAGTTTGGATATCTATTTATTCCCGATGAAGGGCCACGTGTGGCGCGGGAAGCGGTTCACCCTCGATAAGCTGATGCTCAAACCCCGCGCTAGTACACGTGATCTAGAGGGACGGCAATTTCAATGCTTCGCCTCCATCGTCGACAGAAATTCTGCAAAAAACTTCCTCTACCATCTGCTGTGCGGGATATTCTTAAAGCTGTTGAAGTAGAAAATACATGGCACTCTGATGAGAATGTGCAATCAGAAAATTTACAGTCAGAAAATAAAGAAGAGCATTCACAGGACGAGATCAACGAGTCAAATTTGGATTCTATAATCTTAAGTAACGAAGAAAATCTAATTGAAGAATAATTATTAATACAAAATATAGGTTCTATTATATTGACACAATAACTTACCTACCTATGATGTACCAGAAGAAAAAGAAAATTTTGACCTTTTGTGCGGTAGCCCTAAATTTGGAAATTTGACCTCAGTACGTAAAAATCATTTTCTCAAAACCTAGGCCCAAGTTGAATGTGATATTTTTGTGGGTGATAAACCTTAGTGTGAGGAATCTTTTTGTGTCAGACAGAGGTTCTACTTCGTGTTAGAAAAATTATAAAAAAATAAATACTGATTTCGATAAAACATTTTTTGTTCATGGCGTTTTTCTACTTTTTTAATTTTAAAATACTGCACAATATGCATCGAGAAAGGCTTCATAAAACTGCAATACAAATTTATTTATTTATTTATTATTTCAGTTTTTATGATATTTTTTCAATATTTTTAGTGTAAAGGTCACGAAAACTTAGATATTTTTTTAAAAATCAGCTATTGAAAATTGACACATGGGAGTTCTACTCTTGCATTTGGAATTATGTTTTTAGTAGATATATTCAATAAAAGGCGGATGTCACTTTTTTGGGACGAAAAAAACACTGTGTGTCGCCTAAAACTTGTAATACACCTGAAACCCTCAAGTCCCTCAGTAGCTTCTTACACGACGACACCCATGGGTAAGAAATGGGGCGATGCTATTCTAAGCCGGCATCACACGGTTGTTTTGACTGTTATAAATCGCAATACAGTGTGGTACGTTTGCAGTATACCTAAAACTAGGAATTTTGTATTCAAGTATATTCTAGTCAGGTGTACTCATCTCAGCCTTTGATCGAGGACTGTGATGTGGTATACGGGTATGCGACCCCGGCTTCCCGAGCAAGCAGTTCCCTCCTGCTTAACAAATAAAAAGTCTGTTTCGGCGAGAATGGCAACCCAATGCAGATATGCACAAGGGCTTGGCGGACTCGGCGACTCAGCAAGGCAATGTGGATGGCCTAGGGCGACGGTAGAGGGCGCGGGTAGTTACTGTCGGCCAGACACTGCGTCTGACCTCTCCTTCAGTCGTAGCGGTTTTCCGTTCCACTGAATCAAGGAGGGTGAGGACTAAGTGCGTGCGCCTGCGTTTGCGCGAACGTTTGCGCACCGAAATATATCCTGCGCAACTGACCGCTTCCGAATAATGGACTCCGATGACGCAAAGTCCTGTGGCGATGGGTTGAGGTAGAGAGGTCTGGCGTGGTGCAAGCTGGGCTTTGTCTGATTCCTGCACATAGGCGGTTCTAGGGGCGTGAGTACATGCCGTGGTCGCTTTTGCATTGCAAATCGGGACGACAATGCGAATTCGGCAGCACCTGGGATGACAAAGCAGCCCTTTTAAGGGAGGCACTGCTTTCCTCGCCCAGCCGAGGAGGGGGCTGGAAAAGGTGCCCTAAAAAAGTGCTCGTCCCTACCCGGAAGGTGGTAGTAACCACGGCTGCCACCGCATCACTTAACTCGTGGTCGACGAAACAGAAAAAATAAAAACAGCATGAAACCATCTATCATGACATTTGGCGCGTGGAACGTGAGAACTCTAATTGATCGAGATGGCAACTCCTGTCCTGAACGCAAAACCGCCATCGTAGCTTGAGAACTTTATCGCTATAACGTGGATGTGGCTGCGCTCAGCGAAACACACCTTGCTGATGAAGGAGAACTGGTGGAAGATGGAGGTGGTTACACTTTCTTCTGGAAGGGTACCTCTGCATCCGAGCCTCGACGTTCAGGGGTAGGATTTGCCATCAAAAATCACCTAGTAAAGCGACTTCAAGAGTGTCCTGTTCACATCTCGGACCGCGTTACCACACTGCGCCTTCACCTGGATACAGACAATTACCTTAATGTCATCAGTGTCTATGCTCCAACGTTAGACAAGTCTGATGACATTAAGGACAAATTTTACGAGGAGCTAACTCAATGCCTTGATAGCATAAACGCCAGAGAGCAGATCTTATTGCTAGGCGATTTCAATGCCAGGGTTGGACGGGACTACGAGGCTTGGCCTGGAGTTCTGGGACGACATGGAGTTGGCAACATGAACAGCAATGGTCTGTTGCTGCTCGGTCTTTGTGCTCAATACGATCTAGCGATATCGAACACTATGTTCAGACTTGCCGCTAAGCACAAGACAACGTGGATGCACCCGCGTTCCAAACACTGGCATTTGATCGACTTTGCTATTATTCGGCAACGAGACATCGGTCAAGTACAAGTCACCCGCGTCATGCGTGGTGCTCACTGTTGGACTGACCATCGACTAATTGTCACTAAGCTACGACTCCGCCTCCGTCAACTTCGCAGATCCACAGTGAAGAAGCCTGCGTTTTTAGACGTGGATAGGCTGAAAGATCGCGAGGTTAGGGTGAAATATGCTGAAGCCTTATCTGAAAAGCCGTCGCCAATAACTGAGACCGGTGATGTCAGTGCTGCTTGGGGAGCTTTGTCATGTCATCTCATAGAAGCCGCTTCTGCTACTTTGGGTACGAAAGACCGACGTAGTGAAGACTGGTTCGATGACAATAGCGAGGCTCTTAAAGCAGCATTCGACAAACATCGACAGCTCCTGCGACAGCATAATCGAAGAGGAAGTGTTGCGGTGGTCAAAGAAAGTGACCAAGAATTACGCAGGCTGTCTCGACAAATAAAAGACAAGTGGTGGCAGGACAAGGCTTGTCAAATGCAGTGGCTCGCCGATACAAACCAGCTTGGTGAGTTTTACTGTGAAGTGCGTAAGCTGATTGGTGCTTCCTACCGTGCAAAAGTACCTTTAAGGTCTTTAGACGGTATGCACCTCCTGACCAGCAAGGAGGATGTACTTAAACGTTGGGCTAAGCATTTTCACAACTTGCTCAACGTAGATCGATCAGCTGATCTGCATCATATCAGTTTAATGCCTCAACTCCCGTTAGCCACGGAGCTGGACGAGCCCCTGTCATGCGACGAGGTTGTTACTGCCATCAGACAGCAGCATAATAACCGGGCGGTTGGCATTGACCTTATACCGGGTGAACTACTTAAATATGGTGGTACGGAGTTGCACACGTCGGTATGGAAACTTTTCGTTCGAATGTGGGAGGAGGAGAGGGTCCCTGAGGACTTCAAAGTGTCTCGCATTTGTGCCCTCTACAAGAACAAGGGTGACCGTTCTGACTGTAACTCTTATCGCGGTATTTCATTGCTGTCAGTCCCTGGAAAAGTCTTTGCCAGAGTTTTACTGAACCGCCTCAAAGATTTGTCGGAAAAAATTCTGCCCGAAACCCAGTTCGGCTTCCGACCTGACCGAGGTACATGTGAAGCTATTTTCTCGGTGCGTCAACTACAAGAAAAAAGTAGAGAACAAGGTCGCCAGTTGTACCTCTGCTTTGTTGATTTAGAGAAAGCATTCGACAGTGTGCCTCGCGAAGCTCTCTGGATGGTGCTAGGAAAGTTAGGGTGCACAGAAAAGTATGTGCGACTCCTAAGACTCCTGCATGACGACATGCAGTGCTGCGTCTCTGTAGACGGTGAACAGTCTGATTTCTTCCCCGTCACCTGTGGGGTGAAACAAGGGTGTGTTCTAGCGCCCACACTGTTCGCCTTGTACTTTGCAGTTGTAGTCAAAGAAGTCCTAAATACTGTTTCCCAAGGAGTCCGCATCCGTTTCCGCACAGATGGCAGTCTTTTTAACCTGGCTAGACTTAAGGCGCGCACTAAAGTCTCGTATGCATTGATTACTGAGATCATGTATGCTGATGACTTGTGCTTTCTTGCAGAATCCCCAGACGGCCTGCAACAGCTAATGTCCGTTTTTCACCAAACATGCTGTAAATTCGGCCTGAAGATCAGTGTCAAAAAGACGGAAGTGATGTCCTTAGACTCGCATGGTCGCGAGACACTGGCGATTATGCTTGGTGAGGATATGCTGAAACAGGTTGATAAGTTTCGTTATCTGGGGAACACTATAACATCTAAGTGTAACCTTGATGCTGAGATCAACAGCAGAATCAGTGCTGCAGCTGCAGCATTTGGGAAGTTGTGTTCCAAGGTTTTCTGCTCGCACGACCTAAAGCTAGCCACAAAAATCTCTGTATATATGGCGATTGTGCTGCCAAACCTTCTATACTCCTCGGAGACTTGGTGTGTGTATCGTCACCACATACGCACTCTGGATCGCTTCCACCTAAAATGCCTTCGCACCATCATGAAGATCAGATGGTCCGACCGAGTGCGCAATACCGAAGTTCTGAGACGAGCCAATGTTGGTGGCATTGAGGCCTATCTAATGCGTCGCCAGCTACGGTGGTGCGGTCATGTATCCCGGATGTCGGAGGAGAGAGTGGCGAAGCGCATCTTTTATTCTGAGCTAGAGGAGGGCAAGCGAAAGCATGGCGGACAACTCCTCAGATATAAAGATGTTCAGAAACGACACATGAAAAGATGCAACATTGAGCCCACTCAATGGGAGGGTCTGGCAGCACAGCGTCCCGAATGGCGCGGGATGGTTAAGAGGCAAGTCCGCGAGTTTGAGGAACAGCGTAAAGCAGACCTCGACGCTAAGCGCGATGAGCTGAAGGCCCGTCCATCCGTCGCCATTAACTATAATTATGTAAATGGCAAACTCACGTGTCCACTCTGTGCACGGGAGTTTACTGCCAAAATTGGCTACAATAGCCATCTCCGGGCGCATCAGCGCCGATCTGATTAGGAGTCAAAGTGGTCGCCATGGCCGAAATCGGTCGGAGAGATCATCATCATCATGAAAAAACACATTTGGAATACCCAATTTTTTTGCCTAAGTTACAATTTCAATGTACCTTGGTGACAATGTAACCATTGGAGTCCAATTAGTTCCCAGCGAAGTGGCACTAATTGTTGCAAGATAGTCTGCAAGCGTTGTGTAGTAGATTAGAGTTGCAAGCCCCAACCCGATACTGAAGCGTCTGAAAACACAATGCACGAACGTTTTTTAATCCTTGCGGTAAATAATAAAATATGACCATAATCGGATAAATGGTTTACTTAAAGTTTTTTTTTAACATGCTCTTATTAGGTCGACCTGTATGTATGTATGTAATGAAATCTAAGAAAACTTATTTAACCATCTTCTAAAGATCATACCGTCATGAAAATTGGTAGTTGCATGTGATTTTGATGACAATACAATAATAAGGAACTGTCGAGGTGATCTGATGATGGAGCCGGAAGATATGAACTGGAACTATATGACAGATGATCGTATTATAGCCGTGATTGGACTTCTTAAAAAGGTCTCTTAATAAACATTGACCATGATTAAGTTTCAAAGTCTGATGATGAAGCCATAAGATAGGCACTAGCATTCCATGATGGAACATCGTACCATAAGTTTGGACTTGTTAGAAAGATTTTGTATTGAATTTAGCGTGTTTTTAGTGTTCAAACTATTAATTTATTATGACATGTAAACTAATATACATGTAAGTATCCATAAAACATGTAAAGCACAAATTAAGAGAGAGCGCGGGATGCCTTCTGAGGCTAGTATTTTAGCTGTTTGTGATCTTGGTTTCATAAACTAAGAAATAAATAAGCTGCCACCCTGCCTTAAAACAACAATATAAAATCACATAGTAGAGTTAAGTTGGCAACACTCTAGTCTCCTGTGGACTGTTCTAGACTGCATTTAATTTACAACATTGTACAGGGGGATTCATTTTCAATCTCGTGCAGTAACAGAGTAATAACAACACAGCTTTAGTATTTCTTTGTCTTTGTCTTGCTTGTGACGTTCTGTTGCTTATTAATATTTTGTTGCTTACAGAAAAAAGTAATTAAACGTAAAAGTATAATTTTGACTGGTTTTTAGTATTTTCCAGAAAAAGCTGAGCTATTACAGTTATCGATTCCTTTGCAAGGAATAAAGGTGTGATATGTGTATGTATGTATGTGTGAATCATTAGAAAAAAAACTTTATTTCTGTAAATCATTTTACATTCATGCGCCGTGACTTCCAAGAAAGTAATCGAAAGATACTTGAGTTGTAACAATCATTTAACAATGACTCATACTCGTACAACAATCAAAGATAACTCTTTCAGAATGTTTGACACGATGTCTCTATGAGAATATAAATACATACGTTTCTATCAGTCCATGATTGATTACGGAAAATTTTACCCAAGAAATATAAGTAAATTTAAAAAAATGGCCTCCTGCACAAAAATACCGAATAGCTGTTCAATTTGTTTCAAGAGGTCAAATTTTACTACGGAAAATGTATTCATGGGGAATTAGCATCCTTGCCTGCATACACACGAGAGTAGCGACATCGATAGCAATTTACAAGCAGCCGGTAATCCAACCCAGCTATAGCTCACGGGTGATTAGTGCGATGTCAATGTTGACAAAGAGATATTCCGGCCTGCAATGCTGCTGCGATGTAAACGAGGCAAAATGCGGTAAAAAGACAGTGCCTATAGGCCTCTTTCACACTCGACGTCCATCGCAGAAACGTCCGTCAAACGGACGCTGAACCAACGCAGCGACAGCGCACGACGCACGATAAAACATGCATATAGGTGTTATATATATTATTAGTATTTTTACCGCGTCTTCGATTTGTTTGTACCATAGTTCACCTGCGCACACCATGTTCTCTGGATTTCTCAAAGGTTGACTGCCCTTAATGGGATAAATCCGCCTTTGTGCCTACACTTTCTATTAGTTTATTTAAGTGTTTTTTGTAACTATTTCTTGTGTGGTACAATAAAGTTATTACATACATACATACATACATAAAAATGTCAGGCAAAATTACGTCGTTTGGCACGACACATCCGTTAGCGCGTCGCCAAGCAATGCAGCGGTGGTTGTGCGTTGGGACATCCGTTGAGAGCGGTTTATGGGGAATGACGTTTCTAGTATGTATTTGATCCGTTAGCGCAGCGTTATTTTTGTGCTGCGTTGGACGTTGAGTGTGAAACAGGCCATACAAACATAACAGTTAAAAGGCAAAAGCGATTGCGAACGAACTATTCTCTGACTCAAATGAAATAACTGAACTCAGTCTTGGAATTTTGGCTTTGTTGATGGGTATACACTAAAGATTTTTTTTGTACGTTGCGACAGCATAAGCAAGCGGTAATCCTAGCCAAAAATGAGTGCAACGACAATGTTGACAAAGAGCTACTCCGGCATCAAAGTTTTATATCCATCTCATGCAAATTTTACATGCCGAAGTTGTCATATTTCGTACAATATCAAATTTCGACATTAAAAAATATATGTTTGGGTATTTTGATCCTTAATTTATAGATTGTCACTTTACCTCAGCTCCACCTTGGCAGGTCTAGAGTACTTCGAAGTTTCGCTTATTACCTTTAAGGACTTTTATCATCTTGAAGTCAACACTTTCACTGAAGAGATCAAACAGCAGTCCTTGAGATAGAAAAAAAGGATCTTAAATCATCTCAACACACTAGCAGTTCAGCTAACGGAGCCTAACATCACTAGACGCCTTAAAAGGCGTGAAGTAATGGATATGCCAACCAGTAACTCACTACCAATAAAATGGAGAGAGGTTTTCAATGGGGAACCAACTCAGAACATTGGTGAGACTTATTCATCTGCTCATAGTTTGAGGACTGATTGCAGATATCAGAATGAAAAGAAAAGGGGTTTTTAAGACAAATATACATGATATAAAATCCAAGTCCGGATAAAATAAAGTAGATAGTCATTATCATTTACCATTATTGTATCTTTTAACTCGTCAGAGACAATATTTATATACATATGTCTATGTATAATGCATATTAATATAATATGATTATAGAGGAGGCAATTAGATGCGACTAGTCCGTCACCACTAAAGTCCAAACGTGATTAGTCAGTACCAATTTGTACTAATTAGGTTTGGTGCCGCTTGTCAACAGATGTCGCTGATGTACAGTCTCAAGCAGAGAAAACGGACCCCTCTCTTTATAAATGGAGCCAGACAACATCTCTGTTGCCTGGCGCCATCTGGCGTTAAGTTACTGCACCGCCGCCATCGTATCGTTTGTTTGTCACAAACTTGTTTTTCGAATTCATCCAAGCCTTGGGTATTGCTAGGATAAATAGATAGAATTCAAGAAACTTGGTGAAAAAACAATAAAATACGAAAAACACATTTTGGTCACAAGATTTGAACCTAGACTCTTTCGTTCTCGAGCCTTACCGCTAAACCACTGCGCCACCGAGCTCTTGCTAAGAGTGGCGAAAATTTCCTTCTACTTCATATTGTGCATGACGTCACAGTAATCTTTCTTGATGTGTCGAACTCTTAGTAATTATATGAGGGTAGGCAAAATTTATAAAATGTTAAACTTAATTTCTGGTGTTTCGTTGTGACATTATCGACCAATCACCACTCACTGCTCGTGTTGTGATGTTTCCTACATGTTGCCATAGATGTCGTCACTGGGGGGGTCCGTTTTCTCTGCTTGCGACCGTACAGTTGCAACTCACTAATTAGTAGACATCGCGCACGTTTCACAACAAAACAATCAACATACATGCCTCTATAGTTTATATCGACAATAGCTCAGAAACATATATTGTATGTGTACTCTTTCTTTTAGTTTACTAGATTTTATTTGTATAAGCTTTCTAACAAAAAGTTAATATAAATAATAAAAATAGGTTTTAGTTAAGTCGTAGGTTCCGGTTATTGAGGGCGGTCGTTACTCAACTAAGTCAAAAGCCTGCTAAGTAGAAGACGCTTGAAAAAATCTGACACCAGGGTTCATCATGTCATTGGACAGACAACTCTGTGTCCCACATGAAAAGGTAGATGTTTAATCAAACTGAAATAGACTATGGAACCGAACAACTTTTTCTTTGGGGGCTATGTTGATAAACGAGAAAAAAGTTCTACTTCCTATACAAAATTTTCGATCAGCTGACTGACTTTTCGAAACAAAGCCTCCATAGTAAAAGTTGTCAGTTTCATGGTCTGATCGTGCACCTTTTCGGTACACCTTTAGGCGCATCACACACTTGACGCACGACAGAGCGCTAAAACATCGCAGTTTCGCAGTGCTCTGTCAGATCCATACTAGATATGTCAATCCTCATACTTAAACCGCTCAACCGCTGTCTACGCAACGCTATAGCAGTGTCACCTGTCGAGTGCGATCCGCCTTACACCCCGTATAAGTGAAAAATAATTAAAATTTCTTCTTTTTGCCTTGAAAACCTCGTTCGTGAATCAATCGGAATACTTGTATGTGCCTCAATTTTCGCGCATTATCATTTTAACACTTGACATTGAGCGTGGCTATCGATTGGCGCATTTTCCCGGAATGGCGAGGTCGCCGCTGCAATCATTCCGTCATACATACATATTTATTATGTCTTCATAACTTATAACATGCCTTGGGCGCACTTGTGATATCGCACAAGCTTTTATTTCTTTGAAGTTTGACATAATAGGGAGTTATTGAAACATACAAATGGAATATTTGAAAATAGTACCTATTTCAAAGTTGCTTAGGCACACTTGACGCACGGAGCGCTAAAACACCGCAGCAGTTTGTCAGATCCATACTAAAATCGTTCAACCGCTGTTGACGCATCGCTATCGCAGTGTCGTATGTCGAGTGCGGTTTTAGTATGGGGAGTGACGTTTCTAGTATGGATCTGACAGACCGCTGGAATATTTTAGCGCTCCGTCGTGCGTCAAGTGTGCGATCAGCCTTAGTTTGATTAGTTTGAACATAATACCATTGATTACATGTATGCACTGGGTCGCTACCCAGGCACCTCGCTCATCCCTGGGTCGGAGCCTTTGCAGTAGTCTGTGTTTTGGTTATATTGTGATGTATACAATGATTATGATATTTATGACAACAACCATGACGCTCCAAAGCACGCTCTTAAAAACATCCGCAAAAGATTGCGAAAAATTGGTTAGCAAAAGTAATAAGTAATTCAAACTCAAACTCAAATTATTTATACAAAGTAGTAAATTTTACATTTAGCTTTTTGATGGTCATGTATTAACAATTTTAACAATAACAATTTTATGAACCTAGTGTAAACGCGGCTCTAAGGCTAATAAGAAGGATCGCTATTTAAAAAGTTTGCATGCGAAAATCTGCTATCTACTGCTTGTATCATACGTTTTACTACACATATCCATTCACACATCACAGCATCTAGCCTAGACAATACAATTTTAAGTAGTAGCAATTGTTACTTACTACATACATACACAAATCACGCCTATATCCCTGACGGGGTAGGCAGAGCGTTAATGACCGTAAAATTACGGTCGCTATCGCCACGTCTGACAAAATGTTTGAGGGTCGTGTTAGATAAGTCGTGTATCAACATAGTGACAGGTTGTCAGCCTGTCGCCTAATATTGCAATACACATGAAACCCTCGAGTCCCTTAGTCGGCTTTTACGACACCCACGAGAAAGAAATGGGGTGATGCTATTATAAGCCGGCATCACACAGCAAGATATCTTATCACAAGGCTTACGTATAGGTATGTATTTCACACTTGCGTACCTACATAGTAATATACGTTTGCGTTAGTAATAATAGGTATATCCCCATGTGAGTTCGACTGATTGTGTAAGGACGCGGCTTCGAAACACAGCGGCACGAGGGCGTTCCCAAAACCGAGTAGACAGTATGGACCCCCAATAGAAATTGACTTGGTCGGCTAACGTACATTTTGTATGGAAGGTCAAATTTTTTTCCATATCTCGACTAATGTTCTCTGGGGAAAGTTGGTCAGTTTCGTGAACTTTCACCCCTTAAAATATTTGCAGTAAATATTTTACATCCTAGAAAGAATGGCGTTGCAACTGTATGTACTTCTAAACATGCGGGCGCTGCTGAACAGAGGCGAAGGAATAATAGCGAAACAAGCGACAATATATCCTCAAAGGGTTACATACATAATAGGATGTATGAAGACCGAATATGTGAATAGATAGATATCTGTTTTATACTCGTTGCCCACTACTGCAGCGCTACCATGCCGCTGTCGTACCGCTGCTGCTTGTTTCGGGTTACAGTCCATTTAATATACGCTTAAGGCTGGTTTTAGAGCGACGCGTCTCGGCAGCGCTGCCCAGCCGCGCGCGCCTCGCATTACACTAGATTGTATGTAGCGTTTCATAGTGACGCGTCTTGGGCCGCGTCTCGGCCGCGCCGCGGTCGGATCTCCTTCGATTGCCAGTAGCGTCGACTTGCAATCTTTTAAGACGTCGTTGTTGCACTCTTTTCCATATAACGTATATAGCTAATATAGTGATTACGTTTGATGGCATAATGATTCTCTGCACTCGACCGTACACCACAACGAAGCGCGCGCGTCTGAATGTCGTTTCACAGCGAACGCGCTGCTGAGACGCGCCGCTCTGAAACCAGCCTAAGATCCCGTCGCAGCTGTGCCGGTCGCTCCGCTGTACTTCGAGGCCGTGGCTTTAGGGCGGTCATCGCGCGGCGGCAAAGCAATGATTTCGTCACGACAACTTTGTTTGATTACATGTTTGTATAGTTATTACAAGTTAATAGCTTTCTTTGTCTATTGTTGAATCAAAATGTACCTACCTGTGAATAAATATGGTAGAGAATGCCTTGTGGCATAAGCATAAGGCCTTGCCTTTGGTAATGTGCAAAATGTAGGTATGTTTTTTTAGATACGTTCAGTTAAGTTGAAATTCGAAGTTATAGATTGTTTGTAAAAGACACAAAAGATTATTGTTATTACTATACGCGTGTTGTCATTTTGCACACAATTCTTAACTTTTATGTACCTAGGTACTAGTGGGCTCCAGTAGTCAGTTTTAATCCCGTAGCATCCCACAGGAACTTTTTTTCGGAATACCAACCTGTCTTATGTGCTAATCCAAGTTACCCTCTATCTGTGTGCCAAATTTTATGAAAATCGGTTGAGTAGTTTTAGCGTAAAGGAGTAGGTAACAAATATATAAACTTTCACATTTATAATATTAGTATGATTGTTTCCATCTGATATTTTACCATATTGGTTTAAAATATCTTTTGAATTCTTAAAATGATACACATAAGTGTTTCTGTACAAAAACGATATTTTTAATCAACTTTGTACTTTAATTACTATGTATCAGCGCCATCTACCGCAGTCGACGTTCAATCACTTGTAATCACTACGATCTACGGTTCTTACACATACCGCATTACTTTACGATTTTTTACTAAAAGAGTTTGCGAAATCACACATCACGTTACATATCGCCGCATATTATAACGACTATCACTATGTGTTTTCATTTGTATGCAATACTAATATGACAGTAGGCATGATGACTGGCATGTCAATGAACTACTTTTAAAAACGATATTTTGTACGAAAATAGGAGTAGATGACATCATATGTCTGTATTTTAGATGACGTCAAAAGACTTACATACTTTTATAAAAAAAATCTGTTTATTCATTCAAACATTGAATATTTCGAAAAACTATTAATGGAGTCTGTAGTACTTTTAACAATGGTTTTAAGCGTACAACTTTTGTATATAACTAATGACGTGGACATGACTGCAGATAGTGATAATGGAAGAAGAAGACATGTCCCGTTGAGCCCAAATGAATTGGCATAAGGGATAAGATTTCTTTTTAGAAAAAAGTTGACCTGTTGTGTTTTGTTCTCAATGTTATGTCCTTTGTCTTCTATTGTGTACAATAAACGGTTAAATAAATAAATAAATAAATAAGGGCAGATAGATAATGATGTCACCAACCGCAATACACTGCGGTGTGTGTGCAACTTACCTGAGGCAGAAAATTATGCTAAATTCCTTAAATGTCAGCGAGGGTGTTACTACCCGACTTTATATTTACCGAGGCACCTGACCTGATTTTCATTTTATTTTACTTCTTAAACTTTCCATTGCTAACGATGTTTTTGATAAATTTCCCCTTTTTGTTAATGAGGGACTTTCCGGTGACAAAAAAGAAATATCTAAATGAAACAATTTTATTCTTTCTAAGGCGATTAAGGCGGATCGCACAATTAACGCATGACGGAGCACTAAAACATCGCAGTCTGTCAGATCCATACTAGAAACGTCACTCCCATACTAAAGCTGCACTCAACGGAGGACGTTGCGATAACGCTGCGTCGACAGCGGTTGAGCGGTTTTAGTATGGGGATTGACATTTCTAGTATGGAACTGTAGCAGAGTAGAACCTCTGCGTCCACATCCTTCATAAACCACCTGTCCTTTCACGAACCATTTCAAATTGGAAATTGGAATGTCGTCACACATTTTTCTGACTTTTTGGCCCAGTCGCCATAAAATCAGCGAACAACGAGGATCAAAAGAAACATATAAGAATCCAGTGATCTGTATGTGATTAGTTCTACTCTGCTACAGATCTGACAAACTGCTGCGATGTTTTAGCGCTCCGTCGTGCGTTAAGTGTCCGATCCGCCTTAATAAAGAACACGTGCGTCGTTCTCCTGATTATCATAGTTTCTTTAGTACCTTGAATATTAATAGAAAAGGCAGACTTACTATTTAGAAACTAACTCTTACAGTTTTAGTAAATAACATTATAAAACCGACCCAGTTCTTTATCAAACGGAATTTTTCAGTAATTTATTCGGTCGCTATCGCCACATAAAGGATAGCTTAGCAGCAGCGGCTACATAAATACTACGCTAAATCAGAAAGTTTATATCTCAGAAGAATAAAAAAAGTAAAGAGTGAATCTTAAAATGAACTGGTCAAACAAAACCCTGTCGTCAGGGTTCATCGGGTCGTCGACTCGGTGGCCTACTATCTCTAAGCTGTTCTTTACAAACATCTTGAACACCAAATTTTAAAACACGTTCAAATTTCCCATGTTACGTATATTTTTTTTAGTTAGAACATTGTAATATGTATCACTAGATTGTCGATGCCATTCTGAGCTGGCATCACCCAGCTGCATTAGATTTAAATTGAGTCTGTGTGGGAAAATATCTGCCAATTTGAGCGGATCCACGTATTGTTCTTTTTCTTTCTTTCCTTTTAATTGTCTTTATTGCTGGCAGGGTTTCGTCTATCATAATACTATATGCTTTGACAAACATAAATACTATGCTAGATCAGATATAATGATATGATTGACTTTATTATGATATAGATGCCTAGACGATGTGTGTGACTTAGTTGATCTATTTATTGTTTCTTTGCTTATGTATTTATTGTTGGCAGTTGTCTATCATAAAGTTGGCTCTGTCTGACCAACATACTCGTAAATACTAGCTAGATCAGATATAATGATATGATTGACTTATAAGATATGGTTGACTTTGTTGATCTATTTATTGTTTCTTTGCTTTATTGTTGGCAGTTGTCTATCATAAAGTTGGCTCTGTCTGACCAACATACTCGTAAATACTAGCTAGATCAGATATAATGATATGATTGACTTATAAGATATGGTTGACTTTGTTAATCTATTTATTGTTTCTTTGCTTTATTGTTGGCAGGGTTTCGTCTATTACCTCTATAAAGTTTGCTCTGACCATCATAAATACTTTGCTAGAGCAGGTATATGGTACGATTGACTTATATGGTATAAGTGACTCATATGATATGGTTAACCTAGTTGATCTATTTACTGTTTCTTGGCATTATTGTTGTCAGGGCTGCGTCTATCATAAAGTTTGCTCTGACCAACGTAAATGCTATGCTAGTAGTTGTCTATCTAGCCCCGAACCGATGATATATCGCGGTTCATCACGGAAAGGTCAACTGTGTAAGGGGTTCGTATAGCTCGTTCGCTTAGATAGTGTCGCGACCAGCGTAACTTGACCTCAACCGTCTACGCCTACACCTTGATTGCCAACGACACCCACGGGTAGAAATGGGGTGATGTTATTTTAAACCAGCATCACGCGGCACATTTCTGTCATGAATGTAATCTTATATCAGTTTCTCACATTTTCAAATTGCGATTTCCTTTTCAATCTTAAAACGCTACAAATATACGAATTTACATTGAACTATTAGTAGCATGTATTATCCAGAGAAATGTCACGATCATAAATTTAGATAAGCAGCAAATAGTAGGGAAATAATAGACTTTATTTTACAGAACTACAGATAAAAAATAAAACAGATTATTAAAGTTGTTTTGCGTACACAATCGAGTGGAAGCGACGATGATTCTACGTATTTCATGCCATAGTGACATTAGCGTGCTCACTGAATCGATGAGATTGCTTTTTAATTATTACTATACAAACAATCGGCTTTCTATGTCTATTAATAAACCTACCACTATTATAGGTACATACAATCAGTCAGTCAACTCACATTTTGACACAAATGTTTTACAGCAAAAGTTTTGTGGTTAAAACACTTATCATTTCGTCGACTTGATGCGTGAATCAAAACCAACGCTAATATGTGTTCTTACTAGAAATGTCAATCCTCATACCAAAACCGCTCAACTGCTATCGACGCAGCGCTATCGCAGCGTCATCCGTCGAGTGCGGTTTTAGTATAGGTAGTGACGTTTCTAGTATGAATTAGACAGACCCCCGCGATATTTTGGCACTCCGTCGTGCGTTAAGTGTGCTATCCGCCAAGAATGCTCTGAAAAACACAAAATCTCAGTCTGATAGTCCGAATTGCAAGCCCGGATTTCCAAATTGTGTGAGATCATAATAAGATAATTGTGACAACTTGCGCGGAAAATGTCTGACGCATTGAACTGAATTACCTATAGGCCGGTATTCAAATTTCAAACTAGGTATTTGATGTCATTCACAGGTCGGAGTTTCGTAATCAAAGTATTCGCAAGTCAGGACCTAAAATTTGTACTAAATTCAAGTTTGGAACGCTGAATGCACGTGGCCGGGCTGCCAGCTGAGGCGTGGGCGTAGAAAACAACCCCAGTGGGTGAGGTTCAAGGCTCAATATTTACAAGGACCGCGTCGTGAGCGGGCGATCAATAGATGGCGCTTTTTGATATGTTGAAGAAGCTTTACAGCGGTTTCGGGTTTCTTTGTCTACGACGCACGCAGGTAGATAATCTGTGGCGGTTTACAGTGATTTTATGTGCTATAAAGGAATTTTAAAGTAGAGTCGCTGTAATAAAAGTAGGAAACTATTGTGTCTTGCTCCTACTATCCAAGACTCATTATTGCGTTGACCGTGTAAAGGATCAAACAGAACGCTGCGATATTTTAGCGGTCAATCGTGCGTTAAGTGTGTTATGCGCCTATTTGTGAATTAATGACTATTTTGTTAATTGATAACTATTTGTTTTAGACTATCAATAAGTAAAATGTATCTACATCGAATCAATATTTTTGATTCTCATGAGAAACACATACAGCATCAAGTTGCGGCGTCTTGACGGTCTGTGTTTTCATACAAAAACTCAGTCACGGCAAACGTCATGTATTCGCTAGTTTCCCAGGTCATTAATAAAATAAAAAAGTTGTATGTTTAAAACTATTTTCTAAAAATACGACGGACATCGTTCATAATTTTCGAAATATTCGAAGTTTGAATTTAATAAACAGAAAAATAATATGAAAGGAAGTGTTTTGACACCATCTAAATACTTACGGCATGACGTCATACTTCGAGTTTTTTATACAAAATACCGTTTTGGATCGTTTTAAAAAGTAGCAAATTCCGCGATTGATCTACCTACTTAAATTATTAATATTAAACACGTGAAATCCGATTCCTACCTAACCCTTCATCTTGCTGTTACAAAGTTTGGCACAGGAAAAAATCTCAGTAATTTTTCAGCTGATGTGTGGGCAGTGAAATAACCTGCAGGATAAGGTTCAAGGGTGTAAACTGACCTAATGGCGTACTTTTCATCGCCCACGCCCCCGTACCAACGAACTGTGCGAAGATAAATCGCGTAGTAAAAAAACTGTATCGTATAACTGTAAGACTGTAATCCATCATTATCAAAAATGCTATCTTTTTGCATAAGTAAGCATTTTGCTTACATTTTAAATGTATACACACACAAACACATATCACGTCATTTTCCCTTACGGGGTTAACAGCCGTTAATTTGTAAAAAGAACAAGAAGAAAGCAAAAAGTAAATATTAACCTACAATTGTCGTAAGGTCGTATGTAGGACTAGGAAGTCACTAATTGACAGTCAAATTCAAATTCAAATTATTAATTCAATGTAGTAAATTTTACATTTAGCTTTTTGATGGTCAAAAACTAACAATTTTAACAATAACAATTTTATGAACCTATATATATATATATATATGTATAAGGTCTTATTTTATTAAGTACAAATATTTTAAGGGTAAGTTCAAAAATATAATTAAAGATGTTTTATTTAAAAAACAAAAAAAATGTATACGCTACCTTTTTTTTTCATTTTTCAAACATATTAAATCGAATTGATAAGTAGCATCCTATGTATGATCCCATTGACATCACATGTCATACAATGTGATGTCAAATATAAATGACAGTCAATTCGTAGTAAAATAGTCCACGTGGACTACGCAAGCTGTGTACAGGTCGTTCACTTTTTTTATTTTGGTGAACATGTTTTTGGCGTTTATTTTGATAACTAGCGTGCATTTTCTTTTTGATTTTACATAATACATCTTTAATAATATTTCTGAACATGCCTTTAAAATATTTGTACTTAATTAAATGGGACCTTATATAGAATAGTCGTCCTCCTATTTATTTATACGGAGTGTAAGGTAATGAAAACCTTTCCCCTGGGTATGTGTGTATGGAAATGTATGTCAGGAAACGACAAAAAAATCGATAACCCATACAAAATCACGGTCAGCTTACTGCATTTACCTACTATGGGAAGGCATAAACAGTTTGAAAAAAAAAGGAAAGTTGTTCAGTTTCTCTGTAGCTGTAGTACAATTACTTGTTCTGTAACGCTGTCCCTTCGGCGGATTGCATACTTAACGCACGACGGAGCACTAAAACATCACAGCTGTCTGTCAGATCCATACTAGAAACGTCAACCCTCATAAACCGCTCAACCGCTGTCAACGCAGCGCTATCTCAGCGTCGTCCGTCAAGTGCGGCTATAGTAAGGAGAGTGATATTTCTAGTATGGATCTGACAGACCGCTGCGACGTTTTAGCGCTCCGTCGTTCATTATGTGTGCGATCCGCCTTACGCCCTCTATCAGGATCTAGATTCTATGTACGCACATGTACCAACTGATTGGTCTCCAACTAGGAATCTGACATGAATGTATCTAGTTCTCTGTTAATTGGAAACGGATATCTGTACCAATGTCTGTACCTAAGGCGGAACGCACAACTAACGCACGACGGAGCCCTAAATCATCGCAGCAATCTCTCAGATCCATACTAGAAATGTCAATCAATCCCTATACTAAAACAGTTCAAGCTCAACTGCTGTCGCGTCGTCCGACGAGTGCGGTTTTAGTATGGTGAGTGACGTTTGTAGTATGGATCTGACAGACCGCTGCGATATTTTAGGCAGATCGTTATCGACCGCAAAAACACGTTGCTATCACCACCGCTCAATTTGTACAACACACCTCTATGTGATCCCGATGAAGCGGGGCAATTTGTTCTAGTAACGTTTTAAAGTGGGAGTTTGCTCTAGAGCCCGTGCCACGAAACTAGTTAGAATACACTGTCATTTAACGCAAGCCACTGAACAACTCTCAACAAAAATTAAAAATCAAAGGCAGAAAAGAACAATTGGACCTCCCATTCATAAAAATCAGCTAACCCAGCAATTTCTTGAGTAGTTTTAATTTAAACAAATATACTTTGGAGAGTTGTCTGTGTCCATATTATTGTGAAGGTAAAGAGGCTATTTCACTCATTTACTCTAACTAAAAATCTGTCCGGCAGGATTATTCCCTGTTATGCCCTGCAAGGGCCTATCATGACTCCCTAGAGTATCATGACTATTTTGAACAAAACCTACCGTTAAAAAAACCCTGTAAAAGAAAAAATAAAAAAATCGTCGAATCGAAGTCGAATTTATGCAATGCAACTTTTAAAGCAATAATAATTCGCAAATTCTTTCGCTTTTTTTTCTGAAATATCCTTGGAAAACAATCCTCAAAAATGTCAGACGTGGCAATAGTGGCCGTATTTTTACGGCCGTAAAGCTCTGCCTACCCCGCAAGGGATAAAGGCGTGATATATGTATGTATGTATGTTTAACTCGCAAATCACAAAATTCGTGTTACACACATGTGTAACATGGGGACATAATTTTGGCATTTAAGTTTTGTTCTTTAACATCACTGTTTGCTCCACCCTGTAAAAACTAAATAGTGATTTGGTTCACCTCTTAGAGCTTCCTTCGTGGCACGGGCTCTATCCCAAAATGTAGGGTGAGTTCCTGAGCGCGTCCCGAGCCGACGCGTGTCGCAGCCAGCCGCACTGCGGTACGTAGCGGCGGCCCGCGGCGGTAGGGCTGCCTCTTAAACTAACTAGAATAGAATATAATAGAAAACACGTTTATTCATTGTAAACATACACAATACACAACAAGTACAAAAAAACAACAACAAGGTAATTAGCGATAATATGACAATTGATGTAGGAGGGTGCAACCATGTCGCTAGGACCCACTGTGCACTGTGTGCGTGACAGTGAAAAGGCGCTGGCTCAGCTTATTGCCACAGCAAGCTGTGACGCTGATGATTCTGCCAGAAACCTAAATCAGATAGCGTGAGCGAAACAGAGAAGAAAATAGTGGCTAAGCAGATAGTGTACGAAACAAAATTATATTTAAATTATAGGTATTAGGAACTATCGTACTGAAATTTTCTATCTGACAGTCCGCCTTTCTTATAATTCCCGGTCTTGCTCCTTTTTTATAATGTCAGATGGCGTTGCGTTAAGTTGTAATTTTGTTTTTTTTAGCCTATAACGTGTCCCACTGCAGGGCAAAGGCCTCCCCTCTTTTTCGCCAGGTTTCTCGCTCATGAGTCTCTGATGTCCATTGCTCGCAAAAATTTACAATTTCGTCCCGCCATCTTGTGCGTGTAATTTGGATATTTGAGTTATGTATATCTTCTTCATCGGATCGGTGACGATAACCTGGATTTTATATTGACACTGTATTCTTCTTTCTTTCTTTTCGTGTGGGATACCGAGTCGTCCAAACGACCAAACGAAACCCTGGTTCCAAATTTTTAAACCGCCTACTGCAAGTAGGTAGCAGGCTTCTGAAATGGTTGTGTAACGGCCACTGTATGAGTAATCATAGATAGCAACCGGCACCGACGGCTTAATGTGCCCTCCGAAAGCCGGCATCATCTTTTTTACGGACAATCAGATAGTCTAATCTGCAATTTGCTAACCAAACTAGGAACAAATTCACAAAGTAAAAAATTATGAACTTAGTAAGTTTGAAACATCAACCCCCAATAATGCGGTAACATACCATGCACACCGCCATCTATCCAGCGACTAGAATCAAAATTTAAAAATTAAAAAGAAAATTCCCTATTCTGGGTCTCCGTATTATGTTTTATACCTCTTGAAACTTCTTGCCCAATTCTTGCTTCATGCCCCAAAGGTGTTATTTTTAGTGCTGGCAACCCTGGCGATACCGGCTCGCACGGCTGCGTATGGTGACACAGTGATCCACAGCCTTGAGGATTCCTACTTCGTAACTACTAACAATTTCGTGAAGTGTTGGTTTAATTGTAGGGAAAATAGACTGGGGTTTTTGTGTGTAACATGACCTTAGAGTTAAACCGTGTAGGAAAAAATATATCTGAGAAAGAAAGACAAATAGGTAGGACACATTTTAAACTATAGTGGTTGTTTATAACATACATAGTTATAATTTTAACGGGTCCTTACCGACAAACTGATTTTGTTGAGTTCCCAATATTTCGACACTGTTGCAAAAGATAAGGTTGCTTGGTAAGAATCAGCTCAAATTATAAATATGAATAGGTCGGTATTCAAATACTATTTACTTTTTATTGTCTAATGAGATTTGATAAAGAGCCAGTTGACTTTACACAAGAAACAATACCAAAATCACAATTGTTTAAAATGATTGCTTTCTTCACAAAACACCTGTCACAAATTCATGTCAATATCAAGACCATGAGCTGCCTGCTCAACTTTTACATCCAAAGAATGCAGCAGTTTTACACTCATAATAAATTTTTAAAAATATTTTCACAAAACACGCCCCAATTTTAGGAGGTTACCCGGTGATTTTCCGCTTGCTAAGCTTGAGCACCGATTTTTGTCCCAAAAACCGTTGCGCTTCACAACATTTTTCCATCCCTGCTGAAGTTTTCTCGTAAACCCTTAGAACAAGGGCTTGTATCAGACAGAACTGTTCTAACAAGTTCTGGTTGTTGCAAGCCGTTGAAAAGTAGGCGCATTCAAGCTTGGCACGTGATATACTGGGCGCATTCAAGCTTGGCACGTGATATACTGATAATGAAACACAACAACTACATTCATCATTGAAAACCCAAAAGTAGTAGAAGATAGATAGATAGAAAACGTTTATTGAAAAAAAAAACAGTTACATTTGTTTCCTTAATATAAAATACGCCAAACTGTAACAACAGTTTGTTGGCGTTAACGCTCAACCACAGTAGTTTATAATAATTATGTAACTGTCACTTTAAATTTAAGACTTACATACTACATTAATTTAATTTTATTTAGTACATAGTATTGTAGAAACCATACGAGATGATATGTAAACAATTCAAACATAATCTGTCGAAATGCTATGCTCTATTTTATTTTGCTAACACCTCATCTAACGGAATTCAAATTTTTAAATTTAAAATATTAACTGAGAATACAAATAAAATGTGTATTTTTGTGCAGTGCTTTTTGTTGTGTAAATTCGCACCGGTGGTGGTCAGATTATGCCAAGTTTTTGCATGTCTTCAGTTCTGGGTCTCCGTATTATACTTATACCTCTTGAGACTTCTTGCCCTGAGAGCATACCCAGCTCGTATATTATAAATAAATGGGCGGTCTCATTCATCCCATGTCGTGGACTTGATCAAAAATTAATACCATGTTGTTGTTTTTCGGTTTTTGTGACAATATATTTTGATACTATGGTGTTTCTTTGGCCCTGGAAAATGTTTACAAAAAGATAGATACCGGGTGTAGCGACAACTTTGGCGACTTGACATTTACTTTTGGACCTTTGATGGGATATGAAGTTTTTTTTTCAAGTTTCGATTGATGGGCTGCCAACAGGTTGGAGACTTGGTATGGAAGGTAATTTTTTTTTCGTTTACCATTAGCTCTCATAGAATAAGTTCTGCAGTGGCATGATCTGATCATGCGTGCAAAGTTTTCGATACACAATCCTTTCACACTTAAAATATACGACTATCTTTTTATTCGCGAGTTTTTATTTGATTCTTGGCTAAAATATCGCGCTAGTCCTTTTTACACAGAAGTTGGATGACTTCCTCCAAATATCCGGCGTGACCGGTCCTACTGTTATTTGGGTACAATTTCTCAAATCTAATCAAATAAAATAAACTTTATGGTACTGCAGAAAAAATACACAAGAAGTGATGCAATTTATGGCATTACTTGTTAAGTCAGTTTTAATCCCGTAGCATCCCAAGGGAAAATTTTTCGTTATAAAAACTGTCCTATGTGTTAATTCAAGTTACCTTCTATCTGTGTGCCAAATTTCATGAAAATCGGTTCAGTACTTTTAACGTGAAGGAGTAACAAACAAACAAACATCCACATTTATAACAGCTGCCGAATCTTCCAGGCAACTAAGTGGTAAAGAGAGTTTTGGTAAAACGAATACCTAACTAATTTGATACATATATCGCGCCTTTCTCCCTTGCGGAGTAGGCAAAGCGTTAACAGCCGTAAGAATACGGTCACTATCGCCATGTCTGACATTTTTGAGGATTGTTTTCCAAGGTTGTTTCAGAAAACATGTGTATCACTATAGTGACAGGTTGTCAGCCTGTCGCCTAAAAAATTCACCCCTTACTTACACCCTATATTTTCCTGTATAAATCAGTTGGTACAGTCGCACACACCTACCTACATCTACATGACGTACACGGTTCAATGTGATGGATGGCAGGTGGCGACAGACTCTGACAAATGAGCCCCATTTGCAAACAGCACGTGCGTGTGGTGGGAACGAGGGGGGGGGAGAAGTGGGGGGGGGGAAGTGGCGGATGGGGGGTGGGTATGTTTGATTTTATTTTACTTAGTTTAGCTCTACCTGTACGCTTCTGATGCGAACCGCGACATACGATTTTTGTGTCAAAATTCATCATTGCCAATAGCATCATTTCCTACTCGTGGGTTGTCGTAAGAGGCGAGTGAGGGACTTGAGGGTTTCAGGTGTATTGCAACTTTTAGGCGACTGGCTGACAGCCTGTCACTATAGTGATACGTTACGTTAATGCTCTGGCTAACCTGTAAAGGATAAAGGCGTGATATATGTATGTATGTAATTCTTCACTTGTTTTGAAAAAAACCCATACGATTTTACACATCTGAAGTCTTCTTTACATCTTAAGACTTATATTGTGTGAATTATAAGCGCAAAATAATTTACATTCCTAGCTACCTATCTAAAATTAATACATTTTGTCTTATTTTCTAACGCTAACAGCTTTTAATCTACGCAACGGATTTTGATTTGACTTTTAATAAACTAACATTTACCTAGGCCTTTAAATATGCGTTCGATCGAACACGGTTGCAACGCGTGTGAATAACGTAAACTGCGCAGGTGACTATTACCAAAGAATAGAAGAAAGGATCAGTATGGAATGCTTTCTTTAATCACACGACCTCTACTAATTGTAGCTATATTACTAACAGGCGCACAACTTATGTAGTTCCAACGACCCAATGAACCGTGTTGTCTGAGTTTTATTTTTTTTGTAATTCCGTACCCACCTTTACGGAGACGTACATCAGTCCGATCCGTTCTTCCTAGAACAACTCTTAAGCTCAGTCTGATTTGTTCTTCCTAGAACAACTTCTAAGCTAAGTCCGATCCGTTCTTCCTAGAACAACTTCTAAGCTAAGTCCGATCCGTTCTTCCTAGAACAACTTCTAAGCTAAGTCCGATCCGTTCTTCCTAGAACAACTTCTAAGCTAAGTCCGATCCGTTCTTCCTAGAACAACTCGTAAGCCCAGTCTCGCCCCAAGGGCATGATTGGGCTGGTTGTTTGAACAACCAATCAATTATTTCCGGGTGAGCCCTAGCTCCCTACCAAGTCGTCCGGTGTAGATTTGATGGCCCCGGGGCCAAAATCGTAGAGTTCATACATACATACATATATCACGCCTTTATCCCTTGCAGAGTAGACAGAGCGTTAACGGCCGTAAGAATACGCTCGCTATCGCCACGTCTGACATTTTTGAGGAATGTTTTCCAAGGTAGTTTCAGAAAACATGTGTATCACTAAAGTGACAGGTTGTCAGCCTGTCGCCTAAAAATTGTAATACACCAATACTCTCGAGTCCCTTAGTCGCCTCTTACGACACCCGCGGGAAGGATATGGGGTGATGCTATTCTAAGCCGGCATCACACGGCATCGTAGAGTTTATCACAAAAAAACTAACGGAGACGTACACTTTATCGACCCTTACGTTCTCACACTTTAATCACGTGGTGATCCTATTAATTTCGCTAGATTGGAACAGTCGATAGTTCGGCCTTGGCACAGTCTAATTTAAATTAATGGCGTCTTATTAAGCCTAGGCCTTAACGTCTAAACCAAGTAATGTTGGCTGTATAAGTAGGATTTATTGGCAGTTATATAGTTCTTTTTTTTGTTGTGCTTTGTGTAAAAAACTGTATTACGCGAACCTGCAAAAGGCGGGCCTATTGCTATGATATTATATTCTTACCTATAGTCTTTACCAGTCAAATATTGGGAAAACGAAGAAAAGCAACATTAGAGTTGTGGACTCAGACGCAGGTCAAATGAGCTACTTTTTAAAACGATCTAAAACGGTATTTTAATTAACGGTAATAACATCACCCCACATCCTTCCCGCGGGTGTCGTAAGAGGCGACTAAGGGACTCGAGGGTATTGGTGTATTACAATGTTTACGCGACAGGTTGACAACCTGTCACTATAGTGATACACATGTTTTCTGGAACAACCTTGGAAAACAATCCTCAAAAATGTCAGACGTGGCGATAGCGACCGTATTCTTACGGCCGTTAACGCTCTGCCTACCCCGCAAAGAATAAAGGCGTGATATATGTATGATATATGTATGTAAAATGGTATTTTGTATGAAATCATGACGTCTCATTAATTGCTATTTTGGACGGCGTCAGAACACTTACTTTTATGTCATTTTTCCGTTTATTAATTCAAACTTTGAACATTTTGAAAAATAATGAATGAAGCCCGTAATATGTTTGGACAATAGTTTTAAGTGTACAAATTTTAAATTTTATAATGACCCAGTCCACAATCGAATCCAAATATTTCCTGTAAGGAATTGACATAAATTGCAAAAGTTAGAAAACCTAAAATTTTTGTTCGAATTTGAATCATTTTTTCATTTTTCAATGTCAGACTAGGCAGAAGAGAGTGAAGTAATGAACTAATGAATGATCAACTCGAGATCCTGACCTGGATACATTTTGAGAAATAGACATTGTGCTAAATAGGCAAGGCATATTGCAATGAGTAGACATTTTGCGAAACGTACCAACATTATTCCCCTCAAAGATACCCAAATACTAACCTACTAAGTAGAAACCGACTCATCAGTTCATCAAATATTTTTCTTCTGTCCTTGTTCTCCCCTAACATAATTCCATTTTCAAATTCGCAGCTCACGCCGACTCGAGCCGGACCAATCGGCGTTCGCAGTCGTATAAACAATAAAATTGTCGGTGCGAACTGGCTGTCACTAATCTCAGACATAGAAAACGATATAGAGGGAACTCTACGAGCAAGTCTTGAAAATTCGTCGAAATCGGATTTGTTGAAATGCTTAAAACACACGATAAATTCTCTATACTTATAGATTTTTTCTCATATCAGTGTTTTTGTGTAGGTGATTGTGATTTAGCGCGTGTCAAGTTACGTCGTGTTGACGGTCTGGGCATGGCCACTATTAAGCTGCGGTTATGACTCGACGTCACCGTCTAAGCTGTAATGTTATCATCAAAATTATTTAATTATTACATTATTAAAGTTGTTTTCTGACATTATTTGGAACAAAAGCCATAATCAGGCTTCTTAATTTTTTTTAATGCATCCGAGGTACAGCGCGTACCTACCTATGTATATAAGTAATTTTAAAGTCATTAAAGATATGTTAAATCCTTACTGAAATTTAAACCAAATTAAAAGAGACACAACAATAGGTGCTACACTAGGAATCAACCCGACGAGTTTTCATGGCTTTTGTTAAGCCACTCGCAGGGTTCCCTCTGCAACAGCTTGCTCTGGGGCTCACATATTAACACTTGGCTCCCCCATATCCGCATGTACAAGTGGCAGCTTTATGATCGTCTGTCTGTTTGTCAGCGCTACTGAACTACACACCGAGTGCCCTAATTTCGGAGCGTTCTGCGATGCGTGTGCGACGCGTGGGGATAATGTTTGGGAGTTGGATTGTTCTTCTCAGACTAGCTAGTATGAAGGAAATGTGCTAGTAGCTATGGAGCTTACGTTTTGTTTTTACGTTTTCGTTTTGTTTTTCCGTTTTGTGTTTTAATGTTGTGTTTGTTGTAAGCAATAAAGAGTTTATCTATCTATCTATCTATCTTACGGCCTCCTAAGTATGGAGCTCACTTAATTGCTGGCATACTCTATGCTCAGTGATTCTAGGGAACACTTTTTTCTTTTTCGTGTGGGACACCAAGTCCGATCAACCCTAATGTCTGAATTTTTCGACCGCCTTCTACAAGTAGTATTAGGCTGGCATGGTTGTGTAACGACCGCCGTCTAAGTAATCATAGACAGCCACCGGGACCTACGGCTTAACGTGCCATCCGAAACACGGAACCATCTTACTTAAAAACAGTCGCGTCGTTCAGCCCGAAATGCCTAACCAGGCAGGGAACAAATTCACAAAGTGATAAATATCAACTTTGTGAGTGACCCACCGAGAATCGAACCCGGAACTTTTTGCGTCAAAGGCCACTGCGCCACATCAATCGTCCATTGTTCCATGATTCTATCCGAAGATGTCAAAATTCCATCCATCCAAGATGGCGGACCCTTGCTAGATCATTGTAAAAATGATCTTTTGTATCACTGAGCAAAGCGGCATAAACAGCAATTAAGTGTGTAAATGCTAAGCTTCATGAATATAGAGCCGAGGCAATCTTAAACTATAGTCTGTAAGTTTAGGTACTTATCTTTTTATAAACAAACTTTGTATGAAAGTGACGCTTCTGAACTGTCAGTTACATACAAAGTTTGTTTACAAAAAGATAAGTACCTAAACGTGAAACTGACAGTTCAGAAGTGTCACTTTCATACAAAGTTTGTTTATAAAAAGATAAGTACTTAAACTTACAGACTATAGTTTAAGATTGCCTCGGCTCTATATTCATGAAGCTTAGCATTTACACACTTAATTGCTGTCATACTTTATGCCGCTCCGCTCAGTGCTACAAAAGATCATTTTTACAATGATCTAGCGAGGGTCCGCCATCTTGGATGGATGGAATTTTGACATCTTCGGATTCGACTCGGTGTCCCACACGAAAAGAAAGAAAGACTGAGCATAGGGGCATAAAGCATGCCAGCAATTAAGTGAGCTCCATACTTAGGAGACCGTAAGCTCTATAGCTACTAGCACATTTCCTCCATACTAGCTAGTCTGATTTTTACAATGACTAATTCATTTATTCAGTGACAGTATTGTATTGTAACTTTCTGACATCCTAAATCCATTCATTGTGAATCTACTTGTAAATAAACGATTGAAATCTTGAAATATTAAAGAAGTGATTTCGCCCATAACAACAATAATAATATAATATGTTTAATTCAGGCAACCAGGGCCTATAGAAATAAAAAAAACAATACAACATAACTTACATACATACACATAACACGTCTTTATCCCTTGCGGGGTAGGCAGAGCGTTAACGGCCGCAGAAGAACGCAGTCGCTATCGCCACGTCTGCCATTTTTAAGGTTTGTTTTCCAAGGTTGTTTCAGAAAACATGTGTATCACTATAGTGATAGTTTGTCAGCCTGTCGCCTAAAAATTCTAATACACGAATACTCTCGAGTCCCTTAGTCGCCTCTTACGACACCCGCGGGAAGGACGTGGGGTGATGCTATTGTAAGCCGCCATCACACGGCAGTATAACTTAAATCTAGCTAATATACTATAAATCTCTACAATTTATAACTAAAACTATAGCTAAAACCATATAAAAGCTTCATAATATGAATATTGAAACTTAATACTGGAATCACCTGCAAGTTGGGTCCGCATCGCACAGTGGTCCGGAGCGCTAATAAATCGCCAAAATGCACCTGCATGCAGTTGTATCGGGGTCAGGCGGGCCGCTTTGGCAGCTCGCCACGGCAAATGTATGTTCAGAGCACTGTGTAAAACGACTGAGAGAAAAGGTAGACAGAGCTCGATTTGGTTCGATTCGTTCTTCCCAGAGCAACTTCTAACTCCAATCGAATATTTCCGGGGAGCCCTAGCTTCCTATCAAGCCGTTAGATGTAGTTTTGATGAAAACGAACCCCCAATACAAAACAACAGAGCTTGGTGAGAGTTTCTACTATGCAGCAATGATTTTGTCATCAATCTCACACCACGTCTGAACAGATAACGTATTTTTTTAAAATAAAATTTTGAGTAACTTTTACTAACTTTATTCGGACAACGCATTCGTAAATAGCAGTTATGATATTCTTTGAGTGTAACATAAAATATTTTCCGCGCTTATTGTCATATACATTGACTTACGCAGACATGTAATCATATCCCAAAAATATAGTAGGTATTTGGATTCGTACTTAGTATAAATATGGCAAGAATACGGCAAACAGTTTAATTTGTGTCACTCGTCATCCTATTCTAACTTAACTGGACTTAAAGAGCTTTGTGGCTTCATTTTAAGGTTCCAGGCGCTTCGTCTTACATTTTCTTAAGTCTAATTCTAGAGTAGTCTGTTCAGTACAGAACAGTGGGAGTGTGGAGTTGAATACGAGTTTCTTTTGCAGTTTTGCTGTTCGAGTTAAAAATACAACAGTTTTCGCTTTTGTGGATGAAACTAAATTCCTTTTCGACTTTATCGAGAAAGAATTTGTTTGTACGTAACTTGGCTTTGAAAATGCAATAAATATATTATAACGTGAGATTAAAGAATAGTAATATACTTTTAAAAACAAAGCAAGACTTGCAAAAAATTTGTCGCTGAATTGGATACATTTATCACGCCTTTATTTCTTCCGAGGTAAGCACAGTATTAAAGGCCGTACAAATATTGTCGCTATAATCATGCAACCGCTGAGAGGCGCTTGTATGATAATTAAGAACATAAATTGGAAATCTGTGAATTGGCCTTTCTGCTTGTAAAAATAATTATCATTGGACAATGAGGAACTGAACTGTATGACTATAATGCTATCTCTTTGATTGAAACGTCATCATTATCATCATCATCACATCAGTATATAGTTTTGACTGTCCCGATGGCGTAGCGGATAGTATGCCTGCCTTCTACGTCGTGGGTCGTGGGTTCGATCCCCACCGGACACAAATATTTGTTAAGTCAATTTTCAAATATCAAATATTTGTGTTGAGTCTGGGTGTTTTCAATGTATAATATGTATTTATTTACAAAAAAAAAGTATATGTGTATTAGTATCAGCTATCTAGTTCCCATAGTACAAGCTTTGCTTAGTTTGGGGCGGCTAGACGGCGCTGTGTGAATTGTCCAGGATGTTTATTATTTATTATTATTTATATAGCTGTCCACTGCTGGACATAGGCCTCCCCCAGGGTACGCCACAACGAACGATCTTCCGCTTTCGCATTCCAGTCGCTACCAGCCGCTCTCTTTAAGTCATCGGTCCATCTGGCCGGAGGGCGTCCAACGGTACGCTTGCCGGGGCGAGGTCTCCAATCGAGAACCCGCTTACATACATACATATTATATCACGCCTTTATCCCTAGCGGGGTAGGCAGAGCGTTAACGGCCGTAAAAATACGGTTATTATCGCCACGTCTGACATTTTTGAGGATTGTTTTCCAAGGTAGTTTCAGAAAACATGTGCATCACTATAGTGACAGGTTGTCAGCCTGTCGCCTAAAAATTGTAATACATCAATACCCTCGAGTCCCTTAGTCGCCTCTTACGACACCCGCGGGAAGGATGTGGGGTGATGCTATTCTACGCCGGCATCACACGGCACACTCCACCGGCTATCGGTGCTACGACAGATATGACCAGCCCACGTATGCACTAAAAATTTTATACTAAACAGCTGAAACGCGTCATCTATATTTTCTTTTCAATAACATTGCTCTGGACAGTTCCTCATTATCATTATCAATGAAAGTACTTTGTAACGTTGGAAAAATTGATCATATTTCTGCCACAGTGGCACTCTAGGGATTACGTGTTACCGGTTTGATTGAACCACCGCAATTTGGTTGGTTTTATGAAAAAATTGAAAATTGCCTATTCTGATTGATGGAATACCTACTCATTTGCGCGCATGACATCTCTGGTCTGTGATGGAATTTATGATTTGATACCTTGGATCGTCCAAGTTTGATACGAACTGAAAAACTCTTGATACGAACATTCTGAATATATTTGGTTCCGCCTCATGTATGGAAAATTGTTTTAATACCTACCATTTAACTCTATTTGTATAAAATACAAAACTTTAGTATCAAAGTTCATTGGATCTATATTATAAAATCGCTTCCCATGTCTATCCGAATGTATACATAGATCTTCAAAACTACGTACACATCTCATGCAGTTTTGATGCAGTGTTTCTTTGTGCCGTGTGATGCCGGCTTCGAATAGCATCACCCCAATTCTTTCCCGTGGGTGTCGTAAGAGGCGACTGAGGGACTCGAGGGTTTTAAGTGTATTGCAATTTTAGGCGACAGCTGACAACCTGTCACTATAGTGATACACGAATTATCTGCAACGACCCTCAAATGTTGTCAGACGTGGCGATAACGACCGTAATTTTGCGATCGTTATCGCTCTGCCTACCCCGCAAGGGATAAAGGCGTGATATGTGTATGTATGTATGTATGTTTCTTTGTATAATACACGCCGGGAAAATATTCCGACTGACAGCGGGTTCAACCGTATTATCGAATAATAAAATATATTACAATTCACTATATTCATAATGGTTTCCATTTTCTATTATTAACCTATTCTGTGACCAGGGGTACTCATCTCAGCCTTTGATCGAGGACTGTGATGTGGTATACGGGTATGCGACCCCGGCTTCCCGAGCAAGCAGTTCCCTCCTGCTTAACAAATAAAAAGTCTGTTTCGGCGAGAATGGCAACCCAATGCAGATATGCACAAGGGCTTGGCGGACTCGGCGACTCAGCAAGGCAATGTGGATGGCCTAGGGCGACGGTAGAGGGCGCGGGTAGTTACTGTCGGCCAGACACTGCGTCTGACCTCTCCTTCAGTCGTAGCGGTTTTCCGTTCCACTGAATCAAGGAGGGTGAGGACTAAGTGCGTGCGCCTGCGTTTGCGCGAACGTTTGCGCACCGAAATATATCCTGCGCAACTGACCGCTTCCGAATAATGGACTCCGATGACGCAAAGTCCTGTGGCGATGGGTTGAGGTAGAGAGGTCTGGCGTGGTGCAAGCTGGGCTTTGTCTGATTCCTGCACATAGGCGGTTCTAGGGGCGTGAGTACATGCCGTGGTCGCTTTTGCATTGCAAATCGGGACGACAATGCGAATTCGGCAGCACCTGGGATGACAAAGCAGCCCTTTTAAGGGAGGCACTGCTTTCCTCGCCCAGCCGAGGAGGGGGCTGGAAAAGGTGCCCCAAAAAAGTGCTCGTCCCTACCCGGAAGGTGGTAGTAACCACGGCTGCCACCGCATCACTTAACTCGTGGTCGACGAAACAGAAAAAATAAAAACAGCATGAAACCATCTATCATGACATTTGGCGCGTGGAACGTGAGAACTCTAATTGATCGAGATGGCAACTCCTGTCCTGAACGCAAAACCGCCATCGTAGCTCGAGAACTTCATCGCTATAACGTGGATGTGGCTGCGCTCAGCGAAACACACCTTGCTGATGAAGGAGAACTGGTGGAAGATGGAGGTGGTTACACTTTCTTCTGGAAGGGTACCTCTGCATCCGAGCCTCGACGTTCAGGGGTAGGATTTGCCATCAAAAATCACCTAGTAAAGCGACTTCAAGAGTGTCCTGTTCACATCTCGGACCGCGTTACCACACTGCGCCTTCACCTGGATACAGACAATTACCTTAATGTCATCAGTGTCTATGCTCCAACGTTAGACAAGTCTGATGACATTAAGGACAAATTTTACGAGGAGCTAACTCAATGCCTTGATAGCATAAACGCCAGAGAGCAGATCTTATTGCTAGGCGATTTCAATGCCAGGGTTGGACGGGACTACGAGGCTTGGCCTGGAGTTCTGGGACGACATGGAGTTGGCAACATGAACAGCAATGGTCTGTTGCTGCTCGGTCTTTGTGCTCAATACGATCTAGCGATATCGAACACTATGTTCAGACTTGCCGCTAAGCACAAGACAACGTGGATGCACCCGCGTTCCAAACACTGGCATTTGATCGACTTTGCTATTATTCGGCAACGAGACATCGGTCAGGTTCAAGTCACCCGCGTCATGCGTGGTGCTCACTGTTGGACTGACCATCGACTAATTGTCACTAAGCTACGACTCCGCCTCCGTCAACCTCGCAGATCCACAGTGAAGAAGCCTGCGTTTTTAAACGTGGATAGGCTGAAAGATCGCGAGGTTAGGGTGAAATATGCTGAAGCCTTATTTGAAAAGCCGTCGCCAATAACTGAGACCGGTGATGTCAGTGCTGCTTGGGGAGCTTTGTCATGTCATCTCATAGAAGCCGCTTCTGCTACTTTGGGTACGAAAGACCGACGTAGTGAAGACTGGTTCGATGACAATAGCGAGGCTCTTAAAGCAGCATTCGACAAACATCGACAGCTCCTGCGACAGCATAATCGAAGAGGTGGAAGTGTTGCGGTGGTCAAAGAAAGTGACCAAGAATTACGCAGGCTGTCTCGACAAATAAAAGACAAGTGGTGGCAGGACAAGGCTTGTCAAATGCAGTGGCTCGCCGATACAAACCAGCTTGGTGAGTTTTACTGTGAAGTGCGTAAGCTGATTGGTGCTTCCTACCGTGCAAAAGTACCTTTAAGGTCTTTAGACGGTATGCACCTCCTGACCAGCAAGGAGGATGTACTTAAACGTTGGGCTGAGCATTTTCACAACTTGCTCAACGTAGATCGATCAGCTGATCTGCATCATATCAGTTTAATGCCTCAACTCCCGTTAGCCACGGAGCTGGACGAGTCCCTGTCATGCGACGAGGTTGTTACTGCCATCAGACAGCAGCATAATAACCGGGCGGTTGGCATTGACCTTATACCGGGTGAACTACTTAAATATGGTGGTACGGAGTTGCACACGTCGGTATGGAAACTTTTCGTTCGAATGTGGGAGGAGGAGAGGGTCCCTGAGGACTTCAAAGTTTCTCGCATTTGTGCCCTCTACAAGAACAAGGGTGACCGTTCTGACTGTAACTCTTATCGCGGTATTTCATTGCTGTCAGTCCCTGGAAAAGTCTTTGCCAGAGTTTTACTGAACCGCCTCAAAGACTTGTCGGAAAAAATTCTGCCCGAAACCCAGTTCGGCTTCCGACCTGACCGAGGTACATGTGAAGCTATTTTCTCGGTGCGTCAACTACAAGAAAAAAGTAGAGAACAAGGTCGGCAGTTGTACCTCTGCTTTGTTGATTTAGAGAAAGCATTCGACAGTGTGCCTCGCGAAGCTCTCTGGATGGTGCTAGGAAAGTTAGGGTGCACAGAAAAGTATGTGCGACTCCTAAGACTCCTGCATGACGACATGCAGTGCTGCGTCTCTGTAGACGGTGAACAGTCTGATTTCTTCCCCGTCACCTGTGGGGTGAAACAAGGGTGTGTTCTAGCGCCCACACTGTTCGCCTTGTACTTTGCAGTTGTAGTCAAAGAAGTCCTAAATACTGTTTCCCAAGGAGTCCGCATCCGTTTCCGCACAGATGGCAGTCTTTTTAACCTGGCTAGACTTAAGGCGCGCACTAAAGTCTCGTATGCATTGATTACTGAGATCATGTATGCTGATGACTTGTGCTTTCTTGCAGAATCCCCAGACGGCCTGCAACAGCTAATGTCCGTTTTTCACCAAGCATGCTGTAAATTCGGCCTGAAGATCAGTGTCAAAAAGACGGAAGTGATGTCCTTAGACTCGCATGGTCGCGAGACACTGGCGATTATGCTTGGTGAGGATATGCTGAAACAGGTTGATAAGTTTCGTTATCTGGGGAACACTATAACATCTAAGTGTAACCTTGATGCTGAGATCAACAGCAGAATCAGTGCTGCAGCTGCAGCATTTGGGAAGTTGTGTTCCAAGGTTTTCTGCTCGCACGACCTAAAGCTAGCCACAAAAATCTCTGTATATATGGCGATTGTGCTGCCAAACCTTCTATACTCCTCCGAGACTTGGTGTGTGTATCGTCACCACATACGCACTCTGGATCGCTTCCACCTAAAATGCCTTCGCACCATCATGAAGATCAGATGGTCCGACCGAGTGCGCAATACCGAAGTTCTGAGACGAGCCAATGTTGGTGGCATTGAGGCCTATCTAATGCGTCGTCAGCTACGGTGGTGCGGTCATGTATCCCGGATGTCGGAGGAGAGAGTGGCGAAGCGCATCTTTTATTCTGAGCTAGAGGAGGGCAAGCGAAAGCATGGCGGACAACTCCTCAGATATAAAGATGTTCAGAAACGACACATGAAAAGATGCAACATTGAGCCCACTCAATGGGAGGGTCTGGCAGCACAGCGTCCCGAATGGCGCGGGATGGTTAAGAGGCAAGTCCGCGAGTTTGAGGAACAGCGTAAAGCAGACCTCGACGCTAAGCGCGATGAGCTGAAGGCCCGTCCATCCGTCGCCATTAACTATAATTATGTAAATGGCAAACTCACGTGTCCACTCTGTGCACGGGAGTTTACTGCCAAAATTGGCTACAATAGCCATCTCCGGGCGCATCAGCGCCGATCTGATTAGGAGTCAAAGTGGTCGCCATGGCCGAAATCGGTCGGAGAGATCATCATCATCATCATCATTCTGTGACCGCTAGAAACTGCGTATACAGGGTGTAAAAAAAATTGCTGCAAATATTTTAAGGAGTGAAATTAAACTGCAGAACTTAAGGTCGATTTATGAGGAAAATTTTTGGACCTCGCTTACAAACTGACTTGGTTTGTTGGTAATTATAATTATGTATCAATTTTTTTATATTTCCACATATGTTACTTTGCGAAAGTTATTCAGTTTCATTGGCTGGTTTACCCCTTATTTGCAGCCTATTTACACCCTGTATACTAAAGTGTTTGTCTTCTTTTCGTGTGGGACACCAAGTCGTCCAATGACCCGATGAACCCTCTTGTCAGAATTTTTCAACCGCCTTCTAGGAGTAGCAGGCTTCTGACATGTTTGTGTAACGACCGCCGTCTAAGTGATCATAGACAGCAACCGGGACCTACGGCTTAACGTGCCATCCGAAACACGGAACCATCTTACTTACGGACAATCGGGTGATTCAGCCCGCAATGTCCTAACCAGACTGGGAACAAATTCACAAAGTGATAAATATCAACTTTTTGAGTGACCCACCGAGAATCGAACCCGGAACCTTCGGCGTCTAAGGCAGTCGCACTGCCACTGCGCCACATCGGTCGACATCAAAGTGTTTGTGACTGTGAATGTGTTACTGCCTGCCCACTATGTTTAGGGGTCGTTACCTAGTTTTAGGTCCTAATGGCTGTGCTGTGTAGGTTATCGGACAAATACCTACTATTTGGCACACTAGGCGGATCACACACTTGACGCACGACAGAGCGCTATAATATCGCAGCGGTCTGTCTGATCCATACTAGAAGCGTCACTTCCCATACTTAAACCGCACTCGAAGGACGATACTGCGATAGCGCTGCGTCGACAGCGGTTGAGTGATTTTAGTATAGGGATTGACATTTCTAGTATGGATCTGAGAGACCGCTGCGATGTTTTAGCGCTCCGTCGTGCACCAAGTGTGCGATCCGCCAAGACCTAATGGCTGTGTTGCAGTTATCGGACAAATACCTACTATTTGGTACACTTACCGAGTTACCACATTCTTTGTTACAAGTTCTATGCTATTACAGTTCCATTGAAAATTAGGAGTAAACACGGATTTGTAACTTCTAGGTTCATTTTAAATAAGTAGCATTTATGTAAAACGATGTTTGAAACTTGTGAATTCTATTATAAGCGGCAATTATTTTAAAATATTTCGTAGCTCATTCGAGTTCGAATCCTGCCATGTACCAATGTGTTTTTACTCACGTACATTTACCGACTGCTCTTACGGTGAAGGAAAAACATCGTGATGAAACCCACATTCAAGTAAAATTTGAATTTAGATGATATTTGAATGTGACTTAACCTAGGATTTGGGCCAGGTTAGCCTCAGGGTTGCAGAGGTCAGATGGCAGTCGCTCTGTGTAAAAACTTGGTTCCACGTCAAATCCCCTAGGTTAGGTAGCCGACCCCGACCGAGGTCGGGATAAGGCAAAAGTGAATGATGATTTCGTAGCTCATTTCAGACTTGGGTTCGATCTATATGTGTTATTTTAATAAAAATAAACGGGGTGTAAGGTACAGAAAAAATCTGAAAACCTTGCCGGCATGATCAGACGGTACTGAACTACTTTACTATGGAGGCTGCAGGTGTAATGGTAAACGATCATAATTTTTAGACCTCATATACAAAATTACCAGACAAATGGGCCGGCTTTCTATGGTTTGCACATTGAACTCATTTTCCAACATAGGCTCTATAATAAAATTTCTTAATTTTGTACTAGTCTTTACAACACGTATAACATTTTACGGTAAAAAATTACATCACATAATATGTTTGACATAAAACCTGTTTTATTTCTTTCGCTTATTTCTAAATTCCTCCATCAACGCATATAAAGATTAGTACTTTTAAAACTTAGGAACCCAGCCAATTGGCCTGTTTACGAGATCATAAACCCAGTTAGAAAAGTGGAAACCATAAGCAGACTGAGTGGGGCATGTAAAACAATAAACAGAGACCTTGGGACTAAGCCCCGCTAGCCCCCCGCCCCCCACTACTCGACGACTGATAAGCTTGATATACGATGCTCACAGAAATTCTTACACGGTCTGAATCCACACGGGGTTTTGTAAACTATTCATGTAGTGGTTACGTCGTTGGTTCATGAAGATATTTGCAGCGAGGTAGGTACATATATAATATTTATTTGTGTATTCATATGTTATGGTATATGTGTGCAGTCTTGTTCCCGTCTACATTCTTATATCTAATTCTAATGTATAGGTTGACTGGAAGAGATCTGTTTAAAGAGATAGGTTCACCTATTGTAATCTAGTTTCTAAGTTCACATTTAATTTTAACTGTTCAATAAAGAATATATATATTAGCACACAGAGGTACTCCAAACGAATTGAAATATATATTGATATTGTTAAAATAAATTCTCATAAAAATATGATTTATTTTACGAGAACTGATTTCCTTAGGTAATTTTTATATTATTATTTGTAACTTTAATATTTCGAATCCTTTGGGGCACCCCTGTGCACCTGATTCCTTTGCTGTGTGTATCTAAGCGATGTTTGATTTTCTATTCATTTGGTATTCTAATTGCATTGATCACGCTCGTGGCCGTTCCAAGAGACGGACCTCTAAATTGTCCCGATGGCGTAGCGGATAGTATGCCTGCCTTCTACGCCGAGGGTCGTGGTTTCGATCCCCACCGGACACAAATATTTGTGTTGAGTCTGGGTGTTTTCTATGTATGATATGTATTTATTTAAAAAAAAAGTATATATGTATTAGTATCAGCTATCTAGTTCTCATAGTACAAGCTTTGCTTAGTTTGGGCCTAGATGGCGCTGTGTGAATTGTCCACGATATTTATTTATATTTCATTTATTTGTATGAATATGACGTAATAGGTCTTTGCACAAATAAATTATAATCGACGAGTAGGTACCGAAATTGGTAGGTATGTAACAGATACAACAAAGATATTATTGCTCACAAATTGTTACACTCGGTCACATCAAACTTTGATCATCAGATAAACTAATGCGTTACAAACTCCTTGCAAAACAGTAACAAATATTAAAACATAACCCACCGAAGACCCTATTGATCTCGAGTCTCAATTATAAAAGGAGCGATTACTTAATAAAAGTTCGCGGGAGACTTTGAGTCTTTGAGGCCGGACTCATTAAGGGTCTGACATTTTCAAATCACAAGATAATTTACTGAGAAGGTCAGCGAAAAGTTGCGCCGGGGACCACCACAATTCGCTACTTTCCTGGGTCGTTAAAAAAATATACAGTTGTACGCTTAAAACTATTGTCCAAAAATACTACGGACTTAATTCATCATTTTACGAGATATTTAAAGTTTGAATTAATAAACAGAAAATATGAAAGCAAATAATTACGGCGTGACGTCATCTAGTTCTGCAAATAAAATACCGTTTTAGATCGTTTTAAAAAGTACTTAGCTCATTTGACCTGTCAGGAAACAAGCCTATTTTGATTGAGGTATTTTAATGCAACGGACGGACGTTAGAGTAAGGCCTCTTTTACACTCAACGTCCAAAGCAGCGTAAAAATATTGCTCGCGGTAACAGGTCCGTCTGTCAAATCCATACTAGAAACGTCACTCCCCATACGAAAACCGCTGTCGACGGATGTCCCAAGGCGGTAGCGTGCGTTAGCGCTGCGTCGTGACAAAAGACGTAATTTCGCCTGACATTTTGATCGTGCGTGGTGTGTTGTCACCGTGTTGGTTCTGCTTTATTTTAGTAACTTTGGCGGACGTTAGTTTGACGGACGTCAGAAATACGCTGCGTTGGACGTTGAGTGTAAAAAGGCCCAAATAGGTTCTCGAGTGGAGCCTCGGTAAGCGTAGCGTAGGACGCCCTCCGGCCAGAAGGACCGATGACCAATAGAGAAGCTTGTAGCGACTTTAAGTAGGAAAATATTAAATTTTATAATGCAGTTCAATCAAATCCAGTGCTCAGTGATCTGGATTGGACGTGCTAGCTAGCTTTGCTCGCTCTGCTCGTGTAGAATTTTCTATCCGTTCATCGTAACAAGTGGATTTATGATTGCACTCAATTCTATGTTATTGGAAAAATTGGCCAAGCGAGAGTTCTCTTGAGCTGACATAGGGTCCTGCAGTTGCACAAAAAATGCAACCCGCGACATAGCACAGCAAATATACCTTAAGTTTCTGGTTTTTACCTGCCACAGATAATAAACAAAGTAGTACAAATAATACATGCCATACCAAGACATGCGATCGACAAAATAGTCTAAATTTTTGTATGCCATTTTGCTTTAAATATGTGGAGCATTATTTAAGCTATTTAAATGAGGGTTATTTTGAAAACGATTTATCAGCACAAAGTGAATGAAAACTGCCTAAATACGAACTACTAGTGGGAATCAACGAGGCATCGGTCTCATGATTGTCTTACGACAACTCACTCGGTATAGTTTCGTCCTCTACGATAAGCTTCTTATATCCAAGCGAGACTATCCCCAAACTTTATGTAGTTAAGTTCAGTTTTTACGCTGAATCGGCAAAAGAGCGCCGAGATACGAAAAATGAGAAATCGAAAAATATAGCCATACAAAGTTGGAGAAAAAAAGGTAATACTTTAGTATTTGTCGAAAACCAGAGAGTCTTTAAAATAGATAGTCTACATTACCTACAACTAGAAATTCTTCTTCTTTTTTTCGTGTGGGACACTGAGTCGTCCAACGACCCGATGAACCCTAGTGCCAGAATTGTTCAACCGCCTACTACAAGCAGCAGGCTTCTGACGTGGTTGTGTAACGACCGCCGTCTAAGTGATCATAGACAGCAACCGGGACCTACGGCTTAACGACTAGAAACTACAACTAGAAATTTGGCCGTGTGTTTCCACTGATCAGTTAGTACTGTACTCAGTTGCTCATAAATTTCAAGTTGTAGATAATACCTCTATAGGCTAGAGAACCCTAAATTAAGCTGCTTTGCGCGATGCATGATTCGAGAGGCGGAAATCGGTGCGCGGACTCAAAGCCCTTTGTGCATACGGAAATATTGAAAATTAAATGGATCCGTCTCGTGACTAAAAGAACCTTTATTCATTTTATTTTTCAAATTTAATATGTTAAGAATACCCTCGAATCTGGAATCATTATCATCATTGGCCTTACAAGTCTGGGACAGACGATTTAATCATAGTCTGTGGCAAGACTTTTCGTGGTTACATGAGCCGACTCGCGTATGCTTTGTCTAGAATGCAATTATGAAAAACACAGGGTTGCCCTGAACCTGTTCTCCCTGTCCACCTCCCTTCTTGAATAGGGATTAGAATATTGAATCCTTTATTAGGGGATTAGCCAGTATAGGATGAGCATTGAGCATGCTTAGCTTACCATCTCCGATACACCTATAGGTCCAAATGGATGAATGGGGTGATACAAACCACAAGATAGGATACTTTTACTCATGATCTTATTAGTAACAAATGTGTTATAAACTTATTGGGATTTTAATGAACTCACAGTGCTATATTATTCTTATAAACAAAAATAAGAAATTGACGAAGGTCGACCACTGCGTCGATAGCTTAGTGGCAGAGCTGTGGGACGGTACCTCATGTGCACGGGTTCAGTTCCCGATCCACGCTTGTAATATTTTCAATTTATTATTTTCATTTAATGTTTGTGCCTCTAAACACTGAACAATGAAGTTGGCTGCAAATGTGTTAAGTGTACGTGTCTCGCGGTAAGTGAGTGCGGTGAACGGAGCCGCAACGGGGCACATCTGACGGAAGTGCACCCCGGAACGGAAATTACTAGCACTGCCTTTGTGCCACGCGTTACGCCATTACGCTAGCTTCCGTGCGAGCTTTGTTCACTACTCGGTTTATACAGGGTGTTAAAGTACTAACTTCCTTTAAAGGGATGAATCAGCCTAATGAATGAACAACTTTTCCCAAATGAATGTTTTAAAAACTGTTTTGGACCACTCATACAAAAATGTACTAAAAGACAGAGTCAGTTGGTATGTGAGGGCCACAAAAACTTATCATATTTCGACCTATGATCCTTGAGAAAAGTTGTTCAGTTTCATGGGCTGGTTTACCCCTTGAAAGGAAGTTACCTAACTTTTAATAATACGAGTTTGTGCCTCTAAACACTGAACAATGAAGTTGGCTGCAAATGTGTTAAGTGTATGTGTCTCGCGGTAAGTGAGTGCGGTGAACGGAGCCGCAACGGGGCACATCTGACGGAAGTGCACTCCTAACGGAAATTACTAGCACTGCCTTTGTGCCACGCATTACGCCATTACGCTAGCTTCCGTGCGAGCTTTGTTCACTACTCGGTTTATACAGGGTGTTAAAGTACTAACTTCCTTTAAAGGGATGAATCAGCCCATTGAATGAACAACTTTTCCCAAATGAATGTTTTAAAAACTGTTTTGGACCACTCATACAAAAATGTACCAAAAGACCGTCAGTTGACTTTCCATATTTCGACCTATGATCCTTGAGAAAAGTTGTTCAGTTTCATGGGCTGGTTTACCCCTTGAAAGGAAGTTAGTACTTTTCCTAACATCCTGTATTTCACTGTGAAATGGTTAGTTGCTCACACACGTGTAGCCACATCATCATTATCATCCATTTAGGGCATTGCTCTTGTCTGTGGAGTGTCCGCCAGCTTTCTCTGTCTTCTGCCTTCTCCTTTACTAGCCACAGTTTTGACAAAAATATTTGCATTTAATTTTCACACTTTCGCGCTAATGAATCCGTCTGTTAAATCCATACTCAAAACGTCACTGCTCATATAGAAACCGCTCTCGACGGATGTCCCAACGCAAAAAATGTGCCAAACGAGGTCATTTTGCCTGACATTTTGATCGAGCGTCGTGCGTTATCACCGCGTTGGTCCAGCGTTATTTTAGCGTCCGTTTGACGGACGTCAGAAATGCGCTGCGTTGGACGTTAAGTCTCGTTTCTTTGATTCAACAAAGTGATCGCTCGCAATATCCTAGATTTTTAGAGACAGTTTTGAAAATATCAAATTAAAAACAATATTGCAAGCACGCAATAACTACTCCACCGAATGTTCACCTAAAACAAGTTTAGTGACGTTACAACAATGATAAACATAAAAACGTAAAACAAAACAAAACAACTGCAAGCAACTCCAATAACTTCTCCGCAATCGTTGATAAGATGTTTTTCACGGACCGGGAGGCGCCATAAAAACTGCCCCAAGGACTCAACTTCAATAATGCAGCTTTTGTGAAAAATATAGGGCGAAAGTTTACTTGTGCGCGGTACCGAAACTACAGCTTGACGATGAATATAACTCACAATCATCACATTAGCCTATAGTAGTGCACTGTTGGACGCAGGTTTCCGCAAGGGTACGCCACAAGGCACGATTTCCCGTATTCACTATACAATACCAGCAGCTCTCTTTAAGTCATCGGTCTATCTGTCTGGAGGACGTCCAACGGTACGCTTGCCAAGGCGTGGTCTCCACTCTAGAACCTGATTACTCCACCGGCCATCTGTTACTTTGGTCTTTTTGCGGATAGTCACTTTTCGGACCCTATCCATCAGCAAGACTATCAGCAGCTCACTTTAAGTCTTTGGTCCATCTGGCTGTAGAGCGACCAATGCAACGTCTTTTCTCTTAAACCTCTTACTCTACTATCTGTTGGTTCTACGTAAGATGTAGCCGGCCCACTGCCACTTCAGCTTACTAACAAAGCCTTATTAGAATACAAGTCAGCCGGGTGGCGATTGTGGCGAATATGAACCCACTATCTTTCCGCTGACGAGGCGGGGCGGGGATTATGACGTCACTATAGTGCTTATTACGTTTTCAGTTTTATTTTTTTATGGCTCCAGCAGAGCAGTGCAGTATTAAAATTTTAAGTGGAAGTAGTATTCTGGTCGTTTTCCTGAAGCTTTAGGAATAAAAGTTTAGTGATACGGGTATTGGATGGATATCAAACTTCTTTCTGTAGAGCTGTGAGCAGCGCCATCTGTGATGTTTGTAGTTAGTCTACTCTAAAATAATAAAAAAAAACTGCTTTATTTTCATGACAGTGTACATACGGCTGTTTTATTACAGGTTAGATTATTGCAAGGATCCAGGATTTAAAAAGAAATCTTCCTCTTGCTGAGGGATGGTCAAAAGTAATCGCATTTTACGACATTCATGAGAACAAATGAGGCAATACTATTTTAAGCCGGTAGGTACAACATGGCCTTATCATATTAATTTATTTAAATCAAAGAATGTTTTCCACTTTTTCTCCCAAAGTTTTAATGTTGAATTTGTTTGACACTGAACTTTTTCTTGAAATACAGGTTGTTCAAAATTTAATGGTGCCACAATGGTGCGACTTAAAAAAATATTTACACTATCTGCACTAGTTGATGTGACGTCCAAAGCGACCTATTTCGAGTAAACTGTTATTGAAATGTAGACAGAGGTTTCATAAAATGTGTTCACAATGGGAATTTTTTTATACGTTCGTTTAGTTCCTAGTAGGTGCCGCTCGTGCGAATTATGTTAAAGCTCAGCAGTTACTTCCCATAGGTAGGAGTACTTAGTTTTTTTTATTACCTACGCACTGTACTTGACAGATTATCCCTAACACTGAAAAAACACAATTGAAGCCTCCTAGTTCGGAATAGTGTTGCTGTCAGTCCTCATTGTCCTGTCCGAAATCTCCCACTAAAGAGATATCCAAGAAAAAACAAAAATATTTACAAAACTGTGAACACCCCGCAAATAATGTAAATACCCGCACCTCTTGTTTTCGTCCGCCGTGTTTCAGTATTCATAAAAGTTTTTTCATAACCGTAGACCACGGCGACTCTTTTTTACATCCATATTTCAAACGCTTCGTTTTGAAGCTGTTTGCGTTGCCATACTTTCCTTTTACTTTTTAATGATACCTTTCATTTCTCAGAGGACGTAGACTTCAGACTAATATGTCAAAACGAGTGATTAGTATTTATTTATTTATTATTTAATAATATGGACTTCTACCCATTAGGGGAATTCTGCCAGTGTTAGTAGGGAGAGATTCCAGCGCAGCTGCGCCGGGTGGTGGTTCCTGCAGAGAATGATAGTGTTCATCTACAGGATCCGAGTGCCTCCTCTTGATGCCATCCGGAAATGTAGAGAAAACTCTTCAACTTCAATTCTTGATTTAATATTTACGATAAGGGCGCTTCACTGATTAAAATACTATCCAAAATAATCACTGAGTGTTGAAATAAATATAAAATAGAAAATTCAATTTGGAGAGACGTCGACCATTGACGGATGAAACAAAAGAAGCCTATTTAAGTATTTGAGCCATGTCATTCTCCCGCCCAAGGCTAGCTGACGGATGACTATGGTCAAAAGTCAAAACCACGTCAAAACTCACCTTCAGACATATGGCAGACACGAACAAGAACTTACGTAGTACTAAGGTGGATCGCACACATAACGCACGACGGACTGCTAAAATATCGCAGCGCTCTGTCAGATCCATACTAGAAATGTCAATCCCCATTAATAAATCCGCTCAACCGCTGTGGACGCAGCGTTATCGCAGTGTCGTCCTTCGAGTGCGGTTTTAGTGTGGGGAGTGACGTTTCTAGTATGGATCTGACAGGCCGCTGCGATATTTTTGACCTCCGTCGTGCGTCGAGTGTGCGATCCACCTTACGTAGTACTAGTCATGTACTAGTATAATAAAGTTGTTATGTCTCTTTCATACTATCTTTTGCACAACTGATTCAGTTAAAATTTTTACATCACCTACAAACTAGAGTCAAATGACCAAGTTAAAAGCTTTTAAGCACCAGAGCTCTGTAAAACACGGACTTTTTAAACCACCGTCAATTAGTTAGTTAGTTACAAAAAGGGGAGCGGGAGAATTGACTTTTTCCCAGAACGGAAATTAGTCGGTAGCGACTCGTTAGTCGTAAGTCGGTCGGCGACAAAACGAATAACTTACTTGGCTCGTCGGTCGATGAGTTTCCTTTCAGTTTTTCTCACTTTAGTTCAACGTTTTGAAGGAAATGGTCTTGTTGGGCCCTTCTTATAGTTTTTATTACTCTTCTCGCTAATTTCCATTTTAATGCTTACAACATACATACATACATATATCACGCCTTTATCCCTTGCGGGGTAGGCAGAGCGTTAACGGCCGTAAGAATACGGCCACTATCGCCACGTCTGACATTTTTGAGGATTGTTTTCTAAGGTTGCTTCAGAAAACATATGTATCACTATAGTGACAGGTTGTCAGCCTGTCGCCTAACAATTGTAATACACCAACACTCGAGTCCCTTAGTCGCCTCTTACGACACCCGCGGGAAGGATGTAGGGTGATGCTATTCTAAGCCGGCATCACACGGAACATGCTTACAATGTTCGTATTGATAAGAGCGGGTTCAACCGACACAGGGCTCTTTAGATATTTACTGGGATTGTACTCAGCCTCCATGTAATATCGTCATGTATGCTTACCAAATAAAGATTTTCCAATTTTCAACTCTTTAATCCAAACATTCAAGAAAAATTCAAATTAGTGAAGTATAAAAGGGTGGTTGGAAGACTTGGTGGCCCATACGAAGAAAATAATTATTAAAAACCTTGCAAAGTTTTATCACATCTGCCAAACTTTTAGAAAGTTTGTCGACAGTAAAAAACTCTTATTAAACTAGGTTTTGTATAGTTTTGGTAGGTACAATGAAATAACAGAAATAAATACAAATTTGCATATAAGTAAACATTTCGATACATAAGAGTCCTTAATTTAATTGTCTTACGACGAATAAAGTTAATAAGGTAACTAAAAGTAGGTAGGTATATACGAGTAGGTTGCAATGCCTCCAAGCCCAAACCACGATATTTTGTTTTTGTTTTTAACTATGAACTAAAATTCTAAGTTGTATGTAACAAATGCCTACTTTGAAAAAAAAAAAGCTTGTTATAATATAAAATTAGAGTATCTATATGAAAATGCCGTGTGATGCCGGCTTAGAATAGCATCACCCCTTTTCTTCTCGCGGGTGTTGTAAAAGGCAACTATGGGACTCGAGGGCTTCCTATGTGTTACAATTTTAGGCGACAGGCTGACAACCTGTCACTACAGTGATACATGAATCATCTAAAAGGGCCCTCAATACTTGTCAGACGTGGCGATGAAGACCGTAATTTTACGATCGTTAACGCTCTGCCTACCCCGTAAGGGACAAAGGCGTGATTTGTGTATGTATGTATATGAAAATAGAAAGATGTGTTCACATAATGCCGTGTGATGCAGGCTTAGAATAGCATCACCCCATTTCTTTCCCGTGGGTGTCGTAGGGGTGGGTGTCGACTAAGGGACTCGTGGGTTTGATGTGTATTGCAAATTTAGGCGACAGGCTGACAACCTGTCACTATAGTGATACACGATTTATCTGAAACGACCCTCAAAGATTTGTCAGACGCGGCGATGACGACCGTGATTTTACGGTCGTTAACGCTCTGCCTACCCCGCTAGGGATACAGGCGTGATTTGTGTATGTATGTATGTATGTGTTCACATAGTTTTCCCTCGTTACAAACAATTAAGGGCGTGAACGCATGCATATTCATTGCGTGATTCGTACGCGGGAAGCTGGAAGGGGTTATACGAGCTAAATTGACATACATACATAAGTACATCACGCCTATATCACTTGTAGGGTACGTAAATCGTAGATGGTCGTAAAACGGTAATTTAAACCTGGCAAAAATTTAGGGTCATTTGATTGGGGGGTTAGGAAGGCTGTGTATCACCATAGTGGCAGTCTATCGTCAAAAATTGCAACACATTTTAACCCTTTTGTAGTCGTCTCTTACGACATCCACAGGAAAGAGTGGGGTGATGCTTTTTTAAGCCAGCATCACACGGACACGAAATAATTGAGCAGGGGTTTTACTTGATGGCGTAAATTTTTTGGTGAAACTTGGATTCCTCCAGCGTTTTGTTGTGGAATTCTTTGTTGTGTGAATATGACATCAATAAGTTCAGTACAGTTCTTTGTTAAATTTCATGTGACTAGGAGATAATCATCAAGGGAATGAGCAGCGGCGTTCCCTAATACAACATCTTACACTGCGCTCGACAATCCGCCTTCCAAGCGTGATGAGTATGGCAATACCCCCCAATCGGGGGAGGCCCATGTCCAGTGGACTGTAAGTTAAACAACTTTGTGCGAAGCGAAACAACTTCAAAAATTTATGAAAAGCGGGCGCAAATTTGGGAAATTCAGTAGATCCCCAGACAATTGTGATGTTGTACGAACAAAAGGCTCGTCCTTCGCTCCGTGATGTATGAAACAGCGCCCTTGACCTCTGCCGAGCGGGGGCCGGACTCAGGACGATTAGACGGGGGCGATTTTGTCTTCACCACACTTACCCTTTATGATGCGCACAGTATAGAGACTTATCTCTCGGGCGAGAAGACTTCACAAGTGTAAAATTGTATATATTATTTTATCGAAACAATTTATTAAATTTTTCTATAAGTGTAGAGAAAATTGAAATCGCGGTTGCGCATTATAACTGGGCATGAATGGCATCTCACCATTTCTACCCGTGGGTGTCGTAAAAGGCATCTAAGGGATGAATCCAAGAAACTGGCAGCAGCGTTCCCAGTAAATATCTAAAATATCTTACACTGCACTCGCCAATCATCTGCCGAGCGTGGCAATATCCTCCAATTGGGGGAGGCCCATGTCCAGCAGACTGCTGTTGGTTGAAAAGATGAAGGTATTTACTAATAATCCTACTACGAGGAACTGCACGTATTTAAAAAAGAAATCATTAACCATTAAACCTTAAAATAAACCTGGATAGACTAAAATGAAAGTCAATGATTTTTTTTTTTCCAGTTTGAATTCAGCAATAATTCATCTCTTCGTTTAGGTTCCGCCATTTTGTTAATTATCACAATATCTAAATATTCATAGCATTCATACTTTTTTCACTTCTGCCGTACCATGACATGAACTTTAAAAAAATGCTGAATCCTCTTTGCTTCACCTGCAACTTATCAGTGTAGATATCGATTATTTTGGGCAAATAAATCGGCTGTAGCTGAAGAACATTTTTGTTAAATGAAACTGAGAGAAGACAATACTTAGGGGCACAAAATATCTTTGACTCTGAATCCGGCCCATGTAAAGGATATGTAGGTATCGCGTTACCAACGTAGCTTTAGCCGGCTGTATACATACTAGGCTGCGCCTTTTAGTATGTTTTGGCTGAATCGTTTTTCTGTGTGTCCGGAACTCAGTACTTATACTACCTATAGGCTTACAATGCGTCCCGTAGACTTCTCTCTAGGCTTCTTCACACAGATTTTATCATGGTTTTACCACGTTTAATAACGCAGCAGTCTGTCAGATACTCAGATCCATTCTAGAAATGTCAATCCGCTCAATCAATGCCAAACCGCTCTACCGCCGCGCCGTTGACGCAGCTGCGTCAAAGGAACGGAGCGACGACACTGTTTTTTTCACTTGGATGTATGCGATCATAAAACGAAACGTAACATAACATTTTGTCATTGATTATCATTTATCACATGTGGTATGTTTTTTTGACGTAGCGATATCGATCGTATTTTTACGGCCATTCTCTGCCTACCCCGCAAGGGATAAAGGCTTGATATGTGTATGTATGTATGTATGTTTTTTTCTTTTGCTTTGGAGTAACATACCTAGTTAGTTCAATGCCATCCACAGTATTGTTGGAATACTTGATTTTAAAAATAATTTTCTGCCGCATTATTCGGCCGAATGTTCTGTTTGGCAAACCTTTTACCGAATATTTGGCCTAACATTCTAAGACTACTAGAAGACTTAAAACCCGTTTACTTGCAAACTAGCTGCATTGCAGAAAACAATAATTTATTCATGAAAACCTCTAACGGCTCAACAAAAGAGGAAGTTTACCAATTTGCAGCCAATCAAAGTCTACAAATCACATTTCCATCGTCATTTCCAGCGTTTATTTTTATTCGAACGATTTTCTGATAGATGTCGATTATTATGCCGATAACATTTAGTTTTAGAGATTTTTTTTTCTTAAGTTTGATTACAACGGTTTACTAGCTTGTAATTCCTCTGCAAAGAAAAAAAAATTGTGAATAGAATCCTTATATAACATAGATAATTTGTTTCATATTAGGTCATTTAACATTTTCCTATCATGTTTCTACACATTTTTTATCAAAATTAATAGATTTTTCCGCAGCTGAAAATTGGTACTTGACGGGGTGATTAATATTATAACGACAGTTATATTAGGAAAACAATTGCCTAAAAATATTTCTAACCCCATTCATCGTATTTCTAATATTGAAGATTAGAATTTTTAAACAGTAAAATAAAAGTTACTGTATTGACGCTATCTAAAATAGTGTACTGGTGTGACGTTATAATTATTACATACAATATATTCATACGCAAGATCGTTTTAAAAAGTAGTTATTTGACCTGTCATCCAAGTAGCCAATCCAAGGAGATTTTACATTGAAGATGATAAGTTAATGGGGTATTGAACTGGGGAACTAATGGCGCCACTCTGCGACTGTGCCTTTTGTCTGCGATTGGTCAAATATATGTCAATGTCAAAGTTCAGTTGCTTCATATTGGTGCATTTAGTCGCGCCTGCTGCCATCTGCAATAAGTTTTAAGTTTCCTACCCATTGCCACATAGGTATGCAGAATGAACCAGAACGTGAATAGATATCTGTCGTGAATATCCACAAAACACGCACCCATATGTGGTTCAGACGTGGAATTTATGCAAAGATATTGAGTGCAAATTGTCATATTATGCTACTGAATTACAAAGTCTGCTGAAATAAAAATCGTAGTTTGGTGCTCTACTAACTGTTTGAAGTATAGAAAATCATTATGGCTATGGAATGCAGTTGAGTATCGAATTGTCGATGGCGTTGCAATGACAAAAAAATAGCAGACCTTGGGCCCAGGTATGTTTTTTCTCCTTCTGTTTCTATAAACACTACAATTCTAACTTCCAAACCCCGTTTTCATTCCACCAAATAATGTTGTCGTCGCTCACACAAGCACCAATTTTCTCTAACCTCTTTCTTTACAACAAAAGCCGGCCTTTTCATGTGAACGAAATAATTTCGGCGGAGTACCTCTCAGGCTAGTTTCGTCGGGAAAAAAAACTTTCGTCGAGAAAAAGGGGAAAGCGGGCTAGTAGTAGTTTAGTTTCTCTGTGGAGGGCTCTCAGCGGCGCTGCTCCGGCGGATTGCGCTCAAGTGGGTTAACGAGACACACCGAGGCTTATTAGTAGAATGAACTCCGCAATTTTGTAGTCATATGTGACTGTCGCGATGGCGTTGTGGATCTGCCTTCTACGCCGAGGGTCGTAGGTTCAAACCCCACAGGGCAGGTACATTTCTTTCGTATGTTTTAAAATATTTGCTTCGTAGTCTTTGCTTGTGCCGTGTGGCTTAGAATAGCATCACCCCACATCCTTCCCGCGGGTGTCGTAAGAGACGACTGAGGGACTCGAGGGTATTGGTGTATAACAATTTTTAGGCGACAGGCTGGCAACCTGTCACTATAGTGATACACATGTTTTCTGGAACAACCTTGGAAAACAATCTATACATATTATAAGACAGTAACAAGTCAGTGTTCAGTGACCCTATATAGTTTTGAGAAAACACAACGATAGCGCGTTTTAAAAGACGTGTGGCGACATCTATGAATGAGTTTTGTACGATGTTTGTGTTTGTTTGTGTATATGCGGAAGCATCACGCGAAAACGACCGAACGGATTTTGAATCAAATTGTACCAAAATGTCAAGTAATTCACCGACCAGGTTATAGGCTAAAAAAAACATACCCCTAAAAGGGGGGTTGGCTGCTACACATAAAATAAGTTTGTAGGTCATGAGAATTTCAAAGTGGCGCGTAGTAAAAGGATGTGTATGGGCTAATTGGATCTGAGATTATTTCAAATTTCGAACTGGCCAGCACGTATTGTGTCGCTTTGAATAAGCGCACAGGAAGAAAAAAAAACATGAGGCCGTATTTATATTTTTAATCTGTATTTTTATAACCTCAGCAAATGAGTTTGTCGAATTATTGCTCATGATTACGACAAGGAAACTAAAATCTATGAATATGTCGACGACTACAAAAATATCTCTTTAATATTGGAATAATTTTCACTTTTAATAATTCAATAATTATTACCCTCGAAAACAAAAGTTCCGTGGTGCAAGACGTGCAAGTTGCGTGGCCAGACGATACAAACTTCATATAGGAATCGTTTTCTTTGAGCATAATCTACGCGGGAAAATTGCAATATCTTTTTTGTTTTTAAATTTTCTCGCTAATTTGGTTAAGCCTATTTAGCCAATGTTTGTCTGGTACATGCAGTATGTTATAGGTTTTGCCGACAATACAGCTACATTATTTTCAGGGAGCGACAACTTTTTTCTGAAATATTCTTTGGAAATACTAATAAAAATTGGACTTCCCACAAAAAGTGACTCAATCGGCTGGTACATTTTATATAGAAGATACATTTTTCCATATTTCTGTAAAATTTTCCTGACGAAAGTTATATTTTATACGTTTGTGCCAGACGATCAAATCAGTATCTGAGATAAGACTTTTCGTGGCTATAGGTATAAACCGATTTTCCACAGACAACGTTTTTTGGAAAACGCAGGGTTGCTCAAGACCTGCGCCACTCTCTCGGGCTCCCTGACTGACACCACAGGAACTGCGAGTCGATACGTGCGGAGCCAAATTGACTGCAGGATAGACCTCTGTCACACGCGTCTAACAAAGACTCCGTTCCGGGTTTAAATGTAGATTCTGTTGTCCTTCTCCAGGGCCGCCGGTCTTGGTCAGGTTTCTCCCTCGGTTGATTCTTACGACTCCCACGGGAAGAGAGGTGCTATTCTACTTTGCCGGCAGCACACGACCTTAATTAAATAGCCTTAGGTACTTAATTAAACGTAACCCTAGCCGCGGCTCCGCCCGTGTGGAAATCGGTCATGGCATCACACAGGAACATTTTTTCGCGAAGAAAACCTTCCTATGCGTTAATCCAAGTTACCTCCTTTATGTCTGTGTTCAATTTCATGAATATCAGTTAAACAGATTTTGCGTGAAGGAGTAACAAACAAACATATAAACTTTTGTATTTATATTATTAGTAGGAAGTAGGATAGGATAGGATTAGAGTATGATTACTTGCTTTTGTTTTTATTTATTCACACTCATGAACTCGGTCTTCAGTCTTCCATCACAATGTCAAGAAATGTGGCATCAGTCTACTTCACGGAATTAATACTCTTGGAAGTAAATATTGCACGGTTTTAAAAAATCTGCTAAAAATGGCATAAGAGGCGGAAAGTTGAAGATATAGGGAAGAGAACTGGAAAGCTAAAAAATCGTAGCAGGGAAAGACGACTTCAAGAAACTGAACCTTTAGGGATTCTAAAAGACTAAACACTATAAACCAACCACCGTTTTCTTACTCTTTCTTGCATGTGAAAATTGAAATTTTACGATTTAACAGTTTTTTAAATTACTTACATATAGTCTGAGAAACCAAGTTTTCTGGTACCTACCTTCCAACAATTTAATATTGGCTAATATTATTTTATGGTTCTTAGAGGCCTATGTTTAGCAGTGGTCGTCCTATATATAGCTGATAAATGATGGAAGATATATTATGGCGAAACGAAGTTCGCGGGCACCAGCTATCTTCAATAATGTCAGACGTGGCGATAGCGACCGTATTCTTACGGCTGTTAGCGCTCTGCCTACCCCGCAAGGGATAAAGGCGTGATATATGTATGTATGTATGTAACGCTGCAATTTTGTGGTGATATCTGACTGTCGCGATGGCGTCGTGAATAGGAGTTCTGCCTTCTACGCCGAGGGTCGAGGGTTCGATCCCCGCAGGGCAAGTACATTTCGTCATATGTTTTAAAGTATTCTGCTTCGTGGTCTTTGCTTGGAGGCTGTAAAACTCTATTCTCTAGTTTTGTTAGTTGCTTCGAATGCATTTGAAGACTGTTTTTCCATGTATTATTTATAAAACAGCGGGTATATAAAAACACGGCCAATAACAGCCCTGTACCCTTTCTCACAAAGCGCGCTCTTAGCTAAAGGGCCCTTGCCGCTGAAACCGTGCACCTCCCTTTCAGACGAGAGGTTCGATTGTTTCCTAACAAACAACCAGGTACCTTTGCAGCTTTATTAGACGCCTTTTAAAAAATAAATGTGCAAGTAGAAGTGGAAGTACTTAATAAGGCTGCCTTTCAACATGGAAGTCCGATTGCCATAACCTATTTGCAACTATTTTTTTAAGTAAATAATGACCCTGAAGTTTGCTTCTTTCAGGCTTCTACCCGTGAGTGTCGTAAAAGGTGATTAAAGCAATGGGCAACAGCGTTCTATATAAATTTCTATGATATTGTCCACTCGCTAATCCGCTTGTCAAGCGTGGCAATACTCCTCAATCGAGAAACACCCTGCGTCCAGCAGTGGACTCAGTGGCTACAGTAGTAGTAGCTTAAAAACCCACCCATACATTATTGCAAAGCTTTTTGCGTACAGCTTTGGCGCATCTCACACTTGACGCACGACGGAGCGCTAAAACATCGTAGCGGTCTTTCAGATCCATACTAGAAATGTCAATCCCCTAACTAAAACCGATCAACCGCTGTCGACGCAGCGACATCGCAGTGTCCGTCGAGTGTGGTTTTAGTATGGGGAGTGACGTTTCTAGTTTCTGACAGACCGCTGCGATATTTTTGCGCTCCGTCGTGCGTCAAGTGTGCGATCCGTCTTTGTGTAGTGTACTTAGTGGAGTGAGTTCGGTTCGCAAGCAATCAGCTAAGTGCGGCACGATTGAGGCCGCTCGGCAACAAAGAACTTGCCTACGGGATAGCTGAATAACAATATTACTGTAGAGTACAGACGCGCCCAACTAGATTTGCGGTACCGCCGGACGCCATCGGTTTTGAACGTCAGAGTTTCTAAGGAAACCTGCAAATATAAAACCATATCTCGAATGAAGTGATGTTTACAAAACTTCCTAGCCGTACATAGAGCTAGCTGATTTCAATCAGAATTTTGTATATCTCATACCATATTAGCAATACTTCGCTGACTAGAGTGAACTTCTCAATCAGGTAAACCCTCTACTTCACGTGCCATCTTGTCGCTCTAACTTTAGAAAAAAATGCATTTTACCCAGAGTGTTCCGTGCCTCTAATAAATTATCTGAGACGCTAGATTTGGCCTTTTCGTAAACAGTAAACAACACCAGTTTTTATCTGGCATAGCCACTTGTTTTATATCAAGCGAGATACCCGTCGTGCTCTCGTGTCTTTATCACTTCATTGTTACATATCCTTACTTTTTTATTTATCTTTAACAGTTTGAAGTGTGAAGACCAAGTATACCTACCTGGTAAATATTTACTTAGTTACTTGTGTTCATTAAATTTAGGTAAAATACACTGAATTTTAGTTAGTTAGGTGTTCTTTACGCCCTGTGCATTATCCAAAGAACGAAGCATGAAAGATAAATTGGCATCCATCCAACTTTTAGTAAGGTTACTATTGGTAAAAACATCAGCTGATTTGAGCATCAGCCCCAGAAGCCGTTGGGGACATGGGGTTCCGGAGCTAAGCACGATGCGATCCCGGCCCTGCTGAGAGCTGACACGCCGTTACTGACATACCAGGTAACCATCTTTTCATCATCATCAAAAATCACAGCAGTCTATTGCTGGCATATGCTCTAGAAGCGATTGAGGACATGGGGTTCCGGGGCTAAGCACGATGCGCTCCCAGCCCTGCTGAGAGCTGACACGCCGTTACTGACATACCAGGTAACCATCTTATCATCATCATCAACAGGTACAGCAGTCTATTGCTGGCATATGCTCTAGAAGCGATTGAGGACATGGGGTTCCGGGGCTAAGCACGATGCGATCCCGGCCCTGCTGAGAGCTGACACGCCGTTACTGACATACCAGGTAACCATGTTATCATCATCATCAAAAATCACAGCAGCCTATTGCTGGCATATGCTCTAGAAGCCATTGAGGACATGGGGTTCCGGAGCTAAGCACGATGCGCTCCCGGCCCTGCTGAGAGCTGACACACCGTTACTGACATACCAGGTAACCATCTTTTCATCATCATCAAAAGCCACAGCAGTCTATTGCTGGCTATTCTCCTTTCATTAAATAAGCATAGTGCTTGGTAGTCGGACTCGCGAGCGCAATTTTAGGTTTTGTTTGTGAAATACAAGGAGAATATCTCATGATCCATAAGCCGTATAGGGTCGGCTGAGTAGGATACCACTACCTCCTCACTACCCGTGGGGGTTGTAAGAGGTGACCGAGGGGTTACCCAGACTCGGGCGAGAGGGAAGATCGGTTCTGGAGAAAGACAAATCCACATTAAGCTCGGAAAGGGGTCTCCGTCAGGCGTGTCTGACAGAGGTCTATCGTGCGGTAGACCCCTGCAGCCAACCTGGCTTCGCACGTTTCGACTCGTCGTTTCTGTGGAATCAGCTTGGGAGACCGAGAGGGTGCGTCCATTGCGTCCCAGGCAATGTAGTGCGCTCTTTCCTCAGGCACTGATTAAATAGTCTGTCACAGACATACAAGGCCAATGATGATGATGATGATTGATGATCTCATGATCAGCCTATCCTATCCTAAGTCCACTGTTGCCTATACCCTAAGCCCTGTACTATTTATTACACGCCACCAAAACTACTGACCACGGATCTCCGTTAGCTTCACGCTTCACCTACCCTGTGGGCATCCTTTAAATAAATCAAGAACTCGTTTGTCGTAGACAACCTATCTGTGTCACTCATAAGTGTAGCTTAACCGTCAACAATGGCCTTGATTTTGACGTTTTCATCTTAAAAAGTTTATCGTTCATTATTGTAAACACATAACGCACTTATCCAACAGATTAGTCAAATAGAAATTACCTTTAAGTACTTTTACATCTTACTTCGGTACGCTCATAATCCACTTTGATACCACTATAGTTTTACTCCTAAATTCCGGCTTCAGCCCTCAATCAACGTCAATACCGTTTCGCTAATACATTCCGCATAGTATGAACCGCCGGAATTGACGTATGAGCTGACCGTACAAATTGCCCGGGAGTCTGGTACGGACGGCATGCCCGGCCGGGGCAGAATGACGGACGAAACACGCAAATCGAAAAGGCATTTAGTGCTGCATCAGAGAGTAATTGATTAAAATTCTTAATAAGGTGTTTAATTTTGAAAATGTGTAGTAGCAATAAGCAGTAGAATATCAAGCACTCATGAGTGGAATGGACTGCCCCAGTCGAAACGTTGTGTGAAAGGCTTTTGACATCGTCGAATGTCTTAAACAATGTTTTTATGGAGGCTTGAGTCAAAAACACAAATCAGCTTTTACATGGAACACTTTTTGTCGCAGTGTTTCCAATTTTTTAAATCAAAGATTTTTCTTGAGGGTTATTATTATACCCCACACTGCCTATAATATATGTCTCAACCTTTATCGTTTTTGACTTGCCCAAGTAAGCTTAATCCTGCTTAACCTAACCTCAAGGTTAACCTCATGCTGCTCATGACTAAGGCCTCTTTCACACTCAACGTCCAACGCAGCGCAAAAATAACGCTAACGGATCCGTCTGTCAAATTCATACTAGAAACGTCACTTCCCATACAAAAACCGCTATCGACGGATGTCCTAACGACTACCGCTGCGTTGCTTGACGACGCATCCGTTAGCGCAGCGATAGCGCTGTGTCGTGTCTAACGACGTTATTTTTCCTGATATTTTGATCGTGCGTCGTTCAGCGTTATTATAGCGTCCGTTTGACGGGCGTGAAAAATGCGTTGCGTTAGACGTTGAGTGTGAAAGAGGCCTAACCTAGACATAGACACAACAAATTTTTTAACCGTTTATATATATATTCTTTATTGCATGAACAATTAAATAAACATGTGAAACTTAAAATTAAACACAAAGGTTTATTGTACACAATAGAATAAAAAGGACATAACATTGAGAAAAGAAATCTCTTCCAGCAGACCTGGGGTAGTGAGATGACATAAAGTGAGGCAGTTGACGCGAATAGACACAACAAACTATATATTTCTTTTCTTTCTCGCTATTAAAAACCGCGCCATTTCAAGCTAATACCACTGTATCCTGTTCTCCACTGTATCTATGCCGTGTGATGCCGGCTTAGAATAGCATCACCCCACATCCTTCCCGCGGGTGTCGTAAGAGGCTACTTAGGGACTCGAGAGTATTGGTGTATTACAATTTATAGGCGATAGGCTGACAATATTCTATAGTGATACACATGTTTTCTGAAACTACCTTGGAAAAGAATCCTCAAAAATGTCAGACGTGGCGATAGCGACCGTATTCTTATGGCCGGTAACGCTCTGCCTACCCTGCAAGGGATAAAGGCGTGGCATATGTATGTATGTATCCTGTTCTCAACATCTTTTCAGTCAGCGTTAGGCTGGTTTCAGAGCGACGCGTCTCGGCAGCGCTGCCCAGCCGCGCGCGCCTCGCATTACACTAGATTGTATGTAGCGTTTCATAGTGACGCGTCTTGGGCCGCGTCTCGGCCGCGCTGCGGTCGGATCTCCTTCGATTGCCAGTAGCATTTCAGAGCAATCTTTTAAGACGTCGTTGTTGCACTCTTTTCCATATAACGTATATAGCTAATATAGTGATTACGTTTGCTGGCATAATAATTCTCTGCACTCGACCGTACACCACAACGAAGCGCGCGCGTCTGAATGTCGTTTCACAGCGAACGCGCTGCCCAGCAGGGCAGCGCTGCCGAGACGCGTCGCTCTGAAACCAGCCTTAATTTTATCAGTCCGCTGCAGGTTTAGCACTACGTGCCGTATCGCCGTACACGTGAAACACGGTGCGGTTATGGACGTGTTGGGTAAACACTAGAGATGAAATGGATAGTGGTTTGCCCGGATTCCGGATATCCGGCTAACCATACATGCATACATACTTACATACATATATGACGCCTTTATCCCTTGCGGGGTATGCAAAGCGTTAATGGCCGTAAGAATACGGTCGCTATCACCACGTCTGACATTTTTGAGGATTGTTTTCCAAGGTGGTTTCAGAAAACATGTGTATCACTAAAGTGTCGCCTAAAAATTGTAATACACCAATACTCTCGAGTACCTTAGTCGCCTCTTACGACACCCGCGGGAAGGATGTGGGGTGATGCTATTCTAAGCCGGCATCACGCGGTATATTCGGCTAACCACATGGCCCTATATCTGGATATCCGGCGGAACTTAGCTGTTTCGTGTAGACAGAACTTTTTTTCTGAATCCGGCCTTATTTATGGAAAGAAGAAGTACCTACAGATAAATTTGTTTTTATTCACCTTAATTTGCCCTTTTAGTGCAGTATGACTACTAATTAACTCATTTTTACTGTAAACTAATACTACTTTTATTTTTAAGACTAACTAAATAAAGTAAATAATTACTTAAAACAATCCGGTATTCGGCTGGATAGAAATAAGGCCGCCGGATAGACCGGATACCGGATAGTGGCCGGATATCCGTTTCATCTCTAGTAAATACGACAAGCGGTTATGGGCGCGGAAAGGCTTGCGTTGTGTGTGATCGATCACTGAATTTAATCTGGCTGGGTGTTCGGCAGTTTAGGAGTACAGCCTTTCGAATAAGTAGTGAAATCTTCTTTTTCGTGTGGGACACCGAGTCGTCCAACGACCCGATGAACCCTAGTGTCTGAATTTTTCAACCGCCTTCTACAAGTAGGGCTTCTGACATGGTTGTGTAACGACCGCCGTCTAAGTGATCATAGACAGCAACCGGGACCTACGGCTTAACGTGCCATCCGTAACACAGAACCATCTTACTTACGGATAATTGGGTGGTTCAGCCCGCAATGTCCTAACCAGACTGGGAAAAAATTCACAAAGTAATAAATATCAACTTTGTGAGCGACCAACCGAGAATCGAACCCGGGACCTTCTGCGTCAAAGGCAGTCGCACTACCACTGCGCCACATCGGTCGTCAGTAGGGAAAAGAAAACAAGATATAGTTATCTAACTGTGTATACTCTGTCCAAAGAGAAATGTGTTTAAAATACTCTTAAGAAATATGATAATATTCAGGAGTTTCAGGATAGTATTTATGTGTTACAACGTCAAATATATTTTATCTTTTTTTTTTTTCAGCAAAATAATTAGGCTTATGTTTAACTAATCACCTGATTTAGTGAAATATAACAGGCAAAAATAGTAAATGATCACCAGAATTAAAACCGCATTTTAATTTAAAACTGTAACCAAAGTTTGTACATCTTGCTATCCTGTTAAAGCAAATGACTCCAAACAAGTCATAGTTGACCCAAAAATAGTAAATGATCACCAAAATTTAAACCGCAATTTAATATGAAATTATATCCAAAGTTTATACATCGTGGTATCCTATTAAAGCAAATAACTCCAAACACATCATTGCTGGCCCAAAAATGGTTAATGAACACCAAACTATTATTCACATTTTAATTTGAAATGACATGCAAAAAGTTTAACATCTCGTTTTCCAATTTAAGTAAATTACGCTTTATAAATATTTTTTTACACAAACATAGTAAATGAACTTCTACATAGTTTGACCCTTTACTATTGCAAAATGTTTACTAAGCTCTGATGTATCTAAACTGATTAATCACTGCAATAAATATGATTTTCTTGTGTTTTTGTCTACCAAATGTCTATATACCTCTTAAACAAATAAGAGTCATACAATTTCAATAAATCTTTTATTAAAATTATAAGAAACAAAATCAGTCCTCCTAAAACTAATAATTAAACCACTAAAAAAATCTTAAGAAGAATCAGTCTTCTGTAATAATTTATTGCACAATTAGTGCTTTTTTAGCTTTGACTGGTCGTCCTCTTTTACGTTTCATGCCAATCGGAATAGCTCTTGCCTCTGGAGGTGGCTGGACATGCTTAAGCCGAATTGCCAATCCAAGTAAGCCGGAGACATAACTTAATATGGCATCATTATACATTATTTGGTAATGCGCCAACATTTAATGGCAATCATAGTGGTTTAACTGGGCAAAAATAGCGCATTAATTTGCTCGCAAAAATTTGGTGATCATTTACTACTTTTGGTCTTCAAATACAATTTTAAGTACAGTCGTGAGTAAAACAGCTAGAACTATTGTTATTTTAGACTTCATTTTTTTGGTGTTAAGTATATATTTTTGGTAAAAGAGCTTAGGGTATCGAAGTATTTTCTGGTGGTCATAATATTTTATCCCGAATAATTATACTGTTCGACATCACACGGCAAGACATCGGTAGACTTGTTATAAATACTATATCACGCCCTTATCTAGTGCGGGTTAGGCAGAGCAATAACGGCGATAAAAATACGGTCGCTATCGCCACGTCTGACAAATATTGAGAGCCGTTTCAGATAATCACAAATCAGATGTATCACAATGATAGCTTTTCGCCCAAAAATTGTAGTACACCTATGTAAAACCCTCAAGTCCCTTAGTCGACTCTTACGACACTGGAGGGAAAGAAATAGAGTGATGCTATTCTAAGCCGGCATCACACGGCTTTGTTATCGTATACTAATTCAGATTAAGTTTTTGTCTTTGTAAATCGAACTCTGGACCGGCCCTCGAGAAACAATGCTGGGAAAACTAGCCGACAGGGCAATCAATTAATTAAAAACACTAACTAGAACACAAAGTAAGTGCAACATATCTCACGGTACTATCTTTGCCCGCGGAGTTGATTAAGCACGTTCTATCTGAAAGTTCACACTTTATCGATATTTTCATCGCTTCCCCTCCCTACTGCTCATAGGCTGTCTTCTATTGGTGACTTAACTTGCACCGCGATATTCATTGCTACCGGACACAAGATCATAGACACAGTACCGACATTTGTAATTTTATCTTTAAACATCATTCATACTTTCTCTCTTCTTCTTCGTGAAGAGAATATAGAAGAGAGAAGACTCACACTTTACACGCCTTTATCCCTTATAAGGTAGGCAGGGCGTTAACAACCGAAAGCGGCTACGGTGGCTGAATTTTGGACAAGCAAAATTTGATGCGGTCGCCATTGATTCAAATAGAAGAAGAAAAATATATGCTTTTATACAGGGTGTAAAAAAAACACCTAAGTTCCTTGGGAAAAGTTGTTCAGTTTCATGGGCTGGTTCACCCCTTAAAATATTTGCAGCAAATTATTTTCTACCCTGTTTTTAAGAGATTATTCCGTATGGTGTAATGTTGCGGGCTTAAATACCTGTAGGTTGTCCATAAGAAAGATTCCGTGTTTCGAAGCGCATGCTGTCGGCTCCAGTTAATGCTTATGACTACTTAGATGACGGTAGTTATAGGCGGTTCTCCTTGTAGAAGGCGGTCGAAAAATTCTGACACTAGGGTTCACTAGGTCGTTGGACCACTCGGTGTCCCACATAAAAAGGCTCTCTCTCATAAATATTGCTGTGCCCTAACATGGCGTCTTTATACGGGTTTTACAGTTTTTCTGCATATTGTGCGAAATTGTACTACTAACATCTATGGGTAGTACAATTTCGCACAATATGTACTACTGACATTTGCAATAAACGATTGAAATTGAAAAGAGAGAGAGATATAGGTGATCTTATAGCTTTCTTCGCGTTGGTCGAATCTGTGTTCCACGCGATATTTATCAAATATACGTCAAGGAAAAGTAGCAATGTACGCTGAGATGTTTTGAAAAGTCAAGTCGAGGTATACCTACTATAGGAAATAACCCAATAAAGTCCCCGCACGCCCTCCGCCGTGCCGGCACATAGAAACGACTTAATTATATTTTTTCTACTCATTCTCCTGGCTAGGTGATGTCCCCATATTGCCCCAGGAGACCCCTCCTGTCGCAAACTCGATCGACTTTTGCAGACTTCTAGAAAACAAGTCTATACTTAACACGTAGGTATGACGTATTAGGTACCTATCGCATTATATCACTTTCATATCGCAAAAGCAAAAACTTTTATGTGAATATAGTATAATGACTATGTTTTCCCTATTTGAGGGCGTAGTGCTATGCTGAAAATTGGACTTTAATCTCAACATGGCGGCCGCCATACTTTTCTCACAGGTTCCGATGCATTACGAAATCAAGTAGTCTTCTAGTTATTATATACAGGACTTGAGAGCCATTCATGTTGGGAAAATAAAGAATGAATTCATAAACATTCAATGAACACAAAAAAGAAAAATGAACTGGACTAGACTCTCCGTATAAAGAAACGTTATTTCAACAAGCTTAGTTAGCAACCCCCTACACGACATCTGAGAATAGCTAGAAAATTGTTCATTGTCTATCTAAGTAGACCATAATGTAGTTTGAAACTGTCTGCCAAGTCCATTAATATAATGTTTGCGCTAGACCAATATTCAAACACCATCCACTAATTAGCTTATTGGCCAAAGCGGTTGGAGTCTTGACATGGTAAGCAATGCCAACTAACGCCAAACCAGACTGGTCCTCAAATATTACGTAAATTAATAATATACGAACTAAACACCAAGTCTGCTATTTATGTGTCATTGTAACGCCATCGAAGCTCAACTGTCATTCCATTGCCATTGTGATTTTCTATACTTTAAATTATGACCGAAATCATCCAACTGAAATCCAATTGACATCCAACTGAAATGATTTTCATTTAACAGTCTTAGGGCCCTCGTTTCTGACCTTGGTAACATTATGTCCAATTTGGACTAAGTATATTTTGAAGACTATATGAAATTTTTAATTCCTAATACAAAAAATGACGTTGACACATGGACATGTCACATGAGCATTGCGTTGCTTGATGCGTCGCGTTACTTACCTATACGTCAACGTACGTTTTTTTATAGTATGGGGATCTGAATTTTTTTGCATCTAATTGGCACATGAGTTAGGATGGTCTAAAAATGCACAGGATAGAATGTCAAATATAGAAATATAGAAGCCTCAATATGAAAATGTAAGTCAGTGAAAGTGTACTGGTTGATTTTTTAATTTCTACATTGATTAAAATGTTATATTGAGGTAATGCCGTGTGATGTCGGCTTCGAATAGCATCACCCCACATCCTTCCTGCGGGTGTCGTAAGAGGCGACTTAGGGACTCGAGGGTATTGGTGTACTACAATTTTTTAGGCGACAGGCTGACAACCTGTCACTATAGTGATACACATGTTTTCTGATATAACCTTGGAAAACAAACCTCAAAAATGTCAGACGTGGCGATAGTGACCGTATTCTTACGGCCGTTGACGCTCTGCCTACCCCGCAAGGGATAAAGGCGTGATATATGTATGTATGTATGTATGCAATTAATTAATATTGTTGTCGATCTTTTCTTAAGCGGGTAAAAAGTAACCCCACTAGAATTGATGCCAACCCTTTTTGAAGACGGTTAAGAAGTAACCCCACTAAAGCCGAGGCGAAGGCATATTTTCACGTGTCACTCTGTCAATAACTCTGTCTTCGAGGCGGCTTCAAATGAAATTTATGTGCGATTCCATACCCCGAGGGAAGATATTACTGCGAGGCGGGAGTTGAGGCGGTTTTCATACTCACCGCTTAGTATTGCGGTGTTTTGTAGTGAAAGTAGAACACGTAACCACTAGGTATAAGATTATTCCTAACATGTGCGTTAAGACCACGGGTGTACATAATAGGATTGAGCTACTTTTCTACAGGATTGTGGTACCTGCAGTGTACCTCAGTGTACCTGTAATGAAATCCTGTGTACCTCTTTAAATAAAAAGCCATTCTAACGTTAGATTGGCGGGTGTACATTTTTATTTCGGTCTGTAGATACCTATTTCACTTTTTTCTTTTTGTTTTTATGCGTACCTAATGTGTACCTGTATATAAAAATATAAACTAATCAAAATGTTGACAAATACGAGTATAAAACGTCAAGACAGTGGCATACCTCAGGTACACTGCAGGTACCACCATCCTGTAGAAAAGTAGCTCAATCCTATCATGTACACCCGTGGTCTTAACGCACATTCCCTAACTGATTCATTTCTCATTATACGCTCAGACCCGACAAAAGTTTGTTTCATATAACCCTCTTACAGCACGCAACGCAGTTTTGCCAAATCCGGTTTTTGGCTGAAAGGAATGGGAAGGAAAATTAAAGGTACTTCACTGTTTCCAATATTTAACTAAAGGAACTAACTAGCTTACTCTAGGCAAGCTCGCTCCACCGTAGATCCCATCTCTGCTCTAGGGTAAGATTGGGGTCAAGAGTAAGCCCATCATAGATAAAAAAAAACTAGCCTTTAGTTTTCACGTTGGATAATTCTGAGTGGATAATTTATAAAAGTAAAGGAAAACGATCTATTTAGGGGTAAAGTAACAGCTTATTTCGGATGCGATGCGATATTATTGAACCTTACATCGATACATTTCTGACTAACCACAAAAAAAAATCGAGAGTGCTCCATTTAGTTTCACAGTTTGTCCTATACAAAACCGAATTTCCGACACCGCTACAAAATATGGCCATGACAGATTATCATCTGTGTGGTGACGACTAGAGATGGGTAGCGGGTAAAAACCCATTCAACCCACCCGGTTTTAACCCATTATTACCCAAATTGATGGGTGAAAACAGCATAAGTAAAAAATAATTAAAAAATGGTTTTTATTCCAAGCAAATCTAAAAGAATACAATGAGTATTTCACAGCTTTCTAATTATTTCTTTCTTTATAGTAAAAATGGCTAATAACATAACAATCATAATAATAATCACCCGCTTGATTAAATAAGCTTTAGGCGCTGGGTACGTGCGTGAAAAAGTCATTTTGGCTACTAAAAATTATTTTCATTTAGAACATGTTATATTTGCAGTCATTCAAACATACATAAGTTTACTAGAGATGGGTCATTTTAGCTAAGGTACCACAGAACCTAGTATCTGCTTTTTTATTATGACTTTATTTAATAGCGAGATTGCGACCATAGACGTTTCCAAAGCTCTCTGAGTGACATGTTTTATTGCTCGTTTCTCAACTCCGTATGTCATGACCACGATTGGTAGAACGCACTGCTCGAACAACATTGTCTTGAAACATAGTGGCAATGCTTTTTAAAGGTACCGCTTAAGTCAAAAATACAACAATACAAAAGCATATCAATTGTTAAAAGGCTTGCGCTGATGACTTTTACCTGGAAAACAATTGTAGGTTCTTCTTAGCGTGTCGATGGCAGACACTACACAGTCGCAGTCCAGAACTTGGCCGCATTGACAGCGCTGGCAGACGCTGTCATAAGATCGTCCTTTGTGCAGGTGTTGGGGCACGCTGGACACGATATTAGGTGGTGCATTGTTTGGACCGCACCACACAATTACCTTTCGTCGGCACCCTCCAAGAAGCTCCACTTGGCCATGTTTTCCTTGCTCCGGCCAGTTTGGGTCCGAACTCTATTCAGGGACTTCCAAACCGGCAAGCTTTCAGCGATAGGGACGAAAGGAGCTGGTAGGGTTACCTTTTCCTGATAAAGTTTGCACCTCGCTTGTTTGGGGTCGGTGCAAAGAGGAGACACGACTTTACAAAGTTATTGCGACTTTTCAACCAATGTGGCACTGGGATGTGGTCGTGTAAAGGGTGCCGTGTATCTGACTCCATCCTTGCTCTTTCAAGGGAGCTAGCCACAGTCCTGCGAACAGCTGGGGGTGCCATACCAGCCAGTGGGTATAGCTGGCTAACCGGGGTCGGTTTCAGGCAACCAGTTATGATCCGGCAAGTCTCATTTAAGGCTGTATCCACTAGCTTTGCATGGGCTGAACGACTCCACACTGGGCTTGCGTACTCACCTGCAGAAAAAGATAACGTCAGCCCAGTAGTTCGCAGAATATGAGGTGTTGCTCCCCATCCAGTAGAAGTAAGGCGCTGTAAAAGGTTATTCCGAGCGAACACCTTCTTTTTTATATTTTGGCAGTTCTTACTGAAGGTAAGTGACCTATCCAGAGTAATGCCCAGATATCTCGGATGTTTATTGTGAGCTACAGGCAAACCTTGCCACTCAATATTGAGCCTACGATCTGCTTGACTGTTGCGGAGATGGAAAACGCAGGACTCAGTTTTTGATGGGTTAGGTTTTAGTGAATTTTCTCTATAGTATTTGCTTAAGTCTTTCAAAGCGTCAGATAAGTTCACCTCAACCTCTTTAAAACTGGTCGCCTGGGAAGTCAGCGCAAGGTCGTCGGCGTATAGAAAGCGGCACGTGTTGGGACAGGATGGTTGGTCGTTAGTGTATATGTTGAAGAGCAACGGGGAAAGAACGGACTGCCTTAAGGCAGTCCGTTCTTTTGCGACCTCCAGCGACTTTTGTCCTGAAGAAGATGCACCTAAAAACGGCGGTTATGGAGAAGTTCTCGAAGAATTGAGACGAAATTAAGATCGCCTGTCATCGTCTCCACTTTCCATAACAGCCGCTTAAGATTTACTGTATCGTAGGCTGCGGACAGATCTACAAATACAGCACCGGTTACCTTCCTCAGTTCAAAACCATCCTCGATGTGTTGCGTCAGTTTCAGTGTCTGGCTGCTGCAAGACTTGGCCGGTCTGAAACCCGCTTGTTCTGGGATCATTTTGGGGTCAATGAAGCCTGTTAAGCGGGACAACAGTAGTCTCTCAAAAAGTTTATATGTGTGGCACAAGAGTGAGATAGGCCTGAAGTTTTTGGGACTGTCTGTTGGTTTTCCGGGATTTGGAATGTCTATGACCTTTGATTTCCTCCAGACACGGGGGATCGAAGCAATTGTAGGTGAAAAACACGTTTGCGAATCGTCAAAATCTCCCGATAAAACCAAATGCAAACAAAGCAAGTAATAAATCATCCGAATAATAAGAAATTGGACTTGTGCTAGGTACTATTTTTTATTATGTGCTTGTACATACCTATTTACGCCTTTCTTCGAGGCGTTAAAAACCTATTCTAAGAACATGTTGCATTTTAAAGAAGTATCTATAAATATTTTGATAAATATAGATGGTCAACAAGAAAGCAAAAAACAACCGATCACTTAATATTATTTTGGATACTACCCTATAACTGACTGTAACATCACTAGGCCTTAAAGGTTCACCGATGTGCCTAACATTTGAATGTCGGTTTTATATTAATTTTTAATTATAATGGCAGATTCCAAATCAATATTTTTATATTCTTGAAAAATAATTTCGACTAAAGTGTAGCAGTGGGACAAATTTATTCGAAGCAAACTCACCTTTTCACGTTTATTACATGTTTTATGTCATTAGGAATAATAAAAACAGGTATTGTGTTCTTATCATACTTAAACTATGGTTATATTTAACATTTGATATAGGCGTGATATATGTATGTATGTATATTTAACATTTGCCCATGCATCTTTTTATTTTTCATCTTATTTTGGTAATAAATCATTTAAAATTTTACGTCGGTTTTTACCCAGTCATCGGGTGCTTTGGGTGGATTGAAATGGGTAAAAACCGGGTTATTACCCAAGCGCGGGTTTTTACCCGGGTGGTTACCCATCTCTAGTGACGACACGATCCGCTGCACCGTCCGGCGTGTGTGCGACCTCCTCAAGCGCGGGACGAGTTACTTCGTCATCCCTGCTCCAATCGGGTTACGTTTGAACTCGACGACGACTGTGATTTTATAGTAAGGATTTAAAGATATTTCTAGAAAAGTAATGTTTTGAACCTAGATATTGTGTCTGAAACAATATTACGAACGTGTGGAGTGAAGGAAGACTGTGTAATGCCGGATTAGAATAGCATCACCCCATTTTTACAGTTGCGTATCGGTCGACACATTTATATGATACTGAGTGACCATTTAAAAGACGAAGGTCAAAGAGTAAGGAGCAGAGTAGGAAAACAGAAGGTCATTGTTAGAATTGTAGCAGCATTGACTCTTTCTTTGATACTTTTGATGTAATTATGACATTAGTGATTGATTAAAAAAAGAAGATCACAGAGTAAGGAGTAGGGTTGTACGACAGAAGCGTGTGTTGCATTATAACTTGAATTGCAAATGCAAATTCCAGTCGTAACTGCTGCGTGGAGTAGACTTTCGCTTTAATATGACAACCTTTTTGCTTATCATGAGTGACCAATTAGAGGTCGAAGGTCAAAGACTAAGGAGCAGGGTAGTAAGACAGAAGCGCCTGTCCCATTGCCACTTGAAATGCAACAGAGCCGAGTAGACTTTTGCTTTGATAAGACAATACTTTTTTGCTTGTCATGAGTCACCAATTAGAACTCGAAGGTCAAATACTAAGGAGCAGGGTAGTAAGACAGAAGCGCTTATCGCATTTTCACTTGCATTGCAAGACGCCCGAGTTGACTTTTCCTTTGATATCACAACCTTTTTGCTTATCATGAGTGACCAATTAGAAGTCGAAGGTCAAAGACTAAGAAGCAGCGTAGTAAGACAGAAGTGCCAATCGAATTATCACTTACGTATTGCAACACGATCAAGTTACTTTTGGTTTGATATCACAACCTTTTTGCTTATCATGAGTGAACAATTAGAACTCGAAGGTCAAAGACTAAAGGAGCAAGGTAGTAAGACAGAAGCGCCTGTCGCATTGCCACTTGAACTGCAATAGCGCCGAGTAAATTTTCGCTTTGATAAGACAATAGTTTTTTGCTTTTCATGAGTGACGAATTAGAAGTCGAAGGTCAAAGACTAAGCAGCAGGGTAGTAATACAGAAAGGCCTGTCGCATTGTCACTTTAATTGCAACATCGTCGAGTAGACTTGCGCTTTGATAAGACAATACTTTTTTGATTAACATGAGTGAGTAATTACAAGTCAAAGGTCAAAGACTAAAAGAGCAAGGTAGTAAGACTTGCATTGCAACACGCCCGAGTTGACGTTTCCTTTGATATCACGACCTTTTTGCTTATCATGAGTGACCAATTAGAAGTCGAAGGTCAAAGACTAAGGAGCAGGGTAGTAAGACATAAGCGCCTGTCGCATTGCCACTTGAAATGCAAATGCCCGTCGTATCTGCAGCGCGGAGTTGACCTCCAGCACGCGACCTCGTGATATCGCGCGCCTCCCCGCCATTTCTAATTTAGATTTCGAGTGTTTTATTTCACTTTAGCGCTTGTGCTGGCCAAGCTTCGTTCTGATATCGATCTGGCTTTTCAATGACTCAAAAAAGTATGTAATCGGGAAAAATAGACGCCTAGAATGAGTCGCGGCTGAAATAGGTCTTAATCTGTCAAAATTACACACATATATCACGCGTTTATCGTTCACGGGGTAGGCAAAACGCTAACGGCCGCAAAAATTCCATCAATGTTCTTATTTAAATTTCATGATGCAATAAGTCCATCTCGCTAAACAAACACACAAACACACTTATGTAAATCAAATATGATTTTCTGCGACTGCTGTTTACAGTTACCAACGTCTCATCTAGCATAGAATGTATGTAAGGGCACGTTGACCCCTACCTTCATATGTTTTGAACTCTCAGTAGAGTTCTACTACTACTACTGAGGGAAGTAAGGTTTTAAATGACTGGTGTACTTATGTACTGATGCTACTTGAGGCTTCAAAATCAGCATACGAGAAGCCTGATAGCAAGTGGAAGTAAGCTGATTGTGATGATGATGTATTTATAGTTCAGGAAATATAATTTGAGACGATGAATGTTTTCTTCAAACGACTCCCGAACAAAAGTTTTTATTGTGTAACTTTTGTTGTTCTATTGTGCTCTCATAAATAGAAAGCTAAGCCAAATAGGCTAAAATCACTTGTGCCAAGTTGAATTAGGACTGGAACGTAGTACTGCTAATAGTTCAGTTGCGAAAAATCTTTGCAGTCATATTCAAACAATTTTAAATTCGGTATTGTACCCAAAAAATCGTTGAGATTATCACTGTGGTATATTTCTTATTATAGTATTTTAAGGGCAATATTAAGATACAATATTTTGTTCCCGACAGAACTATGTACAAAATAGTATCTAGAAAGTACCTAACAATAAGTTTGTTTCTTTGAAAATTTTATTTTATAGGAGAAACTAGAAGTTTCTCAGCGATTCTTCGGTTCAAGGCCAAAAGAAAGCAGCACGTGTAAGCAGAAAGGCACACGTTTTTACTAGATTTTCCTTCAGAGTTTTCCTGAAAATAAAAAACCTCATTAGAACCGGGATCTTACCTTGAAAAAAAGGAGGCTTCTGTCTTGAATTCTAAGTTTTTTAGAGTCAGATGTAAAAAATGGCATCTAGTAAACTTCTGTGTGGTAAAATGGTACATCTGCAATACATGACTCTGACGTTTGACCGGGAATCAAACTTGGGCCGCATGGGGTACCGGTCCACTGGTCTACCAATGAGCTATCGACGCACCGTTTATTTCTCAATCTCTTGATGCTCGTCTCGAAGCGACGATCTTAGCGACATTACATTTCTAGTTAAATCGATGTTAGATACCTACGTAGTATGAAACCCCACCAAAGATATTAGACATTAAAATCTTAGATACCAAGGATTTTTTAGATTTTTGAGGGACCTATTTATAATGGTTTCCTTTATGAAAAAAAAAGTTGATTACTCTTGGTATTCGTTTTAAAACAGCTATTCAAAATCGCATCATACTGGAATCTCGGAACATTATTCTGTAAATAAAGGATTTTTTCTCATCGTTTGACTGTCAGTGACTTGTTAATTTGTTTACATTAAAGTTAGGGTGCGTATATATTGTCGAAAATTTCGCTACTCAAACAATCTTCTAGTATATAAACCACAAAATGGGTTGATGCTATTGTTTGCTGGCACTTGCGGCTCAAAGAGGACTGAGCGAAAACCGTAGCTTCTGCGTAGATGTTTACGATAGTTCGTCTTCTCGTAGCATTTGATGTTCTACGAAAGCTCTACGCAAGATCTACGCGTGCGTTGCGCTTGCGATTAATTTTGACTTGTTTTGTCTGTAGGTAGCCATCATTACATTTTTTTATGTACTAGGCTGCAGAAGTATGTTTTGATTATATCTCGAGAATGCAGACTTATAGTACTTTTTCGTATACTTTGATATGACTCCTGCAGCCGACCTGGCTCTGCACGTATCGACTCATCTTTCCTATGTAGTCAGCTAGGGAGGCAACCCTGAGTTTTCCAAAATTGCGTACCAGTGTCAGTGGAGAGGAAAAACAGTCTTGCCTGAGACACTGATTAAATCATTTCTCACAGACGTATGAGACAAATGATGATGATAAGATTTACCAAAACACCGATGCCATTGTTGACTTGAGCATAGACGCTCTGCCCACTCAATGCGCTCGCCTTAACTTCACAAAAACCTGTCATCCTTTAGCGGTTGAACGAAACAATCTCCCGCCGCTGGATGGCCCCTTTTTTCTCCATTTGCATAATTTAATTTAGATTCCCCTCTTTACTGTGAGAGGGTAATACTGACAGTCTGGGTATGGAGGGGTAAGATATAGGGTAAAAATGTGCTTGAAATTAAAGGTATTTTTGTTTTAAATATGATGGTTTTTAAACTATTTATGAAAAAAATTCTTATGTTTAGAATGATTTTATGAAATAATAATATTCATTGTAAAAAAGTGTTTCAAGGGATAGATGCATAAGAGCGTGTGTTTTACTAGCAAATTAAAATATTATGATATAAAGGTTTATAAAATTTTATTTCATTGATTTGAATAAATAAAGAAGTTCGTAGGTCAAGATGATGTTCAACACGAGGAAATAAATACTTCTGCGAGGCAAGCACATTGGAGCGCTAAAATAACACCCGTAACGCAGAACACACTTGACGCACGACGGAGCGTAAAAATGTCGCAGCGGCCTGTCAGATCCATGCTAGAAATGTCCATTCCCATACTCAAAACCACTCAACCGCTGTTGACGCAGCGCTATCGCAGTGTTATCCGTCGAATGCTGTTTTAGTATGGGGAGTGACGTTTCTAGTACGGATCTGACAGACCACTGCGATATTTTTGCGCGCCGTCGTGCGTGAAGTGTGTTCCTCGCCCAGATGCATCAAAGAACGTCCAACGCACGACGCTCTGCTAGCGCTGCGTCAACAACGGTTGTGCGTTGGGACCTACGTCGACCGCGGTTTTAGTATGGGGATTGCAGTTTCTACTCGTAGCATGGATCTGACAGATCGCTGTGTTACTGATGCGTTATTTATGCACTTTAAGTGTGAGAAAGGCTTTTTATCTAAAAATTGTTTTATCATCTCGGTAATTATTTTTAATTATTTTTCTTTGTCATTTACCAATTTTGCACCCAGCAATAGAATGCTTTAGTTAAGTTTGGAAACGTGAGATTCGTATTATAAGATTAGCATAACCAGTTCACGTTCTCTTCTGAATCCGGATTTGGACTGAATTTAATCGTCTCGTTTCGGATTGTTTAATGTTTGTAGGTCAAACTGTTTAGTTGGACCTCAAACTGGCAATGGACACCGTTTTAGTGTGCGGAGTGACGAAACAGGGATTTGGGCTATAGTTTATTCGCTTAGATACTGTCGTGACCAGAGTAACATGACCTCAATGCCATACATGAACGTAGAGACGCTTACTGCTAGTTATGCTGGTCGTGACATTATGTAAGCGAATGAATACTGCATGGTTTTCCCGTGCCTCCGTCTTCTGTTGCATTTGTGCGCAACCAGAACGTTTAAAAGTTGAGGGTTGACCATAGAACGACTACTTTTATAAAACTATTGAATTGATGAAAATTGTATTTTGGGCATCTCATAAATCCATCGTTAATTCATGGGAAAAGTGTCATTTTGCGAATAACACACGCACTAAACAAAAACAACCTGTCAGTCGCGATTTGATGCGTTGACGTGTGAAATCCGCGTAAAATCCGGCTTTCGTGAACTTTTTCGTCAATAAACTCTAAAATTACACATTCCAGCAAAACACCAGAAAATTATGTGGAGGTGTGAGAACCGCAGTGTGATTCCGGCTTAAAATAGCATCGCCTTAATCCTTGAACTGCGCTCGCCATTCTGCTTGTCAAGCGTGGTGGTATGGTAATAAATACTCTATGCCCACGAAAAGAAAGATAAATGTTCAGCAGTTAAACTAAATAGCAAAAATAATGTATGCAATACATGTATGTCTGTGGGAACCGCAATAATATATCTACTCGTCAATACAAAATTGTTCAATGGCTGTTCAACAAAATATAATGGTAAAATTTAAATATTTTCGAAGCCACATCAAATATTGAAAACGCTCAGAAACGTTCTGTTGACTCAACAAATCAAACAATACTGCAGTTATTGCTTCCTCTGGAATTCGAATGCGGTATTTCGATATTCGATATTGTGAATCACGAACGGAAACATTCGATGTTTCGATATTAAAATAAGTTTTGTGTTTGCACCGCCAGTTCCAGCTGAATAGTGCAGCTAAAGTAGGTAGATTGATTTTATTCACTCTGCAGTTTTGATATTGCCTAAGTTGCAAAATAATCGACAAATAGGTATTGCAGAGATGGAAATGTAAAATTGTATTTAATATTTGTATTTAAGATATCTTTATATCTTTATCTTTATTAAACTTGGGCAATTCACTACGTGATTGGGTCACTAATAAAATAAAAAAGTTTACGCTTAAAACTTTCGTCCAAAATACTATATAGGTACTCCATTTAAAGTAATTCGAAATATTCAAAGTTTGAATTAATAAACAGAAAAATATTATAAAAGTAAGTGGACACCATCCAAACCAGATAGACATGACGTCATCTCTTTGTATTTTCATACAAAATATCGTTTCTTCTTCTTCTTCTTCTTTTCGTGTGGGACACCGAGTTGTCCAACGACCCGATGAACCCTAGTGTCAGAATTTTTCAACCGCCTACTACAAGTAGCAGGCTTCTGACGTGGTTGTGTAACGACCGCCGTCTAAGTGATCATAGACAGCAACCGGGACCTACGGCTTAACGTGCCATCCGAAACACGGAACCATCTTACTTACGGACAATCGGGTGGTTCAGCCCGCAGTGTCCTAACCAGACTGGGAACAAACTCACAAAGTGATAAATATCAACTTTTGTGAGTGACCCACCGAGAATCGAACCCGGAACCTTCGGCGTCTAATGCAGTCGCACTACCACTGCGCCACATCGGTCGTCAAAAAATAAAAAATATCGTTTTGAAAAGTAGGTCATTTGACCTGCCACTCGTCATGCCTATTGCTGTAGGTTGAGTAAACGAATTGTATGCTGAATTTTCGACCACAATTACATACTATGCACATACATACATACATACATATATCACGCCTTTATCCCTTGCGGGGTAGGCAGAGCGCCAACAGCCGCAAGGATACGGTCGCCATCGCCACGTCTGACATTTTTGAGGATTGTTTTCCAAGGTTGTTCCAGAAAACATGTGTATCACCATAGTGACAGGTTGTCAGCCTGTCGCCTAAAAATTGTAATACACCAACACCCTCGAGTCCCTTAGTCGCCTCTTACGACACCCGCGGGAACGATGTGGGGTGATGCTATTCTAAGCCGGCATCACACAGCTGAATTATGAATTTACTGTGCACATTATGAATTTAACGTTAGTTTTGTATTAATAATACCCTAGCGAAAGATATTTGAAACGAAGCTAGCCTACAGTCGGCATACTTTTGTAATACTAACTATTGTTAGTTTTCTGTAGTAATACCATAAACACTCTTCTTCAACGTTTCCGCCACAACTGCAACATTTTTACATGTGAATCATTAACCGGACACAAACTTTGCCAAGTTTCCCCACTTTAAAATACCGTATCTATTAAAAAATTTACTGCCCCAGAAACTCAGTTAATATCTGGCAAGGAGAACCGCAAGAACTCCGGAATATGCCAAGATAGGCCTGCCAAACGACATCGCATGCCCTGCCAGCTGCAACCCCGCATATACAAGTCATCTTATTTAGCCGGTTCATCTTCAGATAAAATCTCTATCAGACACCGTGTGCAGAAATGACGTGCTTGGAAAAAAATACTTGTGCTACATTGTACCTGTGAGATTTAAGAAATAAGTGGTGAGAGTACGAATTGAACAAGAATTGAGAAGGACGATAAGCATGGTGAAAGTTCCTTCAATTTTGGTTCTTAGTTTGTATTCTCCTCAACGCCATTGTTTAAAAACTGAAACCGGTTGTTAGATGAAAAGGAACCACCAAATCACAAAATCCAAATGCACTGGTCCGCCGCACCAAAATCGCGTTATTTTTTTTTACTTACCTATGCAGTCTTAAACCGCAAAATATTCCGATTAATGCGCAATCGCCTTACGAAAATCATGGCATCTGGCCTTGGCTAGGATACTTGAAAACAACACAGCTCTCAGAATAATGGATGGCAAGATTAGTGACTTCTCTCACCTAAGGACGCGAAATCTATTCAACTATCGATAATTATATAATATACTTCCGAGTTCAGTCTATATCAATACTTCATGCTAGGACCTCTATTATATCGATATTTCTTTCAACTACACATCATTTTATTTTATATAGAAAAAAAATTACGCATTAAAAACTCTTTGTAAGCTCTCGCGGCCAGCCACCTTTTCTAAATTTATTAAACAAGATTTTCAGTTTTGCCAGTACCTAATGTAATTATCATCCGTGACTTAGTTTTGCCCTATTTTTATGGATTTGATGTGCTTTTTGATAGGATATTCAATTTAGGTATATTTGAATACAGATATACGGAGAGATATGTATGCATGGCTGTTCAATGTATCGACATTTTAAGGTTTTAATCGATACTTTATCGAACCTCGATACCTATATCGGTACATTCCTATTCACCCGACTTGATTACTCCGGACGCCCATTCAATAACTCAAATCGTGTGGAAAAAGTCAATTAAATCGTCTCGCAACGTTGAAGAACTCGTTTAACAAGTAATTAAAGGTTAGAATAGCATCCAGTCGAGGAATTTCAATCAATGTTTCAACAAAAGCTGGAAGCATCCCGCCGCCGGCAACAGGCCGCGTATTTACTATGTGTGGATTCAGGTTTGTTGAGGTGAAGTAGCATTTATGGCCAGGCTTCTGAGCTACCTCACTTTAGGAATTACTTTTCTGGTAGAATACCTTTTGTATTAGGTAAACGATTTGATTCACAGGATTTAAACCAAATAAGACAGTTTTGATGATGCTTGACTGTGGATTACGCTTTCTAGCGAAAATTTGATAATAAATAAGAATTCTACTCTGCATATTACAATTTTAGGCACAGGTTTTTCATAATAATAGGCTATACGACTTATCAGATGACAATGCTTATTTTGTCATACGTCTAAAATCCAGGATTTTGGTTCAAACACATAAACCGTTTCAAGTGTACCTACGATTATATTGAGTTTTAATGCCATCTGCCGGTGTCTGACCAAAAACTTTGGAGTCTGTTAAAAATCTAATTTTATCGATATCGCGCCTTATATAAAATACACACATTCTAGCATGTTTCGTAATATCATGGTTTATACTTTCATACTTATGCTATGGAATAGTAAACACGCATCCGACATTAACACCGCCGGTGTATTGGAAGCGGATATGATTGTCTACTGCTTTTGTTCTCCTGTTTCTATTGTATGCTCGAAGGATTCCTACAGTGCATATTATTTTACTTATCTTATTGATCTTTTGTTTGTGTTTGTGTGTTGATTTTTGTTTCCGTGTGATGCCGGCTTAGAATAGCATCACCCCTTTCTTTCCCATGGGTGTCGTAAAAACCGACTAAGGGACTCAAGGGTTTCATGTGTATTGCAATTTTAGACAGGCTGACAACCTGTCACTATAGTGATACAAGACTCATCTGAAACGCCCCTCAAAAATTTGTCAGACGTGGCGATAATGACCGTAATTAACGGTCGTCAGCGCTCTGCCTACCCCGCCAGGGATACAGGCGTGATTTGTGTGTGTGTGTGTTGTTTGTGTACAAGATACTGGAATTGATATTTATTTATTCTATGCACATATCAGAACATAATGCAAAAGAAGCGTTTGGTGCATATGACCTATGTAGTAACTCTCGTACTGCACAAGTTTCGTCCTCGGCTACATTTATGTTTTCTTATTCTTTTGTATCAAATGTAATTACTGTCAATACTGGTAAAAATCGCAGAACGGATTTTAAGGTTGTTTTTAGAGTGGTACTTGTATGTATGATAACTTGCACGGTTTAATTTCATACATTTTAAGAGCGAGTAGCTATAGATAGTATTCTTTGCTTTTAGGAAAAAAGTTTCAATCAAAGTTTTTGACAAACCAACACGCACACTGCACAGCAACTTCATTTTATGACACTCCAAAATTGAGTCAAAAAAAAGTTAAAATTCGAAACAATAGTAAAATGTCACCCCTGTGTTACGAGTTACAACCATTCCGTCGAATTCGAATAGCGGCGGAAGACCTACATTCCTTTCTTGAATGGTCTATTAGTCTGTTCTGAGTAGGGTAACCACAATTGTTGCTTTTCTTTGGTTGAAACGGAAATGGGTGATTCAACTGCCTGTAACGGCTGACAACATAGTCAAGTAACAAAAATATATACATACATACATACATATAACACGCCTTTATCCCTTGCGGGGTAGGCATCGCCACGTCTGACATTTTAGAGGATTGTTTTCTAAGGTTGTTTCAGAAAACATGTATCACTATAGTGACAGGTTGTCAGCCTGTCGCCTAAAAATTGTAATACACCAACACTCTCGAGTCCCTTAGTCGCCTCTTACGACACCCACGGGAAGGATGTGGGGTGATGCTATTCTAAGCCGGCATCACACGGCACATAAATATATGAGCGAAACAAATGGTTCAATTGTGGACAGAGCCAACCGTAGAGTAGCGGTTAACACGTTTGACCCAGCGAGTTGAAAGACGTGGGCTCAAATCCCATCAGTTGCTTGAACTTTTTCCACTTGTTTCGTTTGTATTAACTTTGTAACAAAAAGTTACACACTGGCAGGTAGGTTGTACCCGAAAATAATTAACAGCAAATAATGTACATTTTTATGAATTCATGAAGTACATTTCAAAGAAAAAAGGCTGAAATATGATTTAAAAAATTTAGACCTCTCATGTAATATAACGCACATTTTTAATTTTCCTTAAGGAAGGACAACTGTTTCCTATATATTTTTGACAACCTGCTCAATCTCTTTCTGTACCAAGCGTGGAAACCACACAATTTGGCGACGACACATTTCTATTTCTGGTTCTGAACTAAACTCATCCTACATTGTGAACTTTGTGGGTAAAATTAGATCAACAGACAGAAAGGGCGAAGTAATTAAATTGTAACTATTATTATGCCGTGTAGAATAGCACCACCCTACATCCTTCCCGCGGGTGTCGTAAGAGGCGACTAAGGGACTCGAGAGTATTAGTGTATTACAATTTTTAGGCGACAGGCTGACGACCTGTCAGTATAGCGATACACATGTTTTCTGAAACAAACTTGGAAAACAACCCTCAAAAATGTCAGACGTGGCGATAGCGACCGTATTCTTACGGCCGTTAACGCTCTGCCTACCCCGCTAGGGATAAAGGCGTGATATATGAATGAATGAATGAAGAATAGCGCCACTCCAATTTTACACCTGGGTGTCGTAAATCAAGGGAATGGGTAGCAGCTAGCAGCGTTCCCTGTGAATGCAACATCTTGCACTGCGCACGCCAACCCGCCAGCCAAGCGTGGTGAGTATGGCAATACCCCCCGATTGTCGAGGTTGTTAAGGTTAAGGTATTATAGGGTTGGCTAAAAATAGCTGAAGGCTATTTAGGAAATTCCACAGCTTGTTGGAGGTACACATTGAAGACTTAATTATTCAAAACTCATCTATGGACTGAATTGTATATAGAAAATGAAAGATTATAGATAGGTTTGTAATATTTTAACTTAACATTATCTTAATAGTTTTTACACTTAGGACTCGAACCCACGTGTCCAGCAATCATGTTTGGCTCTTTATCTACTGAACCAATGACACATCGCATTTGAGAAAATCTAGTTTCTTTTCAGAATCTTGTCTATATTATAATGCAGGTACCTATATAATTATGCAGTCAGCGATGATAAATATACAAATTAAAGGAAGTCTTATAGCAACGTAAATGAACATTTTAGAGGGAAATAAGAAGTCCAAACATATTATTTAAGTGTAATAAGTGTATTAAATCATAGCAAGTAATAGTCATCCTATTCTTACCTAGCAACTCTGACCATCCAGGCAGACCAGATTCCTCTGTACAAAATAAAATATGGGTACATTAAATGCTTCCAGAGTTGTTGTATTGTCCTCTATTGTGTTCCTATGATAAATTGTCAAGTTCCACTGAAGAGAGAAATCGGGGTTTTTGTGTGGACATAATTTGTCATCACTCGGTGTTCAGTTACTAGAATAATCGTTCGATTTAAGAGGACTTTTTTGTTATTGCTTAGTGGCTAATTTAGTAGAACGTATTTGGTAAATTTTCTGCTGTCTCGTGTATGCGGACTTTGTGTATATTTTAATCATTTAACGTGTTCCCCGGTAAATAATTCACAATATTATTGTATTTTCTCTCTCTTCGTGTGGGACGCTATCGCCCAACGACCCAATGAACCCTATGGTCAGAATTTTTCAGTTATTGTATTTAATAGTAATGATTCAAATAATGACTTCAAATAAAACTGCTTGATTATATGATTGTTAGTGATAAATCTTTCAAAATGTGTTGTTATAGGTAAAATAAAAATTAAAACTCTGTATCTGTCGATTCCAGGTGGTGATCGTGGGAGCGGGTGTAGCGGCGGTATGCGCGTAGTGTTGGCCGCCCTGGCGGCGCTGGCGGCGCGCGCGCTGGCCAGCCCGCACGAGCACCGCGGACGCCACCACGCGCCCGACCATCAGCCCCACTTCCCCGCGCCCGCCCCGCCGCAGCCCTACCGCGGGCATGGCGAGGCCGTCCGATACAACCCAGAACTCGACACCATCCTCCCCAGGATAGAAGACCACGAAACATCCTCGAAACGAGCCAAAATCGAAGACGAAATCACATCAAAGAGGGTCAAATTTGACACGTACTATTCCAACCACGAACGAGCTGAAGAAGTCCTCATGGCCGATGATCCTAATCTCGGCCCAGAGGAGGACGACCCTTTAGTCGTTCGCACTAGAAAAGGGAGAGTTAGAGGAATCACTCTAACGGCAGCGACGGGGAAGAAAGTCGACGCATGGTTCGGCATCCCGTACGCTCAAAAACCTATCGGTGATCTCAGGTTCAGACACCCGAGACCCATAGAAGGTTGGGGTGATGAAATTCTGAATACAACGACACTGCCACACTCGTGCGTCCAAATTATAGATACCGTGTTTGGAGATTTCCCCGGCTCGATGATGTGGAATCCCAACACAGATATGCAGGAAGACTGTCTCTATATAAACATAGTTGTCCCGAAGCCGCGTCCCAAGAATGCGGCAGTAATGTTATGGGTGTTCGGCGGAGGGTTTTACTCCGGCACCGCTACTTTAGATGTTTACGACCCTAAAATATTGGTATCAGAGGAGAAAGTAGTTTACGTTTCAATGCAGTACCGAGTTGCGTCTCTCGGATTCTTGTTTTTCGATACTCCTGATGTCCCTGGAAATGCAGGATTGTTCGATCAACTAATGGCTTTACAGTGGGTAAAGGATAATATTGCTTTCTTTGGAGGTAACCCACACAACGTGACTTTGTTTGGTGAATCAGCTGGTGCAGCTTCTGTATCATTACATCTGCTGTCTCCTCTGTCTAGAAATTACTTTTCTCAAGCCATAATGCAGTCAGGAGCTGCTACAGTGCCGTGGGCTATCATATCGCGAGAAGAAAGTATTTTGAGAGGAACTCGTTTGGCCGAAGCTGTACATTGTCCATACTCAAGGACAGATGTGGGACCTATGATAGAATGTTTACGCAAAAAGTCACCTGAAGAACTTGTGAATAATGAAGGGGGCACATTTGGAATTTGTGAATTCCCATTTGTCCCAATCATCGATGGGTCGTTCTTAGACGAAATGCCCGCTCGGTCCTTGGCACACCAGAACTTTAAAAAAACTAACCTTCTCATGGGATCGAACACAGAAGAAGGCTACTACTGGATCCTTTACTATCTTACAGAAATGATGCCGAAAGAAGAAAACGTGGGTATATCAAGAGAACAATACTTACAAGCTGTAAAAGAGTTGAATCCTTACGTGAACGATATTGTCAGACAAGCTATAGTGTTCGAATACACTGACTGGCTGAATCCGAACGATCCAGTGAAAAATCGAAACGCATTGGATAAGATGGTGGGTGATTACCATTTCACATGTAGTGTGAACGAGTTTGCTCACAGATATGCTGAGACTGGAAATAATGTTTATACATATTACTATAAGCACCGAAGCAAGAACAACCCTTGGCCATCGTGGACGGGCGTCTTACACGCAGACGAGATAAACTACGTCTTTGGTGAACCCCTCAATCCTGGAAAGAACTACTCTCCCGAAGAAGTTGAGTTCAGCAAACGGATCATGAGATACTGGTCCAACTTCGCGCGAACCGGGTATGTACCTTTTTTACTATTTTTAGTTCCAATCATAAATAATAACAAATACAAACCCTATTTTGAAGTTAAATAAAGTATACGTAAATAAATTAATCGCATGTTATATTCAGACCCATCCAAAACTGATTAACTACTTATAATTTTATTGAGTATAGGTATTAATTGGTTGGTTGCTTTGTTAAAGTAAGTTTTAAATAACGTCATAACTGTTAGGTCCCATCTATTTGATGAAGAATGAAGTCATTACTGAAAGTATTGTACACAGTATCGACCTGTGGTTGCAGGCCGTAACGGAAATCCTACAAAGCTCACTTTTAATATTTCACGACAATCTACCTCCTCATAAACAGAAAACAACAGAATTTAATTATTATATTTTAACAATTTCCAGAAATCCTTCAATGAATCCCAACGGTGAACTGACAAATCCAGTATGGCCTCTTCATACTGCCCTTGGAAGGGAATACCTTGCTCTGGGAGCGAACGAGAGCTCAGTAGGGCAGGGCGTAAGAGTGAAAGAGTGCGCCTTCTGGCAAAAATACTTGCCGCAACTTATTGCTGCCACAAGTGAGTTTTGCTGTTTTCTTATTGTAAAATTATCTGTAAGTGTCATATAGGTGACTAAACACTTGGAAATGGGCATGTATCTCGTTAATACAATTCCTTGCTTGCAAACGTAGGCAAAGCATGGTATAAATTCTCCATCTAATTGGAAGAGACCCATGTCCATCAGTGATAGTTGTGCGTGTTGATGTGTGTTTGTTACTTTGAATATGCCATATAAGCAATTCAAATTGATCACACTTCAGTTAAAATATTGCAAATGCTATAATATGCTATGACATGGGTTAAAGATTTGCCGTGAATGTTGTCATATTCAAACAAAATTTATTTACAGGCCCAACACATAATCCACTACTTTTATAAAGCAAAGTCGCTTTTCGCGTCTTTCTGTATGTATGCTTGCTTTAAATCTACACAACTGATTTTGATGCACGTTTTTTAATAGAGAGAGTGATTCAAGAGGAGGGTTTTTGTGTATAATACTTGCCGAAAAAAATCCTTATTTTCACGGGAAAATTAGTTGCAACGGGCGCAGCCGCTGGGGCAGGCCGCTAGTTAATATTATCGATATTTTTTTCAAGCACAATATTCATAGAGAGCAATATTTGCTGTTCATAGTGTCAAAAAATTTATCACTATCTTTTATCAAAAAGTAGGCACCAACTTATGGTACAAAATAGATTACCAATAGTTTTTGTAATATTCGAATTGGTATAGTTGTTGTACAAAATAATTGGAGTAACATAGAGATCATTTCAAGGAAATTTATTATCATTTGACGTGAAAGGATTACAAATGATTTATTGCAATTGCTTAAAACGATAATAGTACCTCTAAGACCGAAGATAATAAACCGTGGTGGTTCTGAAGATATGATATCAATAATTAATATTATGACGAGTAAGATGGGTTTAACTGTTTTGAAGGGCTCGCTGGATTATCTTTCTGATATCAAAATTAAATAACAATCGTCAATTAATAAAAAAAAATGGGTGTTATTTGGTATTGCCTACCGTCTATTACTTCAGTGATATCGAGCACACGAGTCTTGATGCCTTCTTATAAGAAGTTTATAAGCCAGGCCTCCGGATACTGATAGGATGCATGCAGACCATGAAACTGAACAACTTTCCCCTAGAAACATATGTTACAAAACAACAAGACAATTTCGACCAAGAAATATTTTCTTTTGGGAAGTTCTTCAGTTGCATGGTCTGAATGCCCTATAATTATTCGGAGGGCTGTCCTTTACGCTCTCTATATTGACCACTAATAAAGCAACGCCTATCCGTTCGATAATAACAATTGTTTATATTTCCAGGTAAACCAGACCCCCCAAAGAACTGCACAAGCAGTGCCTCTTCCCTGTGGATATCATTTGACATTGTCAGCCTCAGTGTGGCTACCATTGGCGTGACGCATTCAGTGCTGTCCAAGTACATCATATGAATTCCTAGTACTATAAGCATTCCGATCTTATTGAATTATTTCGCTTAGAGGTCGTCGTCTCCGCTAAACGTTCAATTTCTTAGCGGGGATGTTTTGTACAGTAGGTATACAAGGATGATGTTTTCTTACTTGCTGATTTTCAAAGAACATTTTTTCTTGCGGAATATTTTGTTTTGCTCAGTTGAATAGCGTTATTGGCAGATTTATGATGTGCTTAGATCATTTAGTGAAAAATTTTAGTGCAATATTCAACTTAGTGAGGCCTTTTTAAAATTTGCTCTTTGAAAGTTATAATCTAAGAAAATAAAGGACTGTATAGAAAATACTTGTGTGTTGATATGTTGCCGTCAAAAAATATCTGGAATATTTTCTTATTAACTTATTTTTATAATGTAAAGTAGATTTACGCATAATTTTAGTTTTAAGCCACCTCAAGTGTTATATTGCGCTGTAAGTCCATAAATTGTCTAGTAAATATCGTTATTAAGTTCCATGAATTAATGTAAGTAATGTAAAATTATTGTTTATGTATTAATGTTATGGTCTATTTTTAAAAAGAGTGATAGCTCTATCAACATATCACTTGTTAATAACAAATTATAGAATTACTTAGGAATAATTTTGTCATAGTATGTAAGTCTCTACATATCTTTTGGGGATAGGTTCAAGAAAAGTCTTCTGCCAGATAGAGAGTAGGTAGTGTAAGAGAGATTCTGTCTTTGTAACAAGAATAACTGCGTATGCAATGGAAAAATGAAATTGGGTGATTTGAAATGTTATGGCGAGTAGTGTCGCAAAAGCAGCACCACTTCATGAAAATATGTTTAATCTTAATGGAAACTTTTTTTGTGCAGTGGCGTTGATTTCACGGGACCACTCGCCTTGAGACGTAGAAGATTTGTGGAAAAATGAAATGTTAGCTTTAAAGCGCCTCTATTGCAATACATATCACGCAAGGCATAGAATCGTTTAAGTTCATCCTAGCTCTAGATCGTAAGTTAAGTAAGCTAGGTCACTTACGAACACTGTAGCGGACCAATATTAGAAAGTTGTACGAGTTATATGGTTCGAAGTAATTTAAAGGGAGGCAAATGATTTGACAGAAATAAAAAGGAACATTGAATATAATGACGCTATAGACGCAACTACTTATAAGGATGAATAAAAAGTAAGCTAAGAGTGAATGTGGTGTATCATAATAATCATGATTATATTATTAAATTAAAATCATAAAGTCAAAATCAAGGGTGAACAAATTAGAATCATGTAACCAAAACTACTCTATAACTGTTAAAACTCATAAACGTTCAAATGAAATAAAAAGATAAAGTCTTTAGTGAAGCCTGAAAAATATAATGAAATTAAGTAAAGTAAACTCTATAAAATTTCCATGACACAATCACTATTAATACTTAAGTTTCGCATCTGACCTAATGTGAATGAGTTTCATGAAAGTTCTGTCAGTGGCACTTCGAATTACTTGTTTAAGAGATCAACTTATAGGACATAGGGATCTCATAAATGGGTCGGTCGTGATGCAACTGATATCATGAACAGAGAGATTTGAGAGATGTACAGTGTGTAGTATACTGAATGTGTTAGAAACCTACAAAATTAGTACCTTAACGTTAAGGGTCAATACATCTAGCTTAGACGGTAGTGCTCAGCGGTTCAGCTTTCGAATATTGGTATATAAACAATTTATTAGATGAATCTTTACAATTCGTTTGAGATTTAAGTAAGTTACTAGTACAATATCGTATATTTAAAGAAAATCTTGCAACTGCTACTACGATATATAATAGATAATTGAAAATATTTCATTGGTGTAAATACTGTATGAGTGTTAGTTTCTAATGTAGGAACTCGTTGTTGTGTTTAGTTCAATATTGTTTTCAAGTCGTTTAAGGGCAGGTCATGGGGGTGCCTAAATGGTAATATTTATTAAATATAAAAAAAATATAACCTGTTGTGGAAGACGATACCTTATGAGATATATAGTAATTGCTAAATGTAATTTTACGTAGGTATTTGAGCTTGAATTCTTTTTTATTATTAGACGACGTGTATACAAATTTGTGTGTTTGTATATACGCGATGTAACCTTCATTCGCTGATGTTAGTATATGTAAAATAGTATCAGTATTCATGTTTAGCTCACATTCGGTGTTTCAAGAATTACGCTTATTTTAACCTGCGTATGTAAACCTATAGAGTGCCTCTTGTTCACTTTTATATATATTGATATAACACTATAATATAGGTGATACTCGTAGATGTAGTAATGCGTTACTTTCTAACAAATGTGCACGATTCGTTTCTTATGTTATGTGATATTGAAAGGCCAACGAAAGACGCGTAGTGCCAAACATTGGTTAAATAGTCTACAATTTTGTGATGTTACAAACTCGCTCGAAATGTAAGGTGATTGCCGGGCTATATGGTGTTCTATATTAATAAAGTTATGTAATCGAAATTGTGATATGATTATTTATTGAAAATATTTATAATTTGTTTTTAATAAAATAGTTGATTAAACATATGTCCATCAAATTAAAATATGGACCCTAACATAACTGAACATTCCCACGAAGATGAAAGATGAGAATCCTTGTAAAATCGTACAATCTTATTAATTTAATATATTTTAGTCAATTTAATTTAATTTTATATATAGTACTTTAAAAAAATATATGGTATGTACAGGTATAGAATGCCATATAACTGACAAATTCAATGAGTAGTTTCGTAGCATTTTGTTCCTTATTAGCCATCTACTATTGTACCTAAGCCCAAAATGAATAGGATTCCTAAATACCTCGGTACTTATATATTAGCAGAACTTAATTGTAAAGTATCAAAACTTACTTTTCAAATCAAGAATGATAAAGACAGTGTTGTTATAAAATTAACTCTAATTATTTTAGTGCCTATCAAATATTTTACAGTCAATTTTAAATATATAGCTTGTAATATTTTTATTTTAAAAAAATATTTTACCTTAACAAATAATTAGTACCTGGCATTTATTAACGCACGTTTACTTATTCATTATAAACACAGAATTTTGTGATATTGGACAATTTCTGACCGCTGTGAAATTTCATATTTAAGTTTTATAGACTGAAAAATTGAGTAATAGCCTACGTCAAACTTTCCGTTGAAATTGAAATATTAGGCTTATCAACAACAATGCATTGTCATTTTTATCTACAGTTAAAGGTAATTTCATTCCATTATTTTGAATGTAATATATAAGCTCTGTGAAAAGCTCAAAGTTTAAAAGCGGTACTATAAAACTTAATGTGAAATAGTTGTGGGTTTACATTATTTTCCTATACACTGAAAAGTTTGCTTCAACTCTGCTGGGCTATAATAAATTTATTGTAAATTTTCATCGTCGATGTAACACAAATGGCCTAATATAGAGAAATTTGAAAGCACGACGTCGAGGCCTACAAGCATTAATGATATTTGTTTTCCATTTATATCTATCGGGTAGAGAAGGTATAATTTACCATAACAATAAAAACATTTATAGGAAACAGGTACCGCATGATGAAAATTAAATATCTTCGAGAAGCTACAATGAATTAATATTTATTCTGGTAGAGAAGAAATTCTTTTAAAGGTGATCTCTTATCATCTCCTACCTACGAGTTTTGAAAATTGCGTATGTGAACACAAAGTTACCAAAAACGTACATACACAGAGAGTTTGAAACACAAAAAAATGTGGGGTTTTACTTTCTCTACCCGACAGAAAAAGATCTTTTAAATTTTAATAGAGTTTCGAGGAAGTTAATAAAGTTAGTGCTATGTTCGCATTATTGAATGTTTGCAAAATTTGTGTTTAATTATAAAAATAAATGCTTGTATATAAAAATAACGAACGCCTTTTTTTCGTCAATATCAACAATTAGGTCGCCTATCGGCTTAACGTGCTGCTAGTACTTTTCCCGTAGGAGACTGAATAAAATATATAAATCTCTCTCTCTTCGTGTGGGTCACCGAGTCGTCCAGCGACCCAATGAACCCTGGTGTCAGAATTTTTCAACCGCCTTCTACAAGTAGCAGGCTTCTGACATGGTTGTGTAACGACCGCTATCTATTGACAGCAACCGGGACCTACGGCTTAACGTGCTATCCGAAACACGGAACCATCTTTCTTGCAGACATTTGGGTGGTTCAGCCCGCAATGTCCTAACCAGACTGGGAACAAATTCTCAAGTGATAAATATCAACTTTGTGAGTGACCCACCGGGAATCGAACCCGGAACCTTCTGCGTTGCAGGCAGTCGCACTACCACTGCGCCACATCGGTCGTCGTATATAAATAAAAAAATAAAAATAAAATATGTGAATAAACGTAACATTATAAATCATAAGTATTTAATAATAAATAATGGTAGATTACTAAAGGTACGAATATTTTTCACGTAGTTTTCGAGATTAACGATAAAATACATAAAAAACTATTGCCAAATTCAAAAAGGTCAAATAGTGAAAAAACACGCAACTTATATTACTTCTTAAAAGAGTAAATAAATTAATTTATAATGTAAATATTATAATAGTTTCATAGAACAAATACAAAGTAGCTAAGTAATGTAATCGGTAGATTACCATGACTTAATAAGTTGTTACTGTTGTTATTTGATTCTATCAATTGAATCAATTTCATGTAGAAAATTAAAAAATACGTATATTTACGTAAATTTATATAATACGTATGTAACAAAGATTTTCAATCGGGTATTATCTGATTTCCTTACCAAAACCAGATAAATCACGATGATTAGAGAAAAATCCTTTAATCCAGTATTATAATGCTTAAGATTCTAGAAAATAATTATAATAATCTTCTTTGTGCGAGAAAATAATAACTTTTGTCAGTTGTTAGCTTGTTTTTGAATCAAATAGTAAGTAAAACGTAAATAAGTAAAGTGATATACAAAATATTTGCTAAGTAACAATCACAGTGAATGTGAATAAAAAAACGTTCCTACGTCGTATCTTGACTAAATAAATAAAAAGTGGAAATATATTTAAACTGATATCTCGAAGCTAGTTCTTGTTTTTTGCTTTATAAGTTTTGTCGAAGAATTCTCAATTTGTATGAGATATGACAATTTGGGAGGATTTTTCACACAATCTGAAATTTCAGAACTAAACTTTCCACATGGTTTCCCCCTCACTGTTATAGTTTAGGATATTAAATTTGGGCCGATTCGCCTTGACGTCTCATAGTTAAATCAGCTCAAATTATGATTCCTAAACTAGTATTAATACTGTATTTATTTTAGGTGTCAATTAGCAAATATGAAAAGTTACACCATTGTCCTGCTGGCCATAGTAAGCGCCTGCTGTGCTCTACCACCTCAACAAGTAGCAAGAAGTAAGTACACCACATAGATCATACTATTGTTTCAACCTTTGTTTTGTAAAATTTCGTAGCAAACTAACATAACATAACAAAATTCTTTATTGCACAAAATTGTAACAACATGTAGAAAACACAAATAAAGGAAACAGTACAACAAAACAAGGCGGCCTTAACATACTCACTACATATATCACGTCTTTATCCCTTGCAGGGCAGACAGAGCGTTAACGGACGTAAGAATACGGTCGCTATCGCCACGTCTGACATTTTTGAGGATTGTTGTCCAAGGTTGTTTCGGAAAACAACAAACATACTCACTCACCCCTTGAAATATATGCATACGTTCTTACTTATATCCTTTGAGGCGGATCGCACACTTGACGCACGATGGAGCGCAAAAAATTCACAGCGGTCTGTCTGTCAGATCCATACTAGAAATGTCAATACCCATACTAAAACCGCTCAACCGCTGTCGACGCAGCGTTATTGCAGTGACGTCCGTCGAGAGCGGTTAAGTATGGGGAGCGACGTTCCAGTATAGATCTGACACACCGCTGCGATATATTTTTGCGCTCCGTCGTGCATCAAGTGTGCGATCCGCCTAAGCCGTCATTACACGGAATGTACAAAGTATTCATTATTCAAGAAGACACCACTGAGTATTTAAAATTTTCAGCTCCCAGGTTTATTGGCGATATCATTGTGGGAATCATCGAGAACATCACCCAGCAGATAAGAGAAAATGGCTTCGACCCGTATATCAATGAAGGCGGCAATGTCGCAGTTGGTCTACCAGTGCCTGTGTGAGTGAAGAAACGATAAAACGAATATCTGTATACATGACCCTTTATGATGCGCACAGTATAGAGACTTATCTCGCGCGCGAGGAGACTTCACAAGTGTCAGATCGTATGGATTTTATCAAAACAAATTAATAATTTTGTCTACAAGTGTAGAGAAAATCGAAGTCACGGTTGCGCATCATATTTGGGCGAGTATAGTGAAGTTCAAACGGAAAGCGCTGCCAGCGTAGGCCATTCTCAACGCACAACGGAGCGCCAAAATAACGCATCCGTAATGCAGCGGTCTGGCATAGTAGAACGTCAATCCCCATACTAAAACCGTGCTCGACGCAGGTCCCACCGCACAACCGCTGTTGACGCAACGCTAGCGCAGCGTCGTGCGTTTGAACTGACGTCGAGAGTGGTTTTAGTATGGGGAGTCACGTTTCCAGTATAGATCTGACAGGCGCATACGTCAGCGCAGCGTTATTTTAGAACTGAAGAGTGATAGAAACTCAAACTCAAATCATTTATTCAAAGTAGTAAATTTTACATTTATCTTTATGATGGTCAAGAATTAGTCATTGTAAAAAAGAGCAAAATGTAGGATGAGTACATTTTCTTATTTTTTACAACAATTTTATGAACCTAGTGTTAACGCGGCTCAGAGCTCTTAGCTCTTCTTTATTTAAGATGGTTGTATTGATTGAAATGATTTCTTTAACAGGATTTTTGATCTGAAAGCACACGCAAACGACCTGTCAGTGACAGGTGTCAGTAACATCATCGTAAACCAGATGAACTTCGGTCTGCTTAGCAACCGTCTGGACTTGGATATCTCCCTGCCCAGGATCGCCGTCCATATTGGTTAGTAATCATTGCATTTCATGTTCGCTTGAATAAAAACCACTAACCTAGTGCAGGTGATACACTTTTTTGGTGTAATTTTGATATAAATTTTGCTGGAAAATTTTGCTACAACTTTGACAACGAAAAATTTTTCTTTTCTATCATTTTGAATACTAATAATACCTATCTAATTAGTATTTAATCGCAAGACCATAATTGAAGAACTTTTGTCATCAATCGACATCATGACTACGCTACTACCAACTCTGTATTTTGTCATCACTTATATTTTACGAATATTTCTGTCATTTCAGGTGATGCCGGATTGGACGCCACTATTCTTGGATCAAACATTGATTTCTCGGCTAACGCAGAGTAAGTAAACAAATAAAGTACTTTTTGTACTAAATATTATAATCTTGTTTTCTACGTTAACAAAATATTGCATAGGTATTTTTAATCGACACGACACTGGTTTAATATTTTTGTTGTCACGAAATAAACGTGTTGTTAACGAATATTTCTCACATTTTTTAAATACTTCATGTAAGTACTTAAAAAAAAAGTGACCATTTATGTTGCAAGTCATATCAATGTAATATTGAAATATATTTCAGCTTAGTGATCGTGCAGCCGCGTATTGCTGGCAGTGTTCAGTTCAACGTTGGTATCATCACTGGTATCTTCGTGCGAGAAGTCGACCTTGCTTTCTCAATGGAGAGATTGCAGGTAATTGGGTAAATCATTAGTAGGCTAAGCGCGCGAGTAGGCACAGAGCGAGTTGGCGAATCGCGCCGGTTGGCAGAAGGCGCAAGTTGGTACACCGCGCATACTCCGTATACTCATCATGACGACCTTTGTAACGCAGTGGTAGTGCGACTGCCTGTGACGCAGGTTCGGGTTAGATTCTCGGTGGGTCACTGACAAAGTTGATGTTTATCACTTTGTGAATTTTTTCCCTGTCTGGGTCAGGACATTGCGGGCTAAATCACCTAACAGTTTGTAAGAAAGATGGTTCTGTGTTTCGGATGGCACGTTAAGCCCGGTTGCTGGCTATGACTACTTAAACGGCAACAATATCAGAAACTTGGAGAGGCGTTTGAAAAATTCTGACTCTAAGATTCATTGGGTCGTTAGACTACTCAGTGTCCCACACAAAGAGAGAAAAACATCATCATGAACAGCTGCACCTACCACCTAGTCTCCACCATACTCTTGACAGGCGGGTTGGCCAGCGCAGTTTTTGGCGTGTATTTACCATTTGTGATGGATGATAATACCTTATAAACTTGTAAACGAGTAGGTATACCAGAATAAACTTCAAATTTATAATTTACTTCAATTCGCAAATTAAATTACCCAAAAGGCAAATTACTCATAATCGTAAATAATTTTCAATACTGCACAAATTCGGTAATAAATTATTAACATAAAATTATTATTTTTTAGTTTGACGGACACGTGAGGGCTTTGGGCATCGACATCACCCCAGATTTGAGGCAGTTTATCAACCACATGCTTCCTCAGAGACTCAACGAGTTGGAGGTTTGTAATAAGAATAAGCTACTGCTAAGGCGGATTGCACATTTAACGCACGACAGACCGCTAAAATATCGCAGCGGTCTGTCAGATCCATACTAGAAATGAAATGAATGAGTGCTGTTTTAGAATGGGGATTGACATTTCTAGTGTGGATTTGAAAGACTGCTGCGATATTTTAGCCGTCCGTCGTGCGTAAAGGGTTCGATCCGCCTACGGCCTTTTCCACACTTCACAGCAGAAATATGGATCTGACAGCTAGGCGCATACGTTAGCGCAGCGTTATTTTTGAAATGTGATAGAGGCCTAAGGTGGAAGCAAATAGCAATGCTAGGTCTTATGAATATGATAACAAAAATAAATCAGAAGTTGGCTCATCATCATTATCCTTGCCTTATCCCGTTCTCTGTCGGGCTCAGCTACCCTACCTAGGGTATTTGACGTCGAACCAGGTTTTTACACAGAGCGACTGCCATCTGACCTATAATATTTTATTAATTTGCAGAAAGACATCAACGAACTGATCAACATCGTAGCCCTGCAAGTGGTCAACAATATCATTGACAATCTCCTGTGATCTTATCAAGCTATGTTTTGAGGAAAATATAAGAATTTAACGCTGGATATATTTGTGCTTATTTCAAAAAACCTTGGATTGACTATCTTTTGTGAGGCCATCTAAAAAAACGTACGAATGAAGGAAGAGTCGTGCATGAAGAGTTTATTTTCGATACTTCTTGAATGATATGAGGTCGTACGGACCTCATGTTATTCAAGAAATCTCGAAAATCAAGCTATGTTTGTATCACTATGTCTTGAGGAAAATATAAGAGTTTATTAATGCTGTATATATTTTGTATTAATTTGACAAAATCTTGGTTTGACCATCTTTTATCAGGCCATCTAAAAAAACGTACGAATGAAGAACGAGTCATGCATGAAGAGTTCATTTTCGAGATTTCTTGAATAATATTAGGTCCGTACATCGTAAACAATAAATGTTGAAAATAAAATATTTAAAATGAGTAAAGTCAATGAGTCTTTTAATGTACCTGCTTTGTTTTTTTCCACATACCCTTAGGTATCTAAATCAAAGTGTGCAATATTTGTCACAATAAGAATTTCCGCGATTAAATTACACATAGGTGAATTGAATCCTCTCACTTCGTGTGGGACACCGAGTCGTCAACGACCCAATAAGCCCTAGTGTCAGAATTTTTCAATCGCCTACAAGTAGCAGGCTTCTGACATAGTTGTGTAACGACCATCGTCTAATTAATCAGAGACAGCACCGGGACCTACAGCTTAACGTGCCATCCGAAACATGGAACCATCTTTCTTATGGACAATCGGGTAGTTCAGCCGACAATGTCCTAACTAGACTGGGAACAAATTCACAAAGTGATCAATATCAATTGAATCCTCTAGTCTCCTGTACAAAACGAAATGAAACAACAAACATTTGTAAATCTCTTGAGAAAGTATAATAAAACAAATATTAAATCTATTTGCTTAACGCTAGACTAATCTAAGTGCCTAAGATTAGATTACTGTTTAGTTTTTTAGTAGGTACATTATTAGAGTGGTACCATCGACTCGCTAAGAAGAAGAAGATTAGAGTGGCCATTTTAACTAATATAATCAGTATGTTATTAACTTTAGGTATAATAAATACCTTCAAATTAATAGAATATAGCATCAAAGATATTTAGCTCCCGCAATTAAAAATCATAATTTGGCCTAATCGTGAAGTTGAGGATTCTATACGTTTGTTCGAATTACCTTTTAAATACATGATCGACAATATTGTAGAATCAGAATCATACATACATACATATATTACGCCTTTATTCCTTACAGGATAGGCAGAGCGTTAACGGCCGTAAGAATACGGCCACTATCGCCACGTCTGACATCTACATCACAATCATAAAGATACCTATATAAATATCATCAAAACCTATAACTATTAACTACTAATATTTGGGTCATTATCATGTGCGTGTAAAAATAATTATAATTATAAGGATTTACAATAAAAACGTAGCTACCCGTAGTAGTTATCAACTTATCACAAAGAATCACGCCATTTACAAAATTTCTGAAATGTTATTGATGGTATTGCGTGAATAATGAATGACTGATAACTAATCTAAGTCAAATAATCCAGTGACCATCAAAATATTGATTAAAACTATATTATAACATATTTTAGTGAGTTGTAATCATAACGTTTCAGCCTTTTCAATTGGTAAGTAAATATTACTCCAGGCTGCGGATTTCAATTGCGTTTAGATTATTTTCTATCATCATCATTATTAAAACTGTAATCGTGCTTGTCAGTGGAGCAATCCATTCATTTTAATTTAGCTAATGTTTTGATCCCTTGTTACGACAATACTCGTACGTTACTTTCTTCGTGTGAAGAATGTGCGTTATCGTCTGCCTCTTCCACTTTTCCCTTTCAACTATTCCTTCAACGATTTTGTTTATGCATTCGTGTTGTAACAAGTGGGAAACCATCTTTTTTCTTCAGTTTTGAATGTTCTTCAGTAGACAATGCTTCTCCTCATTTGTTGTTTATCACTTTCTATGAAATATCATTTTGCGAAGAATTTATTTAATGCCAAAGATTCTAAAACTATCCAAGTCAATAATACTTAGATTGAATACAAAAATCATTAATGTAATGTAGTGTATAATGATATATACATACATATATCACACCTTTATCTCTTGCGGGGTAGGCAGAGCGTTACCAGTCGTAAGAATACGGTCGCTATCGCCACGTCTGACATTTTTGAGGATTGTTTTCCAGGGTTGTTTCAGAAAACATATGTATCACTATAGTGACAGGTTGTCAGCCTGTCTACTAAAAATTGTAATACACAAATACTCTCGAGTCGCCTCTTACGACACCCACGGGAAGGATGTGGGGTGTGCTATTCTAAGCCGGCATCACACGGCGAGTATAATGATTAGGAGTGTTTTTATGTGACTACTGTTTTTGTTTCAGATAAAATGAAGTCATTCATCTTGATATTGGCGGTCGTTGTTGGCCTGGCGGTAGCTTCACCCCAGGCTACAAATGCAGGTAAAAAGAAGGCTCCAGCTCAGGCTGGGTTAGGCGGATTGCATACTTGACGCACGACGCAGCGCTAAAGCATCGCAGCACTCGGTCAGATCCATACTAGAAATGTCAATCCCAATACTAAAGCCACTCAACCGCTTTTGACGCAGCGCTATCGCAGTGTCATCCGTCGAGTGCGGTTTTAGTATGGAGAGTTACGTTTCTAATATGGATGTGACAGACCGCTGCGATATTTTAGCGGTCCGTCGTGCGTTAAGTGTGCGATGCGCCTTAGACAGTCAGGACTTTAGACTGCTTTTAAACCGCGCACGTAAAACTTGAATTAGCAGTTTGTTTATCCGGATGTGAGCTAGATTTTACAATGCTTTTGTTGAAAAACCTAGGCTTTTGATGTTTAGACCAAATATCAAAAAACTGTGATATATCTATAGCCTGTACTTGATACTGAAACACCTTATGGAGGCTATGCTGTTAGGCGGATCGCACACTTGACGCACGTAGTATGGGTAGTGACGTTTCTAGTAAGGATCTGACAGACCGCTGCGATATTTTTGCGCTCCGTTGCGCATCAAGTGTGCGATCCGCCATAGTGTTGGTGTTAATGACTGTGTGACTACAACTATACTTGAAGTATTGTGTATTTACGCTGAACCTTACTCTGAAAGGCATTTATCATAATTATCATTGGTAATAATAAATTCTTTATTGTGATTCATTACCTACAGGTTTATTTTCAGGAGTGAGGAACAGCGCTCTTGAGCAGTTGATACTGGGCTTTATCGAGGGCTTGAGGGAGACCATGGTTACTGGTACAGATGACATTCCCGTCTTGGACCCTCTCGTTATTGATGATTTGCATCTTGAACTGGACGCCCTGGGTCTGGATGAGTAAGTTTTTAAATTTAGATTTGATCAACTCAGATTCAGACCCTTAGTTCTCCTAGCTTGATTCGCGTAAAATATTTCGCATGCTGTGTTTTATTTTGAATGAGTATGATACATACATGCTGTTGCTTGAAATTTTTCTAAAGTGAGTGGCATGCTCCTTTGTAGATTATATCTTAACAGCTATGTTAGCATGCAGGTCCAGATTGTTCTTGAGTCAAATGCAAATCTACTGATAATTCAAAGAAAACAATGGGTATTCCATTGGAAAGATAGATACTTCTCTCTTTTTCCAGTTCTCACATATCCATTCGTGGCGCGGAAGCAAAGTACCTCAGCTCTTTTGTGATTGAAGATCTGTCGTTCACAATGACTAGTATTCTTCAACAACGTTACACCTTGGTAGTAGACGGTCACATTCCTGTCCTTGACATTGATGCTGGTAAGTGCTGCTTGATTATCATTCTCCTCGCCTTATCCCGTTCTCTGTCGGGGTCGGCTACCTAACCTAGGGGATTTGACGTGGATTCAAGTTTTTACACAGAGCGACTGCCATCTGACCTCTGCAACCCGAAGGCTAACCTGGCCCTAATCATAGGTTAAGTCATATTCATATATCGTCTGAATTCAAATTTTATTTGAATGTGGGTTTCATCACGATGTCTTTCCTTCACCGTAAGAGCAGTCGGTAAATGTACGTGAGTAAGCGATGCTGATGATCATTTTAGCATAATCAAGGTTTCCTATGGTTTTTATGCAGTTGATATAACTAGTAGTATTATTATCAAGTTCTAATGATTAATCATTTGTTACTTGTTTTCAGATCATTACGATTTGAGAGTCAATGCCATGGGAACTAACGTATTTGGATCCGGCAATGCCAAGTAAGTAACTTCAGACATTGACTTCTGAAGAGCATCTACTATAGCTATTGATATTTCTTAAATATTATAGACATTTGATGCCGGCTTAGAATAGCATCACCCCACATCCTTCCCGCGGGTGTCGTAAGAGCCGACTAAAGGACTCGAGGGTATTGGTGTATTACAATTTTTAGGCGACAGGCTGACAACCTGTCACTATAGTGATACACAATGTTTTCTGAAACAACCTTGGAAAACAATCCTCAAAAATGTCAGACGTGGCGATAGCGACCGTATTTTTACGGACGTTAACGCTCTGCCTACCCCGCAAGGGATAAAGGCGTGATATGTGTATGTGTGTATGTATGTATTTATCACATATATCGACAATTATCTTTCAGAATCAGAATCGTGAAACCCAGAGTGAAAGCGACAATAGAACTTAACCTGAGTGTCATTGGTGGTATTTCAATCACCATTCGCAGTTCTGATGTCGTCTTCTACCTTGGAGGATTCGAGGTATGATGCGAGACAATTTGAAAACTGGGCCATATTACATTCTTCTGCGTAGGTGTAGTTTACTTGCAAATCTTTTTCTTCTCGTGTCTTATTTCGCGTGGGACACCAAGTTGTCCAATGACCCGATGAACCCTGTTGTCAGAGTTCAACCACTTACTACTAGTAGCAGGTCTGTGACACGATTGAGTAACGAACAAAAAAAATAATAATATGAACCTTTTAAGTGGAAATTTTAACAATGCGAAGACTTCCTTTTACTTTTTTTTACTTTTGGCTAGTATTTACCGTTGACTTATTATTTTAGCCACAAATCTCTGGTTTGTTTGGAGAACAGATGACTGATGACTTCATCAACGCATTCTTGAGGAACATAGTGCCTGAATTGGTTGAATTTTACCAGGTCAGATGAAAATTTTGCTTTTGGATCTCAAAACTGACTCGATTGTATTGTAGTCTCTATGAGCAGTGATTTTATGATGCGCACCGTGACAAAGATTGCTTGCTCTACACCTTTGTGCCAAAATTCTTCAATTGTTTTGACGGATCCCATACGATTTGACACGACTGAAGTTTACTCGCGCGTGTTCAAGATAAAGACAAAGTAAAAGGGAACTGCGCTGTTTAATATGCGAAAACTCAACAACAACATTACATCGGTGAAACATATTTTATACGAAAAATGTATTGTGTTGTAATTTTTGTCTTAATCTTTTTGAGTTTTCGTCTGACGATACACACTCGTTTAAATTGTATAAAATAATGAAAAAGTGAAGGACATTTGATATTTTTATTTAATTTTTTCAGGCGGATATCTCCAAAGTCATCAACACTATCGTCGAGAGTATCGGCAGGATTGACCTGCAAAGGGAAGACCTCGTCCTTCTTGGTCTCAAGGATACCTCAGCATTTGAAAAGTTACAACCGGTTCAATCTGCACCAGACAATGTTGCTTATTAAAGAATTACTATATAAATGGCCTGATTAAATTATTTCTAGCATTAAGCACGTTCTCGTTTTGAATTTACAATTATTACAATAAATCTGTTGGTAAGTTGGCGACTAAAGAATTTGTGACATGAGCCACGTAATGACAGTTTTATAACTAACTACTATACAGGGTGTAAAAATATTAGCTGCAATTATTTAAAGGGGTGGACCAGCCCGTGAAACTGAACGACCAAAAAAAATTTTCTCATATTTCGACCTATGTTCCTTGGGGAAAGTTGTTCAGTTTCATGGGCTGATTCACGCCTTAAAATATTTGCAGCTATTAATTTTACACCTTGTATAATAAAAAGGTTAGCGTCTAAGAAGGTCGCTACAGGCTTATCTTTTCTCTTGCCAAAACTGCCTTAGATCTTTCAGTATGCAGTACCTGTCAGGCTACCCTGCCCTGACTAAGGGACTCGAGGGTTTCATATCTATTATTAATTTAGGCGATAGGCTGACAACCTGTCACTACAGTGATACACGAAACATCTGAAAAGGCCCTCTATATTTATCAGACGTGGTGACCGCAACCGTATTTTTACGGCTTTTGCCTACCCCGCAAGGGACAAAGGCGTTATATGTGTATGTATGTAACCTGCTGGTCTAGCTTCATTTTAGTAGCTTGCGAAAGAGGCTAGCAAAAGCGGCCCCTATGTTTTTTCTCACTGAAACACTCATATCTAACAAGTATGAGCACCAAGCCACACCCCATATGTCCATTGGATTAGAGTTAGATTAAACGCTTCTCTCTAAAACGAAGAGATGGCGCTTAAACAGATCGCGTCTTCACGCCTAGAACTTACTTAAAAAGTAATGTTTACTCATTTTTACCCCTCTTTGGGGTTGAAATTAAAAAAATCTGTGGGTTGAGAAATAAGTAGATGGTTTTGTAGTAATATAAACTTCTGTATGTATTACTAGTATTAACTAAAGTTTGTATTAATTAAATTTAAGTGTTGTGAACAACCGCGAAAATCTAAAAACTTATATTCTGCAGGTATGTGCATCAATGACTCATTCAGTTAATGAGTCATTTAGGACATACTGCTTTTTAAGTGTATGTGAATCTATAATGCAAAAAGATACACGTCGCGATGATTTGTAGTTATACTTAGGTACTTTTTTGAGCTACCTCTATCTAAGGACTCAACGTATACAGTTATTCCTTAATAAAAAAAACGGTTGTCTATAATTTCAGTTTACTGACGATAGTTAAATGTGACAACGTCATAAGGAAAATATAGATGAAATTTTAATTTTATTTGCTTGATAGATATACGCTACCAAACGTGGAAGCCGATTGTGTCTTCTTGTCGCTCGTTCTGCGCTTTAGCTTGCATTTTAAGCCTTAAATGAAACGCCTCAGCGCGAATTAGAGCCTTATCGCGAGGTAACGCCGCATTTGTAATGTTTTTTGGTGCGTGCAGCCGGCTCCATTGAATTATAAGACGTTGTCATGTCAATAATTATTAATGCTAAAACCATCGAGTACATATCAATTACAAATACGTAATGTTGGCATTACTTACTGATTATATTGAAAAATTGGAAAAAAATTGGATGGACAATTGGACAACCTACCTAACTGCATTAAAATATCAAGGTGCATTTTGTGATTGTGACTAATGAGACCGATAATGTCTCGACGATTAGCATTCTAGAGGTTATCTGAACTTCATCTGAATTAAATGGTTGTAGTATGGTCATTTCCATGCCTGATGTTTCTAAATTAAGATGAAACAAACTGGACCTATTGGCTTCTGTATTTCGGTACTCATCGTTTCAGCTTAAATGTTGACTAAGTGATGAAATTTCCTTTATAATTATAATCTAAGATCTTGCATTGTGTATTTCAGATTTTTACTTAGATTGGATTTAGAGATAAGTGTCTCAAGACAAGGAGGCTCTCGAACTAAAACTTTTCTAATTTTCCTCGATTTTGTCCTACTTTGGTTGGATCAGCACTCGAAGTAAATCGAGGCGAGTTGATGGAATTTATTTGGAGAAGATTCCTGTAAGTTAAAATTATTTTGTGCGATAAATTAAGGCAATATATACTTAAGATAAAATATATTATTTTATGATAAAGCAAAAATTTTCTGACTGGAGTGGATTGCACGTGCACATATACGATGTTTTTTACCTAATGATTGTTACCAGAAATTGAGTAGTCCACGTCAGATCCATGATGTGAAAAGGTTATTATAATTTACAAACTATTCAAATGCATAAAAACGTCATAACGTGAAAACTCATGGTCAAAATAAGGAAATGATATGAATGAACCTGCGACGAAACACAATAATGTCGAAATTGTGCAGTGGTAATTGTTAAAATACACTCACACTATCACAAATCACGCCTATACGTATGCCTGGCGGGGTACACAGAGCGTTAATATAAAGCCACGTCTGACAAATGTTTGAGGGTCGTTTAAGTCGTGTATCACTATATCTGTGCCTCTAGTGAAAAAGGATCTAACTGAGAACCACGTAGTTTACAGGAGAGACAAAATTGTCAAATTAGATCAAATAACGTCTGCAATTTATATTACGCTCTATTTGTTTGGCATGTGGTAAAAAGTGTTCTTACTAATTTTTTGCGAGCTTCCTGATAGAAAAATCGGTTTTTTGTTATCTTTATCCATTAGTCGTGAAAAACACATAGACCCTAGTAAATTTATTAAAATACCTCAGTGAAAAAAGATTGGAATTAACTTAAACCCTCATCGGTTTCGTGACAAAAGATCCAAATGCTGTTAGACAACTAGATCGTTTTAAAAACACCCGTGAATAAGAATATAACAACATTTAAATCCATTATGATTCATATGTGTAGCCAGTCCATAAGATTTTGTTACAGTTATACCCTTAAAAGCGTCATTTTATGGGGGTTTAATTAGTACCGCCCGGTTGCGGTCACCAATCGATACTTAATAATAACGATTGTTCGTACAACGTATGTGTCCTAGTAGGGATTAAAAACCTCTGAGTCTCTTAATTTCAAGTGTTGTGTGGTGCCGGCTTAGAACAGCATTACCTAAATCCCACCCGTGAGTGTCGCAAAAGACGACCAAGGGTGAATCCAAGAAACGGGCTGCAGCGTTCTTTGTGACTACCCACAACATCCTGCACGGCGCCATCCAATCCGCCCTCCGACCGTGGTGAGCATGGCATATCCAATTGGGGGAAATCTAGCAGTGGAATGTCGAGGCTGCAGAACAGTCTCTTAAATTTAAGATGTGAATTGATAAAGAGAAGAAAGTAAGGTTCGATATCGTTCCTTGCCTTGTGATGCCGGCATAGAATAGTATCACCCCAATTCTTCCCGTGGGTGTTGTTAGAGGAAACTAAGAGACTCGAGGGTTTCATGTATATTACAACTTTAGGCGACAGGCTGACAACCTTTCACTACAGTGATATACGAATCATCTTTTTAAGGCAAGAGTGAATAGGCATTATCTAGGCAAGCATGTACCATCTTCGTCTGCATCTCCACTTACCACCAGGTGAGATGGCAGACAAATGCGGGCCTATTACATATATAAAAAAAAATAATCTTAAAAGGCCCTCGATACAGGTCAGACGTGGCGATAACTACCGTAATTTTACGATCGTTAACGCTCGGCCTACCCCGATAGGGATAAATAATTTGTGTTTGTGTGTGTGTGTGTGTGTGTGTGTGTGTGTGTGTGTGTGTGTGACCACGCTTGGCAGGTGGACTGGCGAGTGCAGTGCAAGGTGTTGTAGATTTTCACCGGGACGCTGTTATGGTGCCTATTCGATTGTTTCATCCCTTAGTCGCATTTCACGACATCCACGGGTAGAACCGGGGTGATGCCATTCTAAACAGGCATCAGGCAGAGGATCCTCAAAATCCAAAGTAACGATCTATAAGATATTAAAAAACCATCAATCATGTGCAAACCTCTGTAAGACAAGAACCAACGGTCCGTGCGTAAGCATCGTCAAATGTTAAAAGTAAAAATGTTATTACATAACGAGGCCGCAGACAAACTGGCCAAGTGGGGATGGGGTCTTGTCACACGGGGCTGGAGCCCTTCCTGGGCATTACGCAGCGCCTTGAACATATAGGCAAAGCGATGAGCTTACGAACTGTGGAAAGGATCAGCAGGTCTAACACATTCTAAACTGCTGACCCGGGAATTCTCCCAGAAATACTCTTCCGCGATACTATCAATGAACCAGAACAATGTAAGGTTGATCACATGGGCCATCACAAGGAGCCGGACTACGCGACGTCACATGTTGTCCTCGAAATATATTCAAATTCTTAATCCCAAACAAGCCATGGCTTCCTTCAGCATGGCCCTACTGGATGGGGTCATTTAACAAAAAAGGTCAGCCAAAATAGCCTGCGGGCCAACCTAGTTCATTGAATAATAATCATAATGTTGCATAACATCCTTATACGTGATGCATGATGCAAAAAGCTTATCATAGAGGACGAAACTCACAAGAAATATCGCAAGACACTCGTGAGACCAATGCCTAGCAGATTTGCACCCAAGAGTCCATCTGTATTCTATTCTATCGTAAAAGCTACAAAAACACAATGTTTAGTGATTAAGCAATAATTACCCCAAGAATGCATCAGCACCCTCTTAATTTATCGATTTTCTCACGAAAAGCTGTTATTTAGATATATAGTTAGATCATTTTTTTAAAACTCTTCCACAAGTCCCAATTGAGATTATATCTAGTTAACGTTTGGAAAAGTTAGGTTCAATTTAAGTAGGATCATTTTTCACGGAACAAACTTAAATCTTAGTTTCGTTAGTAACAATCTAATTGTTTTTAAAGCTTTGAGTGCGGGAAATGTAGCGGTTTTATTAGAGTAGAACCCTTTTTCACAGATCGTATTATTAAATATTTCTGGGACAACTTCGAATGGACCAATGAGCACGCATATTTTCATTAATTAGATCGTTTTACTTAAAGTCTAAGTCTGTCATTTTTCAACTTAGAAAAGTGTGAGTTAGACCCTCTGAAAGGATTTCAAACGTAGATTCTGAATTTGCAGAAAAAAGCAAAAGGGTCTAAGTCAGTTGGACCCTTTTTCACTAGAGGCACAGATATACGTAGTGACACAATACACATGAAATCCTCGAGTCCCTTAGTCGGCTTCTACGACACCCACGGGAAAGAAATGGGGTGAAGCTATTCTGAGCCGCCATCACACGGAAAAAAGATGATGAAAAATAAGATGCACTTATTTACGTTAGCGTCTTCCACTACCTACTACTAGCTCTATGTGAATGTTTCTCAGTGCTACGTCAAATTACGTAGGTAACTAGCAATTCAGCGTAATCTGAGTAAATTGATTTCCACTGGGATTTCCCATGTCAAGGTTCTATAGTCATACCGAATTACAGACAATGTTCGGAGCAGTAGTAAAATATTCGTATGTGCTTCCTCTGATCCCAAAGGAACAGATTGTGACGGGAACATATACTCAATTTCACTGCTATAATGTGGTTTTGAATTCTAGTCACTGTAAGCCTCGCTTGAGAGTTCTACATAGTGGGTGTAAGGGACGGATTAGTTACTTTCCAGCAAGGCTAACATGCGTGCCACGATAAAATTTTGTCACCGCAATATGTCTTCTGTGGCTAACTTTATTATAAATAAGTTACGCACTTTTCCGTAGTGAAATTGTGCGCATATTAAACGACAAAATATATCGTGGCATGCATGTTAGTCAGGCATAATCAGAACATGAGAAGATAAATTTTTACTATGAAAAGAACAGAAGTTATCAATTTTTACTATGAGGCCTATGATGGGAAACTGATAGTACATTGATCACGTGGTGAGAAAGGAACCGATTTCTAACAAGGGTGTAGTTTGAGGCCCGAAATGCAGCTGAGGGCATCAATGCACCACATTTCGATTGCTTAGTGCTTAGCATAGTGCTTTAAGTACAAAGTGTACCAACACCTGCAAGAATAAACAAAACAGGAATAATAATAGAAAAACCGTTCAATAAACTTAAAAAATTACATGAAAAATCAAGAGCAAATTCGCGTGGTTTTGATTTTTTAATAAAATGGTACAAAGCAAAAGCAATAAGTCCATTCAGCTAAGTCTTTCAGTTTTCCTGCAAAAATATATTAGATTTACGTTCCAATTTACGTAACTTTGTATGGATTTTTCTCTCTTACTAATTTGAAACGTGAACAATGAATCACGTTCCTCTCTACGTTTCACTAAGTTATAAGGCATTTTCTATGTAGGTGTAGTATAAAAACAGTTGTTTAGTATCATGGTCTGGTCATGCCTGCTAAGGTTTCGGTACAGCGGATAGTATGCCTGCCTTCGACGCCGAGGGTCGTGGGTTCGATCCCCACCGGACACAAATATTTGTTAAGTCAATTTTCAAATATTTGTGTTGAGTCTGGGTGTTTTCTATGTATAATATGTATTTATTTAAAAAAAAAAAAGTATATATGTATTAGTATCGGCTATCTAGTTCCCATAGTACTAGCTTTGCTTAGTTTGGGGCTAGATGGCGCTGTGTGAATTGTCCAGGATATTTATTTATTTATGTTACACCACATATTCTGGCTCGTCACAGATAATGCCTCTTTGGCACACTAGTGATTTCCAATTTTGCAGATTGAAACGAGGCGACCGCTGGTTCGTAAATTAATTACTTGTTGCTTGGTAGTGCTTCAAAGACTGTGGAACCGAACGAGAGTTACCCAACTTGTTTGCACCTTGCTAGAGGCTGTAGTTATTTCAAAATAATTTGGTTGTTACGGTAAATTAAGCTGTGAATCTAATGCGCATAGTTGCACAATTTCAGATTGTTTTAATAACATTAATGATATGAAAACCCGTGTTTCGACGAGTGGCCTTTCCCACATAATAAATATATAAAAAATAACGCTGTGCTAACGTATGCGCTTGTCAGATCCATACTAAAAACGTCACTCAGCATACAAAAATCGCACTCAACGCAGGTCACTCCGCTAGCTGCGTTAGCGCTGTGTTGTGTGTCGAGAGCAGTTTTAGTATGGGGATTGTCGTTTTTACTATGGATGTAACAGGCGCATACCTTAGCGCAGCGTTTTTTTTTGCGCTGAAGTGTAATAGAGGCCTGTTTTATACCGATCGAAACCTCCGCAGCGAAATATCTACGCAACTATAGGTACAACGTTGAAGATATTGTTCATGTATAGGCATCGATTTCAAAGTTTTGTTATTCAAACTCAAAAACTGTAGTTCGAACTAAACCTAGATAGAAGACACGGATGAGGTTTACGAGGTCGCCAGGTGTAACAAACGAGAGGTCCCTAGTTTCCATCAGATACCGGAAACTTCGTGCGTGATCACATCTTGAGAACCTTCATTTTTGAACTTTGCACGCTTACAATATTGACGGTCTCGCTAGCGCTCCAGTCTCGCTAGCGCAAACGTCAAATTTGTAAGCAAATACTCCAATTTTGCAGTACTTGTAATTGCTGCATTGGCAAGTACTGGCAGTATCTTGACGAGCGCAAGAGGGACCTTCAATAATCTAAGTTTGCACGACTATTTCTAGATAGATAGATAAATGCTTTATTCATATTCCTGCATCACACACATTTACATTTGTAAGGAAATATAAAATTAAAATACATTTTAGTTCATCCCACACAAACATGTGTGCTGCAGTGATGTGTTCTACTCCTGTATCTCAAAATTTCAAAGTGAAAATGATGATATCCTTATCACAATAATTGCTCCTGCAATAACAATAACCATATTACACATTCTTTTTCACCTAAAGGTTGCCTGGAAGAAAATGCTACTTAAGCATTAAGGCCGCCTCATTGGACCATTAAAATTTCTCTGTGTTTGTCATGTTACTTTTTTTTTGTGTGCAATAAAGAATATATTATTATTATTATAAGGAGGTCCTAGAAATGTTCGACCAAGATGCCTAACATGCGTGCCACGACATATTTTTCGTTTCATATGCGCAAAATGTCACTACGGAAGAAAGCGTAGCTTATTCGCAGTGAAGTTAGCCGCAGAAGACATATTGCGGTGACAAATTGTTATCGTGGCACGCATGTTACCCATGCAGGACTATTTTACTCGTGACACAAGGTATTGTAACACTCTAGCCTCAATATAACTATTCAAATAAAGCAGTGTATAAGTTTGATAGTGTGGTGAAATAGGTGGATCTGTGTTGTACGTGCATACATACATACATACATATATATCACGCCTTTATCCCTTGCGGGGTAGGCAGAGCGTTAACGACCGTAAGAATACGGTTGCTATCGCCACGTCTGACATTTTTGAGAATTGTTTTCCAAGGTTGTTTCAGAAAACATGTGTATCACTATAGTGACAGGTTGTCAGCCTGTCGCCTAAAAATTGTAATACACCAACACTCTCGAGTCCCTTAGTCGCCTCTTACGACACCCGCGGGAAGGATGTGGGGTGATGCTATTCTAAGCCGGCATCACACGGCACGGTTGTACGTGCAGCGGTCGTGAATGACTGGCAGGTCAAATGAGTTACTTATTAAAACTATATTTTGTATGATAATACGAAGAGATGACGTCATGTCTCTCTAGTTTGGAATGGCGTTAAAGCATATCCATTTACCTATGCCGTGCCCGTGCCGTGTGATGCCGGCTTAGAATAGCGTCACCCCACATCCTTCCCGTGGGTGTCGTAAGAGGCGACTAAGGGACTCGAGAGTATTGGTGTATTACAATTTTTAGGCGACAGGCTGACAACCTGTCACTATAGTGATACACATGTTTTCCGAAACAACCTTAGAAAACAATACTCAAAAATGTCAGACGTGGCGATAGCGACCGTATTCTTACGGCTGTTAACGCTCTGCCTACCCCGCAAGGGATAAAGGCGTGATATATGTATGTATGTATTTACCTATATTATTATTTATCTGTTTATTGATTCGTAAATATTTCGATAAGCTATCAATGGAGTATGTAAGTAGTATTTATGGTTAAGCGTAAGGTGCATCGCACACTTAACGCACGACGGACCGCTAAAATATCGCAGCATTCTATCAGGTCCATATTAGAAATGTCATACCCATACTAAAACCGCTCAACCGCTGTTGACGCAGCGCTATCGCAGCGTCGTCCGTCGAGTGCGGTTTTAGTATGGGGAGTGCCGTTTCTAGTATGGATCTGAATCTGACAGACCGCTGCAATGTTTTAGCGCTCCGTCGTGAGTCAAGTGTGCGATCCGCCTTAAGTCATATTCAAGTATCATCTGAATTCAAATTTCATTTGAATATGGGTATTTACTTCACCGGGAAAGCAGCCGGTAAATGTAAGTGAGTAAAACACATTACTACATGGCAGGGATCAAACTTGGGTCTCACGATCGTAAGACCGGGGTCCTAACCACTTGACCACCGACGCTCTTTTATTCCATAAGTACTGCAGTCATGTTAAGACAGTAAATCCGTGATAATTAAAGGGATTTTGAAGCATCGTATTATAAACTTGGAAACGTCTGAGTAGCAATAAAAAGTTCTGGCTCAAGTGGAATCAAAAATTGTCGGACCCGAACTCAACTTTCGCTAAGTAGAAATACTCGCGGATTATCCTGATGGACCATGTTTGAAGGGAGGATTTTACGGTGTGTGGGCTTATTTCTATTTCAGTAAAACAAATTTAGGTCAGTCTGCCAATTCAGATTGGAAAAGTTATTTATATCACCTTAAATAGAATCAAATTAATACTCTTGTTTTCGATTAGGATAACGATAGGATGGAACGTAAACAGAAATAGCTCTAGGTATAATAGAGATCAGATGAACTCTAGAATGCTGATCTGCGCGAAATCGGTCTCACAAAACAAAAAACAAACATATATCACGCCTCTATCCCTCACAGGGGAGGCAGAGCGTTAACCGCCGTAAAAACACGGTCGCTATCGACACGTCTGACAAATACAGAGGGCCGTTTGAGATAATTTGTGTATCTCTATAGTGACAGATTGTCAGCCTATCGCCTGAAATTTGTAATACACCTGAAAACCTCAAGTCCCTCAGTCGCCTCTTACGACACCGACGGGTAGGAAATGGGCTGATGCTATTCTAAGCCGGCATCTCACGGAATTCTCAGCCGGCATCACACGGCATCGGTCTCACGAGTGTCTTGAACTCTAGATATTATATTCTTAATGGCTGTAGTACGGTCACTCCCATGCCTGATGATTCGAAATGAAGATGAAACAACCTGGACCTTTTGTCTTCAGTATTTCAGTACTCATCATTTCAGCTAAAATGCTGACTAAGTGGAAATAACTCTCGTCAGCCATGGCAGGTACCTATTTTTCCTTAGTTAATGCTTTCTTAGCAACGGACAAAAGCAAAAGGTAAACATAAGTGCCTCAAATTTTGAGTGTTTTATTACTATCGTTTAAATTCATCAAAATATATGCAATATTTATAGATATCGTGTAAAAATCATTTATGCTTATTTATTTTTTCTTTGCTTCAAGGATGTACCAATCGTGTATGAATAATGCCACGTCATATCACGGAACTTGAATGTAATGTTATATTTATATGACGTGAAGCGAAGTTTCATTTCTTATGGGAAAAAAGAAAGCGTACATTATGTATGTGTAAAAATGGGTAGGTAAAACAGAAAATCAAACTCCAAACAATGTCTTAGTTTTTTATCTTTTGAATAGAAAAAAAACTTTATTTACTTTTATGCTGAAAGCAAAATCGTATGATGTACGAACCCTATAGCGAAACAAGAAAAAATGGACCCTTTTTGACGGCCACACAAAAAAGCAGTCCATACGACAAAATGAGGTCCGTAATCGAATGCAAAGTGCCAACAGCGTTTACCCAGGTTCGAAAAGTAAAATGTAGAGATGAGTTGGTAACAGGTTAAAAATGATTTTAACATGTGTTTCCGCGTGATGTCGGCTTAAAATAGCATCACCCCATATCCTTCCCAGGGGTGTCGTATGAGGTGACTAAGGGACTCGAGAGTTCCATGAGCATTACAATTTTAGGCGACAGGCTGACAACCTGTCACTATAATGATACAACAATCTCAGAAGATTGTTGTAACAACTCTCAAAAATTTGTAAGACGTGGCGATAGCGACTGTATTTGGTCGTGAATGCTCTGCCTAACTCGAAAGGGATAAAGGAGTGATATTTTATTGTGTGTTTGACAGCTAAAAATAGCATCAGTCACACCATCATCATCATTTCAGCCATAGAACGTCCTCTGCTGAATATGTTTAGTCATAGGCCTCCTCTAAAGATTTCCACCTTGTCCGATTAGAAGCGGCCTGCATCCAGCATTTCCATCGGTCTGCGGATTGAGGATATAGCTAGTAAGCGTTCTTCAGTGTATTTTTTTTAGTATTTTGATAGAACAGGGGTTGGTCCTGAGAGGACCAACAGCCACTGCGACCTTTTCAGATCTATTGTGGCAACCCTTTTCGCTTAAATGACCTCTTCAAGTCGGGCCATTCTGAGGAAGGCCACAACATGTTTGGGGTCAAGATTACGGACCTCCACAGGGGCCAGTAAATAGCCACCCGTGGTTCGGCTCCTTGTTTGCACAAGTGCCTCACAGTCGCAGAGGACGTGTAGCGGTGTTTCATCGCCCTCAGCACAGAATCTGCAGTATGAGAACTCGGACAGCCCCCCTTCTTCAGTGTAACTATACGTACTCATCATCATCATCATCATCATCATAGGTACCTACGATTCCCGTTTTCGACGTGTATCTATGTATGTGACCAGGTCGTACATCATTCTTCTTGCCATATCTCGTTTCTCTGTCGGAGTTGGCTTCCTAACCTTGGGAATTGGACGTGGAACCAAGCTTTCACACAGAGCGACTGCCATCTGATACTAGGTTAAGTCACGTTCAAATATCATCTGAATTCAAATTTTATTTGAATGTGGGTTTCATCACGATGTTTTTCCTTCAGAGAGCAGTCGGTTAATGTACATGAGCAGAAACACATTGGTACACGGCGGGGGTCGAACTCGGGTCTCATGATTGTAAGACCGGTGTCCTAACCACTTGGCCACCGACACTCTGACCTGATCGTAACAGAAAAGAAATACTCAAATCAAATACCAGTTGTGAACATTGATAGAGCAACTCTAAAAGAAATTGTCTGCGATATTGCGTCCGCCATACGCGAATACAAAAGAATTTAGGATTCAATACGAGCTCGATTTACATCGCAAAAGTCGTTCGTTCGGCTTATAAATGTATTCACAGGTATAATCCAAGTTTATTTAAGTAGGTATTCATCCACTGGGTTGGTTTCGATATCAGACTGGGTTAAAATTGCGTCACATCATCAACGTATGCCAAGTGGGGGAACCGTGTACACCTTTCGCAGAACCTACAACTTACTTTTGATTCATTTACTTTATACTTTTTAAACCTATGGCCTTAAGGCTTATTAGATCATTGTATCATTAAAAAATCAGTAGTCTGCAGAGTCGATTTACTGACGATAGATGAACGTGACAGCGTCATTAGAAAATACTTACTGATGCAAAAGTTGCATTTTTTATATTTTTTTATTTTTTATTTCTTTGATAGATATACGATGCCGAACGCGGAGGCCAATCGTGCCTCTTTGTCGCTCGTTACGCGCACTCCCTTGCACTTCAAGGTAACACCTCAGCGGTAACGACCCGCATGAGTCATGTTTTTAGTGCATGCAGCCGGCTCCATCGAATTATAAGACATTGTCACGTCAAAAAATGCTTTTCTTACAATTTGTAAGTACGATACTCCGGGTTAATAAGAAGGGGCATAAAGTAGGTAGGTATTGACCCTCGATGCCAATAACAGTCCGAAATAATGAGCCTCGTGTTTGCCCACCTGTCCAATCTCGGTACGTTGTTTCAATAAAACGCTTTAGGGGCAACGCTCACATACATTATTTCCCGCCTGAGTGATAAAATCATACGCTTTTTTTTCGTGCGGAACACCGTGTTCCAACTACTCGATGAATGGTGACAGAATTTTTCAATTGCCTACTGCAAGTAGCAGGTTTTTGATATGGTTGTACAACGACCGTCCAAGTTATAGACTGAGAGATAGCAACCGGGACCAGCGCCTAAAAGTGCGCTCCGAAGCTAGATTCGTTATATTTTTTGGATTTTATTTTGGTACGATGTTTATATAAGTACTGCCTTGGAATAAGCTAAGGTCACATTTTTTGGTTCAGCAGTGATAAAATAAAATTGCATGGTAATTCATGCTTTTTTTTACGAACAATATAACAAAAAACACATAAAGATCAAGCAGGTTTTGTGCCGTGTACCTTGTGATGCTGGTTTAAAATAGCATCACCCCATTTCTACCTGTGGATGTCGCAAAAACCGACTAAAATAGAATGTAGGGAATGGGCAGAAGCGTTCCCTGTGAAAATCTACAACACATTAACCTGCGCCCGCCAATTCGCCTGTCAAGCGTGGTATGGCGTATACTACCAAAAGGGGGAGGCCTATGTCCAGCAGTGGACTTTTGTGGCTGTTTTAGTTGTAGTAAGCCGATTTTTTTGCCAAAATATACACCCGTTTCTCTGTCCGTTGACCCTTATAATACGAAACGGGATAAAAACCCCTGCCCAGTCCTAAGTAAATTTGTACACATTTTCCGAAATAAGCTACTTTTGCCTTCTGAGGGTAGATATTGCATACGCTTGTTGAGTAGACCTCTTGACCTGTCGTCCATTATTTTCCCAAGGGAAAATATTAGATAAATTTAGGAATATAATACTTATTAGTGTCAATATTAGTGTGTTTGTCTATCCGTCTATTTATCTTTTGTATTATTAGAGTAGTTATTTCGGCCTGCTGTAATAAATTAATATTATTTTATATATTTAGTTCTTGTAAGTTTTAAATAAATAAATAAAGTATTTAAATAAAGTATTCGAATTTAACGTGTATCGTTTTTTATAAATAACGTCAATATGTACGTGCCACGTGGTGATAGCGACCGTATTTTTACGGCCGTTAACGCTCTGCCTACCCCGCAAGGGAAAAAGGCGTAATATCTGTATGGTATGTATGTACACCGAGTCGTCCAACGACCCTACTTTTCTTGATTGACATTTCTAGTATGGATCTGACAGACCGCTACGTATTTCAGCGCTCCATGGTGCGTTAAGTGTGCGATCCGCCTACATATAAAATTGCGGCTGTCACATATTGTCATTTGTGTGTCAGCCGTCACGATTCACAATATTGATTTCGATTGTAAAAGCTTTCAAATTAGGAAGACTTTTTTCAAATTAAACACAACACAAGATCTAAGCTCATTTTGTCAGATGGTGTCACTACCAGTATAACTATGGCCTTTCTCACACTTAACGCACAACGGAGCGCTAAAATATAGCAGCGGTCTGTCAAATCAATACTAAAAATGTCACCCCCTATACCAAAACCGTCCTCGACGCTAGCGCAGCGTAGTCAGTAGTAGAGCGGTTTTAGTATGAGGGTTGACATTTCTTGTATGGATCTGACAGACCTCTGAGATATTTTAGCGCTCCGTTGTGCGTTAATTGTACGATCCGCCTATCAGTGCGATCTTGTAGGCGTGTGTAACGAGCATGAAAGTCAAGTTACGCTGGTTGTGATACCATCTAAGCGAATGAAGTATATTTTTTATGATATTTGAAAATTGTCTCTCCCTCTTTATTTTTATTCCACTGCAAAACAACGATGCAAACATTTGGGCACCATTTTTATATCAACAACAGGTATAGTCGGAGAACCAAAGGCGTCTTTAATTTACAATTTGTTTGCTTCAAATAATACTATTATTTGTTATCCTGAGCATATATGAAATAGGGGCGTGCGGTCCATAAAGTCATAAAATCACTGCCTACTAAAATTAGCCGCAAATATTTTAAAGGGTGAACCCAGACTATGAAACTGAACAACTATTTCCAAGGAACATAGGTCAAAATATAAAAAAAAAATTACATCCCATACAAAAAAACAACGAGCCAAGTCAATTTGTATGAGCTATGTTTATTGGGAAAAGTTGTTCAGTTTCATGGCCTGATTCACCCCTTGTAATATTTGCAACTAATATTTTTACACCTTATACAACAAGAATAGTTTTACAGACGCGAGCTCTTGTTCTATGGAATTGTATTTTGTTTGGTTGTTTTATTTTGTAAAATAATTGCCGCACTCGAATGCGCGGATTTGTTCGGCTCGTTTGGTTTATTTTAACCAGAAAGTGGGCCATTTTACTGAAAGATAACAAAACTTGGTAAATATCGCCGTATTTTTTTAAAATAGAAAAATATATATATGTTGAGTATTCGTCTTATCTTATTTCATAGTTTTGTATACCTAGACCACCATTAGTTGATAACTATAGTTTTGTATTTCATAAAAGTAAAACGTTATTTCGTAATTGAAAATAGATTCACTGAAAAAAAAGAACGTATGATTCAATCAAGCCCTTGTTTTAATTCGAGCGCATCAAATGATTTGTTTGTATTTGCCAAGAATCTTATTAAGATCTATCAAGCGCTTAATAAGATCCGTCTAGTGATTGTTTTCTTTTACTAAGATACTTAGCTGCAGCCAGCAAATTATAAATGGGCTATAAAAACATATATCACGCCTTTATCCCTTGCGGGGTAGGCAGAGCGTCAACGGCCATAAGAATACGGCCGCTATCGCCACGTCTGACATTTTTGAGGATTGTTTTACAAGGTTGTTTCAGAAAACATGTGTATCACTATAGTGACAGGTTGTCAGCCCGTCGCCTAAAAATTGTAATACATCAATACTCTCGAGTCCCTTACTCGCCTCTTACGACACCCGCGGGAAGGATGTGGGGTGATGCTATTCTAAGCCGGCATCACACGGCAAAAAAAAAGCTATAAAACAAGCGCTTAATTACATTAAACATTAATTTTTGAATTCAACTTTGATTTTTTCCATTAATCTATTGATGGACTGGTACACGCCTCAAAATAATCATGTTCTTTGTATTCTAACTAGTTGTTCTATAGCTCACTGAAAACCTATAATGGTATCTGCTTGGCACATAGAATCCCAAAAAAACTTTGTCTCTGCTTTGGTTGGAGACCCAGTGCGAATTTCGGAGCTTGTTTAGCCGAAGCATCAGTCTGGTTTAGGGTTGCCAGACAAAGTTTAGATAAGTAATAGCCTTCGTTTTTGTGCCGATAGTTGATACTCTCTCAGTTGCGTAGGGGTATACGTGCATCGCAAAGCTGCAGGTACACCATACGATTGAAGAGAAGAAGTAGGTAGTTAGGAACGCAAAACAAGAATATACCTACTACGGACTGGACGAAGGCCTTAGAAAGAGAATACAGTCCAATTTACACAAAAAGTCTTCAAATGCATTGGTAAATCTTAGACCATTTTGATATCCAATCAAATCACCTCATGAAAAACCGTCCAGCAGTGGACTGTGGTAAATTAATAGTACTCATAGCCTTTGATGTCCAATCGTTGAGAATTATTTATTATTATTTTTATTATTATTAGCCAGACATGTCCCACTGCAGGGCAAAGGCTTCCCTCTCCTTCTTCCACTTTTCCCTATCCTGAGCCATCTCCATCCAGTTCTGGGCGTGGATGTGCAGCTCGTCTTTCCATCTTTTTCTGGGAAAAATAATAAATTATTTACACCCTGGACTAAAGGTACAAATAAACGACCAGCTAGCGTTCCAGAAGCTCAATTTCTGAAAGTCGTAATTCGTTTTCGTGCACTGAAGTTTGCAACGACTGGTATTTCAATTTCTACTACTCGTCCTTATGTCGTAGATAAATTTTGGTGTGTTTTAATTTATTATGCCATGAGTAAAAGAATTGCGTAGTAGAACATGTGATATACGCACAATTAGTTATAAGTTTTCGCTTTCATGCCGTGTGATGCCGGCTTAGAATAGCATCACCCCATTTCTACCCGCGGGTGTTATAAGAGGCAACTAAGGGACTAGGGGGCTTCATGTGTATTACAACTTTAGGCGACAGGCTGACAATCTGTCACTACAGTGATACATGAATCATCTGAAAAGGCTCTTAATACTTATCAGACGTGGTGATAACGACCGTTATTTTAAGATCGTTAACGCTCTGCCTATCCCGCAAGGGATAAAGGCGTAATTTGTGTCTTTTTTTTCGCTTTCAAAAATTCTATAACAGAGCCTCTGGACTACACAGATAGCGACAACCCTAGTAGGCCTTAATAGAAAAATATTTCCACGCCTCGTTTTTCTCGCATTTCGTTCCGTTTGTTTTACGAACGCGTGTATTTCGGCTTTAAAAATGCATGGGATTCGTTGAAAATCTAAAAGCAAGTTACAAAAACACTGTTAAAATACTCCCATTTGATTCGACAGTGTGTGTTATAAAATAACATTATTTGAGACGTAAATACACAAAAGAAATAGAGATCGAGCAGGTGCAAAATAAAATAGTTTACACTTCAAACGCCTTACACGTTCCGGCTTCCGCCATCACCGGAAATGAAAACAAAGATGGCAGCCAAGCAATGTATCTGGGTCAGCGAAAGATAAACCCTGCGTGCCCTTTGTGAGTCATTTCACAACAAAAAAAACTGATTATTGCCGTGTGATGCCGGCATAGAATAGCATCACCCCAATTCTTCCCGCGGGTGTTGTAAGAACCAACTAAGGGACTCGAGGATTTCATGTGTATTAGCACGTATACAACTCTAGGCGACAGGCTGACAACCTGTCACTACAGTGATACACGAATCATCTGAAGGTGCCCTCAATACTTGTCAGACGTGGCGATAACGACCGTAACTTTGCGACCGTTAACGCTCTGCCTACCCCGCAAGGGATAAAGGCGTGATGTGTGTGTGTTGTGTGCGTATACAAACAAGGTGTAATAAAATAGTTGCAAATATTTTCAGGGTGAACCAGTTTATACAACTGTACAAAGTTTTGGTCCTCCTATACAAATCGGCCCGAACAGCCAAAATATTTTATATTGGAAGCCATTTCTTTTTTGTAAACGCCTAAATAATGCTATGCCACTCGCGCATCGGCTTATATAGCCATAAAAAGTCTTGTCTCAGACACTAATTAAATCATAGAATTACTTATATGGATTAAATCGTCTGTCACAGAGGCCAATGGTAATGATGATAAATGTTGCTCAATATCTATTATTTTTAATTTTACTTTACGAGATGCATCATACCTGAAGTAGACTGGCAGTCTGGCGGTCTTCCACTTAATTGCGGTCGTGTGCAACCTCGGTCCAATCTTTTAAATGGGCATCGAGATCGTCACGTTTCTCATTTTATTTAAAAAAAATATATTTCTAGAACTATCAGACAAAAATATCAAAATGTAGCCGCACACACTTTTACGAGACTTTCCAAAGGCTAAGAGTTGAAGTTTTAGGAAAAAATGTTTCAACTTTAGCGCTTATCTATAATAAATTAAACCATATGTACAAAAATATTCAAGTCAATATGAAACTGGATGTGGTTCTTAACATTTTGGACTCTCTTAATTATACAGCGGAACAGTCAGAAGATATTATGAACGATATGGGGCCCGAATCTGTTGCAGCATTTTGACATATCGTGAAAGCGATATGCCCTATAAGGCTTCGGTTACGGTTTTTACCATACTGGGAACAGTTCATTACAGTTTTTGTTACCAAAATCATACTCAATTTGCTTAGAGCCAGCAATGTAGGACCTTATCGCAAGCTATAAACCGTAAATACGCGCGTTTAAAAAGTTGTCATCTAACTACCAAAAAAAAGAATAAGTCAAAAAACGGTATGGGCCTATTCTGGCTTGATTTTGGCATAATCGGAACCAAATCGTATACACCGTCCTTTTCAGTATTTATGACACCGGTAGAAACAGAAAACATTTCCGCATATTGGTCCTAATACCGTTCACTCATAGTTCTTTCCATTCATTCAATTTCCTGTCCTAAATTTTCTTCTGTCAGTTTTAGCTTTGTTTACTTTGCAATAAATTGTATTTGAGTATGTGAAAATTCGAAATATTCATTATATTTTATAAGTAATTGTTATATAAGAAATACACATGGGTTTCACGGACCACGGATACATACATACGTATTATAATATGTACGTGCGACGATGTCTGTGTCGATTGTTAAATTAGGTAAAAGTTTTTAAAAGTATTTTGCTTTAGTTTTTTACATATATCCCCCTCATCCATTAACATGATGGAGTGTCATGCACAAACCGAACCCCGAAAAGTATACTCTGAGCGAAGGTAGGTACTATATTGAGCTAGAGCCTGATAAAGTGATAATGATAAGTCACCACGCTAGGATCGGTTCCGGAACAAAATATCAGTTAAATTTTTTGATATAGTGGCAATTTGATGAAGTGACTGTCTTTCTCACTCTGTATGTATGTAATCATTGAAGCATTGCACCGATTCTTATTTTCTCTGCTTGAGAATCTTACTATGGCTTATAACCCATTATTGTCTCTACCAACTTCAGATATACCTACGCTATCAGCCTGCCTGCCTTACAAGTAAAGATAGTAAAGGGAGTGAATTTTGTAAAGGAGAACTTATCGATGAATAATTTGAAGATAAAATTTAGTAAATAAAACTAATAAAGGTAACTTAAAACTATACGATCAGAATTTCTGAGTAGGAGCACCTGGAGCTCCATTTCTGAAACGTCGTAATTCGATTCATGCTGTAATTTGTTTCCTTCTAATTATGCTTGTATCACACATTCTACTTTACATATCAATATCCATATATCCTTATAAATTCACAGAAAGGTGAGAATTAAATCTTAGAGTAATAGAAATTATAATACATTTGACCAGTCGTTGCGGACTCCCATACACGGAATCAAAATAAGTAATTTATGAAAATCTTTAAATTCTATCACAGTACCTACTGGTTTTGATACACACAACAGTCTAGCTAGCATAGTACAGTTACAGATCACAGCGGCAGATAGAAAAAAGAACAAAGTAATAATATTAATTTCTGTGGCACGTGCGTTCTACCGATGAGGAAGAAGATTGTGCCGATTTCATTACCGAGTACCAGTTTAAACACAGGTGGTATGGATGGTATTCGCATTTAATCCACCACCACTGCAGCAAACGAAAAGCAGTGCTTCTCTTCAATTTAAAGAAGAAGCGGAATGCATACTGAAAAAGATATCTCATCCAAAGCGTTTTTCGGCTGGAATTGCTACGTGAGGATGATAAAAGAAACCAGGAAGCAATAATAGATTTCGTCGCTGTTGACCAATCGTAGCATTTCCAGTAATCATCATCGTCGCAAACCTTGATTTACTTTGAAACTGTTTGTTTCCTGACGTGGTTTAATAATTCTTCACACATAATAATGTTATTTAGCGTTTGATCTTGTATTTTTAATTTTTTTCTATGATTGTTGGTAAACTGATGAAAATATTTTTTCCTTTTAATTTTGTTATTCTGTGTAGTCTCCTATAGTAAAGTCCAGATGCTTTTTAAAAGGTATGTCGTTCTATAGTGGTGCAAACATCACTTTATAAAGCAACCTTATAGCAATAAACTTGGGCATAGTGTTTATCCTTTAATTATGTAAAATTTTAAAGTACATATCTCGTCTATTAATATTTTGTAGTTCAAACTAAGTAATTAACAAAAGGCTCTGCTGGAACTGCAAGTTTCTGGAAAAACGGTGAGCTTATAAGGTTAATTTTCCATTGTAGAATCATACCTTTTAAAAAGGCATTCGGGCGTTATATGAAAAATTCTCACGAACTCCTGAGCCTTACGAGGTTAAAGTCCTCCTATAGTACCATCATAGATACTACAAACACTTGGGCTCCTAAAATTATGAGACTACGACAAGAACACGCATTTCGTTCTTTTCTTTTCTCTATCTATTCGTATGCTGCTGGCACAAGGACATTGTTATTTTGAAAAATAGATAACTATGAACAAATAGGCACCGAAATGAGCACTAAAAGTTTTAGAAACCCCTAAACGATATTCCTACATATTATAAAAATTCATAAAAAGCAATGAAATAACAGCATGATGTGATACATAATATGATTCAATAGATGGCGCTGTTAACATTTAAAACGCGATATCAAAATCAATCCTATTTAGAATTAAGGTTTCCTTAGCCTACTACAAAGCCTATTATGCTATATACCATACTACCTCCTTATAATTTTGTTTAATTTGTCTGCCTGTGTTCGAAAATGTCCGACTCCAATTTCGTTAGTTTTACACCTATGTAGTTTCATAAGAATAGTATTGAAGTAATTTTAGAACCGTCAGCAATAAAATTGTGCCGTGTGATGCCGGCTTAGCATAGCATCTCCCCATATCCTTCCCGCGGGTGTCGTAAGAGGCGACTAAGGGACTCGAGAGTATTATGTATTACAATTTTTAGGCGACAGGCTGACAACCTGTCACTATAGTGATACACATGTTTTCTGATGCAACCTCGGAAAACAATCCTCAAAAATGTCAGACGTGGCGATAGCGACCGTATTCTTACGGCCGTTAACGCTCTGCCTACCCCGTAAGGGATATAGGCGTGATTTGTGTGTGTGTGTGTGAGCAATAAAATAAAAAATGTTTGTTAAATCTTCCCTCATACATACAAGTGTTCAGACGACAGGAGCTACCAGTATTGTTAGTCAATAAGCAGCCTATTTTGTCACGAAGTTTTTTGTAACTTTATCATCTCGGTGAAGGTCGTTGATGGCGGAATCCCCTACTATATAGGGAGGGCAATCAAGGCAAACGCCCTTCAACTCTCCGGTTAAATTGTTGAGTAGGAAAACAGATTTTATTTCAAACAGATTTTTTATTGGATCAATAACAGACTTTAGCCCAAATTAACTTTTACCAGCAGTTCTTAAAGTAACTTCTTTCAGAGAGCAGCAGATGTTTTCTTATATAAGTTTCATATTATTGTATTTGAAGTACTTGCAATTAAAGCAATATTTTCATGTTTTGTTATAGGAACAGTACCAGATGTTCTAAGATTCGCATTTTATATATTTTTTGAGGACATCGTTCTGCAATAAATAATTTAAGTTTGTTAATATTTGGTCAATATTCTCACTAATAATCTACTATCCAACAATTATATTCAAGCATCTAAACCCAGTAGTGATATTTGCTGGCATTGCTAGCATAATTTATATTTTTTGTAAACAGGAGTATAGATACATACAAAACACCCAGACTGAATACAAATATTTTAGAATTAACTTAACAAACATTTATGTCCTGTAAGGATCGAGCCCCCACCCAGGAGGAACCCAAAAGCGTCGGTGGGCAAGAGTTCAGGACACCGGTCTTACAATCGTAAGAACCGAGTTCGATCGTCGCCATGTACCTACTAATGTGTTTTTACTAACTGCTTTTTCGTTGAAGGAATAACATCGCGATGAAACCCATATTCAAATTAAATTTGAATTTAGATGATATTTGAATGTGGCCCGCCCGGCCCTCGGCGTAGAAGGCAGGGGTACTACTTATCTACTTATCCCGATAGCATAGTGAACCACTTCGGTGCTACACCATCGGACAATCTTCACAGCCAGTCAGTCAGTCCTATCATTATAAAATTGAGGACACATTATAGGTTACGGTTGCTTAGCTAGCAGTAGTAGCTTTTTGCCATACTAAAGATAAATTTTTACAATTTAGTTTATTTTTTTTGTTTATGTTTTGATTTTTTAGACATTTTGCAAGATGACAGCTCAATCAAAGACATCAACGTCAATCTTCCATAGATTTTGTGACACGAAGTTACCTAAAAGTATAAGGGGGAAGTGTCTATGATTTAGCAGTCGTGTAAAAAGTTCTGTGGCCACGGTAGTGGCCCCGCCAAAGCGAGAAACGTGATAGTTTCCGATATACTAGACTGATCAAATTCTCGGGATATATTGTCAATAGTAATTTCATTAAACAGGCAAAGTTTCAGTTTTATAGCTCTTATCTTTTTATTATTTTAACGATGTCTAAAATGCGCCAATTTCGTCATTGACACACCGAAGATCATCAAAATTCTTGGGTACTTCCTGAAGTGCCAGAAAGCTGAAATTCGTTATCGATTAAACATCCCATAAACCCCCCACAACCTTCCAAATTGAGGTGTTAAAGTTTTTATGACACTTTCTAGGATTTTCATGCTAGAAGTTAGATATTTGGTATAAGGACATAATATAATACAGTACGCGAATCAGTATTTTATAAAATCACTCTACGCTCTACCCTCTAAGAAAAGGGGGGCGGAAGTGGTTCCCCTTCACTACAAAACCAATGAAATCCGACCAAAAACATTTACATTTCAATTTCTTTTATAAACCCTACATATTGGTTAAATGTATGATTTGCTGTTTCAGCAGAATGAAAACCATAACAATTTGACTGGAGAAATAAGACAAAATGCGCCTTTTCGAAGGAAGAAGTTTTTCTTCCGTTTAGCCAAGCCGTACATTTTAACTAAGATGTAGGTAAAGTTTGTAAGACAGTTGGTGTACTTAGGGCGCGTACATTGAGAAGCTTGGCTCTGTTTGAGGTCTGATGTCTATTTGTTGCGCTTTGACTATATCTTGACATGAAAATGTTTTTGGTGGGATTGTTTTTCGTTATATCATAGGTATGATGACTATATCGACGTATCTATCAAGATTCTGGAGTACCTGATTTAGACCATAAAGAAAGTCCACTTTAACAAAAATAAAACAAAAACATATATTTTGATATCGCAAAGGGTAACTGGAAGAGATCTCTTAATGGGATAAATCCGCTTTTGCGCTTCTTATGTTTTACAACACTTAAATTAATAGTATTAACAGGATTATCACCACGATTATGTTTGTTTTTACCTCGATATTTCAAATCGGTTACACGCTCCATGGTCACAAGTAGACTGTTTTGGCGAATACTGTCATCCTGCTGGGGGCAAACCTATCTGTCTACCCTCTTTCTGATACATCGACTGCGATCCGTTCGGTTGCTCGTACCACTACTATCTTATGTTTTACTTATTTTATTGCTACTGTTAACTTCTGTGGTACAAAAAAGTTATTACATTCTGCTACTGCTACAGCCACATCAGTCCATTGCTGGACATGAGCCATACTCACCGTGCTTGACAGTCGAATTGGTGAGCGCAGTGCAGGATTTTGTAGATATTCAGCGGAAACGCTGCTGTTCGTTCTTGGATTCATCCCTTAGTCGCCTTATACAACACCCGCGGGCAGAAATGGGGTGATGCTATTCTAAGGCGACAGCCGATGCTATTCGAACTTATTACATACCTACATAATATAAAAATGGAAGCCGAAATCAGATTGTCGATCAACTAAACTATCCTATTCTTCTGCGGAGACTCAACATTCAAAGCTAAAGTTGTTCAACATAATGAGATGTTTTTGCAGATCCATAGTAAACGAGCATCGTGTTGTTTAAAGTCTGAGAGCCCATCACTTCATAGTATAAAGCAAAATTCGCTTAACGTGTCTGTTTATTTTAAAAAATAGAGTGATTCATGAGGAAGGTTTATATGTACAATATTGGCACAAAAACGACTACTTTCAGCGGTAAAACGAGTTACAGCGGGTAGAGGGACTAGGCGGGTGGCTTGTCTTACCTAGAGGTATCACTGCTGTGAATAGAATGTATAAAATTGTCTCAGTTCTGCGGAAAACGAGTAGAAGAAAACCGACACAAAATCCCTTACGTAGTTTTAAAGATCTCGTACAATGGAACCTTGGTAAATAAAAAGACATAGTTCCTACTCAATGGTATTCTTGACGTACAAACAGCCACCACCAATTTTCAAGCAATACTATTTTTAGTTAAACATTGAGCTTGGCTACCAACTTCTACATTTATGTTTATGGTGGGACTATCTTTGTTTCAAAAAAGCCTTACTAATAACAATTCTCCTTGTTCAGTCGATCTTTTTTGTAAAAAAAATTGCCCAACACTTCGCCATATCGTTTTGTACCCCATCACTAAACGATATCGTTTTTTTGGCATAAAATAGCTATTGAAGTGTATCTTATTTTGACGTAAGTTTATGCCAAAAACATGTCCTTATTCGGGTAAATCATTCAAAATTTAGTGAATGATATGAATTTTTTGACCTACGATTTCGAACACACACACATATGCAAAAAAAAATTTGGTATACATAGACTGCTATAAACCTTATATATTTTTTGTTTACTACAAAACTATCAATGTACTGCTAATTCAGCGCGATTTGTCGTCAATTAGCCAGAAACTACCCATATGGTTTTCCATATCGTTTTTCACACAGATTCGACCCCATGGTCTACAACAAGATACGGTCACGAATTAGGGAGACAGCGCGCGGGACGAGATACGGTAAGCACGTTTTTAGCTGACGAAAAAAAAGCCCCATTTAAAAGAGAATATCTCGAGATAGAAACATATAAAATGATCTTGTTTAAAAAAAAATCTTTTACTTAGTTGAAATAACGTATCATTTCGCTACTCAACAAAGCAGACGAAACAAAATATTTTGACCCCAAGTATTGGAGGGTGCCAATATGATCTATTTTCGCAAGAAATGATGGCAATCCGTCCAAAACTTTCTAAAACTAACGAAGTTATCAAGGCCAGCGTACAGACGGACAGACAAAGAGACTTGAAGAAATGATAAGGAAATAAAGGTGAAAAAACCTGGACCTTCCGTCTCCGGTACTTTGGCACTCATCACTTCAGCTTATATGCTGAAAGTTTTGACATAAAAATGTAGACAAAATAGAAATCGCGCGTTGCATGCTGACCGGCTAGTAGATTATATTATTAATCGAACAAGTATAACTCATTATGTAAAGAACTACTATTTATTTTTAATTTGGTTGAATGCTCGGGTCGACAGATCACACACGCCCGCCCGTCGTTTGTGATTGCCGAACACAGAAAACAAATAAGTTGTAGTTCTTCAAATAATCAGTAGATTATACTACCTATTCAAACCTACTAATGGTATAATTTCAGCAACTTGGTTCACCCAAACATGAGAAGCATGCATTGTGGTTGTATTATCGAAATAGCGCCGACCGCAACACACGCCCGGCGCACAGCTCTGTGGTGGCTGTGAATGTGACTATGTAGTTTTATACTGGCTGCTTAGGAATTTAGCTCAAAATTGGGTTAATTTTGCTGATGAAAAATTTTTCATTCATTTGAATTCTTGCCGCCTTCCTTTCATCTTTTACCGCCAGCACATCGAGGAGTGAGACAGGGGGACGTCATATCCCCGAAACTGTTCACTAACGCTCTGGAGGATATGTTTAAGACGCTGGACTGGAAAGGTCGTGGTATTAATATAAACGGCAAGTACATCTCTCACTTACGATTTGCAGACGACATCGTCATTATGGCAGAAACGCTGCAAGACCTACAACGAATGGTGGATGACCTAGCTGATTCTTCTCGCCGCATCGGTCTCCGGATGAATTTGGATAAAACCAAAGTCATGTTCAACGAACACGTTGATCCGGAACCGATTGCCGTAAATGGAATCCAACTCGAAGTTGTTCAACAGTATGTCTACCTAGGGTAACTAGAAGGAAGTCCAGAAAAGAATACAGCTGGGTTGGGCAGCATTCGGAAAACTCCGTCGAGTCTTTTCGTCGCCAATACCGCAATGCCTTAAGACGAAAGTCTTCAACCAGTGCGTCCTACCTGTCATAACATACGGAGCCGAAACGTGGACACTCACGGTACGACTGGTCCACCAACTGAAAGTCGCTCAGCGAGCTATGGAGAGAGCTATGCTCGGGGTTTCTCTAAGGGATCGTATCCGAAACGAAGTAATTCGACAGAGAACTAGAGTGACCGACATAGCTCAACGTATTAGCAAGCTGAAGTGGCAGTGGGCTGGCTGGTCATATCTGCCGAAGGACCGATAACCGCTGGGGTAAGCTGGTCCTTGAGTGGAGACCGCGTATCGGCAAACGTAGCGTAGGACGCCCTGTGGCAAGGTGGAGCGACGACATACGCAAAGCTGCGGGCAGTGACTGGAGAAGTAAAGCCGAAGACCGGGTTCAGTGGCGTGCTTTAGGAGAGGCCTATGTCTATGGACTACAATAGGCTGTTAATGATGATGATGATGTGGGAGTCTTGCCTCAGACACTGATATCGTCTGTCATAGACGTATGAGGTCAATGATGATGAGTATAAAAACCAGGCATAAGTTGGTGCATTGCTGGGTAGATGATCTGGGCATGGTACAAAATAGAAAATAATTCACGTTAAAATGTGTTTGGCTTTTATCTGCTATCAAAACAAAACAGACACATCTAACATTTTTCAAAACATTACCATCATCATCATCATCTAGAGAAAAGAAAAGGCCTATACCCACTGCAGGGCATAGGCCTCTCTTCTACGGGATGTAAGGGACAGCGTACCGAATACTGATAGGGTGCAAGCAGACCATGAAACTGAACAACTTTCCTCTAGGAACATTATGTAAGGAAACGTAAAAAAATTTTAGGCTTCCCATAGTAGATGCAGTTAGCTGATCGTGATTTTGTATGGGAGGTCGAAACATTTTTGTCGTTTCCTGGCATATGTTCCTAGGGAAAAATTGATCAGTTTCATGACCTGCTTGCACCCTATCAGTATTCGGGACGCTGTCCCTAACACCCTGTACACGCCAATCCTCACGGTTCTGTGCCAGCTTCGTCCAGTGAAGTCCTGTAAACTTGACGATATCGTCGGACCAACAAGCAGGTGGTCTACCCTCTGACCTTTTGGCCACGCTGCACATCAACTTACCCATTTAAGACACCAATCTTCTTCATCGAATCGAAGGGAAACAATTAAATTCTATTGGACTAGTATTCGGCCACACTGATTCGATCAAAGACATCAATCTATGTTGGTTACTCGTAAGAAAACATCTGGAACCAGCTTAGGCTTGAATAATTAAAATACTACTTGAGGTGCGGCTGATATATCTACTTCAAAAATATGTCTACCTCTCTGAGTCACTTATCATTTTATTATGACGCAAGCGACACTTCTTGGAGCTTAAAAAGTACTCGAAAACATTTTCGATGCTCAAAAGTACTTGAAGTTCTCTTCTTTCCACTTGCGAATGTAATAAAACTTTTTTCCTCGACAAATTTTGCCCTCGCATATCAATTCGTAACAGTGGTCTAGTGTGATAACTGGGTTCACGTTCGGGGTTCTGTACTCTACTATATTGATAGGAAAAACTATTATAGTAGCAGCTTGGGCATGGTAACTTTTATTAATTATTTTTTAATAATATGGACTTCTACCCGTATAGGGTAATTCTGCCAGTGTCAGTAGTAACAGATTCCATCAGAGGGTGATAGTGTCATCTAAAGGATCCGAGAGTTCCCTCTTGACGCCACCATCCAGAAATGTGGAGAAAACTCTTCAAAATCAGTCCTTCACTTAATATTTACAATAAAGGAAGGTGCTTCACTTGCTAAAATAATATCCAAATTATCACTGAATACTAAAAAAAAATCTATTTCGAGAGGTTTCTATCATTGACAAATAAGCCCATGGTCACTTTGGTTAGACAGTTTGGATTTTGGAATGTCTTATGACGTGCGCATTACTTTATTATTCATCATCCATCAATAATTTCATTTGATACGGGTTAGACTAGGGTATAGTTTAACCCTTTTAGGGTCCAAAATGCAAATTGATATTTTATTAAATTGATTAGGTACGACGCATTGCACACCAGCGATTGAGAGGTTTTAGTATGGGGATTGACATTTCTAGTATGGACCTCACAAAACGCTACGATATTTTAGCGGTACGTCGTGCGGTAAGTGTGCGATGCGCCTTACATAGAGACAGACGCGGGAAGCGAGTTTGCTTTGTACTTGACGTAGTGATTTATTTCTTTTCTTTCTTTATGTTACTCAAGTACTCAAGTGGAACCCTAAAAATTGCCACAGTTTTGTACGACCGAGGCCTATACCTATATTTTTCTTTTATGTGCGCATATTTGCATTTTATCAGCCAAATGGCACCTTTTAGTTTTAGTTTATCTGATCTAAGGTCTACCATCTAAAACTCTTCAAATACGGTATTACACACACATATCACGCCTTTCTCCCCTGCAGGGTAGGCAGAGCTTTGATAATACGACAGTTATTGCCACGTCTGTAATTTTTTAAGGATTTTTTTCAATGTTGTTTCGGTAAACATGTATAAGCTGAAGTAGTTCATCACGTTAAATGTTACACAACCATGTAAAAAGCCTGCTACTAGTAGAAGGCAGTTGAAAATTTCTGACACTAGGATGCATTGGGTCGTTGGACGACTCGGTGTCCCACATAAAAAAGAGAGAAAAATTAAATGTTGCGATGCTAAGTTACGTAAAACATTTTCTGATTTTATATTTGTTTTTTTATCTAAATACTAAGCTTATTCTTTCAAAAAGGGCCGCCAAACGGACGTAAGACAGTTAATTAACGTGGACCACAAGGCGTTTCTCACACGCACATCCTAGCTGGATCCGGTTTTTGACAAAAGTTTTGAAAAATGCGTAATCGGATATTACGGTGCAAGTCGAGTCATCAAATACTGGCTTTTACATGTTTTTTTTGTGTTACCGGTTCAGAATAGCATGTCAAAAAGCAACTAAATTATTATTATCCAGGAAATTGGTACAGGGAACGCAACATCAAGATGTAACATCAAAAAGCAAGCACTGCGCTCGCAATCCGCCTGATTTGATCCGCCCGCAGTTGGTGAGTATAGCAACACAGGATTATTTTTTAGTCCACAATTGGGAGGGTGACTGTGTCTACTCTTGATTCTGATCAAATTTTACTTTAGAGCTACCTGTAAAATGACAAAAAAAATAGGTATTAATTTTTCTATGGAACACCCAATTTTTTTTTCGATTTCGACACCCTACAAAGTAAATGTATCAGCTAAAAAATAACCCTCTATGTGAAACCTATATGCGTCAGTGGGCTGCAGTTGCGGCCATCAATGTATGTGTGTCACCGCAATATCCTGAGGCATGTATGCGAACCACCTCAAGGACTGTCCCGTCGCCGCAAATTAAAAAGATTTACGCTCATTACAGTTCTTTTAATTTTTCCTCAATGCCCGATCTTACTCAGTTTTGGAGTTCTTTGAAGTCACTTTTTAATTCTGCTAATTACTTATCTTGGTCATCTTGGGTAAGTAATAATCCAAAACATTCTGTGTTGTGGATACTAGCTGTATATTTTTATGATTCTTACTTAATTATACAAATGTCACATGATGCACGACGAAGCGCTAAAACATCGCAACGGTCTGTCAGATCCATATCAGAAACGTCAGTCCCCATACTAAAACCGCACTTGACGTACGTCACTGCGATAGCGCTGCGTCTACAGCGGTTGAGCGGTTTTGGTATGAGGATTGACATTTCTAGTATGGATCTGATAGACCGCTGCGATGTTTAAGCGGTCCGTCGTGCGTTAAGTGTGCGAGCCACCTTTTGTGTTGTGGGTATCTAGCTCTGCTGTATATTTTAATGATTCTTATCTATGTACCCAAGGGTCAGAACTTACTAGAGGAATATCCAGCGGCGAAATAATAAAATGCCTGACATTTGACAACTTACGTGAAAGTTACATGCAAAAAGTACTTTTCTCTACACAGGGTGTCCCTGTCCCTGACGCTCCTAAGTGTTTTTTGTTGGAAATACGATAAAAGAACTTGGATAGCCCATAGAAATGTATTGACAAAGTGAATTTGTATGGCCGATTATAAAAAATATTTAGTATTTTATGAAATTTTACTAAAGGTTGTCGCTTATCACCAGCTCGTCCTGCAATGAATGGTATATGCATTAATAACGGGACACCTGTCTATGTAAATATTGTGTATTGACATGGTTTTGACGCTTCGTGAGATTTAACTTTATCGGTGAAATTGGTAACTATGGCTACTTTCATGTTCCGATATTAGAACTTCTTCAATTTAACACTATTATTATTGCCAGTAACAAATAGGTACCTACAACTTGAAAATAATTTTGACACTCTTTTTGGTGTTCAGATATTTTTACTAGTCCCTTCTTAAAAAAAACATTTGCTCGATTCGCCGCTGGGATCAGAGCTCAGTTTCGTTCGTAACAGTTTGGATGTTTTACTTACAACCTACGCGTCACCCACGCTATATTGTGTAGGTAGGGAAGTAAATGACGCAGTTTGAATCACAACTTGTCATAAGGTGTTACTTTGCTTAAATAGGCATGATCACTGGGAGATCAAATCAGCTACTTTATAAAATGATAAAAAACGGTATTTTGTATAAAAATATGAACGTATGACGTCATACATTGCTATTTCCGATGGCGAACACTTACTTTTATGTAATATTACTAGTTATTTATTAAACTGCCGTGTGATGCTGGATTAGAATAGCATCACCCCATTTCCTACCTATGGGTGTCGTAAGAGGCGACCGAGGGACTTGAGGGTTTCCTGGTGTATTACAACTTTTAGGCGACAGGCTGACAACCTGTCACTATAGTGATACACAAATAATCTCAAACGGCCCTCGATATTTGTCAGACGTGGCGATAGCGATTGTATTTTTACGACCGTTAACGCTCTGCCTACCCCGTAAGGGATAAAGGCGTGATTTATGTATGTGTGTATGTATGTATTTATTAAAACATTTGATATTTCGAAAAATTATGAATGAAGTACGTAGTATTTTTGGCCAATAATTAAGCGGATAACTTGTTTTTATTAATGACTTTTATAGTTTCTTAAGCTAACTTAGAATAGCGCTCTGATTTTATTTTTTATTTTTTTTGAACACACAGAACTTCATAAATTTACCGCTGTAAATATAAGATAAGACCTTAGTCCAGAAAAAACACTGTATATTTTTTTCGAGTATTTTTTTACTTTATGTTTTATAATAATCATTATTGTTTAGTATGGTGAGCTCTGTGTTTTTTAATAGCAGCATAAACTTTCACAAAAGCGGGCGGCCCACAGATTATTAACTAAACTCCCAATTTGGACGGCAGCCAAATTCCCCAGTTCAGCATTTCCGACAAAACTAAGCATTACTTTTTTTAATACACCAACAAAAGCTTTTGAATTCTGCAATTCGCGTCGAAGGAAAAAGTGAAAAAAGAACGGTTTATCAGACCACTTCCAGTTATAGACGCGGCAATTTATGTTCTTACTCACTGAATTGCCGTGTGATGCCGGCTTAGAATAGCATCACCCCACATCCTTCCCGAGGGTGTCGTGAGAGGCGACTAAGGGACTCGAGAGTATTGGTGTAATACAATTTTTAGGCGACAGGCTGACAACCTGTCACTATAGTGATACACATGTTTTCTGAAACTACCTTGGAAAACCATCCTCAACAATGTCAGACGTGGCGATAGCGATCGTATTCTTACGGTCGTTAACGCTCTGCCTAACCCGCAAGGGATAAAGGCGTGATATATGTATGTATGTATGTATTCACTGAATTGATGACAAAAGTAGCATTTTCGTTGACCAATATTTGACCACTGAAACTCGCTTATAGATTACCAATTTGTTTAGACAAAAATCTAAAATTCGAACTAATTCGTTATTTTTAGTTATCTATTCCATTGATTACGTTTGTTGTTTCCTATTGGTTATCAGCCTGTCGGCTATGATTATAATACACCCTCGAACTATTTGATCCCTCGAAATGATGGGGTGATTCTATTCTTAGCCGGCATCACACAGCAAACTTTGTAATTACCTACTTTCAGTTTATTTCAGGCGCAATATGGGTAATTAGTAGAAATAAGTTTATGCAAGAAGAAGGTAAATACATTGTGTCGTTATAATTATTAGGTCTATGGTATTACAACAGTTTTCCTCCACAATGAAACAGCAAGAAAGTTGGATAAAAATGGCTGCCAACCACATCGATTCGCTAAGCTGCCACAATTAATTGAATAAGGAAACAGTGAAAGGATTAGTAAATCCGGTTTCAAGACACTCTGTTTTTAACCGACTTCAAAAAAGGAGGTACTCAGTTTGACCTGTATGCACCTATGTATGTTTGTCCGCGATTATCTCGCGTTGGATGAACCGATTTTGATGCGGTTTTCGGAGAAGTATTTGTCAGACTTAGAAGAAGGTTTTAGGCATATTACTTGCCAGAATAAGTGGAGGTATGCACTTTTTACGCCCGTTGAAGTCGGTTCTCTTTTTTAAAAAGTTATTGAGTATTCCTAATCGGCTGATTAACTTATACAACGTATTTTATTACCTCAAAATGCCATGTGATAATGACAGAATAGCATCAGCATTACCCTATTTATTTCACACGGAAGTCGTAAGAGGCGACTAACGACCAGCTTTCCAGTGTATTACAATTTTATGCGACAGGTTGTCAACCTTCCACAATAGTAATACACGGTTTTTTTGTATTTGGGTGAAAATTTGAAAACGGTTCTTCAGGTCCCTTTCCTGGCAAATTTGAAATTTTAGTTTTATGTTTATTTTATCATTGCATAATAATAAAGGCCTATTGAAAAGGTTATTTACGAAAAAACACTTAAATCGAACCACAGGTTTCATCAAAATTCAATTTTGAAATTTGAGGTGCCAGTCAACGGGACATTTTGCGCCAGTCAAGGGAAAAATAATTAATACTAGTAATTATTTTAGCAAAATATATGAATAAAAGCTGTTCATCTTTTGCTTTTAACTAAGTAGAATAGAAGTAAAAGTTGCCGCAGCCTACCAGACTGACGCCCTGAAGCCTCAGTCTGGTTAAGACACGACGCACCTAGTCACAGACAATTTGCTCGTGCTTGAAACACGACACAGCTAGCCCGACATACGAAATGAAATAGCCACAGTGTTCGACAATCACAGTTGACGGGCGGGCGTATGTGATCTGTCGACCTCCGGAAGAAGAGTGTTCGTAAACAGCCGAAACGTAGACCCAATTCTCCACCAAAACAATAGTAACGTAAGTCATTTAAACTTAGGCCATAATGAAACAGCTAGCATGAGACAAGAAAAAACCACCGCAAACATTATGTTTTGAGAATTAACTGTGTTGAGCCACTTAAGACATTTTATGAATTGTACATTCTGCTACTGTACAGACGAAGATAACCTTAAAGTTGACGCAATCAGCCTGAGAGATGCATGATTCAGATAGCCTTAGACATCACAAGGCAAGCAACCTGACACACGACGCTGTATACATGAGACACGACGCAATCAGCTTAAAAGACATTGCAATCAGACTGAGACATAACGTAACTAACCTAAGACACGACGCAGTCACCTTAGAGACGACGTAATCAGCCTGAGACACGATGTACTCAGCTAAAAAGGCTACGACATACAATGCAATCAGCTTAAGAGACGTCGCAACCAACCTGAGACATAACGCAGCCATGCTGAGATACAATGCAGACAGTTTTAGAGACTTCGCCAGCAATCTGAGACATAACGCAGTAATCCTGAGATACAACGCAGTCAGCTTAAGAGACGTCGAAATCAGCCTGACATAACGCAGCTACCTTGAGATACAACACACTCAGCTAAAACGTTGCAGCTGACCCAAAACATAATGCTGCCATCCTGAGATACAATACAATCAGCTGAAGGGACGTCGCAATCAACCTCAGACACAACGCAACCGCCCTGAGATACAACGCAGTAGGTCAAGAGACGTCGCAGTCAGCTTTAGAGATGTCGAAGTCACCCTTAGTGAGACATAACGCAACCGCCCTGAGATACAACGCAGTCTGCTTAAGAGACGTCAAATCAGCCTGACATAGCGCAGCCACCCTGAGATACAACGCAGTTACTTAAGAGACTTCGCTTAATGACCCTGAGTGAGATAAAACGCAGCCAACCTGAGATACAACGCAGTAAGCTGAAGAGACGTCGCAATCATTCTGAGACATGACGCAGCCACCCTTATATACATCGCAGTCAGCTTAAGAGACGTCGCAGTCAGTTCAAGAGACGTCGAAATCAGTCTAAACAAGACATAACGAAGCCGCTCTGATATACAACGCAGTAGCTTAAGAGACGTCGCAATCAGTCTGAGACATTACGCAACCACCCTGAGATACTAGGCAGTCAGCTAAAGTCGTCGCCAATTAACCTGAAACCTAACGCAGAGATCCTGAGATACAACGCAGTCATCTTAAGATACGTCGCAATGTGCCTGAGTGAGACGTATTGCAGCCAACCTGAGATACAACGCACTCAGCTTAAGAGACATCGCAGTCAGCCTAAGATAAAACACAACCACCCTGAAATACACCGCAGTCAGCTTAAGATACGTCGAAATTAACCTGAGACTTAACGCAGCCTCCCTTAGATACAACGCAGCCACACCTAGAGACATAAAGCAAGTGTTTTTAAACTATGTTATCTGCACGAAAAACAATGCTGTTCACCTCCTGGAAACCCTTAATCTAACTTACAGTACCCATGAGGAGACATGGGGTGGTGCTATTCTACTCTACAGGCACACCTTTACACAAAAAAAATGCAAAAACAATCATTAAAATAACATTAGTCACTTGACTGGCATAAAATGTCCCTTGACTGGGAAAAATGCCAGTCAAATGAAGCCATTCAAGGGACAATTTTCTATGTTTTTAGTGATTTATTTGTAAATGCTTGAATGTAATCAAAATTTCTAAACGAATCTTAAACCTCGCTTTATTATGCGACATTATTTGTTTAGAACAAATTCTCTTTAATAACTCTTTCATGAAAAAAACATGCACAGGAAAGGGACCTGGCGCAGGTGCAAAAACAGGACCTAAAAATTTAACAACTCCTATTTCATTATAGAAGTGCCAAGGAGCTTATATGCTCCCTCTCCAGGGATGAAGAAGCAATCCTGGCAGAAAGCAGAAACAAGGCTCAGCTCACAATTCTATTAGTTTCAGCGATTCAGTCGTTTTAGACCACATATTCAGAAAACACAAAAACGTGTGACCAACACAAACTGTAATTTTTATCGGTGTGCTCAGTAAAATATCGTCAATATTATAGTTTACTATAAATCTACATGATACAAGGATTATTTTGATGGGTAAAAAGTTATATCATGTCCATTTAGATAAAATTTTACATAAGTTTGAATTTCGCAACAGCTGAGTGTGACACGCGAAGAACGCCTATTTTGCCCCCGATTTTAGGTTTCAGATTAAGTTTTAGTTAAACATATTTCATAATTTGTGGATGGAGTTTTGGTTTCTGAATAGTCAATTTAACATTATTTGAGTGGATTTCTCAAGCGAAAATTTTTCGCGTCTCGGCTGAAAACGTGGTGATGCTTTGCAGATATGACTACGATTATTTTTCTTAAAATATAAGACACATGTATCAATATGAAGCCATATAAATAATATTTGTACATTTATTAGTTTGTAAGAAAAAAACCATAAGTAGCGTATTCTCAATTACCATGACCTGTCCACAACCGCTTTGACAGTAAATAATCATCTCTCGGGAAAATCCTGTAAAACTCATACAAGAAAGAGGGTTCTGAATATGTTAAGCTTTAATTATCCTACGAGAAAATACTAAAATTTGATTTTTTAACCCAACATTTAATAAAATGTGCTACCAGCTAGTTCTGTCCAAGCGTAAACACCAATTTCCATGGACATTTTGTTTTCGCGCTCCTACCTTCCATTGTCGAGTATATGCCGAATGTAAACCCTTCCTCTGCAAGGATCAGTTGTGCACTTACGCGCTGTGAAAACGGTTGTGTGCCATCTTTTTACGTTTTCGCGCAAAAAATGAAAGTACGCGATTTCATTTTACTCGGACAGAAATTTTGCAATCTCCATGGTCAGGTTTAGAATGTTTCCTCAAGTGATAAAAAATATTTATTAGTATAATAATGACGTGCCGTGTGGTGTCGGCAGAGTAGAATCTCACCACCCCAAATCTGCCCGTGGGTATCGTAAGAGGCGATAAAGGGCTTCCGGGAGGTGGGCAGCAGCGCCTCCCGTGTTGACAACATAGTCCACAAACGCACACTGCGGTCACCAACCCGCCTGCCCAGCGTGGTGACTATGGGCAAAACCCCCCATGCACAGGACAAGAAGAAACCGGCCCCTAGTTCCCGGCCGCCTTACTACCCCGGGCTACGGTAGCGGCCCGGGTAATGGTAGGGCAGGGGGTGCGAAGAATCCCCGGGCTACGGACTACGGCTGCCATAGACTGACCCTGGCGACGTACAACGGACGCAGTCTGCGGCTGGACGAAAGTCTCCAAATCCTTGAGGTAGAATTAGATAAGATACGGTGGCATGTTCTGGGATTGTCAGAAGTCCGAAGAGAGGGGGAGGACACGATAACCCTAGAATCAGGTCACCTATTCTACTTCAGGGAAGGGAGCGCACAATCCCAGGGTGGCGTAGGGTTCCTTGTCAATAAGGCTCTCTGTGACAACGTGATGGAGATCAGCAGCGTCTCGAACAGGGTAGCGTACCTCGTACTGAAGCTGACCGAGAGGTACTCTCTCAAGGTCGTACAGGTATATGCGCCGACTTCGAGCAGCTCAGATGAAGAGGTGGAGGCCCTATACGACGACGTGTCGAAAGCCATACACCAAACCACTAAGACCCACTTCACTGTTGTCATGGGGGACTTCAACGCTAAAGTGGGACAGGAGCGCGGTGAATCAAGCTTGGGACCACATGGCTACGGGAGCAGAAACCAGAGGGGCCAAATGCTAGTCAACTTCCTTAGCAGGCAAGGGCTGTTCTGTATGAACACCTTTTATCAGAAAAAGCCCCAACGGAAGTGGACCTGGAAGAGCCCTGACGGCAGGACGAAGAACGAGATCGACTTCATCATGACGGATAAACGGCATATATTTAGGGATGTCTCAGTGATCAATAGGTTCAATACCGGAAGTGATCACCGACTAGTAAGAGGCACCCTAAATATCAACTTCAAGCTAGAAAGAAACCGCATGGTGAAGCAAGTTCTCCGTCCCAATCTGCCCCAAGCCGGACATGAGGAGTTCCAACTTGAACTAAAAAATCGATTCGCTGCCCTGGAGACCCCGGCAAACGTTGACGAGGACCTAGAGAGCATAGTTGGGGCTATTCGCGAAGTGGGGACGAAGCATTTTCGTAAAAGGCGAACAGACAAGAAGTCCAAACTTTCAAGCGAGGCCCTGGAACTGATGCGAATTAGGCGGGAAACACCAGAGGATGCATTGCCAGATCCCCAGTTACTTAACAAAAAGATCCGAAGTACGGTAAGACGCGACCTCCGAAGCTACAACACTCGACTCGTAAAGGAGGCGATTGAGAAAAACCGAGGGTCGAAAGTTTTTACCAAGACACTGGGAAGGAGTCATCTGGCAAAGCTAACTACCTCGAATGGTGTAACTGTCACATCGGTTCCAGAGATTCTCGCTGAAATTGAGGACTTCTATGGAAATCTGTATGCCTCGCATGCGAAAAAGCCTCCACCTGATGCGACCCCAGACCCAAGAGCTCCTCTCTCCCGCCACTTTACAGAAGATCTCCCGGACGTAGATATAGACGAAATCGCGGCGGCTCTCAGACAGCTTAAGAATGGAAAGGCTCCCGGGGAAGACGGAGTGGCCTCTGAGCTACTTAAGGCCGGTGGAAAACCTGTCCTTGAGGAGCTGAAAAGGCTTTTTAACTCTGTAATAGCCAATGGGACAACCCCGAAGGCGTGGAGCAGAGGTGTAGTGGCATTGTTTTTCAAAAAAGGAGACAAAACGCTTCTCAAAAACTATAGGCCGATCACACTTCTGAGCCACGTCTATAAGCTGTTCTCGAGAGTCGTCACGAATCGTTTGGCATCAAGATTTGACGCCTTTCAGCCACCGGAACAGGCCGGGTTTCGCAAGGGCTTCAGTACCGTGGACCACATCCATACTGTAAGGCAGGTTATACAGAAGACAGAGGAGTACAACCAACCACTGTGTATGGCTTTTGTGGACTACAAAAAAGCCTTCGACTCTATCGAAACCTGGGCTGTTTTGGAGTCCTTGCAGCGCTGTCAAGTCGACTGGCGGTATGTGGAGGTGCTGAGAAGCCTCTATCAAATGGCTACGATGTCCGTTCAAGTACAAAACCATTATACAAGACCCATCCAACTGCTCCGTGGTGTAAGACAGGGTGACGTTATATCCCCGAAACTATTCACTAACGCATTGGAGGATGTCTTCAAAACTCTACAGTGGGATGGACTGGGCATCAACGTCAACGGCGAAAGTCTCACGCATCTCCGCTTTGCCGACGACATAGTCATAATGGCCGAATCGCTGCAGGACCTGCAAAAAATGCTATCTAGTCTTAACTCTGCCTCGAGACGTGTTGGACTTGGGATGAACTTGGATAAGACGAAGGTCATGTTCAATCAACACATAATCCCCGAGCCGGTCTCCGTCGAAGGTGTAGTCCTTGAAGTTGTCCAGAAATACGTGTACCTTGGGCAGACTTTGCAGATGGGAAGAGACAACTTTGAGGCTGAAATCACCAGAAGAGTGCAGCTTGGCTGGGTAGCATTTGGAAAGCTGCGTCACATCCTCGAATCATCTTTGCCACAATGCCTCAAGACCAAGGTGTTCGATCAATGCGTCCTACCAGTCATGACCTACGGAGCTGAGACGTGGAACTTGACAGTAAAACTGGCCCACCGGCTACATGTCACTCAGAGAGCTATGGAAAGGTCTATGCTTGGTATCTCTATAATGGATAAAGTCCGGAATGAGGCCATCCGAAAAAAGACCAAAGTGACGGACATAGTCTGGAAGTGTAGCAAGCTGAAGTGGCAGTGGGCTGGCCACATTTGTCGTAGAACCGACGGACGGTGGAGTAAGCGGGTTCTCGAGTGGAGACCACGCCTCGGCAAGCGTAGCGTTGGACGCCCTCCGGCCAGATGGACCGATGACTTGAAAAAGGCGGCTGGTAGCGACTGGATGGCAAAAACGGGAGATCGTGCCCTATGGCGTTCCTTGGGGGAGGCCTACGTCCAGCAGTGGACTGCAATAGGCTGAAATAGAAATAGATAATAATGACAGGCCTTTGGTACACTTATAGTATACTAGTAGAAAACTTTAGTGACCTTGATAGTTATTTATTTATTTTAGATTAATGCCTTGTTTCCAGTTTCCGTGTGCAAATTTCCGTGGTTTCCGTGTTTGCTCGATGCCCACGGAAATTGCAAAGTTCCACAGAAATTGATCAATTCATATAAACATACTGACATTCCTTCACATATCGCACTTTCATCCCTTGCGAGGCAGGCAGAACTGTAGGAAACGGTGGATATTGTCACGGCTGATAAATATTTGAGGTTGATTTCAGATAAATGTCTAATAATGTAAATGTGATTCAAATCAATAAAATTCGAATTCACATGGCTTATTAAGATAATCTTGGCCGTTAACGTCGGCTATGCTCTTCTGATGAGCGGCGGCGAGTCTGGACTCTGCTCGCAGCGCCGCAAGCAAACTGCGGCTATACTCCTGCCACGACTTTGCCTACCCACAGGCTAAGTCTGTGGCTGCCGCTGCTTGGCAAGCGAACATCGACCACGGTCGACTGATGAGTGGCTTGGCCTGGCCTCCACTTACAGTGCTGCAAGCGAACGTTGGCCACGCTCGCCTGATGAGCAACTTGGCATGGGCTCCACTTACTGTGCTGCAAGCTAACGTTGGCCACGCTCGCCTGATGAGCGACTTGGCATGGGCTCCACTTACAGTGCTGCAAGCTAACGTTGGCCACGCTCGCCTGATGAGCGACTTGGCCTGGCCTCCACTTACAGCGCTGCAAGCAAACATTGACCACGCTCGCCTGATGAGCGACTTGGCCTGGCCTCCACTCGCAGCGCTGCATGCAAACATTGGCCAACCTCGCCTGATGGGTGACTTGGCCTGGCTCCTACTCGGAGCGCTGCAAGCAAACGCAAGACACGCTCCTCTACCAGCCGAGTAAACCAAAGGCCAGCCACGTCATTTGTTTAGCTTTATATTTAGGTCAGGTCTGTGATTATAGTAGCCACATACCTGCCCACTTAGCTGCTGTAACTAGAGCTTGCTTGCAACGCTGCAAGCACATGCTACCAAAAACCTAGCTGCTGGATAGGTAAGCTTGACCATCGTTCGCTTGCAGAGATTAGATAAAAGGCTTAACTGGTTTAACTGACAGAGGAACGCGTCCTTCGTTTACTTGCAGAGCTGCAAACAGGAGTGGCCACAAAACTTACTTCAAGCTGGTAGTTGAAATGGTCTTTGATCGCCTTGATCAGGTCTGTGACCGCCTTGATCACAGCGCAGTGAAAACCTCGTAAAGCAGAAATTCACGATTTTTGTTTTATTTTCATTTTGGGAAAATAGGCGTAGCTGCGATACTGGGAGCGTCTTCTATTGATGAAAATGAGAACCTCGTTATCGATCAATGCGAACATTTTGTAGAGTAAAACCTCGTGTTTACTTAGCCATGTTTTACGTTCTATTGTGAAAACACGTCATTGCTTTTACAAGTATGTGTTTATTAGTATGATAATCTCGCATGTACGGTTGCAAATTTTTCATACCATTCGATTCGCAAACAGCTGCTTACGAGGTTTTCAACTGCAGAGAAATACACAGAAATGTTGTTGCAAGTTTTTCATTTGATACTGCGATACCTTAAAGAGTACGGTTCTAATAGTTTTCGCGAGGTTCTCGTCATTGTATAACTCCATTATAAATCCTAGGACTTACTAGAGTGCTGTTTGGTGCCGGCTTAGATTAACATCACAACGTGTAAATTTGTAGACGTCGTAAAGAATGGGCATCAGCTTTTCAGTAAATGCAGTTTTTGGCGTTGCATTTGCCAACCGAGGCTGGCCATTTGGGGGTGGATTTAAACTCCTGTCTTCGGAGTGTCTCTGAGGTGTCAGATAGGCGCTGGGGCCTGGTCTTCTTGAGTGTGTGTATAGGTCCGATTATTGGGTGATTCCCTATTAGGAGAAGCTATAATATTGGACCTCTGATTGATCCGGTGATGGCCTATACCTATATCATCATCCTTGAAATGAGGTGGTTGTCTTGTCCTACAGCAATAGAGCGTATACCAGAAAACAAGATTAAGGTGCTGACTATTTTAACTATTCAACGGGGATTAGTTGACGTGGACAGCTGTGAGCCACGTCAGTACAACCCCGCGATCCCTTATCTGAGCCTTCAGTTTGCCCTCGATAGCAAAGGCCTCGCTGCAGGATAAAATTACTTTTAGTGATGCTACTTGCATTTCTGTCCTCTTCTAGGACGGCTTATATTCAACTCCTATATTATTTGGTAGCCTACACGAAAAGAAGAAGATCTCTTTTGTCATGAAGCCTGCTTTGCGGACAGCTGCCATGAGTGAGAAGCCGCATTTATATCTTCTTGCTGTGCAGTCACCTTCTTTTCCGGCTCGATGGGCTTCATGAGCGGTGCTGTGCTCCCTCTGTCTTTCTAACTCCTAGCAATGAATCAGTGTATAAGCAGGATAAGGGTCTCATAATTTCCTACTCATACAGCCGTGTAAAATTCGCAAGCAGTATGCTTATTAAAGTTGATTCTATTATGGCAGTTTTTAATTGTTATCGCACACAGTCATTTTTATCAGTCTACTCTTTATACAGTAAATTTCGGTTTCTGTGGCAAGGCATCTATTAATTTTCCATGTCTCAAATAAAATATACGTGCCTCAAATACAATTTCCGTGTAAAAAATAAAATCTCCGTGGCAAGGCAATTTCCGTGGGCGAAATAACTCACTAATTACTATATTTATATAATCCCCCATTAGAATATATACTTTAAATGGGGATAGTTCTCGATACAGCATATTTTTTTGGCCAAAATCCCCAAAACGAAAAAAAACACGGAAATTAGGCAAAAAAATCCATTTGTTGAAATCGACTCATTTCGTATGAAAGTTAGTAAAAACCTGTAAGTGTTATACTTTTGAAGAAATTAACGTGTGACCGCAATTTTTACCCTTTCCAGGAATCACCCATTTGTCAGACGTGGCGATAGCGCCTACCCTGTATATATGTACTTATGTAAGCGATAGGACTGTATTTTTACGGCCGTTAACGCTCTGCCTACCCCGTAAGAGATAAAGGCGTGATATATGTTTGTTTGATTTGTTGTAAAAAAAAAGTAGCGTCAATTTTAGATAGTTACGGAACGGAATATTGGATTACGACAAAATTTATAGCCCTGTCTCTCTTTTCGTGTGGGACACGACGTCTAACGATTCAATTTATAGCTAGAGATGTTTCATGTCATATTTTTATATATTTGAAACAAATGTCCCATAGTAGAAGCTTAGTTTGGGGCTAGATGGCGCTGTGTGAATTGTCCAGGATATTTATTAAGTATTACTATTTATTTATTTTTAAAATACAAACTTAAGTCGTTTTTTACGAAACTCACTTGTGGTGATGCTATGGAAAACCAGCATCACTAGGCCCAAAAAAAAATCGCCTTAATATTGTATGTATTTATGTACAGTCCGCGTTGTAGCAAAAAGCGTGTAGATGGCAGGTGATTGATAGTCATGGAAATATGGAAAGTAAGCCTACGCCTGCTGGGTGAAAAAATCTAAAAGGAATATGAAATGAAGGTAGGTTAATGAAAAAACAGCACGTACTTACTTTACATACATACATACATAAATCACGCCTTTGTCCCTTACGGGGTAGGCAGAGCGTTAACGATGGTAAAATTACGGTCTTCATCGCCACGTCTGACAAGTACCTATTGAGGGCCCTTTTAGATGATTCATGTATCACTGTAGTTACAGGTTGTCAGCCTGTCGCCTAAAATTGTAACACACATGAAACCCTCGAGTCCCATAGTTGCCTTTTGCAACACCCGCGGGAAGAAAAGGGGTGATGCTATTCTAAGCCGGCATCACACGGCATACGTACTTACTTTACTTGTATTAAATTTGATTTATCACCCAAAAGCCGTGTGGTTTGGATTGGCATCAACCCATTTTTGTCTATGGATGTCGTAAAAGGGAACTAAGAGACTCAAGGGTTACATATGAGTATTGCAATTTTAGTCGATATCCTGATAAAGGTGGATCGCATACTTAACGCACGACGGTCCGCTAAAATATCGCAGCGTTCTGTCAAATCTATACTAGAAACGTCAATCCCCATACTAAAACCGCTCAACCACTGTTGACGCAGCGCTATCGCAGTGTCGTCCGTCGAGTGTAGTTTTGGTATGGGGAGTGACGTTTCTAGTATGGATCTGACAGACCGCTGCTGCGATATTTTAGCGGTCCACAGTACGTTAAGTGTGCGATGCGCCACCTGTCACTATTGTGATGTGCAATTTCCAAATGACCCTAAAATGTTTGTCTTACGTGGCGTAAATGTGCTGTACGTCCTTTACGATATTTTCTAGTCTACAACGGATATGAAAAAATGAGTGTGTGTACCTATGCATGTAAAAAAATCTGTCATATCACGAAACTACAATGATTATTGAAAAGTACGCTTATAACTATTGTCTTTAAGTCAATAATTGGGTGGAGGTGGCGCAGGATAGGGATCAGTGGAGGAAGCTCGTTTCGGAGGCCAAGATCCATTTCGGGTCACAGAGCCAGAGAAGTTAGTTAGTTTTCAAACTATTGTTCATAAATATTACTGACTTTATTCATAATTTTTAAAAAAACCTATTCATAATGTAAATTATAAACAAAAAATTACATAAAAGTGAGTGTTCTCACGCCATCTGAAATAGCAATGTGTGTCGTCATACATTCCTATTTTCATGCTAAATACCGTTAGATCGTTTTAAAAAGTAGCTCATCTGACCAGCCAGTCCACAAATCTTTTATTTACGCACACACACACAAATTACGCCTTTATCCCTAGCGGGGTAGGCAGAGCGTTAACGATCGCAAAATTACGGTCGTTATCGCCACGTCTGACAAGTATTGAGGGCCTTTTTAGATGATTCGTGTATCACTGTAGTGACAGGTTGTCAGCCTGTCGCCTAAAATTGTGATACACATGAAACCCTCGAGTACCTTAGTTGCCTTTTACAACACCCGCGGGAAGAAAAGGGGTGATGCTATTCTAAGCCGGCATCACACGGCAAACGAGGCACCTTTTATTTACGTTGCGTAGTTAATTCGTCCTAATATTATAATGGGATATTATTACACATTAAACAATGTACATATTAAATTTGGGTAACGAACAATTGGTAGTCCAAAGTGGAACAAACACGCCACGAACGATCATCAAACAATTACACTGAGTTATTCAATTGTTGAAATTGTTCATTTGGAACAAAGACACCGCAGACCGAGCCCACAGACTCAAAGCGATTGTTTGAACAATTAAATACCAACCTTATTTGTTCCTTAATTGCGTATAGTTTAGTTTACACAACGGGTTTTGAATATAGGGAGTATAGAATGACCGACTTTCCAGATAGCGCTAAGTTCAACATATAAAACTGAAGTTTCCCCAAAGATTGTATGTAGAAATTATGTAGGTAAGTTTTCTGAGAAGTTTTTTTTTTCCCAGAATAGCATCACCCTATTTCTTTCCCTGGGTGTCATAAAAGTCGACTAAGGGTATTGCTATTTTAGGCGACAGGTTGACAAACTATAGTGATACACAACTTATCTGAAACGACCCCTAAAAATTTGTCAGACGTAGCGATCACGATCGTTATATTACGGTCGTTCACGCTCTGCCTATCCCGGCAGGGATAAAGGCGTGATTTATGTGTGTGAGTGTAAGTCCTAATGTCAAAAATTCGTACAGAATTTTCTGAGACGTTGTGAGTTGCTTTTAATTATCAGCTCTTTATATTTTGGAAACCGCAATCAAGTATCGACAAAAAATTTGAGGCTGTATCTTTTCCCAGTCGAGGGAAAGCTACTGAAATATCCACAGAATGTGATGATTATGTTTTTATGTAAAATTCTACGATTTTTGTTGTTTTTTTGTTTTGGAATTATTGTAGTTAGCCACTTCAGTTACAAATCGATTAAAATGTTGTACCAACTTCCCTGTTTTATTGCCTGATTGAACATAGAGTAAAACTGTTTACCTTGTGGTGTGCCCATCACTAAACCGCGCATCACTACGGCGAGCGAGGGGACGCAGCGGCGCGCGCGGGGCGGTCAACCCGAACCGGCTCCCAGACGGTCCAGCGCCCGCGCAGCAGTCGTCCAAACGCCATCCGAGCACCTACACGTCGCTTTCGCTCAAATTCGCTCGCGCCTAATTACGCTAATTACATATCCTAACTTCATCTTACTATCGCTTTAATTTCTATCATATTCTTGCTTCGTTCTTCCGCCTACTCTTCGCCTTCTGCTGTGCTTTATAAACTGTATAACTTTCCGTTTCGAACAATAAACATTTGTGTTAAATTAAAGTGCTGTTTAACATTTCATATAGCCCAAGTAAGCTATATCTGGCGACTCCGACAACGAACATTGTTTAGCGCTTACGTTGCTATCGTCGCGTCAAGATGTCCGACAGTGACGAGGAACGGAACGAGGGTGATCCTGTACAGCAATCCGGCGGCGGCCAACCCGTTGGCCAATCCGGCGGCCAAGGCAGCGGCGGCGGCCAAGGCGGCGGCCAGCCGAATTTTGCGGTGGAGCGCGTTGCTGTGCGCTTACCCGCCTTTTATCAAGATGACCCAGAAATATGGTTTGCTCAAGTTGAGGCGCAATTCGAGATGACCAACATCAAGCAGGATGACACGAAATATTACCAGGTACTCCGCGAGCTAGATCCTAGAACTGCCAAGGAAATACGCGACATAATTATTAAACCCCCGGCAACCGGGAAGTACGAAAAACTTAAAACTGAATTAATAAAGCGACTTTCTATTTCTCGTGAGCAGAAAATACGACAGCTACTCAACACAGAGGAGATGGGTGATCGCAAGCCCTCGCAGTTTTTACGACACCTAAGATCGTTGGCCGTGGACGGTTTAACCGATGAGGTTCTTCGCAGCATATGGAGTACCCGACTTCCTCTGCATATTCAGGCTATTGTTGCGTCACAAACGACGCCTTTAGATGAGATGGCTAACCTTGCTGACCAAGTTTACGAAGCTGTACCTAATCCTAATTATCAAAAGCAGGTGGCGAGTGCTGATAACTTTGAAGCCATGATGCAACGTATGGAGCAGTCAATCGGCACGCGCATTCAACAAGAGCTGTCACGGCAGATCGCGCAGCTGAACATTCAACCTGAGGGTAGTCGCAGATCACGCAGCCACTTCAGGAACACGAGGTCTGGTGGTAACAGGTCGAAGTCACGAGGTAGGAGTAAGAACCGTAATTCATCTTGGTGCTGGTACCATAACAATTTTGCTCAAAAAGCGAACCACTGCGTGAAACCATGCACCTATACTACTGATTTAAAAAACAGTCGCGACAGTCAGTAGAGGCGACTAACGACTGTCACGCTCCCTCGAGTCGCCGCTTATTTATTACCGATAAGACAAGTAAGATACAATACCTTGTGGATACAGGCTCCGATCTCTGCGTGCTACCTAAAAGATTTTTACGCCAGTACACTAGTCCGTCTGTCGAATATACCCTCACTGCAGCAAATGGTTCAGCAATTTCTACCTACGGGGTGATGAAAATGATTTTAAACCTGGGACTGAGGCGTGATTTTACTTGGAACTTTGTAATTGCTAATGTGAACAGACCCATTATTGGCGCTGATTTTTTATCTCACTATGGATTATTGGTCGATTGCAGGAATAAAAGACTGATTGATACCCTGACTACCTTAACCTCACCTGGAGAAATCAGGCTCTGCCAGCACGTCAGCGTGAAGTCCATTTCCGGTAACAGTGAGTACCACAAGCTTTTAGCAGAGTTCCCTAATTTGACCAAGCCATCAGGCGTTCTTCGTCAAATCAAACATTCAACCATGCATTACATCAGGACTACAGATGGTCCACCAACGTTCTGCCGACCTCGCCGTCTAGCGCCAGACAAACTCGCTATAGCTAAGGAGCAGTTTGAGGAGATGATGCGTGATGGTACCGCTCGACGCTCAGACTCACCTTGGGCTTCTGCGTTACACCTGGCGCCTAAAAAAGGAGGTACTTGGAGACCGTGCGGCGACTACCGCGCACTAAACGCGCGTACCATACCCGATAGGTACCCTATCCGGCATATTGAAGACTATTCTCATCGGTTGGCTGGTTGCAAGGTATTTTCAAAAATTGATCTAGTAAAGGCCTATAACCAGATACCTGTATTTAAGGACGATATTCCAAAAACTGCCATCACCACTCCATTTGGCATGTTCGAGTTTCCTTATATGTCGTTCGGACTACGCAACGCTGCCCAGACCTTCCAACGTTTTCTCGATGAGGTACTGAGAGAGTTGGACTTTACCTTCGGCTACATCGACGACGTATTGATATTTTCGGAGGATGAATCACAACATCTGGAACATTTACGTCAGGTCTTCAAGCGGCTACAAGACTATGGCCTGCTGATAAACGAATCTAAGTGTAGTTTCGGACAAAGTGAGGTAACTTTTCTTGGTTTTGTTATCTCTGACAAAGGCACAAGGCCCATGGACGACAAGGTTGAGATCATACAGGAGTTTCCACCACCTAAAACCGTGAGTGGACTGCGAAGGTTTTTAGGTATGATCAACTTTTATAGACGCTTCATACCTCACGCTGCAGAAGACCAGGCAACTCTGCACGACATGTTAGCTGGCCCCAAAATAAAAGGATCACAACCTCTTACTTGGACTCCAGAACTCACCCAGGCCTTCAACAGATGCAAAGCTAGTTTAGCGAAATCTACACTATTAGCTCATCCTCAAATGAACTCACCGCTTGCCCTCGTAACTGATGCCTCAAACTCAGCCGTGGGTGCGGTATTACAGCAGCTGGTTGAGAAGCAATGGCAGCCCCTCGCTTTCTTCTCCAAGAAGATGAATAAGGCTCAGCAGCAGTATAGCGCCTACGATCGAGAGCTGCTCGCCATATACGAAAGCGTGAAGCATTTCCGCTACATGGTTGAAGGGAGACATTTCGTAATCTATACGGATCATAAGCCAATCACGTTTGCGTTCCAGCAGAAGGAACGTAAGTGCTCACCAAGGCAATTTAACCACTTGGATTTCATTTCGCAGTTCACGAGCGATATTCGCCATATCTCAGGGAAAGATAATGTGACTGCTGATACTCTTTCACGCATAGAAGCCATTTCAAGCCCGCCATTTGACACTCTTGCGAAATACCAGTCGCAGGATAGAGAACTACAAGATCTCATTTCTTCAGGCTCCACATCATTGCAGCTTCAGCAGGTTCCTGTACCAGGTACCAACATCAAATTATATTGTGATGTTTCTCAATCGAGGCCTCGTCCTTATGTAACGAAGGAGTTGCGTCGTGAGATATTCAACGCTGCACATGGCATGAGCCACCCAGGGGTCAAGGCTACTACCAAGATGGTAACAGACAGATTCGTTTGGCCCTCAGTTCGGAAAGATTGCCGTCTTTGGGTCAAGACTTGTGAAGACTGCCAGCGCTCAAAGGTACATCGACATACTGTATCTCCTCTAGGCGCTTTCAAGCTTCCGTCTGGAAGGTTTAGCCACGTCCACATAGACTTAGTAGGACCACTTCCCCCATCCGCTGAATTCAGATACTGCCTGACTGCCGTGGACAGGTATACCCGCTGGTCTGAAGTAACGCCACTACGGGACATGACTGCTGAAACCGTCGCAAGAGCTTTCTACGAGACGTGGATATCGCGCTTTGGTTGTCCGGAAAATATTACCTCTGATCAAGGTCGTCAATTTAATTCTAATCTGTTCAGGGCACTGATGAACCTCTGCGGAGCACAACTACGCCAGACAACAGCCTATCATCCAGCAGCTAATGGCATGGTGGAGCGTCTACACCGAACGCTGAAGGCTGCTATCATGGCGCACAACGACGCGCGATGGACTGATGCACTTCCCATCATTCTGCTGGGTATACGGACAGCATGGAAGAGCGACCTGAAATGTTCAGCAGCCGAGATGGTATATGGTGAGCCACTCAGAATCCCGGGTGAGTTCATCCATTCAATAAATCCCACACCTACACTTACCACGGATTTTGTATCTCAATTACGAGAACAGATGGCACGATTACGCCCAGTACCTGGATCGAGACACACAAGTACTAGATCAACTTTCATACACGAAGACCTAAAAACTTGCACTCACATTTTTCTTAGAAAAGACGCATTGCGTGGAGCATTAGAGGCACCTTACACAGGCCCTTATCGAGTAATATCACGCACAGACAAGACCATGACCTTAGATTTACCCAGAGGACCAGTCACTGTCTCCATAGATAGAATCAAGCCGGCATATGTGTTAAATAATGATATACACATTGAAAATATGCCGCACTCAAGATCTTCATCGCCGGTCGTTACTACACGATCTGGCCGAAGAGTAAAATTTCCTAATTATTATTCCGCAGAACTTTCACACTGCCGAGGGGGTGGTGTGGTGTGCCCATCACTAAACCGCGCATCACTACGGCGAGCGAGGGGACGCAGCGGCGCGCGCGGGGCGGTCAACCCGAACCGGCTCCCAGACGGTCCAGCGCCCGCGCAGCAGTCGTCCAAACGCCATCCGAGCACCTACACGTCGCTTTCGCTCAAATTCGCTCGCGCCTAATTACGCTAATTACATATCCTAACTTCATCTTACTATCGCTTTAATTTCTATCATATTCTTGCTTCGTTCTTCCGCCTACTCTTCGCCTTCTGCTGTGCTTTATAAACTGTATAACTTTCCGTTTCGAACAATAAACATTTGTGTTAAATTAAAGTGCTGTTTAACATTTCATATAGCCCAAGTAAGCTATAACCTTGATCCTTGCGTTTTTATTAGAACTAAGTAAATATTTTCCTACTTCTTTCCTAATACAAACATAAATTAAAGCTACATGAAGTGAATCACTTCATCAGATCACATTGGCCTATAGCAGTCCACTGCTGGACGTAGGCCTCACCCAGGGTGCGCCACAATGAACGAACTCCCGCTTTCGCGATCCAGTCGCTACCAGCCGCTCTCTTTAAGCCGTCGGTCCATCTGGCCGGAGGGCGTCTCACGGTACGCTTGAATTAGGTACTTACCTACTAGAAATTCTTCAACTAAAATTTACACCAATTACTGAAATTGTTGAACCAAATCATTCTTGAATTTGAGCTCTTGAATTTCGAAGTAACTCCTAAATTATTCATTCGAAATCTAACGCTTTTATGGAGAATTGATAAGTTAGACAGCTGGCTTGTTACCTACGGAACAGTTTTCTGGTTTTCTCAGTCTGTTATCTACCAATTCTATAAATATACAGTTCTAGGAAAAGTTCTGAGAGCTACACGCGTATTCGTAAATTTGATAAAAAATAATTTAGGACGCAGAAGGAGAGGAAGTTTGGATGGATTGTGTAAAAGATGATGTAACTCAAAAAGGTGTAAACGAAGATTTGACTGCGGATAGAGATGAATGGAAGAGGAAGACATTTGAGCCAACCCTGATGAAGTTTAACAATTTACATTCTTTGTTCTCTACAGGCCCTGTTCAAGAATTTGGTTGTATTAGAGCATTAAATTGCCCGTAATAAAATAATATTGTAACATTTGTAAGATACGTATATTTTTTATTAGCCTAGTTTGTTTAGTCTAGATTTTAATATTATTTCTTTCTTTTTAATTTTCTGGTCATCGCATCCAGTACTCAAAACTATGGTATATAAAACAGTATCCAATATATAAACTTGTTAGTCGTTACTGCATGTGTGTGTTCGAACCATTGACCTAAAATTAGCTTTGGACTGGTTGTTAAAAATATTGGTGGCACTCATTGAGATTTGGCCATTTTGAAACTAAATTGTGGTCGCAATTGTGGCGCTGGCAGTCAATGAAAACAAATACAAAAGTACGCGGTAATCTCGTAGGTGGCACTTCAATTGGGTTCGCAAAACTAGCTGTCATTTGTATGGGACAATCTATCTAGTGCGTGGATATCTTGAAATCAATGGTTCGAGCGCTAACTGGTATGCAAACGGTACGTCGAGAGGTTGGTAAACAAATGAACGTGTTTGTACGAGCAGAGAGGCTATATGGACTATAAATAGGTGAGGACAGTCAATTTTTGATAAAGATTGATTGAAAGAAAGAAAGAAAGATTCATATATGAAGCCCACATTCAAATAAAATTCGAATTCAGATGATATTATTTGAATGTTTAACCTAGGATTATCTTCGGGTTGCAGAGGTCAGATGATAGTCGCTCTGTGTAAAAACTTGGTTCCACATCAAAGGGTCGGCTACCTAACCTAGGGGAGGTTAGGTAGCCGACCCCGACAGAGAACGAGATAAGGCAAGGAGAATGACTGATGTACTTATATCGATTTATGGAAAAATTATGATTTTTTAATAGATTTCCATATATCAGATACTTACACACATACTAACTTTGTTCTTTTTAGGTATGATAAGTTATACTCTTTCGGTTTTTAAAAAATAAGTAAAATCGTATATACCTAACCTAGGGGAATTGACGTGGAACCAAGATTTTACACAGAACGACTGCCATCTGACCTCTGCAACCCGAAAGGTAACCTGACCCGAATCCTAGGTTAAGTCACATTCAAATGTCATCTTGCATTAAAGTTTTCATTTAATGTGGGTTTCATCACATTTTTTTTCCTTCACCGTAAGAGCAGTCGTAAAAGTTCGTGAGTAAAAACACATTGGTACCGTTATCAATTTACCTTCAATAAAGATTTCGACATTCACAAGACACAGCGATCCAACACTCATTCGGAATCGGAAAACCAACTGTGAAATAAAATTGAAATGGCGGCCTGGGAGAAATATTGCGCGGTTGGCTGCAAAAACACATTCCTTTATCGGTAACGGTTACCATACCCATCTGTTTCTGTCTATTGCGGCCACTGGGATATTGCTAAACGGTTTTTTTATACATCGTGAAATAGCTGTTGTGGAAAGAGCATCTGAAATACATTATATCACGCCTTTATATCTTGCGGGGTAGGCAGAGCGCTAACGGTCGTTAAGAATACGTCCACTATCGCCACGTCCGACATCTTTGAGGATCGTTTTCCAAGGTGGTTTCAGGAAACATGTATATTACTGTAGATGATATATTCATTGAAAAATTGGCTATCATGTGGCTTATACAAGGGAAAGGGGTTCAGTAGGCATGACCATAATCTATAAGTCCAAGTCCAAGACTCTAGTAGACTTACTTTTGAGAGTAAATTACAATTCATCTCAATTTCAAATTTATCTCAAACAAGCCGAATTTTTTACGATAGTCATAATGGCACTCTGTCAGTCTGTACAGTGATTTGCGTTTTTTAGCGCTAATGCTGATTTTCAAGATCGGTCATTGACGCTCTGCCTACCCGCATGAGAAGAATTCACTGAGTTTGCGTAATGGTGATACATACATACATACATATATCACGCCTTTATCCCTTGCGGGGTAGGCAGAGCGTTAACGGCCGCAAGAATACGGTCGCTATCGCCACGTCTGACATTTTTGAGGATTGTTTTCCAAGGTTGTTTCAGAAAACATGTGTATCACTATAGTGACAATTTTACCTATTCCCAATCCAATAGGCACAAAAGTAGATAAATAAAAAGAAAATAAAATAATTGAAATGGATCGCTCTGTGCATGCACTTGGATAGCAAAAAAGATAACTTACTTGCACAAAATATAAAATGTGCTTAACGTAACTTTAAGAAGCTAAATTGAAAGGACACTTGGAATTGTAGCGGATGGCGCACAAGGGATTTAAAATTTACAGTGAACAGACTTCTTATTTTGTTGCCGTGTGGTTAACCTGGCTGACCCCGAGGCAGGGATTTATTAGGATGATACTGGAAGAACAATTCAGAAAAACATCTATCTTGAAATTTTGCTGTGTAAAATGATTTTTCGCGCGCTCCGTGTAGATGGGATTAGGTAGTTTCAGAATCCAATTGTGTTCGTCGTCGTATCGTAACGTAAAATATATAAATGCAAATGCATATTAAGAGTCCGTCGGAGCGTCGGGTTTGATTTGAACCCGAGTTTGATCCCCGACATGTACCAATGTGTTATTACTCACGTACAGTTATAGACTGCTCTTACGGTGAGAGACCGCTGTCAAAGCAGCGCTAGCGCAGCGTCGTCCGTCGAAAGCTTTATTTATTTTTGATTTTTTTATCCCACTCGTCCGCGATTCTATTAGGAACTTAAAATTGTTATTGTTTACAATGACTCATTCATTTATTCAGTGACAGTATTGTATTGACTCTCTGACATTCTAAAAGTATTCATTGTGAATCTACTTGGAAATAAACGATTGAATCTTGAATCTTGAATCTTGTTATGGGGATAATAATAATAATAATAATAATATTCTTTATTGCACACAAAACAAAACAAAAATAACATAATAAAAAGAGAAATTTCGATGGTCCAATGAGGCGGCCTTAATGCTAAAGTAGCATTCTCTTCCAGGCAACCTCTAGGCGAAAAAGAAAGTGCGAAATGGTTAGCGGGATAGTGCAAACCTACATATACTACTTATACTATAATACACCGTAATACACAGATATGCACATAAGCAATATGATATATACTAAATACATAACAATTTAACGATAAACTAATACATATATATATACCTACAATATACTATGGATGTAAGGAAAATACATAATTAAAGAAGGAAATGGGAATAAATAGATAACAGTCTAAAAGGAATAGAATAAGAGATATTATACAACAGATTTAGATAAATAATATTTCCTGGTTCGGTCCTTAAAGGTTTCAAGGGAAGGGGACCGACGGACTTCCTCAGGCAGAGAATTCCACAGCTTGATGGCTCGCACTGTGAAAGAATTTGCAAAGAAGTCCGTCTTGTGTGGAGGAAGGTTGATTCTCAGACTGTTCCCGGAACGCAGATTACGCGTCAGAGTTTCCGAGTGTAAAGTGAAACGGTCTTTGAGATAGGGAGGAGCTTTAGGATTGGATAGGATGGAGTAAAGAAGGGAAAGGATATGGCAGTCCCTTCTACGGGATATAGGTAGCCACTGAAGTTGGGACCGGTAAGAAGAGACGTGGTCATACTTTCGCAGACCGAAAATAAACCTAATACAGAGATTCTGCAGACGTTCGAGCTTATTCAGCAGTTGGACAGATAGATCAGGAAAACAAACGTCTGCATAATCTAGTATAGGAAGTAGGAGAGAATGTGCCAATGAAATTTTGGTTTTGGTCGGCAGCAGATTTTTAAGTCGCTTCAGCGAACCATATGCGGCAAACACCTTTCTGCTCACCTCTGAAACATGAGGCACCCAGGTTAAACTGTCGTCAAAGATGACGCCTAGGTTTTTAACTGTGTGACTAAAGGGAACGGGAGTGCCGTCAAAAAATATTTGAGGCAATGATGCGAAATTTATTCTTGCCACGTACCAAGGACTACCAATTATAATTGCCTGAGTTTTGGTAGGATTTACCTTCAGACCATACGAATGACTCCAGTCGGCAATGTTCTTAAGGTCTCTGTTGGTTTGTTCAATCGCGCCTGGGAGGCCAGAGAGTGGTGCTTGCGTATAAATTTGGAGGTCGTCTGCATACAAATGATAGGAAGAAGAAAGAGGAAGTGTGATAGAATTGATGAAGACAGAAAACAAAAGAGGTGACAGGACGCCACCTTGCGGAACGCCGGCAGATGTATCGCACCAAGCAGAGAAGGTGTCTTCAATACGTATGCGCTGCCGACGTCCATACAAGTAACTCCGAAACCAGCCAATCACCGCCGGCGAAACGTTATGAGAACGCAAAAAGGCAAGAAGAATGTCGAAGTCTACAGTGTTGAAAGCATTGCTGAAATCCAGCAACGTCAACACTGTTAAATTTTGATGTTCCATTCCACGTCGAATATCGTCAGAGATATTGACTAACGCAGTAGTCGTGCTATGACCGGGACGGAAACCGGATTGAAAGGGGTTCAACAAATTGTTTGCAGTAAGGAAAGAAGTGAGTTGTTGCTGAACTAACCTTTCAAGGACCTTGGAAAGAAACGGTAGGATGGAGATGGGACGGTAGTCAGAAGGAGAACTAGGTTTAGGTTTTTTAGGTAAAGGAATAATTTGTGCTTCCTTCCAAGCGGTCGGAAAAACACCTGAGGATAAGGATTTGTTCAGAATGCCAGCGATAACTGGGGAAAGGATATCAAGGAGAGGAACAATCATAGCACGGCTAATGCAGTCACTACCAACGGCATTCGAGGAAATGGCTTGTACATTCTTCATAACATCGCAAGCGGTGACTGCCTGAAAAACAAAAGAAGGAAAATTAGGGGTTGGCAAAGTAGATAGGTGGTTCAGTGTGTTACGTTTGGTAGCGCTATCTATTTCGGCGGAAGAGGAGAAGTGTTTAATAAGCGAGTTGATGTCAGTGCTATCCGCAGAAATATGAGAACGTGATTTGCCAACTCCCAATTTATTTAGAAAGGACCAGACTTTACTTGGATCGCCATTTTCAACAGATTGATGAATATGGCGTCGCTGTAAATCCCTTATCTTTGTATTGCAGCGGTTTCTGACCTCTCGAAATTTATCGCGATTTTTGTCAGAAGAATCCATTTTATACCTGGTTTTAGCACGTGTCTTTTTCATCATTTGCTCTCTTATCTCGTCAGTAAGCCAAGGTGCAGGCAGATGTTTTACCCTAACAGGACGAATGGGTGCATGACGATCATACAAGTCCATGAGGTTGGAGTTTAAAAGTGCTAACTGGTCATCAACGGAATCCAGATTCCCTATAGCCGACCAATCAATTGAAGTAGCATCCTCACGTAGTTTAGTTACATCCATTGCGGAGAAGTTTCGTAAAAGCAGTGTCCTTGCCTTCAATTTAGGTGGCCGTATACGGTATGAAAGGTAGATTAAGTCATGATACGAAAACTCATCGGCAGAAAACTGACCATGCTTAGCTACGTGATCACGTGAGGAGACTAATATAAGATCAAGAAGGGTAGGTATACAGTTTGGGAAATGGTGTGTAGCAGTTAACGGGGGAATATACAAATTACAGGATTGAACTAAGGAAAGAAGTTTCTTAGCTCGATAGTCATCCTTCAAAAGACAGGTATTAAAGTCACCTAAAATAATAGAATGACTGTATGACGGGGAAAAATCTTCAATCAATTTTTCAAGGGAATCAAAGTAATCATTTTGGAGATGGGGATTATAATATACACCCAGAAGAAGTTTGGTATGAGAAAGTGAAATTTCAAGAAAAAGGTGTTCAGCCGTACCCGGAGGGGGCGGCTGAGGAGATTTATCAATGACTGTGAAAGGAATATGCGCACGAAGATAAATGGCTACCCCACCACCGTTTGTGGTACTGCCACGGTCGTTACGGACAAGGACAAAACCAGGAATGGAGTAAGAAGTTGAAGGAAGTGATGGATTCAACCAAGTCTCGGATACTAAAATCGCATGGACATTCCTGTGATCTAGCGATGCAAGCATATCCATGTAATGAGCTGGGATGCTCTGAGCGTTGATATGAACAACGTTAAAGTTTTTGCGAACATCCGAGAACGTTGAATCAATGTTGTCTCCTAAAGGCAGAGGAAGACTGTGAAAGCTATCATCACTACTGGAAGAACAGGAATTAAAAATATCAGTATCAGATTGTTTACATAATGAGATATCCATAGATAAAAATAAATATATACAATAATAAGTATTACAAAATAAATAAATATTCCTTACTACTTGTGCACTAAGCGATTATACCCGCTGCACCCGCTAGCAGCCAAGAGAAAATAATATACAATATACTAACACGAGAAAAAAAAAAATAAACCGTGAAAAGAAACATAAAACTTAAACAAATTTACAGCACGCACATACAAAAAAAAAAACAGAAAAGGACGAGTGCCATACAAATGCGCCATTCTAACTAATTACTTAGCGCTCTAAGATATGGAAAAAAAGCGCATTTGACAGCTGACCTAGATGAGGATATAATCAAAAATGTGGATAAGAAAATGTGGTGGCCATGTGGTGGCTGAAAAAGTGCTGAAATACAAGAAAAACTTCATTATGCAGGCCGGAAGCTACATAAATGATTATAATTACTATCCCACTACCAAACGGACAATAATAACACTACAGTGAAAACGGTAAGTAAGTAAAGTAGTGGAATGAGACAAGAAAGAAAAATAAATACTTTGTATAGCGCACATCACATGTAACATCACATTTGGTCTCATTTCTTTACAGTTGGGGCCTTCACACGCTTCACCGGCACAACTTTATTATCAACCGTGGCTGATGTGATATCAACTGATGGCTTGCCGGTGGTTTGGCTGGACGAGTCGCTCGTCGGGTCACACGCCAGCGTCTCCAGATCCCGTCGCGACGAGATTGTGTGCCGCTTACCGTCTGGGGCGAGATAGATGATGCGCCCCTCACGCGTCCAGCACTTCGTAACCCCAAGCTTGAGACGCGCTGCCTTGAAGAGCCGGTGCCTCCGTGGCGTCAGGAACTCGGACAGTGTGATACCCGTGCCCTTCAGCCCCACCTTGTGCATCCAAGCATCATCTCGGGTCTTAGTGCAAACAAACTTCACGAGTACAGGCCGAGGCTTGCTTGACGCTGATGAGACTCGACCCATACGGTGCGCTCGACGGATGTCTTCGGGATCCAGCTTGGGCAGGGACAAGTGCTCGCTGACCACTGCCACTACCACTGCCGTGGTGTCCTCATCCTTCACTTCGGGCACTCCATGTAGCAGCAACATTTTTCTCCGGCTTCGCATTTCCACAGCGTCGAGGTCATCAGTCAGCATCCCAATCTGCTTTTGAAGGGATTGACATTTCTATTATGAATCTGAGGCGAGGCACACTTGACGCACGACGGAGCGCAAAAATATTGCAGCGGTCTGTTAGATCCATACTAGAAACGTCACTCCCCATACTAAAACCGCACTCAACGGATAACACTGCGATAGCGCGATATTTTTGCGCTCAATCGTGCGTCAAGTATATTCCTCGCCGGAAATACCCCTGCGATATTTTAGCGCTCCGTTGTACGTTAAGTGCGAAAGGCCTAATGTATCGCCTTGGTTGCATAGGTAGTTGTCTACTGAAAATATGATGATCTTTCCGACCGATTTCGGCCATGGCGACCACTTTGACTCCTAATCAGATCGGCGCTGATGCGCCCGGAGATGGCTATTGTAGCCAATTTTGGCAGTAAACTCTCGTGCACAGTTTGGACACGTGAGTTTGCCATTTACATAATTATATTTAATGGCGACGGGTGGACGGGCCTTGAGCTCATCGCGCTTAGCGTCGAGGTCTGCTTTACGCTGTTCCTCAAACTCGCGAACTTGCCTCTTAACCATCCCGCGCCATTCGGGGCGCTGTGCTGCCAGACCCTCCCATTGAGTGGGCTCAATGTTGCATCTTTTCATGTGTCGTTTCTGAACATCTTTATATCTGAGGAGTTGTCCGCCATGCTTTCGCTTGCCCTCCTCTAGCTCAGAATAAAAGATGCGCTTCGCCACTCTCTCCTCCGACATCCAGGATACATGACCACATCACCGAAGCTGACGACGCATTAGATAGGCCTCAATGCCACCAACATTGGCTCGTCTCAGAACTTCGGTATTGCGCACTCGGTCGGACCATCTGATTTTCATGATGGTGCGAAGGCATTTTAGGTGGAAGCGATCCAGAGTGCGTATGTGGTGACGATACACACACCAAGTCTCGGAGGAGTATAGAAGGTTTGGCAGCACAATCGCCATATACACAGAGATTTTTGTGGCTAGCTTTAGGTCGTGCGAGCAGAAAACCTTGGAACACAACTTCCCAAATGCTGCAGCTGCAGCACTGATTCTGCTGTTGATCTCAGCATCAAGGTTACACTTAGATGTTATAGTGTTCCCCAGATAGCGAAACTTATCAACCTGTTTCAGCATATCCTCACCAAGCATAATCGCCAGTGTCTCGCGACCATGTGAGTCTAAGGACATCACTGAAAATAATCGAAAAGCGAAGAGGGAAGATGGCCATTTGTTACGACATGATGAATTTATTAAGAACATCATTGAAGGTAGAAAAGGAAGAGTAAGACCGAGACGCCCATTTTTTACTAAAATGAAGGAAACAAGAAGTCAAAGCACATACAGGAAACAGACAAGAATGAGAATTGATCCATCGAAAAGAGCATGCAGAGCTCTTAAGTTCGAAGATGAATCAGTGGTAAAATAAATAATATTTTTCTGATTGTCTAATAGCCTCTTCATGCCTTCCTGAAATATAAGGCGGATCGCACACTTAACAACACTCGACGATCGCACATTCGATGAACGACGCTTCGCTAGCGCGACACCGATTGAGCGGTTTTAGTATGGGGAGTGACGTTTCTAGTATAGATCTGACAGACCGCTGCGATGTTTTAGCGCTCTGTCGTGCGTTAATAAGTGTGCGATCCGCCTAAATTGAAGCACACAAGCCACTTGGAAACAGTTTGAAAGACCTTGGCCCCAGCACGCTGCCTTGGGGAGTTCACCTGTCCAAACTAATAACAAACGAGTCCCCGATGAATATGAACCACCTGTCGAACGCTTTAAGCATATTCACGTCGCATAGTAGGTTACTTATGCGTAGGTATGTATGTACAGGCGGTGAACGTAACTCATGACAAATTCAGTTCTTAAGGCGGATCGCACACTTGACGCACGATGGAGCGCTAGAACATCACAGCCGTCTGTCAGATTCGTACTAGAAATTTTAATCCCCATAATAAAACCGCACTCGACGGACGACTGACAGATCGCTGTGATGTTTTAGCGCTCCGTCGTGCGTTAAGTGTGCGATCCGCCTTAAGAACTGAATTCACATCTGTAATATTCTCACTCTTTTCGCGTGGGACACCGAGTCGTCCAACGACCCAATATCTATAAAGCTTTCAATAAATAAATTCATACAAATGCCACACACATAAGTGATTCATTTTCATTTTGTTCATTGTTACAAAAAGTTTCTACCTTTCTCGAATAATAGCACATTTTCAGCTCTTGTTTGTCTCTTCTTTTAATAATTTGCTGAAGGTATACTTACACGATATTTACCAAAACACAAAATAAGTGTTTCTACAAACATATCTAGCGGGCTTCTTTAGTTACTTTGGTTATTTTTGCACTCAATCTCTACACAGATAAAAGTGTATAAAAAGAAAGTTTAGAAGATTTTTCCAGGCTTTCATGTGCTTTTCTCGTTGGTCGAAATATTGAAATCGGTTCAAACAGACTCTCCAGCCATTGGTTAAAACTGATTGTTTGATCACGGGCGCTGAAACAACTTGACAAGAAAGTATGGTGATAGTTCGTGTACTATAATCCTTTATTAGATATGAAGGCTATTGTAACTTAGGTGGTTCTCACACTTATCGCACAACGGAGTGCTATTTTAACGCATCCGTAATGCAGCATGTGTCTAACAGATTCAAGGAAATTTCCGACTAAACACCGAATTAGAAACAGGTCTAACACAACAACGTGCGTCAACGGATACGTCTGTTAAACAGCGCAAGTTCATCAGTTGGTGCTGCGTCAACATAAGTTTCGGAACATCACTGAGCGCACGATAACATGCGGGCTTAACAAGCAATCTCGGCCAACATTCTCTTTACCTTGCGTTTTATATGAAAACTCGCTCCGGCCGTCTTGGCCCCCGACAAAATGGATCTCCTGCTTACATTGTCGACATTTTTCATAGTTTCTCTTTGTTACTTTGTAAAGGATTTTGTGGGATATTTCAAAACTCCTTTGTGCAAGACCTTGGAGTAAGCACCTACTTACGTACCTAGAGGTATAAGAGTAGTTTGTCAGTCAGGATTGTTCTTGAAAGGTGCTTGAGTAGTTCAGCTTAGGAGTTAAAGATTGAATGGGATACTGCAAGATGTTGAACGTAGAAAATGTTTGTTGTTTTCTACTTTTGATTGTATTTCAACACTATATTATCATCAAGAACATTGATGTACGACAAAACTCCACTGTTTCACATGGGAATCCATACCGCGATTGGTAGTTGGGTTGGTGAGCGCATTCATAGATTGGTCCATTACCTGTCGCTTCTAAGCTGGCACAACATTTTATTTAATTGTAGTACCTACTTAATGACCGCCTACTTGTTGCGTTTGGAAAATAAAAGCCAACTAGAACCATTTATTGTTCCGATCCGACCATACACGAAAAATGAAAACTACACAAGTCATGAATATTGTTCCGGCCGGTTCTTACATCACGATTGAATATACACACACACACACAAATCACGCCTATATCCCTCGTGGGGTAGGCAGGGCGTTAACGAACGTACAATTACGGTCTTTATCGCCACGTCTGACAATATTTGAGGGTCGTTTCAGATAAGACATGTACCACTATCGTAACAGACAACCTGTTACGATAGTGGTACAACCCTCGAGTCCCTTTGTCGGCTTCTACGATACCCATGGGTAAGAAATGGGGTGATGCTATTCTAAGCCGGCATCACACGGCATATGATTGAAGGTACAAGATAATACGATTGCCAACTATTTCAGAAAATTTATGTTGAGTTTTAAACCTAATTCCGTTTACAGCTCTCAGAGAGTTAGCGAGGCGAAATTATTTGAAGCCCACTTTAGAGAAGCTACGAACATTTAACCAGTGAGTGGACTTGATTGTAGTTTGCCGCGCTAAAGCGAAAGTTGTCTGCCAGTTTTATCACTTTTGTTATACCGGGTGAAAGGCGGATCGCACACTTAACGCACGACGGAGCGCCACTAGAAATGTCAATCCCCATACTAAAACCGCTCAACCGCTGACGACGAAGCGCTAGCGCAGCGTCGTCTGTGAGATTCAGATTCAGATAAATTTATTTCTCAAAATACAATTTTTCGTCGAGTGCGATTTTAGTATGGATCTGACAGACCGCTCTGATATTTTAGCGCTCCGTTGTGCGATAAGTGTGCAATCCGCCTAAGGGACGGGTGTACCGAAAACTTTGCAAGCATGACCAGACCATAAAACTGAATCATTTTTTATCATACAACCTATCTTGGGAAACGACCACAGAAAGTCAATCAGTTGAATGTAAATCTTGAATGGGAGACTGAAAATATTTAGATTACTAACATACATACCTAGTAGAAAAACATGTTCTGTTTCATGATATGATCATGTCTTTATAATTTTCAGTATACCTTTCATGGTTTGCCAGGTAAATGTTGCATCATATGATACATTTATCGTGGTGACTCAGCTCGGTACTTGACATGGCATAAGTTTTTTTTATTTCCATTTTATTTTTTATAAAACGTGATTAGCTTTGGGCAGAGACATTTCGAATTGAACCCTGCATGCACTACTCACTTATGGAAATAGACAGACCATGCGAACCAGTCTATTTACATGATCTTTTGGTAAATAATTTAGTTATAGTACTTTCCGAATTACAAAAATAGAAATGTAGAGTAACTTCATATTTAATTCGTTTAATTAAATATATGTTAAGGTATACGGGCACGTAATCACGTCACACTCACACACATACACACACACACACACACACGCACACACACACATACACACACACACACACACACACACACACATCACATACACACACGTCAGCCTACTGCAAAGAACTGCTAAAAGTAGGCTCTCTCAAGGATACGCCATATCTAAGGAACGTTCTCCCGTTATAAATTTCCATCTTGTAGTTGCTTTGCTATCGACTATAATAGCACTACCACTGTACTGACATCTATCCTAGGCTGTCTTCAGTTATTTGGCTATCGCAATATCGAGTGGCATAATTTTGTGTTTTTTACCTTAGCTTCGAAAGTTCTTTTCCAACAATTACTGAAAAACTAATTTAGAATAATAAAAATCTTTTCTAATTAATTTTCCGCACTCTTCTTCTTCTTAGATTTAAGAGCCCAGCTCTTGTCGGTGGAGTAACCGCCATTCTATTCGTCTCTCCGCCAGTGATTTGACCTCCTGATACGACACGACATTAACTTTTTCTTTTATTTGGTCAAAGTAATTTCGCCTTGGTCGACCTCGGCCTCTTCTGCCTTCTACTTTCCCTTCAATGATGTTCTTCAGGAAATTATTGTGTCGTATCAGGTGTCCTATCATCTTTCCTCTTCTGTCTTCTATGGTTCTTAACAAACTTCTCTTTTCATCTACTGTCTTAAGGACGTCTTCGTTCGTCTTCCTATCAGTCTAGCTTATTTTCTGCATCCTCCTCCAGCACCACATCTCGAATGCTTCGAGCCTCTCTCTATCCCTCTGGGTCATAATCCACGTCTCGCTTCCATAAAGTGCTATATTTCCGCACTCACAGTGCTCTATTATTCTCATAAATGAAAATAAGAAACCGAAAAATTGACAAGCGCCGACCGGGACACCACACGCGGCCCGGGTTCGATTCCCGAACGACGCTTGTCAATTTTTCGATTTCTTATTTTAATTTATAACTAATCGTTTCTTACGCTAATTTCCATCGACTAATTAACCTCTCAGTTTATTTCACATTATCTTTCAATGGGTATTTTAGCGCCAGGTTTAAAATAATAAAATCGTAGGTTAGGTTATAAAAACTCCGCCACTACCCTAGTACAAATAGCATACCTGTTATTTATAGGTGATTTTATTACGGTACTAAAAACGCACTTGGATATTAAAAATACGTGTACTATAGTAAATTCCCGAAGTATGCATGCACAGGAATTTAAGTGGCAGGTAGTAAAAATGGTATTATTTATTGATAGTTAAGCTACTGGGAGCATAATAAAATTCGATGAAGGTAACAATGTGTGAAAACCTACACGGAAAATATGAAATTTCAAGTAATCAAACTCTGTTAACAATTTACAATAATGGATTTGTAGATTGTAGGATACTTTAGGAAGAAGAGAGTCTATACAGACACGACCTTCAGTAATAAAGTAACGAAGAAGAAGAATGATACTTAGGAAGATCTAGTAAATGATCATTATTTAACCAAATAAAACCTTTTTCGTAAGAAGCCTCTCTCAACATTTACAGCGTAACAAATCTCTTGAACTTCGCAACAAGTTCCACTTCTGACTCGAAACTTTCTTAAATCGTCATAACAGGCCCCTTTTTTATTTCATTCGCAACTTTGCAAAGGGGACCATATTGCAAAGTAGAAATTACTGAGAAAAACTTTTAGAAGTGTGAAGGGATTTGCGTCAAATTAGACCCTTTCCACATTTCAGCGCAAGGTTAACTTATGCACCTGTCAGATCCATACTAGAAATGGAAATCCCCATACTAAAAGCGTTCTCGACGCACAACCCAGTGCAAGCGCAGCGTCGTGCGTTAGACCCTCGTCGAGCGCGGTTTTACTATAGGGATTGACATTACTAGTATGGATATGACAGGCGCATAAGTTAGCGCAACGTTATTTATGCACTGAAGTGTGATAGAGGCCTTAGGTCAGTCTCACATACACCACATGGTTTCACGGTGTTTCGGTCTTTGCGACAGTCCACGTCAGACAAAATATTGAGGGCCCTTTCAGATGATTCGTGTATCACTGTAGTAACAGGTTGTCAGCCTAAACTTGTAATACACATTAAACCCTCAGGAAAAAATGAGGTGATGCTACTCTCAGCCAGCATCACACGGCAATGTTCTGTTCTGGGGAAAAAAATTAGTTGGACTTGTGCTCAGCGTTGTTCAAAAAGTGCAAAAAGTCAGTCGCTTGGTTCCACAGTTTTTTCCGTATCTTATTTTACAAAGTAACCTTTTTAGTGCCAGTTCGCCAGGTAAATAGCCACTTTCCGCCCAATACGAAAAAATAAACTGTGTTATCTTTTTCATTTCGTGTCGTTTCATTTGCAGTTGCCATATTTCGAGAGAAATATGATGTTCTTATGAAGAGAAATATGTATCCAAAGTAGATGAGTTTTTTTATTTTCGATTCTTTGTCCCACAGGGAAGAAAAACGAGATTTCAACTGTCGTACCTACATACGAACAGCTTTTACTCAAAAATTAAAAATATTTATTCAATGTTATAAGTCATAAATTATCTGTTAATTTTATACAAACATTGACAAGTCATGACAATTTTGTGATCCGCTTATAAATGCGGCTCGGGTTGGGGCTCTTGATACATTTCGTTTGAAACTATATTAATTTAGTCTTTCTATGGAATACCTAGCTGTTTTTTAACCGATGTCGAGAAATATACTTCTCATCAGTGTTTTATGATTGGATGAAACACAAAACATATAAGAAACTATTTAGAATTTCGGATATTTTTATTAAGATTTATAGACCTCATTCTACTATTACACGATATTACTTTTGAATAATGTGACTCGTACGAAACATAAACTTGGAAGGTGTCCTTGATTTTAAGATGAGAATTGTGTTATTGTGGTGTACTGAACAGAAAAGTCAAGTATAACAATAAAGGTGTTTATATATACTTACTCCCATCAAAGTAAGTATACAGCAAAAAACCGACATCAGAGGTGAAAAGATGTTTGTAAAAAGCCACAAAGGCCGAGCAGGGATTTGCTCAGTACCACGCTTTTATAACGTTTGGCCTAAAAGTAATACGAACGATTCATACGGACTAAGCTTTTTTAGAACATCCATCGGTCAAGTAGAAATGACATAGGAGTATATAACTAAGCGTTAAATTTATTTATTCAATTTTCTTGCATATGTTTACTATTTTGTAGTTAGTAATTTCTGATTTTTGGTGTTTAAATCAAACACTAGTGATATTAACTTTTTACAAAGTTAATACAAACGAAATAAGATACAGCTGTGGTGTAGAGGTTAACACGTCTGACCCCGAAAGTCAAAACACGTGGGTTCAGGTTTACATCGGTGGTGACGTGAATTTTTCCACTTGTTTCGTTTGTATCAACTTTGTTACAAAAAGGCTGACAACCTGTCACTATAGTGATACACAGATCATCTCAAACGGCCCTCTATATTTGTCAGACGTGGCGATAGCGATCGTATTTTTACTCTGCTCTGCCTACCCCGTAAGGGATAAAAGCGTGATTTATGTATGTATGTATGTATGTATGTATGTATCACACCTTTATCCCTTGCGGGGTAGGTTAATAACCGTAAAAATAAGATTGCTATCGCCACGTCTGACACATACATTCCAGATATACGTATATATTCCAAGGACGGAATGACCAGGATGTGGCCCAGACGAGAACCAAAAGTGCACACACTCAAAGTGAACTCAAATAAAAAAGATGACCGAAAACGATTGATAAAACGAAAATAAGCGGAATTCGTTCTGTGGAATAAGCCTTTGGTCGCGGCGATATACAATTCTATCTCAACACAATAGTTCTCGGTGAGCTGCACAGATAACAAATATTTATTTTCTGCGAGGGTTCAGCGCTTTGTTGCTAAATTGAACCACGGATTTAAAGGCGGCTCGCACACTCAACGCACGACGGAGCGCTAAAATATCGCAGCGGTCTGTCAAATCCATACTAAAAACGTCACCCGCCATACTCGACGGACGACGCTGGGATAGCGCAGCAGTTTTAGTATGGGGACTAACATTTCTAGTATGAATCTAATATACCGATGCGATGTTCCAGCGCTCCGTCGTGCGTTAACTGTACGATCCGCCTTAAAGTTAGAGAACGTTTTAAAAGCGAATCCCACATCTAACGCACTACCCTGCACATTTTAGCGCGTCTGTCAGATGTAAAAAAAAAATACAAATTAACTATACTGAAAATTGACGTTGACACAGCGTCAACGGATGGTAGTGCGTTGTTTGACTGATGCATACATTGACGCCATGGTTAGACACAGGTTCATGCCACGAACCTTTGAACGAAATTTCCTTGCATCTGACAGACGCATACGTTACAAAAGCGCTAAAATAGCGCTCCATTGTGCTCTAGTGTAAGAACCACCGAAGTTCAAGGGTGAGCTCTGATCTTTGAGAATAATCCTGGCACGTGCATGCAAGTTAGGTCTGTGGAGTAGGCCGGTGGGAATTATTGGGCGTAAGTGCCCTTAGACGGTTCCACCTGTGTAGGTTTATTAGATTAGTAACCATTTCGCAGCTGGTAGGATAGGTCTTATTATTTTGATTTCCTGAATCCTTAGTTACTTTCCGAAACAATAATCTAAAGAAGAATGCATAAATAAGCTAAATGAAGTAAAAGTAGCACAAAACACAGAAAAGATCGATGTAGAAAATCATCTGTGTAGAGTTACGGAACTTCGCATACATGACGCACGACAGAGCTCTAAAACATCGCAGCGGTCTCTCAGATCCATACTAGAAATGTCAATACCCATACTAAAACCGCTCAACCGCTGTCGACGCAGCGTTATCGCAGTGTTGTCCGTCAAATGTTGTTTTAGTACGGGGAGTGTGGTTTCTAGTATGGATCTAACAGGTTGTGTTAAAATAGCTTGTGTTTTTAAATCATATGATTCTGAATCAGCTACAAATCTATACACAGGTGTGTTTCCCCACTAATAACAGTCCAGTGTGTCGTAAAAAGGCATGATTTATGTAGGCGTACCGACTCGTATGTAGGTGATTGTATGTATGTACAGAAACATGACGACCGATGTGGCGCAGAGGTAGTGCAACTGCCTGTGACGCAGAAGGTTCCGGGTTCGATTCTCGGTGGGTCACTCACAAAGTTGATATTTATCACTTTGTGAATTTGTTCCAAGTCTAGTTAGGACATTGCGGGCTGAACCACCCGATTGTCCGTAAGTAAGATGGTTCCGTGTTTCGGATGACACGTTAAGCCGTAGGTCCCGGTTGCTGTCTATGATCACTTAGACGGCGGTCGTTACACAACCATGTCAGAGGCCTGCTACTTGTAGTAGGCGGTTGAAAAATTCTGACACTAGGGTTCATCGGGTCGTTGGACGACTCGGTGTCCCACACGAAAAGAATAAGACAGAAACATGAATAAATAACAAAGTTCCGTGCTATAATCCTGAAATCGTTTTACGTCCCTCATGTGTCACACTCGAGACCAACTGAGGCGTATTTGTTGAGCAAACATGGCCATTCGTCAAGCAGGCATCTCTTAAACGAACGTTTTGTTTTAATAAATCATTGCTTGTGCCTACGACAAGAGTACATCTCTTATCGCAGACAAGAAGAATCTCACACGCACAAGGCGATTGCGGAATTCGCGGCTGTCACCGTACAAATGACAACTTGTAACAACCTTTGGACAAAGCGGTGTCAAGTGCCACGGTTTATCGCGAGCACATCCATCTACCCCCATTTAAGGGACGACCGATGTGGCGCAGTGGTAGTGCGACTGCCTTTGACGCAGAAGGTTCCGGGTTCGATTCTCGGTGGGTCACCCACAAAGTTGATATTTATCACTTTGTGAGTTTGTTCCCAGTCTGGTTAGGACATTGCGGGCTGAACCACCCGATTGTCCGTAAGTAAGATGGTTCCGTGTTTCGGATGGCACGTTAAGCCGTAGGTCCCGGTTGCTGTCTATGATCACTTAGACGGCGGTCGTTACACAACCACGTCAGAAGCCTGCTACTTGTAGTAGGCGGTTGAACAATTCTGACACTAGGGTTCATCGGGTCGTTGGACGACTCGGTGTCCCACACGAAAAGAAGAAGAAGAAGAAGAAGGGACCAATTTATTCAGTTTTTTCAATAGAAATACTAAAAATATAACAGTATCAGTTCCGTAAAGGGGTAGGTTGATGAACTTCCGATATTTACTTGCTTTACTTGTACGATACACGATACTCGTACTTACGGTATCCAGTTTTCATAATATGGGATTTTGTAAGTTCCTTTTGTCGAAAAATCTAACCTGGTAAAGTACCAACAAATCATTTGACGTGTGTGTGAACTACCAAGAACAGATTTTTAGATACATACATATATCACGCCTTTATCCCTTGCGGGGTAGGCAGAGCTATAACGGCCGTAAGAATACGGTCGCTATTGCCACGTCCGACATTTTTGAGGATTGTTTTCCAAGGTTGTTCCAGAAAACCAGTGTATTACTATAGTGACAGGTTGTCAGCCTGTCGCCCAAAAAAATGCAATACACAAGAAACCCTCGAGTCCCTCAGTCGCCTCTTACGACACCCGCGGGAAAGAAATGGGGTGATGCTATTCTAAGCCGGCATCACACGGCAAATTCTAAGCCGGCATCACACGGCAAATTCTAAGCCGGCATCACACGGCAATAATTCATAATATGGGATTTTGTAAATTCCTTTTGTCGAAAAATCTAATCTGGTAAAGTACCAACAAATCATTTGACGTGTGTGTGAACTCCCAAGAACAGATTTTTCTCATGGTAGAACAGAAATATTACATTTCGAGATTCATGCAGATCATAATCATAATAGATATGAAGCCCACTAGGGTGTCAGGCATAAAACTTATTCTTCTTTTGTGTGGGATACCAAGTTGTTAAACGACCCGATGAACCTGTACATACATTGGAAAATGAATATAGGTCGGTACGAAAATAGATATTAATATTTTATTGCAGCATTCAAATATTTGCCTGTAAAAATAGTCTTGTATTTTCTTTTTACACACACACACGTATCACGCCTTTATACCTTGCGGGTTAGGCAGAGCGTTAGCGGCCGTAAGAATACGGTCGCTATCGCCACGTCTGTCATTTTTGAGGATTGTTTTCCAATATTGTTTCAGAAAACGTGTGTATCACTATAGTGACAGGTTGTCAGCCTGTCGCCTAAAAATTGTAATACACCAATACTCTCGAGTCCCTTAGTCGCCTCTTACGACACCCGCGGGAAGGTTGTGGGGTGATGCTATTCTGAGCCGGCATCACACGGATCTATTTATTTTCTTCTTGTATATTACTATATTATCTTATAATGACGATCTCGGAATTATCTACATCAATTATTTCTTTAAATTTTGTTTATCAGAAGTTTCGAGAACGATAAATCGGCCTTAACCTCATCAGCCACAGTCCACTGCTGGACATGGACCTCCCCCTGTTGCCATACTCACCACGAAAGGCAGGCGGATTGGAGAGCGCAGTGCAAGATTTGGCATTCACAGGGGACGCTGCTGCCCATTCCCTTGATGATTATCCCTTAGTCACTTTTTACGACACCCACGGGTCGAGGGGTGATGAAATTCTGAGCCAGCACCACATGACACTTAATCGTGGGTTTTATTTTTTTGAAATTGATTGTTTTATATATTTCTTGGGAGTTGTTTGATTATACCGCAATTTTGATTTCGGTCCAACGTACTGAATCTGAAAGCAGGAATAACACTTCAATATTAAATAAGCAGCTGGCTTAGAATTCTTTGAAATTCGCTGAAGCCTTCATGTGCGAGCGACACATGTGCTTTGTTTGCAAATGTACACGGATATAAAAAGAATTAATCTTTATAAGGTGTATTAAAAATAATTAATATATATTAGCTGCAACTATTTTAAGGGGTGAATCAGTCCACGTTATTAAACAACTTTCCCCAAAAACATAGGTCGACATACGAGAATATTTTTTAGACCTCCCATACCTACAAATTGACTTGGTCGGTATTGGTAATTTTGCATGGGAGGTCATAATTATCATATGGCTAAGAAAGAGTTTTATTTATCATTACTCACAATCGCCAATTAGCTATGAATTAACGACCATTTATCTAGTTTTACCATTTATCTCAACCTATCATGATGAGCCATAATGCCAATAAAAAACCTGCGTCATAAAGTAACAAAGGATATACATATTCCGACTTGTTGCTGTTGTGCTGTAGTTTTAAAGAAACAATAGTTTACCCAATGATGTCTACAGGGAACTAAATCGCTTCAAATCTGTTATTATTCTACTCCTTCCAGCTTTTCTAGTCCTTGTTTTAAAGCAGAAAGCATGTCTCATCCGCTTTCCTACAGAGACTTTGTTCACACAGTCACACTTCTGCTCATTCCGTGCCTTGTCTTTAGACTTCAGTTCACGTACAGACAAAATAAGCTTTCATTTTAGGAGCTGTTGAAATAATGTTCCTACTTGTGAAATCAGACAGACAGACAGAAACACTTTAGGAACTGAAACAACAGCATTTTCCAGCTACATCTTCTACCCCAAAAGCACATACTGTAAGAAAAAAAAACACAATACAGCTAGGTACTTTTTAAACGTTGTTTTGTATTAAAATACATACCATTACGAATTAAACATAATGACTTCATGTATAAAAATATTTTTAATATTATTAGGTTTGATTAATTCTAATTGTGCACCTATTGAAAAAGATTAATACTTGTAGAAGGCGATTGAAAAATTCTGACACTAGAGTTCATTGGGTCGTTGAACGACTGGGTGTCCCATATGAAAAGAAATAATAAGAAGATAAGAATAGTCATTATATTTGAATAATATATTTAAACCAACAAGTTTTGTATTTTATTAGCTACCCTGAGTTGACGTTGACGGTGATGTCCACCACAACTATTATTTTAGTGCATTTCAATAAAATGAATTAATTTTTGAATATTCTTGTCATGTTTATTGAGCATTGAATGACACATGGTATAAATAAAAATATTGAGTATCGAGCTCCAGAAAAATCGTTACGGTTGTTTTCACATAATACGACACGATTTGGCCTATTTCGTTTGTTCCTTTTACTTTCAAAGAGTAAGTTTAACTTACAATACCCGAAATGTTTTGAGTTAATTGCATCAGTGATAACTATGATGAAACAATTTAAGGCCTTTCTCGTTAACGTACAACGATGCTCTAAAATAATGCATCCGTAACGCAACGGTCTGTCAGATTCATACTTGAAACGTCAGTCCCAATACTAAAACTACTGTTGACCTGCTGACGTAGGTCCAAGGAACAACGCTGCGCTAGAGCACGTCGAGAGCGATTTTAGTATTGGGATTGACGTTTCTAGTAAGGATCTGATAGACCGCTGCTTTACGGATGCCTTCTATTAGCGCTCCTTTTTTATAAGGCAAACATACTGAATATTTTAAAAAGCTATTTTGATCTCAAAGTTTTCGTGTTTTATTTGTTCTGCATCATACAAAACAATGCAATACCACTCGCCCGAGCACGAAAACATTCATCATTTAAATTTTAATATGCACCTGCTCCAGTCGAGATGGTATAAAATAGGAGGATCGCACACTTAACGCACGACGGAGTGCTAAAATGTCGCAGTGGTCTGTCAGAACCATACTAGAAATGTCAATCCCCATACTAAAACCGCTCAACCGCTGTTATCGCAGTGTCATCCGTTGAGTGCGGTTTTAGTCGGGGGTTTCTAGTATGGATCTGACCGACCGCTGCGATATGTTTTCGTCAAGTGCGCGATCCGCCATGCTTTCTGAAGGCGGGTGCTCTGACTGCTACAAATTGGTAATTTTCGCTCGTCGTATAATAGATAGACATCTATCAATCGAAATCGTTTATTGTAAAGAATGGCAGTATTGACGGAAGGGTGGGCCGGCCCGACGGGAAATGAATCGGCATCCTCCTTAATTGAAAACGTGTCGACAGGGCATTTTTGGAGTAGCATCCAGCTGGTATTGTTCCAAAAATTCTTGTTATTTGGAGAACAATGACAGCCTGATATCTGAAACGCTGTTTTTGCCTTCACTTATCACGTGGGACACTGAGTAATCCACGACCCCAATGAACTGTAGTATCAGAGCTTTTTGATCACCTACTACTAAAAGAAGTGATACACGAATTATCTCAAAAAGGCCTAACCATTTGTAAAAGTCGGAGGATTTTTGCGGAGATTAACAATCTGCCTATCAGCTTTAATGGATAAATGGTGTGTTTTTTTTTGAGCAAATTCTTATGAACTTCATGACAATGTCATTGCCCGTTAAAGTATTTTGAGGGAAATGCGAAAGTTCGAAATGAATTTGAAACCTCTTCAGAATTTGTAATTGATTTTGTACAAATTACCAATTCGTAGCTTTGAGACCCTCAAATAAGTTTTCCAGGTTCATTGGATTATCAGCTTTACAATTATTAATTGTGAATAATTAAGATCCCTAATGGGTTTTATTTACTTGGTGTTGAATAAGCTTTATAACTTTTCTATACCGGTCCTATTTACTCGGAGTCTGACTGGATTTGAAAAGAAGTTTAATAAAATGTTAAACGGTTTTGGAATTCACATAGCAACATGATTCAATCGCTAAACGTCGATTTTCTTTACTTCAATTAGCTAAGTAGAACCCGTACAGATAAATAAACGATCTGTAAATGGCGGCAGTTACCTAAGTGTGAGGGAGAAAGCATGAACGCCTGGTATATGCAAGAGCCTTAGTGGAAGAGAGAAAGCATAACAAACGGCCGCCATTTACAGATCGTTTTTTTATCTGTATCTATAAATGAGCCTATGCTGATGGCTCACCGCTTTCCTCTGGAAACGTGATTATAGTTTCTTAAACGGATACAGTGACCAATTGTCTGTAAGTATGTTTGTATGTTTCGGAAGGTACGTTAAACTGTAGGTCTCGGTTTTTGTCCGAAGCGATTGGATGTTTTGGTGTCCCAGACAAAAAAAGAGAGACCGTTCATTTGTGCTGCAAACCTGTCAAGAAGTTAGTTCATTTATGTTGCTACTCTGAAAACGCACCAAAGAAAAAAAAGCTAGAGATACATTTTTCCACTTCAATAGCGTTAAAACGGCATGACAAAGCAGTATTATCTAGACAGCAGCGTTGCCTAGGCAGAAGAGTTGAGAAAAATAGCAAAAACGAACAGAACAAACCAGTCCAGTCCACACTAGGAATCAGATTTGCAATCCACGACAGTTGTTTGTCGTCACTGTACCGCGGACTAAGCTATGCATTGTCCGAACAATGCGGTACAATGTGGCTACAAGCTGGTACAAAGGAATTTAATCCGCGAGTACGTAGTCGAGGCGTCCTAGCGTGCATTCGGTAAAGCTGTGTTCACTGCGCGATGGAGATTTTTCTGCTGTTTCGTTTTTCAGTTCTCTAGAGATATCGTTTTCGCAGGGTTGTTTTTATCAAGTGCTAGCTGCCCATCCAGCAGTCATTCATCAACTCATTTTTCCCAGTAAGTAATATACATAAAAAGATTTCTCATGATTCTCAATATCTATAAAAAAAAACTGCATCAGAATCACTTTATGTGCTTTTAAAGATTAAAGCATACATACATGCATGTCCGAAAGGTGACTTTGTTTTATACTATGAAGTGGTGTATGTAAGTAGACGAGTAAATTACATTTCACGGTCTACATGTTGAATTGAGATGTCAGTAGATTCATCTAAGCAGCGTAAATGGCATAAAGTTTCAAATATTCAAATGGCGGGTTTGGAATTAACTCAGAATAATATAACTTCAGAATTATCGCGTTAGTGTGGTTACTCAAAATTATATTGGAATTATCGTAGACGGGTTTTTGAGAGTACCACCAGCGGATATAGTAAAAGTGGCAAGCTGCGTTCTTTGTAAATACAACACTTTGCATTGAGTGGTGAGATTCTATAAATTCTATTTAATTCCATTATCATTACATGCAATTCCATGCCATTTTATTCCATCTCGTTCTATTCCATTCTATTCTATTCTATTCTAAGACTGCCGTGAGATGCCGGCTTAGAATAACATTACCCCACATTCTTCCCGCGGGTGTCGTAAGAGGCGACTAAGGGACTCGAGAGTATTGGTGTATTGCAACTTTTAGGCGATAGGCTGACAACCAGTCACTATTGTGATACACATGTTTTCTGAAACAACCTTGGAAAACAATCCTCAAAAGTGTCAGACGTGGCGATAGTGGCCGTATTCTTACGGCCGCTAATGCTCTGTTTTCCCCGCAAGGGATAAAGGCGTGATATATGTATGTATTCTAAGATTGTAGTATGTAGACGCCGCCCTATGCTTCATTACCCGCGTCGTTTTGTTGGCACGGCGATGAGCAAAACGCATTGTTGTAGCACAAAAGGTACGGGTGAATGGCGGCAGGCGTCGGTGTAATGCTCTATCATTCAGCCATTTCCGTAAATAGGCATGATTTTATTGTTATGTATTCCGTTTTACAGGTTTTTTGTACACTACAAGGGTTTTATGCAGCTGTTGGGTGCATTTAGCCCAAAACAGCGGACTATGGAGGTGGTGGCCTACAACGGAGTCTATGTTATGACTTATGGATGATGATACATAGTAGGGTTGGAGGAGGCTTATGTTTATTAATGTATGCGTAGTGACATATGGTGACATATGGCTAGGGACGTCCTGTAAGCACCAGTTTGCCGTTTTCGGTCATCACCTTGTTCTTCATTACGTAGTAGACACCGAAACGTCATCTTTAAACCAAACTGGTTTGAAGTTAAGTTTGACTGAGATTTTCAAGTCGAAAAGGGGTCAAGCAGCTGAACTCTCTCGTTTCGTGTGGAATACCGAGTTTACCAATGACCCAATGAATTTTTCTACAAATAGCAGGCTTCTGACATGGTTGTGTAATGACCGCCGTCCAAGTAATGGTGATAATTTCATGGACTCCCCTTCTTTCAGAAATATCCCATTCAGCAAAACATTGAGATTCAGAACTTAGTCTTAACCATTTAAATATGCATATCCTGGCAAATTTCAACACCTTTCCTACATTCCAACCTTATGCATTTTAACTGTAAACATCTAGATAGGAGGAAGTTACATTACTTAGACGTGAGATTGCAAGCCCTCTGCCTCAAAGCGTGCAGGATTATTACCATCTAAATAATCTGTTTTAAGACCTTTTATATTCATGAGTTCTACACATGACAAAATTATGGTAGTTACTGTTCATTTTGAATCTAGTCTAGAGTCACATTTTAGAAACTCTACATATGAAATGAGGCATCTAATCATAGTCACATAATTTTTAAAATCATAATTTTTCAATTCGTAATTCCACAAAAAACCGCGAGTTGCTCCCATCAGCTGTTTTCATAAAACTTTAAGTCATTAAGAAATGTTACAGTAATAAGCAACATTTTTATATTAGTGACTTCATTCCAAAAACATTAGCAATATCAAGGTTACACTATCTTATATTCTACCTACCTAATGTATTTACTTTGTTGTTCGAAAACATTACCAAAATTAGATTTATTCCGCGGGAAACAACACTGATATGAACACAGAATGCGAAACACAGCATTATTTTTGCTTTTATGTGAGAACAGACCATTAGGTAATTAGGTAATCACATTAGGGAGTCTCAATAAAGAGTGGCAAAAGAATGCCTTAGTACCTATGTGTAAGAGCATTCTTATAATCACCATCTAATAAGGATCCCAATCCTACCTTACTTCTCAAAACCAGTACAAACTTCAAATGAAAAATCAGTCTTTTGACCTCCAGTAGAATATCAAATTTTGGCTTAGACCTCATTTTTCACATTTTACTAGTTTTTATTTCCCTTTTTATTAGTTTCCCAAGCAATACCAACAATCTAAATCTATCCCAGGAAATCTCAAAGACACTCAAAGACCTCTCTCAATCCGCATGGGCCCGTTCAATTTATTATCCTGTCCAGTGAGGTGCCAAAGTAGAGTAAAATAAACTTGCTCACTAAACATTTTATTAGCTTTCTAAAATAAGTTGTGATTTGGAAAACTAAAGAGACACTTGATGGCCTTTGTCTTAAAAGCTACTGAACCGATGAAATTTTTAACAGCGATATTGGTAATAAATAAATGAAATGAAATGAAAATGAAATGGTTTGGCAGTTGTTGGAAAAATCTACAAATTTAATATTAATTTACAAACAAAACATAAATCTAAACTTTTGTGTAATCTGAACTTGAGACACAGCAGCTATTTATATCAAAATTATGACTCTTACTATTATGGAATAGTATTACCCTTTTATTTAGATGTTACTATGATTGGTGTGGTTTAAAATTAGACTTAATTTCATTGACCTGCCATACAAACAGATGCAAATCACATCTTATCTTCTTATCTTAATTAGCCTACATCGTCCCACACTAGGCAAAGGCCTCTCTCTTCTCTTTCCATCCAGTTCTGTCCTGGGCTTCCGCATGTCAGTCTTTTAAAAACTTGTCCAACTGACGTGAGAGGTTAATTTAGGTCAGTTAACATGCGAGGTCAATGTACTTTTGTCCTAGTTTAAAACAAACCAACCACTAATACCTACTGCGTCTGTCACTTCTACTGTGTAGCACGGCACAAGTTAGTAAACCGGCAATTTTACGGGTGACGGTAATTTTTCCGGACGTTCGGTAATTTTCTGGGCAAATTCATTTGGTGACTGAGACACTGAACATATCAGGAGTGGCAGGCGATTTGTTCTGCTCCAGAAAAAGCCTTTTACTGAAATAGACGTAGCAAAAAGCAAACTTAGATAGAAGGTTATCATGGTTTATTTGCAATAAATTCACGAGGGTACATTTTTGTTAGGCGAGGAACACACTTGACGCACGACTGAGCGGAAAAATATCGCAACGACTATCAGATCTATACTAGAAATGTCAATCCCCATACTAAAACCGCTCAACCACTGTTGACGCAGAGCTATCGCAGTACCATCCGTCGAGTGCGGTTTTAGTAAGGGGAGTGACATTTCTAGTATGGATCTGACAAACCGCCGTGCGTCAAGCGTGTTCCTCGCCTTATTATGATATTTACGTTTTAAAGCAATAATATTTGACTTGTAACTGAGGCTATACAAGCAAGGAAGACAAAAAAACAGAGTTAACGAAATGATATATCTCTCTCTCGAAATAAGAATAGGAGTTTGTATTAAACTGTATTGAGTTTGCATACACTCTTCTCCGCTAATTTAAGTCTAATTGTCCTATCAGCTCGTCAGCTGGAAGACAACTCAATGTTCTTTTTGAGATAAGCTCGCCTTTGTTTTTACAGTTTTTTTTCTGTAACATTTATGTATGTACATTAAAGAATAATTGAACTGCGGAATCCTAAATCTTGTCCAAGATAATAATGCTTTATTAAACAAAGGGCCGCAAATTTACGCAAAGTCAAAGCACAAGATTCTCTTGTACATAATGTAGTACAATAATCAGCACATTCAAACTTGTTTGTCTAACAAAAGATACTTAATCCTCGCTCTGCATTTTCCAATACACTAGGGTGTATATACCTTTTTCACACTTACGCACAACGCAACGCTAGAATACCGCATCCGTAATGCAGCGGTCTGTCAGATACTATAACGTCAATTACCACACTAAAACCGTTCCATTGCTGTCAACACAGCTACGCATTTTTGACGCATCTGTGTTATTGACGCAGTTTCGTCGACATCTGCTGAGTGGTTTTTGTATGGGCTATTATTTTATTCTGTGGTATGGGGATTGACATTTCTAGTATGGAACTGATAGAGCGCTTTGTTATTTTAGCGCTGCGTTGTGTGTTAAGTGTGAAAGAGGTCTTAGTTTAAGATTCAAACTGGGGTTTAACTACGATGGATGCCACATCTCACGCACAACGGAGCGTTATTTTATCCCCTACCTACTCATGCTTCTGTCAAAAGTAAGGTTAAATTCAAATTCCTAATTATACTAAAAACTGACGTTGATGCAGCATCAACGTATGAAATTGCATTATTTGACAGGCACATCCATTGACGCAGGTTTATGCGTTGGAATTGCGCCAACGTCGCTTTTTTGCATGGGTAAAATTTACTTGCATCTGAGAGACGCATGCGTTACAGATGCGCTAAAATAGCGCTCCGTTGTGCGTTAAGTGTGAGACCACCTAAGACGTTGCCCGCTAGCCTCACCACGAACACAGCTTCATCCTGTGCTTAGCACGATCTCAGAATATACAGGCCGTATTTAAATTTCAAGCTATTATGATTACATAAGCTGTTTTAAAAAAGCATAATTTTCTTTAAAATCTTGTTACGATTTAGAATAGCATCATCCCAATTCTACCTGTAAGTGTCGTAAAAAAAATACCATGGAAAGCAGCCTCTGCAGCAGCATTTCCTGTAAATGTAAAATGCGTTCTCCAATCGGCCTGGTGAAAATGGATATACCCAGGATACCGCTTATGTTCAGCAGTGGACCGTGGTTAGAATGACCGTATTTTTAACCAAATTCAAAAAAGAAGGCTCTCGGTTTGACCTGTGTGTATGTAGCTATGTATGCTTCTCCGCGATTATCTCGCGTTTGGATGAACCGATTTTGATGCGGTTTTCAGAAAAGAGTTTGTCAAGCTTGATCTTCTCTTTTTCCTCCTCTTCCTTCTTCTCCTCTTCCTAGTTTTAGATAATAACCGACAAAAAAAGTAATTACGTTGATCGTTAACGCTCTGCCTGGAAGCTTACCATATAAAGGCATGATTGTGCAATCTAAGATTCTGTTTTAAACAATCTGTTAGAACCATTATCACGCCCTGTATATTGTCTAAAATATCTGCGGCTTTCTCTAAGCTGTATCCTCTGCAGCAAGACTTGCTACACTTGTTATATTCTACTGCGAAACTTGTTTTAGCTCAAGTTTGCTGACTCCTCTAAATCGAGAAAACTGTGTTCAACGTTACAAAGTTAAATTTCTCATTAAATTATATTATTAACACATTATTTAAACGTTATCAAAGCGTACCCTATTATACCATATCTTAAAGGCTTCGTTAAAGAAAAAGCACCCTAATGGTTAACCTAATGAAAAAACATTAATAAAGTTTATTTATTACCTAAACTTTTATTTTTTAGTGTGTGCTGATCAGAGAAGGAAAAATATTCAAAGAGAATCCTAAAAACAAACCTTAATGAAGCCGTGAAGAACTAATTTGCAACAAGGCTTGGCAAATGCAATGTATTATGGACAAAAATAATTCATAATAATAAAAAATACTCATAGCTCTCACATCCATCTTTTTAAAATATTTTAATTGAGTTACATTATCGACTCTGCATCGATATTACCGCCCTGCATATTACATAAATACATCACGTTTCTGTATTAATAAAATCTCTGCACTTAACACAAACTTTATTTTTTTGTTGAGAAGTATACTTGGAATTACGAAAAGAAGTTTAATGTTTACCATAAATGTTTATAATTTTACGGTTGCTAACGCTCTGCCTACCCCGCCAGGGATATAAGTGTGATTTATGTGTGTGTATGCGGCCTGTACTCAGGTACGGGGTATTTTGTAAGGGTATAATTATTTTTTGGCGGGTGTGGAACCCACATTTTAGGAAACGTGAGCTGTTTCAGGAATAAACCCCAGTAAGAACTCCCCAGATTGAAGTAAAGATTGCAGTGGGTTTTAATTGCTCTCCGTGGAGTTCTCTCTAAAGCTTTTCGTTGCTCTTAGATTTATAGCATGCAGTTGTCGTAAACCTTCTTAACTGGGTCGGTTATTCATTTAAAACAAAACAGGAAATGAGTTTCTGAGTTTTCTCTATTTCTCGAAATAAAGTTTTGGTATTGTTTGTTAATAAATGTTTTCTTGTTTTGCTTTTAGAAATTAGAGATGTTAGTAAACACGGGCATAAAAATATGCTGTTTGTAGCAACACGAAGAACTCACCAATGTTCTACCTTTGGCGTGACTCCAACACCAATAGTTGTCAATAAAAAAAAATATTTTTTTACATAAAATTAAATATACTATGCCACAGATAATTTACAAAAAGTGATCAAATTTTCGTATTTTCTTCATTTTGTAGCACTAACAGGATCATTAAAATAAATTGTTGCGGGATAGAGCGTATTTTTTTAAACAACAAATTTAGCAATTATAGGCACCAGTTTTGAATAAGTCCTACCTACTCGTACATTATTTCAGGGCCTTTTTCATACTTCAGCGCAAAAATAACGCTGCGGTAACGTATGCTCTTGTCAGATCCATACTGGAAACGTCATTTCGCATATTAAAATCACTCTCAACGTACGAACCAGCGCTAACGCAATGCTAGCGTTTTTTTTTACGCTGAAGTGTGATAGAGGCCCGGAGTTTTCTACATCTGAACTTTGATCTGAAATCCAATGACAGAACTTCTGACCAAATCTTTTATGTCATATTTTACACTTCCATAATGAGTTTTACTTTTCCAAGTGAGTTTCGATATTAGATTACCTGTCAATTGCTTTGATTGAGCACAAATTTCTTGATTGAAGGTAATGAGTTGGGGTATATTTTTTCCTGTAGTAACGTAGCAATCTTGTAGGCAATTACTTTTAGCTCCCTACTACAGGGCGACCAACTATGCCTCTTTAAGTAGGACAACATCATACATCGATTACTTGTATTTTGACGTGTGGTGCCGGTTGAGAATAGTATCGAATTGTTATTTTTGTATGACTTCCTACGAGACTGCATTTTTTTGTGTATAAGACAATGAGCATTATAAGGATTTACTGTACTCACAGAGATTTGTTATTCTCATAAATGAAAATAAGAAATTCACTCGATTCCCGGTCGATGCTTGTCCATCTTCTAATTTCTATTTATAAGACGAACAGCTGCCCCAATAGGGATATTTTACAGAACGTTCTGTCTGCATAGATTATAACATAACATAACAAAATCCTTTATTGCACAAAATTGGAACAATAGTTGAAAAACACAAACAAGCTAAACAGTACAACAAGGCGGCTTTAATGCTAGGTAGCATTCTTTAAGGAAACCTTATCTCCTTCCAGATTCTTAAGAAAATTCCTCTATGTAGGACGCATAGAGTCTTCGGTGAGTTTTATAGCTGTGTTCTCAAGAAACAATTCCCAATTAATTTCAAAATGATCCCCGATTCCCCTTCATTAACCTGCGACCCTCGACTTTAGTGTTCAAGGTGGCGTTCAAACATTTTATTGAATAATTCAGTACTCTTAGCCCACGCCAGTCACCCGAAGGCTGGAGCGAAGGTCGCTATTGAAATCTCGCTACACTTGCAAGATCAAGTTTGCCTTAAGTTTACTTGAGTGGAAAATAAACTTAATTTTAGATATCTTTACATAAGGGCGTTGCCACAAAAATGTTGGACGAGCGATGAATGCGTGTTAAAAAGTATACAGGGTGTAAAAATATTAGCTGCAAATATTTTAAGGGGTGAATCAGCCCATGAAACTGAACAACTTTCCCCAAGAAACATAGGTCGGAGTATAAAAAAAAAATTTGAACCTCCCATACAAAATTACCGACCGACCAACTCAATTTGTATGGGAGGTCGAAAATATTTTCTCATATTTCGACCTATGTTTCTTGGGGAAAGTTGTCCAGTTTCATAGGCTGATTCATCTCGTAAAATATTTACAGCTAATATTTTTACACCTTATATTGATACAAAAAAGAAATACTAAACACGCGTTTGGTGCACGTGTAAATTATTTGTAGTAACGTCTTCTCAACATTTTTTCACACTGATAAGTGGACGTAGTTTCGCAGAAAAGACTCAATCCACAAAATTGACAAAAATGAGTTAGTGTTACCAAAGAGGTTTATAGGGTCAGCTCTTTCATTCAGCAAAAAAGACTTACGATCAGACAAGCCAAAGGCAGCGTTTTACATACTAAGTCGTTACTCATTTATTCGGATGCAGTGAAGGAGTTCAACCAAAAAGACTCAAGCTGTCTGAGTCGTTTTAAATTAAACATTATTTGTAGAAATAGTGCAATTTTTTATTTCTCAAAAACGACTCAACCAATTTAGGTCATTTCTCATAATTTGTATGTGGCTTAAACAAGACGACGTTTCATTTAGCTGAAAAGACTCAAACTGTCTAGGTCAGTTCTGATAAATTCTATTTGAAGAAAACGGGAAAAAATTCCATTCATCTGAAATAACTTAAACTGTTTAATTATTTTCTGATAAATTGGTTATAGTTCTACTAAGACCATTTTCGATCCATATGTATGGACTTTATTTTGTTTCTTGCTACAAATTAAAATAAAAAACACATTAGTAGATCTTTGCCTTGTCCAATTTCATCTCGAGACCATCCGAAACGTCTCGGCACAGTGATTAGACTTGACAGATTTTTTTGCAAGTCCTGCTGCGATTCAGCCATTAAGAAGATGTCGTCGACAAAGCGGAGATGTATGAGGTACTCACCGTTGACGTTGATAGCCCGTCCACCCCCATGTAAGATATCCTCCAGCGCATTGGTAAAAAGTCTGGGTGATGTAACGTCACTCTGTCATACACCCTGCTGGGTGGGTCTTGTTTCTGGTTTTGTACTTGAATGGACATCGTCGCCATTTTATATGGGTTTCTCAGCACCTCAAAGTATCGCCAGTCGAGTTGGCATCGCTTGCAGACTTGATTTCCTTGCCTGCAGACTCGCCCAGCCCAGGTTTCTCATAGTCCACAAAAGCGAAACACAGCGGTTGGTTATACTCTTTTGACCTATGTATGACCTGCCGCACAGTATGGATGTGGTTAACAATGTTGAAGCCTTTACGAAACCCTACCTGCTCCGGTGGCTGAAAGGCGTCAACTCTTGATGCCAAACGATTCGTTATGACTCTCGAGAAAGCTGCATGCAGCAGTGTGATCGGCATGTAGTTTTTGAGAAGCGTTTTATCTCCTTTTTTGAAAAACAAATCCACGACATCACTGCTCCACGCCTTCCGGGTTGTCCCATTGGCTATCACTGGAGTTGGATAGCCTTTTCAGCTCCACAAAGACCAGTTTCCCAGTAGCCTTTAGCAGCTCAGAGTCCACCCTATCTTCTATATATCGGGAGTCTTTTTAGTTTGGGGCAAATTGGAGCAGAGAAGTGGCCTCATCATGCGGCACATTCCCGCTTGAAGTTGATATTTATGTTGCCTCTGACAAGTTGGTGATCGCTTCTGTTATTAAGAAGATGACAGAGACTTCCATAAATTTGTGTCTTTTAATCGTCATGATGAATAAAAAGCACAAATGTCAATCTTGTTCTTCGTCTTACCGTCAGAGGTCTTTCGGATCCACTGCTTGGGGCCGGGGCTTTTTCTGAAAAAAGGTGTGCACGCAGACAAAACAGCCCTTGTCTGCTGAAGAAGTTGACCAGCATTTGGCCTCTCTGGTTTCAGCTCCCATAGCCATGTCCCTAAGATGATATGCCACCCTGTCCCATTTTGGCGTTGAAGTCCCCCATGACAACCGTTAGTGGGTTTCACTCGGCCGGTGCGTAGCCTTCGATACGCCGTCTTATAGGGCCTCCACTTCTTCGTCTGAGATGTTCGAACTCATTGCATATTCAAGAACAACCTTGACAGAGTGTCTCTCGGTCAATTTCAGTACGAGGTAAGCTACCCTAGTCAAGACGCAGCAGATCTCCTTCACGTTGTCAGTGTTATCAGAAAGTGTTTTGTTGACGAGGAATCCTATCCTACCCTAACCCTCATAAACAAATTGGTTCTGGTTCAACCATCATCAAATTATTTTATAGCAGTCCACTGAACTGACTGTGCCCGCTGAACGTAGACCTCCCCCAGGGTACAAACTCCTTCTGACATAGGTCCATCTGGCCGGAGGGCGTCCAACGATACGCTTGCCAAGGCGTGATCTCCACTTAGGAACCCGCATACTCCACCGGCCGTCGGTTCTGACAACAACAGATGTGACCAGCCGACTGCCACTTCAGTTTGCTACTCTTTCGGACTATATCCATTACTTTGGTCTTTTTGCGGATAGTCTCATTCCGAACCGCCTGTCCATTAGCGAGATCCCTAGCATAGACTTTTCCGTAGCTCTCTGAGTAACATGTAGCAGTTGGGCCAGTTAAACTGTCAGTTTCCACGTCTCCGGCCCGTATCTATGTCATGACTGGTAAGACGCACTGACCGAACGCCTTGGTCATGAGGCAAACAAAAACTAATTTTAGGCAATATTTGACAGCTGTCAAAATCCTGTTAATGCTATAACTTTTCTTTGTCGAGATGTCCTTTAGTATGGTTTTGACAGCTGCCAAATAGGGCATATTCGGGCGGCGATACTTTACAAGTAATATTCTGGATCGTTATCGTGAAATATTTTTTGTTACCTTTCACTTAATAATACCAATTTATCAGAAAGGACTCAACCCTCCTTTTTTTAAAATAGAAGAGACACGCTTGTCAAAACGGCAATATTTTTTTTAAAGCTACAATGTAAACTTATTTTGTCATTGATATACAACAGAATAAAAAACCATGAATACGATTATCCTGAAGAATACCAATCCAAACTTCAAAAGCTCATAACTCAAAAGTGACCTGATGTGGCTTGAGTCCTTACTGCGAAACTACGTCCAAGTATGTACTCATTTTCCCATTTTTTTAGTCCGTAAAAAATAATTCCATTGTCTACGTATGTACGTATACAAAACACAACAATTCTAAGGCAGTCAGGTAATAAACTTTCGACATGTTTGTCCCAACACTGTCAAACTTTTGGCCACACCACGTCAAGGGAGAAAAATGCAATTTTCTTTATGAGCAAAAAATTTTCGCGGATTAAGGAGAAGACGAAATGGTGGGTCGCCGGCAAATGAACATTACGAAGTAAATGAGAATAGGAAAACTTTCCACGTTCTCGTGCCACTTTATTTTGATTTACTACGGCATAACACCGCCCGCCATACTTAGTGACATTTACCAGCGTACCGTACATAGATTTTCTTTACCTACATCTTTTAGTCAAACTATTTCACTTGTTTTGATAGCCTATACGTTTTGACACGTCTGATGTATACTCACGCGATAGATAAGTCTCTTTACGGAATGCATCATTAACCTACTGGAATTATTACATTAAATTTTGTTCAGTTTCTGAGTTCCGTAACTACCCACCGGGACCCAATAAGTTAGAGTGTCTGTCTGTCTGTCTGGCTGAGTTGTTTGCTTGTCTGTCCGTTAGTGCATTTCTGTTGTCGCAATAACAACAAGCACAAAAACTATATTATAACATTGAAGTTGAAGTCAGTACAAAACATGCTTTTTTGCTCAATTGATTTGGAGCCTGTATATCATAAACGGTAATGGTTAGACAGTATAATTGATTTAAAATACAATGAACATGTTTTATGTTGCAATTTATAATATCTAAACACATAAACAAACGATTATATTGATATGATACAAAAACCTATTGAAATGTTATTGTATTAGCCACTGAAGTCCGGCCCATACAAATCGGGCGGCGCGCGCCATACTAAATGGCGGAGCGCGCGCTCCCGAAAATTCCTTTGTAGCTCTGGTTTTCGTTCACCAATTGTCAAGCGGTTTTTTTCGTCTAAAAATTCATGAACGCATCAATGCGCTTAAAAAAAATAAAATAAAGCTAAGTCGCACTGTGTGTGCGTATAAATCGAGCCAATATCGCTGTCAAAAAAAGGCTCGCGGACCGGTTTCCGGCGGCAGATTGCGACCTCACTCCAACATCCGTTGTCTATGGTTTATACGTCATTTGACAGCTTAGATCCCAAGGTCAAAACTCTCAGAACATTCCAAAGCAATAGGAAGCTTAGTTTCGTCGCAATAAGGGTCAGAATAGCGGGTGCCGATCGGCACCCGCGGGACTTCAGTGGTTTAATATCAAAGTTAATTTGGCAACAATGCTGTCAAAATGACGTCACTATCACAAAACACAGTTCATTGGACTTTTAATTTATCTTCTTTTGTAATTTGATCTTTACATCATCATCTGAAGGACAATGGAAATGAACTGAAAAGCCTTTGATCATAAAATTTTATACAGGTAGGCCGCTTTCAGACATGCCGCCGCTGTATACGATGATCACATTTCGCTGCCCATTTATATTTTTTTATGACACTGAATGCCATCACCGGTACGCTACCGTCTGAGGGTGTGTTCCCGGTGTCCCCAGTATCGTATCCCCTAGTGGCTGGGGACAACGGAAATTTAATAAAACAACAAAAAAGTACTTCCCGTTGTCCCCAATGAGTGTGTCCCCAGTCACTGGGGACACGATACTTGGGACACCGGAAATATACCGTCTGAGACCAGGGCTCCGATCTACAAGCAGAAGACGGCAGCATTGCCGAAAACGGCGCTAGATAGTTTTCTTAGGCGCATTGTATGCAGACCGAGCAGAGCGGGCGCCGTTTGATCGAAACGACCATTTACTTCCCATCATCGCCGTATGATGCCGGCTTAGAATGGCATCGCCCTACATCTTTTCCGCGGGTGTCGTAAGAGGCGACTAAGGGACTCGAGAGTATTGGTGTATTACAATTTTCAAGCGACAGGCTGACAACCTGTCACTATAGTGATACACATGTTTTCTGAAACAACCTTGGAAAACAATCCTCAAAAATGTCAGACGTGGCAATAGTGGCCGTATTCTTACGGCCGTTAACGCTCTGCCTACCCCGTGAGGGATAAAGGCGTGATATATGTATGTATCGCCGCGCCGTCTCCGCCACTAAAAAACGTAAACTGGCCCTAACAAACATAGTGTAAAAAAATTGCTACAAATATTTTAAAGGGGTATACCAGTCCATAAAATTCAACAACTTTCCCCATGGCATAGGTCGAAAATAGAAAAATTATTTAAACCTCCCATACAAAATATCCAAACCGACTAAGTCAATTTGTATGATAGGTACAGTTTATATTTCCATATTTCGACCTATGTTTCTTAGGGAAAGTTGTTCAGTTTTATGGGCTGATTCAGCCCTTAAAATATTTGCAGCTAACAATTTTACACCTCATATACCCGCAGGTGTGCGGCGGCACTCAGCGACATGTGCGAAAGCAGTCTTACCTACCTTGATATCCAAATTGACACAGATTTACAAGGAAAACCCTGCTCATTAAATAGCTACAATAAAATGTAATCTCGGATCAAAAAGAGCTGCTACTTCTTTTTTTTTCAGCGTGGCATTGTGTATAAAGTAGGTTTAATCAAAAAATTCACTGCCTATTAGAATTTTGAGGAACAGTACCTACTTACTTTACCTTGACCTAACCTAATATGTCCGCTACCACAACAAATAATAAAAAACTAATTAAAAATAATGTTTAAGAAGGCATTGTACATACAACAAACGTGTGTGTGAGGAACACTTAAGGCGGATCGCACATTTAACGCACGACGGAGCGCTAAAATATCGCAGCGGTTTGTCAGATCCATACTAGTTAGAAAGAAAAAACCTAACTTTTTTTAGGTTTTGACAGTCCTTCTTCATAGCGTGTCGATGGCAGTGTCTTATGTCCACATGACTTTAATATTAATCAACATAAAACCTGTACAAAATTCTCGTACATATTTGCATACTTAATTTTCTTTCGCTTTGCCCGCTTGTGCATTTTAAAAACTTAAGTTATAAAAACTTTTGCAGGAAAACATTCTACCGAGTATGTAGCATCCTGGTCTTTTCTACATACATACATACACACATATATCACGCCTTTATCCCTTGCGGGGTAGGCAGAGCGTTAACAGCCGTAAGTATACGGTCGCTATCGCCACGTCTGACATTTTTGAGTATTGTTTTCTAAGGTTGTTTCGGAAAACATGTGTATCACTATAGTGACAGGTTGTCAGCCTGTCGCCTAAAAATTGTAATACACCAATACTCTCGAGTCCCTTAGTCGCCTCTTACGACACCCACGGGAAGGATGTGGGGTGATGCTATTCTAAGCCGGCATCACACGGCTGGTCTTTTCTAGGATAACTTTAAATTATACCGAGCTCTTTTTAACTTTGTGTGAGAAATTATGTATTTAAAAACAAAAATATTTCACAAACTAAGTTTTTACTTGGTATATTTGCCGTGTGATGCCGGCTTAGAATAGCATCACCCCACATCCTACCCGTGGGTGTCGTAAGAGGCGACTAAAGGACTCGAGAGTAGCGACCGTACTCTTACGGCTGTTAACGCTCTGCCTACCCCACAAGCGATAAAAGCGTGAGATATGTATGTATGTATGTATTTTTATCACAAATACAGGGTGTAAAAAAAATGCTGCAAATATTTTAAGGGGTGAGTCATCCCATGAAACTGAACAACTTTCCCTGTGGAACATAGGTCGAAATATGAAAAAAAAAATTTGACCTCCCATACAAAATTATCAATTTGCATAGGACGTCCAAAAAATATTCTTATTTTTCGACCTATGTTTCTTGGGGAAAGTTGTTCAGTTTCATGGGCTGATTCACTTTTTAAAATATTCGCAGCTAATATTTTTACACCTTATATAATACCATCATCATTGGCCTCGTACGTCTGTGACAGACGATTTAGTCAGTGTCTGAGGCAAGACTTTTCGTGGTTATACGTATATGCAGATGCGGGAGCGGCATGACTTCCCGCACACACTATAGGTGAAGGTGGAATTAGAGACTGTAACACACTAAAATAATAATAGGGTCTTATTATTATTATTGTATTGGGTGTTGACGACCGATATGGCGCAGCGGTAGTGCGACTGCCTTTAACGCAGAAGGTCCCGGGTTCGATTCTTGGTGGGTCACTCACAAAGTTGATATTTATCACTTTGTGAATTTGTTCCCAGTCTTGTTAGGACATTGCGGGCTGAACCACCCGATTGTCCGTAAGTAAGATGGTTCCGTGTTTCGGATGGCACGTTAAGCCGTAGGTCCCGGTTGCTGTCTATGATCACTTAGATGGCGGTCGTTACACAACCATGTCAGAAGCCTGCTACTTGTAGGAGGCGGTTGAAAAATTCTGACACTAGGGCTCATCGGGTCGCTGGAAGACTCGGTGTCCCACACGAAAAGAGAAGGGTGTTGTAAAAGGCAATTAAGGGACTCGAGGGTTTCATGTGTATTACAATTTTAGGCGACAGGCTGACAACTTGTCACTACAGTGATACACGAATCATCTGAAAGGGCCCTCATACTTGTCAGACGTGGCGATAACGACCGTAATTCTGCGATCGTTAACGTTCTGCCTACCCTTCAAGGGATAAAGGCGTGATTTGTGTATGTATGTATTATTATTATTAATGTCTTTTTGTTTGCATAATTTAACAGATTAAGTCGAAACTTCCGGGTTTATTGATTTATTATTTATATTTCCACAAAAAACTAGGGAGTGAAACTGCGGGGCAGGCATTTAGTTAAATATTAATAAGTTCACGATACCAACTTTTCGGACACGATAAACGAAATCAGACCCAACTCACGTCAAAGTCCAACAAATTCAATTTCCTCTCCATTCAGACATCAAATATACTCTATCATATCACAGCCTTATCATCTTGCTCACTCATTATTAATTACAAATGCTCTCACTTCAGATATAACAGCTATTCAAATCAGCAGCACAACTTACCTCTTTAAGAGATCAATTTACACTGGTTATCCGTAGCAAGAGTATGAAAAGCCACTATAAGTTGGTGCGTTTGGTAGCGTGTTGATGTGTTATTCACAGTACATAAACAGAGGCACAATAATTAACATGCCACATTCAACCAATGACACGTTCTAGATTCTGCTGATGCTTGTGTGCTTGAGGCCTTGTGAGGGTAAAAAGAGGTTTATTTTGTGTCACTACAAACTATTTATATCAATCCGTCCACACGTCAAATGCTATGGTGGATCGCACACTTAACGCACGACGGACCGCTAAAATATCGCAACCTTCTGTCAGATCCATACTAGAAACGTCACTTCCCATACTAAAACCGCACTCGACGGACGACACTGCAATAGCGCTGCGTCGACAGCGGTTGAGCGGTTTTGTGGGGATTGACGTTTCGAGTATGGATCTGACAGAACGCTGCGATATTTTAGCGGTCCGTCGTGCGTTAAGTGTGCGATGCGCCTATTGTATTTTGAATCTGTCACCAAACTAATGCCGAAATGTGTTAGCCGCAATTTGACGAGCGACATGTGCCATGATCGCTGGCTTTTGTTTGACGTTTCCCTTCGTCATAGTAAATCCCTTCCTATACAAAACGGATCCCAAAAAAAACAAAAAAAAATGATTATTCTATGAATTTTACCGAAATATATGTTGCTAGATGAAATAGGTGAAACTTCAGATTGAATTATGACTTCCATGGGTATTCAATTTTATTTTTCTAGAAAAGAAACATTACTACAGTTTTAATTTAATGTTTAAACAAGTTTTACTAAAATTGGCTAGTATTTTGATTAATATAATAACAGTATAATATAGAAGTAATCCTGTAACTTGTTCTTTGTAACAAGATAACACCTGTAACAAGATAAGATAGTCTGTAACAATATTAAGTTTTATGTTTTCTGGAACAACCTTGGAAAACAATCCTCAAAAATGTCAGACGTGGCGATATCGTCCGTATTCTTACGGCCGTTAACGCTCTGCCTACCACGCAAGGGAAAAAAGCGTGATATATCTATTGTATTGTATATTAAGTTAATTACAACTTTATTGCGGGTTAGGCAGATCATTAATGACCGCAAAAATAGTTATCGGCTATAAAATAAATTGGTAGCGCACCGATTTTCGATACTTTTGCATTATAAATTGGCAAGCTAGCGACTAAGGAATATTATTTGAAAATGCATTTGAGTTGGTATAACTTATTTATTTATTTTTAAAATTGTTGCGCGGTTGTATGAATCTATTTACTAACTGCTTATGGTTATATAAATATGACGAATGATTGTGAGACAAATTAATACACTTGTTACTAAGAATAGATGAATCAGCTTTGTACCGTAATTACTTACGTTTGTAAAATAAATTACGGTACGGACTTATGTGTTTACATTTCAAAGGATAATCTGAATAAGTCAATTCAGTCAAAACCCTAATTTATTTTTCGCTGAACGTATTTTTCAACTAGGTACAGTCTCTCCACGCCACTCATGAATAGATTTCTATTTGTTGAGATTGTTGCGTTTTTCAACAATAGTTGTTACTTTTCTAGATGCAGTAATATTTACTGAACGTGCGTCACCCTTTTTATCCGGCTTGTTAGTAACGATCACTAGAAAATCACCTTACCTTAAAAACTGAATTTGTCATGATTTACGACCACCGACTGTACATGCTACAAATCTATGGATGGTTCAAAAATAATCTGTAGGCGTAATCACACCACGGAAATAAACAAATTTCTCTGCATGCATACATACATACATACATACATATATCACGCCTTGGCGGGGTAGGCAGAGCGTTAATGACCGTAAGAATACGGTCGCTATCGCCACGTCTGACATTTTCGAGAATTGTTTTCCAAGGTTGTCTCAGAAAACATGTGTATCACTATAGTGACAGGTTGTCAGCCTGTCGCCTAAAAATTGTAATACACCAATACTCTCGAGTCCCTTAGTCGCCTCTTACGACACCCGCGGGAAGGATGTGGGGTGATGCTATTTTTTCGACTCTCCATGGAAAGTGCGACCATGGAAAATTCAGGGCGGGGTAGGACAGATAGAACATTTCTTTTTTACACTGAATTCGAAATTACCTTAGATTACAACTTTGTTAAAATTACTCTAAAGAAATTAATGCCTTCATTTTTATTTTTAAAAATAAAGACGAATTTGATTTTTTTCTTAGAAATAACACAACAATTTCAATTAATACTATCTTTGACCTCGCATTGAGATTAATTCGTCTAGAATCTAGACAAACAATCGCATTTTATAAATTTAATTTGGATCTAGATATTATTTTTTGCTTTTATTTACAGAGTCATTGATATTTCCATTAGTATTTTTGGTCTTCATTTATTATATTCAGTAACTATTTTATTTATTATTATTAATGGGACAGCCTGTATACACACGTATATATTATGTTACATACATGCTGAAATTAAGGTAGACCAATTTCTAACGTGATTTTAAGTAAACACACACACACACACACACACACACACACACACACACACACACACACACACAAATCACGCCTTTATCCCTGGCGGGGTAGGCCGAGCGTTAAAGACTGTAATATTACGGTCGTGATCGCCACGTCTGACACATGTTTGAGGGTCGTTTCAAATAAGTCGTGTACAAGGTAGGTACAAGTATTTTTTTAGGTAAAGGTACATATATTCCGTAATGACGGTGAATAAAGGGGTTTGCATGTGGTTAGCATTGTGTATGGTGAAGAAGAGTTAGATTTAAAAAACTTATTTTCCATACTGACCTTCTTTCTTCATTTATTTCAAAAGTCACTTCACAAACTTTCACCCAAAGTATCGCCCAAGCTCTGCAAATGGATGATTACTAAGTGAAAGTAAATTGCATGTAGATTGAGTTTGGTAATGAAGACAGCGGCCCTTTCTACTGAAATAAAGCTCCTACCAGGTGACCTGGGATACAGAAAAAGCTGCAGAGTCGCCATTTTCTTAAATGTTTTATCTCAAAAAATAAAACTAAATATAACAATGAATCTCAGTAACAGGTAGTCCGGGGAAAATCAGTTTCTAATAGCTCAGAAACTCCATTGCTATTCTTATCACATGCTCTGATGAATCTTAGGAACAAGTAGTCCGGGGCAAGTCCGTTTCTAACAGCTCATAATAGTTTAATTGCTACCCTTATGCACTCTCTTTGCACTGTCTTTGTAGCACTCGGAGTTACAATGCTAGCACTTTCCTCTAATGGTAATTATTATTGTTATTTACCATTCATTGTATATATGAAATTTTACAGGACAAAACATAAATAAAATGGACGCATCAGGCACTGCTAATAAACCCAAAAAACGGGTAATCCGGGGCAAGTCTACTTCTAACAACTCACAACAGCTTCATTGCGTACTACCGGGTGACATAGAACAGAGTACTATGGCACTTGCTGTCTCTGTTGCACCCGGCGGCACAATGCCCCGTCTCCTCTAATGAATCTTAGGAACGGTTAGTCCGGGGCAAAACAATTTCTTACAGTCGAAAACAGCTTCATTGCTACTCTATGGCACTTGCTGTCTCTGTTGCACCCGGCGGCACAATGCTCCGTCTCCTCTGATGAATCTTAGGAACGGTTAGTCCGGGGCAAAACAATTTCTTACAGTCTAAAACAGCTTCATTGCTACTCTATGGCACTTGCTGTCTCTGTTGCACCCGGCGGCACAATGCTCCGTCTCCTCTGATGAATCTTAGGAACGGTTAGTCCGGGGCAAAACAATTTCTTACAGTCCAAAACAGCTTCATTGCTACTCTATGGCACTTGCTGTCTCTGTTGCACCCGGCGGCACAATGCTCCGTCTCCTCTGATGAATCTTAGGAACGGGTACTCTGGGGCAAGTTGATTTCTGTAACTACAATAGCTAAGCAGACCGGCTTCAGTTTCCCGAACCACTCGAAACTTAGCTTGTAGTAGTCAGTTTATGTACCTAAGCCAGTTTTATTAAGGAAGATGAAAATAAGTAAATGAAAATTTAGAGTTATTCGTTTTAGGAGCGCCGGTGGACAAGTAGATAGGACACCGGTACAATCGTGAAACCCGAGTTCGATCCCCGCCATGTACCAATGTGTTTTTACTCACGTACATTTAACGACTGCTCTTACGGTGAAGGAAAAACATCGTGGTGAAACCCACATTTAATAAAATTTGAAATCAGATGATTTTTGAATGTGACTTAACCTAGAATTCGGGCTAGGTTAGCCTTCGGGTTGCAGAGGTCAGATGGCAGTCGCTATGTGTAAAAACTTGGTTCCATGTCAACTCCCCTAGGTTAGGTAGCCGACCCCGACAGAGAACGGGATAAGGCAAGGAGAATGATGATGTGGCTTGGCTAGTATTCATCTTGCGTTACGTTGACATATTGTATTGTGTGTGCATTAGACCTGCGTCAAGGGCGGTTTTTGTATGGGGAGTGACGTATGTAGTATGGATCTGACAGGCGCATACGTTAGCGCAGCGTCATTTTGCGCTGAAGTGTCTGGAAGTGTCATTCAATTCTTGAACAAAAAAGAAGATAAATATTTGTAAAATATCATTTTAGTTTACTTGCTCATTTACCAGGTAGATAAAAGGTAACCGAACAATCTAAATGTGACATTATTGCGAACTACCCGTTAATTATAGAATTATGATACATTCCTTTGCTGAAATCGCTTATCTCAAATTATAACTCCCAATGGCATCATCCGCCAAAAACATTTCGCAACACGCTCAAATAAAAATAAAACATTAAACAACAGAGCTTTTCAAATTCGCGTCAAAATTGAGATAAAGGCAAAAACTGTAGGAAACAGTTCCTTTATTCCAAAGCGGAACAAAATTTCATGCCCTGCTGGACTCCGCCATTTTAGAATGTTTCGTACACATTTGCGCTGGAATTCTAAACAAGGCCGGGCTTACATTCACTTAGAAATTTAAAAATTATTTTAACTTCAACAAGTAAAACAGGCCACAGTCAGACATGGCCCCTCAGTAGGGGGTATTTGCCATACTAACCACTTTTGGAAGGCGGATTGGCGAGAGAAACACACGATGTTGTATTACTTAGGGAACGCTGATGCTCGAATTCCCTTAGTCGTCTTTTACGACCACGGGTAGAAACATGGTTGCCTAGATTATTTTGTTCAATTCTCGGCATCGCACGGTCAAAAATGCTGTGAACTATGGTAGAAAATTGTTTAGTAGTTTACAAAAATTATCTTATGTAGTTTAAATAATAGATTCTAAGTATAACACACATAGATTTTATTAATCTTTAAAGTATTAGTTAATTACAAAACATGTTCCTGACAATCTGGCAGTTCACGAAGAGCGCCATGTTCTCAATACTTTTTGGCATTCCGATACTGGACAAACAGCCAGTGTCAAGTAGTTCAAATATACAAACCACCTTTACTACAGTTTTCGCTTCCAATTTGAGAAGCAAATATTACAAGGTCTTTTTCAAAATTGTCTAGGTAACAACACATAGGTGTTTTGTTTTTGTCATAATGCAAAACGTCATTCACAAATTAAAATTTGTGTACCATAAGGACCTTTAAACACGTGAATTATATAACTTTCTTACAAAATATTATTATCAAATATGGCCTCCTACGTCTGTGATAGACGATTTGATCAGTGTGTGAGGCAGAATCTAACAATTATCAGAATTAAGTTATGTAGGTAAACACATACCTGTCTTAGTAGCTGCCTTAATTCTCCTATCATGTTTGCATTTGATTACCGTTTCACGAATTAATCAAACGTAACGTATTCAAGACATCTAATAGACTACCTATGCCTAGTAAACACATCGTCAGTTCCCAGTTTTGACTTATTAAGGTCATGTTGAGAACATACAGGTATAGCTCATTCGCTGAGATAGTGTCGCGACCAGCGTAACTAGACCTTAATGATCGATACACGCATGTGCGGGCGCGGACTGACAGCTACGCTGGTCGTGACACTATATAAGCGAATGAAGTTTAATAATGCTATTTACCCAACTGCCTCGGAAAGAATGTTACTTTTTCTAGATAATTTTGGAATGTATGTATGGGTTAAGGAAATGTATGAAATCCGTCATTGTATTCAATTCCTAAAATCACTAAGAAATGTGTGAAATAAATTGCATTACACACATTTCCTAGGAAATGTATACATTTCCTAAAGAGAAATAGGAAATTATAAAATAATGCGTTCTGTAATAATTAAAATACAATTTAACCTAACCAAACCTTGTCTAAACCTCACCTAACCATTCGTTGAGATAATCAAGAAACAAAATACCCGCAACTGATGTTTCAGCCAATTGTTTGTTGGATTTTTATTAATTGTTTTGTAATATGTAATATTATTCTTCGGAAAAATTGTTTAGTTTCATGATCTACTCCTTAAAATATTTTAAATAGGTATTTTTTATGAAATGATCTCTCCGACCGATTTCGGCTATGGCGACCATTTTGATTCCTAATCAGATCGGCGCTGATGCGCCCGGAGATGGCTATTGTAGCCAATTTTGGCAGTAAACTCCCGTGCACAGAGTGGACAAGTGAGTTTGCCATTTACATAATTATAGTTAATGGCGGCGGGTGGACGGGCCTTCAGCTCATCGCGCTTAGCGTCGAGGTCTGCTTTACGCTGTTCCTCAAACTCGCGGACTTGCCTCTTAACTATCCCGCGCCATTCGGGGCGCTGTGCTGCCAGACCCTCCCATTGAGTGTGCTCAATGTTGCATCTTTTCATGTGTCGTTTCTGAACGTCTTTATATCTGAGGAGTTGTCCACCATGCTTTCGCTTGCCCTCCTCTAGCTCAGAATAAAAGATGCGCTTCGCCACTCTCTCCTCCGACATCCGGGATACATGACCGCACCACCGAAGCTGACGACGCATTAGATAGGCCTCAATGCCACCAACATTGGCTCGTCTCAGAACTTCGGTATTGCGCACTCGGTCGGACCATCTGATCTTCATGATGGTGCGAAGGCATTTTAGGTGGAAGCGATCCAGAGTGCGTATGTGGTGACGATACACACACCAAGTCTCGGAGGAGTATAGAAGGTTTGGCAGCACAATCGCCATATATACAGAGATTTTTGTGGCTAGCTTTAGGTCGTGCGAGCAGAAAACCTTGGAACACAACTTCCCAAATGCTGCAGCTGCAGCACTGATTCTGCTGTTGATCTCAGCATCAAGGTTACACTTAGATGTTATAGTGTTCCCCAGATAACGAAACTTATCAACCTGTTTCAGCATATCCTCACCAAGCATAATCGCCAGTGTCTCGCGACCATGCGAGTCTAAGGACATCACTTCCGTCTTTTTGACACTGATCTCCAGGCCGAATTTACAGCATGCTTGGTGAAAAACGGACATTAGCTGTTGCAGGCCGTCTGGGGATTCTGCAAGAAAGCACAAGTCATCAGCATACATGATCTCAGTAATCAATGCATACGAGACTTTAGTGCGCGCCTTAAGTCTAGCCAGGTTAAAAAGACTGCCATCTGTGCGGAAACGGATGCGGACTCCTTGGGAAACAGTATTCAGGACTTCTTTGACTACAACTGCAAAGTATAAGGCGAACAGTGTGGGCGCTAGAACACACCCTTGTTTCACCCCACAGGTGACGGGGAAGAAATTGTATTTTTTATAACAATGGGCTAAATTAATAATAATTTTTTATAAGTTATAAATTCCTCTTCATCAAAAGAATTTGCGATTTTTCGTTTTCAAATATGTTTCAAGGGTCAGTATTTAAATGTATATTAGGTATACAAAAGCTCTGGCCACTTAGCCTAAAACATCAAGGCTCCTAAATGTCGACACCTTTAGACGCTTAATTAAGAGGAGTAGACCAACTCAAACGTTCATTTTGGCATACGTTCCCATAGCCACAGTCACAGTATAGGAGAAACAGATGCGAATATTTTACTGCTTTTCAACAATCTGATGTACCTTGTGTCACAGTTTTTAAACCACCATCTACAAGCAGCAGGACTCTGACATAGTTGTGTAACAAATACCGTCTAAGTCATTACAGACAGCAACTGGAACTGACGGTCTAACGTGTCCTCCAACAAATGGAACCATCTCATCAGACTATTAGCCAATATTAAAATGGTTTTTATATTAAAATAAAATGAAATATCCATGTAATTATATAATATGCATGTAAAACTAAATTTTGTCATAGTCCTACATGCCAAAAAAGAGAACATAATAAATAAGTCATTTCGACTGCGGGTAGAATTTGTACCCGGGCCGAGGAATTTTGTATCAGCGGCAAAAAATACGGGCTTGAAGTCTCAAAGTATCAGTCTCTTGATGCGGTTCACAGAGCGACACGTCGCGACGTTAGTGAAGTTTCAATTTGACCACATCAATATGAAAATAATTTTTCGATCTATGATTCTTGGGGAAAGTTGTTCAGTTTCATGGGCTGATGCACCCTTTAAAATAATTGCAGCTAATATTTTACACATTATATAGTCATGTAATTCTAACATTTGATTTAGGAAGTACTTTTTTATAATTTGGCACTGTTTTGGTCTTGGCATAGGCATATTATGAGAAGGAATGAAAAGCATGAGACAAAAAAGTAATGAACATGAAGGTGGACGGACGCAGAAAGACAGGAAGACCTGAAAATTGTTTCAATACCGTCTTCAACAAAAAAGCCATAAATGAGAATTTCATTTTCATTTCAGAAATTAATGGAAAAAAAAGACATGTTGCGCCGATCTTGTAAAACAAACAATACAAAGCAAAACAAATTGCACTGTGCGTTCCTAGTACATGTTATGCTGCATCTTGACTTAGACTGTGCGTTTGGCGAACGTAGCCACTGTTTATCTTGCTCTGGGCGGTCTTCGAGTTATAAAAACATCCTGCATTATTAATCGTGCCTTTTTGGCCGACATTAAAATTTCCTTTTTGGTCACAGAACCGACCTCTGGGATTCGATTCTACTGATAAGAAATTAGGCATCATTATTGTTAAGTAAATATTTATCGCCGTGTGATGCCGGCTTAGAATAGCATCACCCCACATCCTTCCCGTGGGTTTCGTAAGAGACGACTAAGGGACTTGAGAGTATTGGTGTATTACAATTTTTAGGCGACAGGCTGACAACCTGTCACTATAGTGATACACATGTTTTCTCTAACAACCTTGGAAAATAATCCTCAAAAATGTCAGATGTGGCGATAGCGACCGTATTCTTACGGCTGTTAACGCTCTGCCTACCCGCAAGGGATAAAAGCGTGATATATGTATGTATGTATGTAATGTATGTATGTAAGTATTTATATAAAATATACACAATTTTGTATTGATCCTCAGTCTTTGTCAGACATAGCGAGAAAAAAGATAGGTACATCAAGAATGAACTTGGTTTTAATCTATAGCGTTTTTTTCGTCAATCCTAAACGAATTGATTGTAATTCATTATTAAATAATTTATGTCATGATCATATTTCCGAAATATTTTTCTATAATTTAATAACTAAACAAAATTTCTGTTTCTGAGCCGGTACTGTCTGTTGGATATTTAAAAGACTGATTGACAGTCGGACAGACATGCCAATAGACTTGAAGAAATAATGAAAGTTTGTATTAGATTTCGAAACCCCAAAAAAACACCCACACACACACACACACACACACACACAAATCACACCTGTATCCTTAGCGGGGTGGGCAGACCGAAATTATGGTCGTTATCGCCGCGTCTGACAAATGTTTGAGGGTCGTTTCAGATAAGTCGTGCATCACTATAGTGACAGGTTGTCAGCCTGTCGCCTAAAATTGCAATATACATGAAACCCTCGAGTCCCATAGGCGGCTCCTACGACACCCACAGGAAAGAAATGGGGTGATGCTATTCTAAGCCGGCATCACACGGCAAAAACTTTTTAATGAATTAGCAGAATCGTCACACAGCTAAGTGTTGGTGTAAATGTAAATTAAAATGGATATTTTGTCTTTTCCAGATAGAAATGAGCATTTCTGACGTGAGCTTTGACTGTAGAATTTTATTTTCATATAATATTTTCCGTGTTTTGCTTTGCTATTATCGTATAATATTTTAAATATTTCCGCACTCATTTTGGAAAAGAGAAAGTACTCGTAAGTTTTTGTGAGTTACTTTTTACCCGACTACAGCAAAGCAAAAAGGAGGGTTATGATTTTGACCGGAATGTATGTATGTATGTGGCAATAATTCCTTTGTTCCCTCCTAGCTACGAATCTACTTATCAGAATTTGACAAATGAGGTGTCAATAGAAGCGTCTGAACAGTCCGATGGTTATAGGCTATGTCATGTCACAATAAAGTGAGCATGGCGCCCTCTAGCGTGCATAAAGATACGAACAAAAAATTTTTTTTCTTCAAGTGGTATCGTGTTGGGTATCAAACAAAAGGGCTTAAATAGCACATTTCAAAAATATATATAATGTAGGTGAAAGTTTGAAACTTTCTTGCATTTACGCAATGTCAATTTAGTATGAAATTGGTACATCGGTTTTTCTCTTTCTCTCTTCTCGTGTAGGACGCCGAGCCGTCTAACGATTCAATTTCTTTTTTCGTGTGGGACACCGAGTCGTCCAACGATCCGATGAACCCTAGTGTCGGAATTTTTCAACCGCAAGTAGCAGGGTTCTGACATGGTTGTGTAACGACCGCCGTCTAAAGTGATCATAGACAACAACCTGGACCAACGGCTTAACGTGCCATCCGAAACACGGAACCATCTTTCTTACGGACAATCGGGTGGTTCAGCCTGCAATGTCCTAACCAGACTGGGAACAAATTCACAAAGTGTTAAATATCAACTTTGTGAGTGACCCACCGAGAATCGAACCCGGAACCTTCTGCGTCAAAGGCAATCGTACAACCACTGCGCCACATTGGTCCTCAATGAGCCCTTATGTCAAAAAAATTCAACCACTTTCTACAAGCAGCAGGTACATTGGTATCGGTATCGGTGTGGTGTCGGTATGTGCCATACTCGTGGAGCTGATCTGATGATGAAAACGGAAGGCAGACAAAACGTGATAGCACTACATACGCTAAATATCTGTGTATAAGCTATGGTAAGAAAGAACTGCTCCTTAGGCTCAGATCTGACATATTTTTCATCATATTTAATGGGATCGAAGTAGAAAAGTACCGCGACAATTATCACATTTAAGTTAATTTAACGCATAGATAGGTAGGTACATAAGAGATCCTACTAATCCTAATCCTAATTCCTAATTCCTTATATAATTTATAAACGCGGATATGTGTTTGTTAGGACTTGGCGCTAAAACGGCTGAATAGATTCAAATGATACTTTGTACAAAGATGAAATAATGTCTAGAATAAAACATAGGCTGCTCTTTACTGCGGTTAAATTTCTTATTTTTAGGGGAACACGCACTTTCCAAAATTTTTGAAAAAGGTAGTGCTATTAAGCCAATTCGCGTTTTAGGAAAACTAACAGCGACATCTGTTGTCTGAGACTTTTGACTTACTCAATTGAGTAGCTGCACCAAAATTGACGTTTAAGTCACAATACGTACTGCTACTGCATGTAAAATATGTATGAATAAGGTTTATGTCGTGTTGGATATCAAACGAACTGTCATATTTTTCATCTCATGTAATGGGATCCAAGTTGAAGGTACCGCGAATTATTACATATAAATTAATTTAACGCGTACATAGATAGGTAGGCAGAGCGAAAGCGGGATAAAGGAGTGATATGTGTTTATATGTATGTATGTATAGATAGGTACATCTATGTATGTACATAAAAGATTCTACAACTAATATTCTAAAAGCAGATATTTGTGCATTTTTCTTAGAACTTGTCGTTTTAACGCTTCATAAATTCATATTAAATTTTATACGTAGCTAAAATAATAAATGAAAACATCTGTTTTGGTAACGAAACCAACAGCAAGCATCGACCCTGAGGGTTGAGGGGGGCTTTCCCCCCTCGCAGAAAAAGAAACGGAGACATCTTTTTTGGTGATGAAACCAGCTGCAAGCATCGACACGGGGGGTTGAGTAAAGAAACTGAAACATTTGTTTTGGTAATGAAATCACCAGGGGGGGTCGTTACTAGCATATTTTATATACACCTAACAAAATCATAATACAGTTTAAACTCGTACCTACCTACATCTTCCAACAAACAATCGTGAAAATTTAAGTTTACAACCCCAAAATAATTAAAATAAAAAGAAGTCTAAAAACTAAAACCCGACTACTGAGATTTCGCGCTCTAAAAAGTAAGAAACAAGAAATCTGAAATAATAACTACTCACGATTGAATGTGTTTTTCGTCTCCAAAATTCATACAAAGTAAACAGCTATTATAATTTATTTTCATGGCAGTTTAATATAAAGTTCATAGCGGTTTTCAGGTGATAGCTGTGGTCGTTTGCCACGTGTTCTAGTACTATCTAGTTTATAAAATAAATAAGGCAACGTGGCAAACGACCACAGCTTTCACCTGAAAACCGCTATGAACTTTATATTAAACTGCCATGAAAATAAATTATAATAGCTGTTTACTTTGTATGAATTTTGGAGACGAAAAACACATTCAATCGTGAGTAGTTATTATTTCAGATTTCTTGTTTCTTACTTTTTAGAGCGCGAAATCTCAGTAGTCGGGTTTTAGTTTTTAGACTTCTTTTTATTTACTAATTAAAAGGCAAGGTGCTTTTATACCTTGTATGTATTTTTCAACATAAAAAAGTATTAACATCAGCTATATAATTCCTAAGCTTTGCTGATGTCGCTGTGTAAAATGTCTAGGGTCTGTATTTATAAATTGCACTCAACTCTGAGATCTATCTCAAGAGAAATTTTTACAAATGTCAGTCAATACAAACAGCACCTCAAAGTCGAGCTGCAAATCGATTTTAGAGTTGAGTGCGGTTTAATAATGCAGGCATAGGATATTAACTAATTTATTTACAAGTTATAGTAAGTTATACTCAGCAGCATACATAGATATTTTCCCTGGAATGAAAGGTCACGCAACATAGTTAATACAACTACTTATTACCTACTTTTTACAGCCCACAAAGAATAAAACCGTAAGTGTACTTTTAACGGCAATAACTGTTTATACAAACTTGAAAGCATGGTGGGAGGGCCTTCTACTTTGTGGATTTATGGATTCTCAAAGGTGAGGCGGATCGCACACTTAACTTAAAATAACGCATCCGTAACGCAACGGTCTGTCAGATCCATACTAGGAACGTCAAACCCCATACTGAAGCCGCTCAACCGCTGTTGACGCGTCCGTAACGCATCCGTCAAAATAACGCAGCCGTATCGTATCCGTTGACAGCGATTCAGTGGGTTAAGTGTGCGACCCACCTAAAGCATTAAATTGTATGAATCGATGTGAATGGGTTAAAGTTCAGTTTTGCAACAATCAGGCCTAAAATAAGATTTTACTGTTTTTTATCGTGTGGGACTCCGAGTCGTCGAACGACCCGGTGAATCCTAGTGTCAGAATTTTTAACCGCCTTCTAGATGTAGCAGGCTTCTGACATGGTTGTGTAACAACCGCCGTCTAAGTGATTATAGACAGCAACCGGGACGGCTGAACGTGCCATCCGAAACACGGAACCATCTTGCTTACGGACAATCAGGTGGTTCAGCCCGCAATGTCCTAACCAGACTGGGAACAAATACACAAAGTGATAAATATCAACTTTGTGAGTGACCCACCGAGAATCGAACCCGGAACCTTCTGTGTCAAAGGCAGTCGCACTACCACTGCGCCAAATCGATCGTCACTGTGAGATTTGACAAATTGAAGGAGAAGTCGTTGATGTCATATTTAAATATCTATTTTAATACCTGAAATTATTACTGCAGGTTCTATTGAGCAAGAAAATTAGTTAATTAGCCTACATCGTCCCACTGCTAGGTAAGGACCTCCTTCTTCTCTTTTTATCCTATTATTTGTTGTTTCGTGTATACACTTAACAAAATGACTAAAGTTCACAACCTATTCTTAGAAAAAAAAAAGACGTTGGACGACCAAATAAAAAAAAATCAACCCTTTAAACAAATGCAACCTGTAACTTTTGGTCAAAAAGATTTTGTTTTTGTCTTCCAACGTAATATTTTCTTTCATAAAAGTTTTAAAGTTTCATATACAGATCACCTTGTATAAATGTGTAGGCATTGGTATTGAAACACTAAACATGAACATACCCGTTTGAAGGACCAACTTATACTAGTTTTTCTTACAGTCACTAAAAAACAACTAGCATAAGTTGGCCTCTTCAAGATTCAAGAATCATTCGTTTATTTTCAAGTAGATTCACAATTAATGCTTTGAGAATGTCAGATAGTTACAATTCAATAGTGTCACTGAATAGAAAATAGTTAGACACAATTTTCTCTTTTCTATGTTTAGTAGAAACGCGGCACGAATGCGATAAAAAAATTAAATAAAGGCACTGCCTCGGGGCTGGCCAGGTTGACCACACAGCATGTAACTTACATCACCACCATCAATGTATGAAATCAATGAAATTAGAGTCAAGTTAAAAATATATACTTACTTGTTACATGTTAATCAGCCAAACCCCTGAACAGGAAAACTACCCAAAAACCTGCTCAAAGTACTATTCTCAATTTATCAAATCAAATCAAATCAAATCAAATTATTTATTCAAAGTAGTAAATTTTACATTTCGCTTTTTGATGGTCAAGAATTAACAATTTTAACAATAACAATTTTATGTACCTAGTGTAAACGCGGCTCAGGTGGACTAAAAACTTAAAACTAGCCCCTAAAGCACTGCCTCGGGGCTGGCCAAGCTAACCAAACAACATGTAACGTTAGGTGGTAAATAAAATAATATCGAGTTCATGCCAAGAGAAAATGTTGTGTTACATGCGTATGGTTAGCCGGACCCCCTGGACAGTAAACCACCCAGAAACCTGCCCAGAAGTGCTCCTATTCTAAAAATACAATTTGTCAGGCCCTAGGCAACCCTAGCTAAATTTCTAAATATGAAACAAAAATATATTAAAAGCCAAAAGCGGCTACGTTAAAAAGATAAAAAATATATCATATACAGTAGATAATTCTACCTGTGTCGTCATATAAAGTCTACTTTGTACATTTGTAACTACTCCCATGAAGATTTATCTTGCATATAATCTGATATTTCATAATAGCCTTTCTTATACAATTTTTCTTTTATCACTCGCTTAAATTTATTTAAAGGTAAATTTGTACCTTTAGGATAGACCCTAAGCTTTACTAGCTAAGTTAATGGTATGGTTGTTCTTCAATGGTAAGGTTGATGTGCTCTGTAATAACAAGGCAAATACAAGTGCACCCGACAAGTATTAATTACCTAATCACTCAGTATCCAGCTCACTGAGACGTTTGTGTACAGTAATTGTCTCTGTTCAATTGAGAATGCTAGCAAATGTTTGCGACTGTGATATAGTTGAGAAAATGGAAACTAGAGAGAAATGGTGATATTATTCGATTAACTTATCTTTCTTATTTTGCCAGCTTAGAATCGCACCACCTTATTAATAGTATTATCACTCCGTTGTCATTCTCCTTGCCTTATCCCGTTTCTCTGTCGGGGTTGGCTTCCTAACCACGTTTTTTACACAGAGTGACTGCAATCTGACTTTTGCAACCCGAAGCCTAACATGGCCCGAATCCTAAGTTAAGTCACATTCAAATATCATCTGAATTCAAATTTTATTTGAATGTAGGTTTTATCACGATGTCTTTCATTCAACGTAAGAACTGCTCTTAAATGTACGTGAGTAAGAACACATTGGTATATGGCGGGGATCGAACTCGGGTTTCACGTGTCCTAATCACTTGGCCACCAACGCTCTTTATTATCGTTCCGCACCCAGTGAATATTAGGTACACAAATTCACGCAAATCCGCTTATATATACGCCGTACCATACCTACATCGTATCTTTGGGAACAGGCATGACAAATTTTGTGATATTGAATGTAGAGTGCTCAATACTCATATATATTATCACTAGCGGGTTCCTCAGGCTCTGCCCGTGTAGAAGTCGGATTTAAAATTCATCCCTTCGCATCCCACACGAACATCTCTTTGGGATAAAAACTATTCTAAGTACTAGTTACCTTCTATGTGTGAGTAAAATTTTTGAAGGTTTTGTGCGAAGGAGTAACAAAAAACCATACAAACTTTCTCATTCAATAAACAGCGTGTCAGGAAAAATAACAACTTCCTTTCAAGGGATGAATCAGTCCATAAAACTGAACAACTTTCCCAAAAGGTAAATATGTAAAAATAAAATTAAAAAAAATTGGACCTCGCATAGATACTGACTCAGTTGGTTGGTACATTTTGTATGGGAGGCCCAATTTTTTTTAAAATATTTTGACCTATGTTATTTGATTTATTTTTGGGATAGTTTTTCAGTTTCATGGCCTGGTTCATACATTGAAAGGAAGTTGTTATTTTCAGTTTAATGGCTTGAAAGAATTTAGTACATCCTAACACTCTGTATAGAATAGGATGACACCGCGCATAATATTTATTCCTGGCAACTCATATTAAATTCTCCTAAATCAGAGCATTCACTGTATTTGAATAGAGCGTCTGAACGCCTGGCTCCTACAGATTGCGCCTCAAGAGAAAGCTGTCAATATAGACGCATTGAAATGGGTTAACCATACAGCTTGATAGCCACACTCGATAGACACTCCACAATACGGCTAATATAGGCGGGAAACACATCTAACGTCCGTTGCTGCGCATTTTTAGCGTATCCATAACAAAAGTCAGATGCTAGGAAATATGTGTAAAAAAATTAACTGCAAATATTTTAAAGGGTGAACAAACCCATTCAACTGAACAACTTTCTCTAAGGAACAGGGTGAAATATGAAAATACCTTTGGACTTTCCCCTCCCCAGACTAGGTTGGCTGGTAAATTTTATACGGGAGGTCCAAAATTTGTTTTATTTCTACCTGTTTCATAAAAAAAGTTGTTCAGTTCACACCTTGAAATATTTTCAGTATTTGTTTTACCATCCTGTAACGAGTTCTCATGCTAAACCGACGTTGACGCGCAGGATCTGTCTCTCTTACACTTATTACGGTTGATGCAAATGATGCAATACACCTATTTCTTTCACACCAACGGACGTGAAGTGTGGGATTCACAGCAGTAGAGGTGAGAGTGTGTTTGTCTATTGCAAAGACAATTTATGCGCGGTTGTGTGAGTACCTATTGGATTGTTGGTGAAACTAGAATTGTGAAATAGTTATTGATAGGTGAAGACCGATACTAAGGTCTCTATCACACTTTAGCGCAAAAATAACGCTGCGCTAATGTATGCGCCTGTCAGATCCATTCTAGAAATGTCAATTCAATGCTAATGCAGCGCAGTGTCGTACGTTAGACTTGCGTCAAGAGCGGTTTTTGTATAGGAAGTGACGTTTCTAGTATGGACCTGACAGGCGCATACGTTAGCGCAGTGTTATTTTTGCGATGAAGTGTGAGAAAGGCCTAAATGAAAATGGGCCGTTTTTTTTTCTTTAAAGCAACATTCCTAGGTAGAAAAATTACAACAGTAGGCTTACTCTATAAGGTTGTTATTATCTGACACAATATGTATGGCACAGCCAAATAAGCGTGCTACTTGTAATAAACGGTTGAAAAATTCTCACACAATGGTTTCATTGGGTCGTTAAACGACTCGGTGTCCGATACGAAAAGAAGGAGACATTTCCTACATCCCGTATAACTCACTCGTCCACATAAAAGATGATCATATTATTTCCTACATCTTGTATAACTCATTCGTCCACATAATAAAGCAGCTAGTTTTCCCTACCATTAATAATCGTAATCACCCCACTCATGTAACCACTAACCACTCGTCGGGTTTTTCCTGGACCAGAAGACTCATTTGTCACTTGGTACGCGGCGTGATGAATCTCTCTAACATGTTAGGTAATATGTAACTGCCTTAGGAGCGAGTGAATGGAGGTTTTGATTACGAGTTTAGTTTTGCGGATAATAGCTGCCAAGAAAATTGGTTTATGCAACAACTACGTAGAAAGTGCCCTATAGATTTGAAAAAAACACAGAGAAACGTAAGGCGGATCGTATACTTAACGCACGACGGACCGCTAAAATATCGCAGCCGTTCAACCGCACTCGACGTAGCGCTATGGCAGCGTCGTCCGTCGAGTGCGGTTTGAGTATGGGGATTGACATTTTTAGTATAGATTTGAGATACTACTGTGATGTTTCAGCGCTCCGCCGTGCGTCAAGTGTGCGATCCGCCTTTGTAGTTGTTCACGTTTCAAATTAGTGTGAAATAATAATCCATACAAATCTCTTTTATTCCGCAGGGAATATAGATGCAACTGTCAAACTTTCATAAAACGGAACGTAGTGACTTTAATATTTTACACAGAGAATAGAAGACCCGGCTGAATGGACTTACAGCTTTTGCTTATTTCGATATAACTTCCTTGAGAAATAAAGGTCAAAACATGAAAAAACTTTTGAACCTCCCTTTTTTATACCTCCCCATACTAACTGAATCGATTGGCTAGTAGGTAAGTACAATTTGTATCGGAGATCAAATTTTTTTTTTCATATTACGACTATGTTTTTTATAGATAGTTGTTTAGTTTCATGTACTTACTGGTTCGGCCAGTAAAGTATTTTTTTATTCTATTTACCAATATAGCCTTCTTTAATAGAATAACAGTTTATCATGGTCTTATCCCGTAATCAAACAACTTGTTTTATATCCACTTTCGTCAAAAAGAAAAGCAAGTATTGACAGAAAAAGAACAAAGTTATCTAATTTTCCTCGTAAAGTATGTGCCGCAGTTTCATAAGTTGAATTGCACACACGCCAAACTATTTGCGATTCGTGTAAAACATACCAATGACAACCTACATAGTACATAAGCCCTTTCGGAAATTATTTACGTCACATGACATCTAGATGTTTCGTAATAATATTAAGTACATGACGTAAGAAGTACCTCAGTATTACAAAACCGGAAATCACCGGTTTTTCCAACTTCCGGTCAATTTCTGGAGCTGATTCGTCTGATTCTTGCTCAGCACTACTTTTCTGACCTCAAGCGAGTCCCATCTAGGTGTCATGTGACGTAGGTAATTCCTGGATGCAATAATGTACTAACACAAATAATGCGGTGACTTGTCATTATATCCGGATGTTGAATCTATAAGAATTTTTTAAATTCTTGGTTCTACGTCAAATCCCTGGTCCGACCCCGACAAAAAACGGGAAAAGGCAAGGATTATTATTATAGGCCGTGTGGTGCCGGCTAGGCCGTGTGGTGCCGGCTTCGAATAGCATCACCCCACATCCTTCCCGCGGGTGTCGTAAGAGCCGACTAAGGGACTCGAGGGTATTGGTGTATTACAATTTTTAGGCGACAGGCTGACAACCTGTCACTATAGTAATACACATGTTTTCTGAAACAGCCTTGGAAAACAATCCTCAAAAATGTCAGACGTGGCGATAGCGACCGTATTCTTACTGCCGTTAACGCTCTGCCTACCCCGGAAGGGATAAAGGCGTGATATATGTATGTATGTATGTTATTATTATAAGAGTGATGAATGTATAGGATTTTTGAAACTACGTGCGTTAGAAACCGAATAAAAAAAAAACACCGGAGCGCGTAGAAATCTACTCTATTCCACCATCATAACTCTGCTCTATCAATTCCTATCATTCTCTTCAAACAAGCTAGTAGGGAAAGTAAACTATCTAGTATAAACAACCTTATGATAACTGGGATGTAGGAATGTTTGCTCAAAGATTGATTGTGGATGGATTGTTACATCAATATGACTATTATTGAATGAATTATACATTTTCTAAGTACGAGTAGTTATTTCAGAACGTGTGGGAATTTTGTTTGTTTATCGGTTTGTGTTTTCGTGTGGTGCCGGCTCAGAATAGCATCACCCTAATTCTACCCGTGGGTACAGTAGGACAAATTATTAAGGGTAGCAGCGTTCCTTGTATAAAAGGTTGAATTTTTTTAAGTGAAATTTTTTAAAGGTGTGATCTACTCATAAAACTGGTCAAATTTCGTATGAATATTTTTACGAAATATGAAATTAAATATGACCTTCCATACAAAGTTATTTGGTCGGCTTATACATTTTGTATGAGGGGTCCAACATCACTACATAGTAAAAAGCAAAGTCGCTTTTCACGTCTGTCTGTATGTATGTTGCTTAAATCTTCAAAACTACACAACGGATTTTAATACAGATTTAATAAATAGAGTTATTCAAGAGAAAGGTTTTTATGAATAATACTTGCCAGGATAACATCTTATTCCGGGAAATGAGTTGCAGCGGGCGCAGTCGCTGGGGCAGGCCGCTAGTTTTTTCATATTTCTAAAAAAAAGATCCTTACTTTTTGTACGGTTTTTGAAACAATATATTCTAGTACCTCATTCCGATCATATCGTATCTATGTAGATGATATACTGCAATATTTCACGGACAATATGTCTGGGCTTCCAAGTTCAAAGACCAGGGGAGACGAGTTCACGAGTAGTATGAATAAATTAGTGAGCGACTTGTGCTTCAACTATTCGAGCATCGTTGGTGTTGCTTTTACGAGAACTTCTGAAGACATGAAATACAAAAATATTCGTCGAAAATCTTTGAATAGTAAAAATGTAAAGATTTACATTTATACACACACATCACGCTTCTATCCTTTAATTTTTTTAGTCGTCTCTCTCTTTTCCTGTGGGACACCGAGTCGTCCAACGATCCAATGAACTCTAGTGTCAGAATTTTTCAACCGCTTAGTAACCGCCGTTTTTTTAGTCGTTACATTGGCTTACATAGCCACGTAAAATCTTGCCTCAGACACTGATTAAATCGTCTTTCACAGACATACGATTCCAATGATGATTATGATTTTAAACATAGTGCAGTAGTTAGATGTGAAGGAAGGCAACATAAAATGATACTTAAATGAAAATTGTGTAAGGCTTGTCCAATTTCAACGCTAATGTATTTGAAGTGACAATTATAGGCTGCTCTGAAGCTAATCGACGGCCATTTAAGTCACACAACCTTTGATAGTGTAGCAATGAATCAGCCTTAATGGTAGTGTTAGAGGTTTCGCGCATTGAATGTATATTATCTTTAACATGCATACATATATCACGCCTTTATCCCTTGCGGGGTAGGCAGAGCGTTAACGATCGTAAAATTACGGTCGTTTTCGCCACGTCTGACAAAAATTGAGGGCCGTTTGAGATAATTAGTGTATCACCATAGCGACAGGTTGTCAGCTTGTCGCCTAAAAATGGTAATACACATGAAACCCTCAAGTCCCTTGGTCGCCTCTTACGACACCCACGGGAAAGAAATGGAGTGATGCTATTCCAAGCCGGCATCGCACGCCATGCCTTTAAACAAGCAATAATTGTATGTATATGTTTCGAAAACGGCAGTTATAATTTTCACAAAATTACGTATGTACTGTTTTGAGGAAGTTGAATCAATCTAGCTAGATTTCATTTTCCTAAAATCGTTTTTCACATTTAAATTGTTTTAAATGACTCTCTATTATATATTTCTCTCTCTTCGTCTGGTACATCGAATTTTCCAGCGAAAAAGGAAGTTAAACTTTTTCAAACACCCTGCATACATGCATATTATAAAGAATTATTGTATCGTATAGCCGTGTGATGCCAGTTTAGAATAGCATCACCCCACAACCTTCCCGCGGGTGTCGTATGAGGCGACTAAGAGACTCGGGGGTATTGGTGTATTACAATTTTTAGGCGACAGGCTTACAACCTGTCACTATAATGATACACATGTTTTCTGAAACAACCTTGGAAAACAATCCTAAAAATGTCCGCCGTGGCGATAACGACCATATTCTTACGGCCGTTAACGCTCTGCCTACCCCGCAAGGGATAAAGGCGTGATATATGTATGTACTAGCTTTTGCCCGCAACTTCGTTCGCGTGGACTTCAGGTTCGTCCCGTCTTCGAATAAACTATAGCCTATGTGTTATTCTGATGTATAAGCTATATTGTGGTAAAGTTTCATTCAAATCCATTCAGTAGTTTTTACGTGAAAGAGTAACAAACATCCATACATCCATACTTACAAACTTTCGCCTTTATAATAGTAGTAGGATGTATCGTATCGTATATTTGGTGCTAGACCGCTATACGACAAAGAGCCGTCCACGCGTCATAAGTGCTACCTTACTAAGTACAAAGAATTTCTCTATCCAGGATGGTTTACATTCCTGGAATGCTTAGAAATCCCGGTAGGACGTAGGCTGCTTTTACAGCCTTGCCCATAACCTTTATAACTCTGTTTGACTGTTTCTGACACAGAATGTGTTAAAGTAATCTCTCGCATAATGCTACGTTTTAATTTATGCGCTGTTTTATCACCCAACTCGCAAGTTTAAGGTGAATTACACACTTGACGGACGTTGGTGCAAAAGAGACAGGTATATTGCATCTACCAAAAGTATTGAAAAATTTTGACATTAGGGTTCATCGATCGGGTTGGTGGACGACTCAGTGTCCCACACGAAAAGAAGACCATAAGTTTTTCAGAGACACATGCCAATGCAAGTTTCTGCGTTGTACTTTCGTCAATTGTAGGGAATTTGAAATTTCTTTGCATCTGACAGACGCATGCGTTACGGCTGCGCTAAAAATGCGCAGCGTGGTACGTTAGATGTGGGAACCAAGGGATTAGGGCGTCTGTTTCGCATCTCATGACAATGTTATGAGTTTAAAGTCTATTATACAGGATGTAAGGGACGGTGTAACGATAAAGTTGCAGGCGTGATCAGACCGTGAAATTGAGCACATTTTTCTATGAGGACTATGTTGGGAAACGTGAAATTTTTTTCGACCTCCCATACAAAATACCCGATCAGCTGACTGACTTTGTATGGAAACTCGAAAACATTTTTTCGTATACCCACAGTAAAACTGATTCAGTTTCATGGTCTGATCACGCCTGCAAAGTTTTCGTTACACCATCTCTTACACCCTGTATAGACATGTTTAGGCTGTGATTTTATATACAGAGTGTGGTTTTGAACTATAAGATTACATTCAATCAAGTTCAAATAATTTCATACCGTTTTCTACTCATATTATGCCGTGTGATGCCGGCTTAGAATAGCATCACCCCACATCCTTCCCGCGGGTGTCGTAAGAGGCGACTAAGGGACTCGAGGGCATCGGTGTATTACAATTTTTAGGCGACAGGCTGACAACCTGTCACTATAGTGATACACATGTTTTCTGGAACAGCCTTGGGAATCAATCCTCAGAGAGTGTCAGACGTGGCAATAGCGACCGTATTCTTGCGGCCGTTGGCGCCCTGCCTACCCCGCAAGGGATAAAGGCGTGATATATGTATGTATGTATGTATGTTTCTACTCATAAAATTTATCAGCTTTCGCCTGAATCATTCTACGAGTATCTCTCATACAATGTGACTCTGTCGGGTGGTAAAAACCGTTCAGCAAACAATCGGAAAAAAATATAGTTTTGCAAGAAAAGTTGTTCCGAACATAAGAAGAACAATTTAAAATGCCCCTTTTAAAATATTTAAAGTTAATTAAATGTAACCCAATATAATTTTAATTCATCATGATGTTCATTCTTACACGCTTTTATCCAAATTTAATTCTTTTTTAATAATCCAAATCACATCAAAAGATTTGAAATAAAAGACACCATGTTTTCGTCATAAAAAACAGGCTTTTACCATTGGCCCTTTTTATAGAGTAATATCAATTTTGCTTTATTACACCATGCGAGCGCGAAGGAATTTGATGATCTTGAGTAAAGTTTGACCTTGTCGTTTTATGTAAGTGCTTTTTCAAACTTTACGCACGTTAAAGCGCTAAAATAACGCATCCGTAATGCAGCGGTCTATAAGTAAGTAAGTAAAAACACTTTATTTCACAAAAGTAACAAGTACAAACAACAAGAACATTCCTTCGGTCTGTCAGATCCACACCTACTAGAAACGTCAATCCACATACTAACACCGCTCAGATACTTGACGCAGCTGCGTTGTTTTGACGCATTTATGCGTTGAGCGTTAAGTGTGAAAGATGCCCAAGAGTGATAAGATAATGCTCTTAAAATTTTATGTTTGTTTTAGCACTTGAGATACTTCCTTAATTATTTTACTCTTAGTTGCGCATGTTACAAAAAACAAAATTGAATCTATCAGCAGTTTCTTATTTTCTAAAAAGACAATATAATATTCCGTTATAATTTTGATCTTATCACTTCACTTTAAAATAAAGCAAAGTCGCTTTCAGCGTCTGTCCTTAAGTCTGTGTGTATATGGGTGCGAATAAAACCTTTTTTTTAAACTCAGCAATGACTTCCCATAATAGATAAGAATAACTTGACATAATCACTCATTCGGCATAAACAACGTCAACAGCGTTACCTAGTGCAGACAAGTGTTGCTATCATCCCACCAAAATCGTCATGACTTGTGTTAATGAATTTTCCTGAAAATTGAAAACATGTCGGAAATATAATGCTTTATTTAGGAACAAATTCTTATGGTAAGCAAGCTAAAAATAAAATTAAACTTTGCACTCTAGACAGCCAACGACCCAGACTGTGTTATCTGAAATTCGAGACTGATGAAAATGCGAAAATAATACTGAATTTAGATTGCGCCCTGAAAATTATAGGTATCAATGCAAAGTCGAGTGTTGTGGAGATTGATTGCAAAGTTTAACTTCTGACTTTGGAATATGCATTTTCAATAAAGGGTATAGAGATGATGCTACTAAGGCGGATCGCACACTTGACGCACGCCGGAGCGCTAAAATATCGCGGTGGTCCGTCAGATCCATACTAGAAACGTCACTCCCCATACTAAAACCACACTCGATGGACGACACTGCGATAGCGCTGCGTCGACAACGGATTTGCGGTTTTAGTATGGGTTGATATGATTGAGTTTTCTAGTATGAATCTGACAGACCGATGCGATGTTTTAGCGCTCCGTCGTGCGTCAAGTGTGCAATTCGCCTAAAACTTTGCAAACGTGATCAGACCATGAAACTGAACAAGTTTTTCTGTGGAAGCTACCTATATCGGTGAACGTGGATTTTTTTTCGACCTTCCATAGAAAATTTTCAAGCAGCGGACTGACTAAAGTTTTTTTTCATTTTCCAGCATAGCCCTCATATAAAAAGTTGTTACGCCTGCAAATATAATAATAATAGTGACCGCCCGCGGCTCCGCCCGCGTCGAAGTCGGTTTTAATCGCGTAGCATCCCACAGGATATTTTTTTTCGGGATAACAACTGTCCTATGTATTAATCCAAGTTATCCTCTATCTCTGTGCCAAATTTCATGAAAATTGGTTCAGTACTTTTTGCGTGAAGGAGTAACAAATAAAGAAACAACCAAACATACAAATTTTCATATTTATAACATTAGTAGGATGTGAAGAAGTACAACTTACTTGTTTTGAAGGTGGTTGTAGGCTCGGGCCCCGACCTAGTTTCGGCTGATTGGGAGAGCCTTCCTCAAAAGGTCGACAGATCACACACGCCCGCCCGTCAGCTGTGTAAGTTGTAGTTGCAGTAAGCAAACAGGAATAAATAAACTTAATAATACAACAATATAATACAATTACAATTATAGGCGACAGGCTGACAACCTGTCACTACAGTGATACACGAATCAGCTGAAAACGCCCTCAATACTTGTCAGACGTGGCGATAACGACCGTTATTTTACGATCGTTAACGCTTTGCCTACCCCGCAAGGCATAAATGCGTGATATGTGTTGAATAATAGCTTACAAAGGTTTTATTACACCGTCTCTTACTATAATTTTTTTTTTCGTTTCCCACTAGTTTTGTGGTCTGATCACGCCGGCAAAGTTTTCGTTACTCTGTCTCTTACACCCTGTATATTATAGAAGACGAGTGGCGTGAAAAAGTAGAGGCATTTGCCTTGCAGAGGTTAAGGCAAGTGTTTATAACTGCTTATATTCCAGGTCCAGGCCATTATAAAATAAATGGTACCTGAAAATGTCGCTGAAGTAGTTATAATCAGTAGCGCATCGGCTTTTTGCCGTGTGATGCCGGCTTAGAATAGCATCACCCCACATCCTTCCCGTAGGCGTCGTAAGAGGCGATTAAGGGACTCGAGAGTATTAGTGAATTACAATTTGTAGGCACACAGATACACATGTTTTCTGAAACAACCTTGGAAAACAATCCTCAAAAATGTCGGACGTGGCGATAGCGACCGTATTCTTACAGCTGTTGGCGCTCTGCCTGCCCCGTAAGGGGTGGAGGCGTGATATGTGTATGTATAGGCTTTTTAATTTAAAGGATCTTGTTTTTCAGATCGCCAGTAAAAATAGCCAGTAGATACTTGGTTATCGTCGGATTACTTATAAATTATATTGTAACTTTTTATATCCCTAAGGTGTAAAAATATTTGCTGTCAATATTTAAAGGAGTGAATAGACCCGTCAAACTTAACAACTTTTCCCAGGAAACGTCATGAGTCGAAATATGAAAAAAAAGTACCATTTAGTTCCCCATACCAATTGACTTGGTTGACTGAAGGGTCCATTTTTTTCATATTTTGACCTAACACAATTTTAAAAGGCGGCCCATTCTTTTTACCATTTATAGTTAGAAACGGGGTGACACTCACTGTCTTTATTATTTTATCTTCGTGTGGGACACCGAGTCGTCCAACGACCCGATGAACCGTTAATTTAAATTATTTCTTTTATATAAAAAATGCATACTAACGTATGTATTTCTCGGCAAGACTACTTCGTTCCAAAACTCAAATTTCCACATTGAATAATCCAAATACTCCAAACTCCTGGAAATTTGTTGCAAAACTATCCCGGTAGATGGAGCCACGGTACGGTAGCCCAAATGGTTGAGGCATCGCAAGTACTAATAGTGAAAGTCGCGGTTTCAAATCCTACCACGGTATACAGGATGTTAGGGAGGGCGTAAGTCCCGGTTGCTGTCTATGATCACTTAGACGGCAGTCGTTACACAACCATGTCAGAAGCCTGCTACTTATAGAAGGCTGTTGAAAAATTTTGACACTAGGGTTCACCGGGTCGTTGGACGACTCGGTGTCCCAAACGAAAAGAGAAGAGAAAGGGAACTGGCCATGAAACTGAAGAACTTTCCCCTAGGAACACATATTGAATTGTTAAAAACAAAATGGAAAAATTTTTGTTTCCCCACAGTCAATGCAGTCAGCTGATCGCGATTTTGTATGGGAGGTTGAATTTTTTTGTCGTTTCCTGACTAATGTCCTAGGGGAAAGTTGTTCAGTTCAGTTGTCTGCATGCGCCCTATCAGTATTCGAAGCGCTGTCTCTTACACCCGGTACAATATTCTGACTGAATGACCTTTTCACAGATTTTCACGTTTCAAATTACGTGCCTAAATTATGGCACAACCAAAAATACGAATATAAATTCTGAGTTTCGAAATAATATCCTTGGCTTGATTAATTTTAATTATGCGATGGCACGCCCGCGGGAAGACCAGTCATAAGTCCAGTTTATTTTTGTTATTTTGGATAGATTTTTGCTATCATTGTTATAAATTAAAGCGATTTGAAACACATTATTAGTTATTATTTTTTATTTACTTATTTAACCATTTATTGCACAGAAAAGTACAGGACAAACACAAGACAGGCACTCTAACTTCTAGAAAGAATATAAAAAAAATAATAATAAATAAAATCAGAAAGGTTTTGGCTAATAATTTCAAAGTAGATAGGCTGATCCAAACACAATAAAGACATACGTCATACCAAAGAATTTTAGCTTTAGCTACCCGCATCATACCTACCCAACAATCTAACTAAACACAAAAAACTACTGATCTTTCATTAGTAAAACTTGAATTTTAATTTCTACCCAGTTGTATCAGATAAAAAAAAGTCATTACTTTGAGTTCTATCCGTATTTTAAGACCAAAAATTTAAAATATGATGACGTTGAGTAGAATATATTATTTTATTTTAATTTAGCGTAGCCGTTTTTTGGGCTAATAATATAATATATGTTTATAAAACTTAGCTAGGGTAGCCTAGGGCCTATTCTATAGGTACAAATTGTAAATTGAGATTAGAAGCACTTCTGAGCAGGTTTTTGGGTGGTTTTCCTGTTCAGGGGGTCCGGCTGATTAGCATGTAACATGCTTTTTTTTAAAAAATATTGCTTTTAATTTAATTGATTCCATAAATTGATGGTGGTGACGTAAGTTACATGCTGTGTGGTCAGCCTGACCAGCCCCGAGGCAGTGCCTTTTTTTTTTTTTATCCCACTCGTGCCGCGATTCTATTAGGAACATAAAATTGTTATTGTTACTATGACTAATTCACTTATTCAGTGACCGTATTGTAATTTAACTCTATGACATTCTAAAAGCATTCATTGTGAATCTACATGGAAATAAACGATTGAATCTTGAATCTTGAATCTATAATCTCGACATACTAACCAGCATGTAATTTTTCGCTGGCCTTCTAATAACTTGAACATACGAGGTTTTGATACAGGCACGAGCTGCCAGGTCATTTGTCCATTAGTGGCACAAACGGGACCTTGTTTTATGGCTGTTTCTAGCTAATACTTGCGTTGTTGGCTTGAAAGCATCACCCTTTTTGGAGTGAGGTTAAAAAAATCGGTGTTTTTCGACTATCAGGTGACGCAACGCGCTACCAAGATAAACTTACATTCACACACATACATATATCACGTCTTTATCCCTTGCGGGGTAGGCAGAGCATTAACGGCCGTAAAAATATGGACACTATCGCCACTTTTGTTAAATATTGAGGGCCGTTTCAGATGATCCGTGTATGATTGTAGTGATGGGTTGTCAGCCTATCGCCTAATGTTGAAATACACATGAAACGTCAATTTCCTAAGTTTTAGAATAAGCAGCATTAATGTATACGTAAGTAGCTACTCGAAAAAGGTAAGTTTTTAACCGGACTTAGCGGATTTTCTTCTGATTAGCCTGATATAATTCTTATAGTGATTTGGTAAAATTACGACAAGTACATTTTATAGTAGTGATTAATTAAAAATCCTGTCTAAACATGCATTTTGTGTCCCAATTTATTTTTAAACTAAGCTGCATAAAAGTGTTAAAACTATTGAATTTAAATGCGTGGAGTATACAACACCTTAAAATATCATTGACCCAAATTGAAAAAAATATAGTTAGGTATCACAGCAGCAAAAAGCGGTTTCCAAAGGAATCAAACGTTTTCCCGACATTGAAACACACTATCAACAAAAACTGCATCTAAAACCGTTGCTTGGTTTAAAAGGAACTAGCGTTGGAGAGAGAAAAAACGATTTGATTGAAACAGCATATTGATGACGACCGATGTGGCGCAGTGGTAGTGCGACTGGTTTTTGACGCAGAAGGTTCCGAGTTCGAGTCTCGGTGGGTCACTCACAATGTTAGTATTTATCACTTTGTGAATTTGTTTCCAGTCTGGTTAGGACATTGCGGGCTGAACCACCCGATTGTCCGTAAGTAAGATGGTTCCGTGTTTCGGATGGCACGTTAAGCCGTAGGTCCCGGTTGCTGTCTATGATCACTTAGACGGCGGTCGTTACACAACCATGTCAGAACCTTGCTTCATGTAGATGGCGGTTGAAAATTTTTGACACTAGGGTTCATCAGGTCGTTGGACGGCTCGGTGTGCCACACGAAAAGAGAGAAGAGACCATATTGATGTGGGCCCCGAATGAAACATTATTTTTCAACACGAACCTCTTGCAACTGCACTATACTGCACTCAAGGCTGCCCCTCTGCCGGACGCCCGGATGGCCATAAATTGCCTGTGCCAGACTGTAAAGGCCAAGATTTGTAATGCGAAAACTATTTTTAAAGTAGCGTCTATACGTACAAGAACTTTTGAAAAAACGAAACACAGAAGTTGACCTTAGGTGGCCTAGAGGGCTACCTACATAATATCAATGGTTGTTTGTTCATTCCATTCTCGGTTATATACGATATTTTAATCACAAAACCGTTTGTAGAGATTATATTTAAAGACTTTGTTTGATACATAATACGACTCATTTTTTTGTTTTGCAAAACCATGTATGCAGTTAGACGACTCGGTCTCTCACACAGTAAGAAAAAAATATATACAGTCCATCTTTAAAGTGTTAAAAAATAATAATGGATACCGTTTCCTCGCGATTTGTCAAATCTGACGGATAAAGCTTAAATATGGCAACAATTTTTCATAAAAAAATTTGATTCCATTTTATTTCATGCCAAGACTTTCTACGCAGACTGTAGGTGAATATGTTTTTCGAGAGAGCCAATATCTGAAACGCCGTAAGTAATTCTGATCTAACCACTCATATATTTAAAATTGTACTACACGGTGTTTTTATAGTACATTTAGGATATGTGTGAATCGATAAGTAAAGTCAATCTTGACGAAAGAGAGTTACGACAATGCAGAAATTTAGCTCCAGTCCTATTGCTACCATCGATGTCTATTCAGCAAAATTTCACTTACCGCCCACAATGTTCCGTTTGCGATATGGGCGAGTCCGATTATGCAAAATAGGGCGATTCTCTGGCATGTCAATAAGATGAATCGCCTCTCGCCCTTCAGGGTGGGAGGAGATAAAGACGAACTATCAGTCAATGTCTTGGGTCCGCTCTGGACTGAAGCTGCGGATTTGAGCAGGTTAATTTCGTATAGTTATAAGATTTTTGAAAACAAATATTCCTGATACCACAAAAAAAGGGTGCTCAAAAGACTTATTCTTGCAAATAGGATTGTTTAGGCTGATAGCAACACTTGTGCGAACTAGTAGACGCTTGTTTAGATTGAGGAAATTTTTGTTATTGAGGTTTACCAGGTTAGTACCCAATAAAAACTTGCCCCCTGCTTCTTCTTTTCGAGTCAACGGTTATAACTCAATGGTATATCAAATAATAAATTTCCAGAAGTTCGCGACGCCAACAGCCCTTTCGTTTGCCACTTTGAGGTCCTCCACGGTGCAGGGAGCGGGGAGGTTAGGACACGTTAGCAGGTGACTCATCGACCCCCTGCTTATTGGGTGGGACTTTATTGCGTTCAGTGCTTCACTATTCTCATTAATAAAAACAAAATTTTGTACAATTTCATAAGTTTTACCCCTTTCAATGGGAAATAGCACCGTATAACTAAAGTTATCAACCTACACGCAATATAAAACAACTCTTTGAATTCGTGATAGATAACTTAGAATGTTAAAAAAATATTGGTACGAGTATTTATGTCGAACGTGCGTGATTGAAATGTTTTTTCCATTTAGTGTTTATCACGATAAAAATAAAACAATATCAATATAAATGATCCGTGATACGCCTACGAAAATTGGTCTAAATATAGGGTGTAAAAAATTAAATAAAGTAATACTAATATTTTAAGGGGTGAACCATCCTATGAAACTGAATAACTTTCCCCAAGGAATATAGGTCGAAAGTGAAACAAAAATTTGGACCTCCCATACAAAATTACCGACCGACCAAGTCAATTTTTATGGGGAGCTCAAATTTTTTTTTGTTATCGACCTATGTTTCTTGGAGAAAGTTGTTCAGTTTCATGGGCTGGTTCACCCCTTAAAATGTTTGCAGCTAATAGTTTTACACCTTATACTGACACGCCTACGAAAATTGGTCTAAATATAATTCATTGATTTATTTTCCTTCGATTTTGATATCCAACATCAGCACTGATTTCAATTATAAAAGTTTACCGAAAGTGAAATCGTTGTGAAGCGTTCCGATTACGAACGGATCCATTTAGATGAAGCTCCACAGATAAATAGAATTCAATCCCAAATCGATGGCCCTGAATTTTTTTCTGTATTTGCTTTGTACAAGAAGATTTTCGGTAAGAAAAATGCTAGAATAGGAGTCTCTTGGGCGGATCGCACACTTAGCGCACGACAGGGCGCTAAAATATCGCAGCGGTCAGTCAGATCCATACTAGAAACATGACTCCCTAAACTAAAACCACACTCGACGGACGACCCTGCTGCACTAGCAGTAGACGGCGGTGGAGCGGTTTTAGTATGGGGATTGACATTTCTAGTATAGATTTGACATACTGCTGCGATGTTTTAGCGCTCTGTCGTGCGTTATGTGTGCGATCTGCCTTATTCTTGGCTTTGTAATCGTACTATAAGTTTACTTCGCCTTGTAAAGTGTTTGCCCCTGTTTTGTTCCTCACTCTGTTTTGTGAAATATGAGAAATCCGGCAAAAAATCTTTGATATTATATTCAGGCAGTCCGTGTTTTGACACAAAACCTGTTGGTATGACTCGAATTAACAGATACGAATAAGTAAACATTACCTATACAAGATGTAAAAAAAAAACGTGAAAATATTTAAAGAGAAGAAGAAAATATTAAAAGGAACATAAAACTGAACTACTTTCCCAAAAAGTTTGGACTACGTATATAAATTGAAGTGGTCGGCTGGTTTATCAGGAAGATTTTTTAAATATTTTGATCCATGTTCCTTAGGAAAAGTTGTTCAGTTTTATAGACTACTTCACGCCTTAAATTATTTGCAGTTGATTTATCAACACCTGATAAAGTGTAACAATCAGCTGCTCTTAAAGAAGGCTTTCAAATTATTATGATAAAAACGGTCTTGTTTAATCTTAGTCATTATGACGGCTATCCCAAAATTCCCTAAGGAAATTTCAGGCTAGATAACAGAGTTAAAAAATGTTTACTTAACAAATTAAACTGACTCATTCAAGATACAAAGCATTTTATCTTTTGTTAAATAAATTACAAAAATATGTACCTACATACATAGAAAAAATTAAAACAAACGAATCGGGATGAGACCCAGTCCACTTAAATACGCACTGGACATGTTGTCCCATATAAATTACAGTTCATTCTGGGTTTAACTTTGAAGCGCCACCTACGTTACTTTCACATACTCTCGTACCTTGCATTCCTTGACTGCCAGCGCCACAATGGCGATTTTCAATTTAGTTCCATGTACTTTCGTATTTGCTTCACTTGCCTGCCAGCGCTACAATGCAATGGCGATTTTCGAATGGAGTGTCAAAAATGATGTTGCAGAGTATCATGTCTAGTGTCTAGATAATAAAAGGAGTAAAAATATTAGCTGCAGATATTTAAAGTATGAATCAGCCCACGAAACTGAACAACTTTCCCGAAGAAACATGGGTCGAAATATGAAAAAAAGAATTTGGGCCTCATACAAATTGACATGGTCGGCTGGTACCTATTGTATGGGAGGTCCAAAAAATTTTTTTTTGTAATTCGACCTATGTTCCTTGGGGAAAGTTGTTCAGTTTCATGGGCAGGTTCACGCCTTAAAATATTTGCAGCTAATATTTTTACACCCTGTGTAGGTCAGCGGACCTAGTCATAATGATATGTTCAAAGCTTCAGATCTTGCCTAGCCAAAGCCTGTTCGTATCATATAAACACACACACACACACACACACACACACACACACATACACACACATACACATCATGCCTTTATTTTTTTAGGCAGAGTGTCAACAGCCATGATTTGTGTTTCATCTCTGAATCACTATATACTACTATCAATTTTATTTTGTGTACTCGTATCATGCCGAGATGTAATTTGAAATTAATTGCAAAACTATTAGTAAAGTAGTTATTAAAGTATAAAATGTAGTACATTATTAGCTGTTTTACTAGACATATCTGAGCCTAGCCTCTAGGTTAATATAAAAAAAGTTAAATGAAATTCTCATACATGTTGCGTATTCCATCAAGTTTTAATTGAATGAAAATGAGGCTTGCCATAGTAGAGATACTATTACCAGCTTGATGAACTGGTGACTGCGCTGTTCTGAGCTAGAATAATATTAAGAAAAAAAAAATGCAATATAGATACATACATAACTATTAATACGTGGATAAATGGAAGTCGTTTTTTGTGTTCGTTTGTCTGTGTTTTTGTCTGTAATAGCAATGAACTAACTCGTTCTTCACAGCGCAATAGATTTTGATAATGTTTTTTAATAGGTTATTTTCCTCTTGAAATATGAAATATCATCACCATAATAAATTCTCCTTGCCTTATTCCGTTCTCTGTCGGGGTCGTCTGCCTAACCTAGGCGATTTGACGTAGAACCAAGTTTTTATACAGAGCTATTGCCATCTCATCTCTGCAACCCTGAATCACATAATGCGTTATACAAAATACGTTATGCCCAAAAACTATTACTATAGTATGTAAGTTTAGGTACTTATCTTTTTGTAAGCACACTTTGTATGAAAGTGGCACTTCAGAACTGTCAGTTTAATACAAAGTTTGTTTACAAAAAGATAAGTACCTAAACATACAGACTATAGTGCCTGCACTGCAACTGATATACTGGCCACTGGTACACAAACTGGTCACACACATTTAAATTAGCTATACCCTAACGAAATAACAAAAAAGAAAATACCGTACAACTGTATCTATGGATAAAGAAATAATACATATGGTGTAAAAATATTAGCTGTAAATATTTTGAGGGACGATTCAGCCCATGAAACTGTACAACTTTCCCCAAGAAGCATTATGACGAACGATGAAAAGTTTTTTTGGACTTCCCATACAAATTCACTTGGTCGATCGGTAGTTTTGTATAAGAGGTCCAAAATTTATTTCATGTTTCGACCTATGTTCCTTGGAGAAAGTCGTTCAGTTTCATGGGTTGATTTACCTCTTAAAATATTTTCAGTTAATTGTTTACACACTGTATATTAACAGACATGTAAGAAATACCGAAGCGAACTAACGATAATATAGTAATATTTAGGTTTTAAAAGTTTCGATACATTTCCGATACTCAGATTTTGAAATAGTAGGTAATGTTTTGATAGTAGCAGAGGATTTCCCAGCGGCCCAGTATTACTATCGACCAGGAAACTCCGAAGAGCGTAAAATAACACATCCGAGAGCGGCGAGATCGTTTCTTCATGCACTATTCATGAGGGCTCAAATCGCCACTATTTTCGGGTAGAAAAAGATCTCCTATTTCAGAAAATATGCTGAATGGTTTGTTTTAGGTAGTATTTATATCTGACTGCCTCATAAGGATGTTCACATTTTTTTGAAATTATAAGGTAAAATATATTAAGGGGTGAACCACCGAAGACCCACGCAATATAAAATCTGCAATAGACAAAATGAATCAGGATCTAGAAAGAATAGGAGAGTGGTCTATCAAAAATAATCTGATGCTTTACCCGCAAGGATGAAAAAGCCTCGAAAGCGGTAATCTTCGGATTGCCTGCTTATGCTGAAAATGATCTAAAAGAAGAGCTTGCATCCCTTGGATATGAAGATGTAGTTGTACGTAAAATGAAAGTAAAAGACAACAAATACTCATCTAGCCCACCGTTTCTAGTTCAGCTGCCCCCTGGTAGTGACATTGCAAGTTTTCACCAGATAAAATACTTAAGTAATTGCGTCGTCCAAATAAAGAAATATCGTGCCAACAACCTTTATGGATCGCAATGCTTCAGATGCCAAGCATTTGGTCACGCGTCAAGAAATTATAATCTACCACCACGTTGCGTCAAATGCACAGAGTCTCACTTAACAGCCGAGTGCCCAAAAAAGGATCGAACCGAGCCAGCTAAATGCTGCAATTGCAACGAGGCACATCCTGCAAACTTCAGGAAATGCAAGGAAAGGCAGAAGTACCTTCAAACTATGACTAGCAGACAGCAAGATTCCAAAAGAAAAACCGAAGACAAAAAACCATGTAATAACAACCTAGTAGATGGTCGCCCTTGGAACTCTGTGTTGACTGGACCACAGGTTTCGCAGCCATCAGCAAATAATTCCACTGAAGATGATGCTACGTCTGACATGTTAGCAATCCTTAGATGTATCAAAGCTATCAAGAGACAGTTTCTAGCGTGTGACGACATGATGGATAAAGTAATTCTTATCTTAACACACTTAGGTCAATATGTCTGAGTCTAATACTCTCCATGTATTATACTGGAATGCCGATGGCATCCGTACAAAAATCACCGAGCTACTCGACATGACTCATGAAACACCAATCGACGTTATAGCTATTTCCGAGACCCGAATATCAGCAAAAAGTTATCTAAAAACCCCCGGCTTTACTTGCTACCGTCGCGACCAATCAGCAGAAGGTAAAGGGCAAGGAGTGGCTATCCTAATTAAATCTGATATCCCACACTCCTCAGTAGTTCTACCAAAAACACATAATCTTTAATGCATCGGCATCGAAATTGTGCTGTCAGGTAAACCTATTACATTAATCTCTGCGTACCAGTCTCCGAATTTGCCTTTCTTATCGTGTGATTTAGACGCAATTCTGGGGATCAGCACAAGACTGATCTTAATGGGTGACTTAAATACCAAACATCCATACTGGAATTGTACTACAGTCAATCTTCATGGTGAATTTCTCTTTGATCATATGTTAAACAATGAATATGAAATTCTTGCTCCGGCTTCTCCAACGCTAATTCACTATGATCATAATCGCTCACCGTCAACTCCTGATGTGGTGTTAATTAAAAACGTTCATAAATATACAAATCCACAAGCATACAACAGGCTATCCTCCAATCACTTGCCAGTCATATTTTCTATTGGTGGTGATTTTGAACGTAAGACTGATGTTACATACAACTATGCTAAAACTGATTGGGTAAAATACAGAGCTTACTTGGATCAAAATATTTTACTCACTTCTTCCAATTTCAAAACCATAGAAGATATTGACCTTGGCATAAAGCTTATATCAAATCTTATTTTAGAGGCACGTTCCTTATTTGTACCTACGGTAACAGGTACAACACCAACCAAACTCCCTAGGCGCATAAAAAATGCAATTAAATCCAAAAATAATTTGCGTAGAGCTGTTATGGCTAAAACTGACCGCAATATTAAATATTTAATGTCTAAGGAGATAAACAGACTTTGTAGCAGTATTTCTGCTGCTGTGAAAGCGTTAAATGATGACAACTGGAACAGTAGGCTAGCTAGGGTTGACAACCCTAGTAATGATCTTTGGCGTATAGTCAGTTCACTAAATTACGAACCTCATACTGTTCCCCCTCTGAAAACATCTAATAACACCTTAACAACATCAATCCCGGAGCAGTGTGAGGCTCTGGCTAAAGCATTCTCAGAAAATATGAATCTTACAGCAGAATGGAAGTCGGAACCAGCAATTAACTCGGCTGTTGCAGATTCCGTGGACTTTCTCACGAACTATACAATAAATAACCCTCCAAACTTAGTTAGACCTGCAGAAATACGCAAATTGTTAAGAAAATTAAAACCACGTAAAGCGCCTGGTCACGACGGTATTAATATTTTTTTACTTAGGAACATATCACAGAAGGCGTTAGTCTTTCTTACAAAAATTCTGAACGGTTGCCTAAATATTGGTTACTTTCCCTCTTGCTGGAAACTGGCTAAAGTAATAGCTATCAAGAAACCGGGAAAAGATTTAACCATACCAACAAGTTATCGTCCCATTAGCTTGTTGCCTAGTTTGGGTAAGTTGTTTGAGGACGTAATACTAACCCGTCTCTCGAAAGCAGTAGATTCTCAAATTATACCTGAGCAGTTTGGTTTCCGACGGAAACATTCTACTGCGCAACAGCTGGCAAGAGTCTCGGAGCATATCTCAAATGCTTTAAATGAACTGAAATCAACTGGTATGATACTACTCGACGTGGAAAAGGCATTTGACACGGTTTGGCATGACGGTCTTCTGCACAAACTCATTAACTACAATGTCCCTCTGCCATTAGTGAAACTTCTCCAATCGTATCTGACAAATCGCTCCTTTTCGGTTTCAATTGGCGATTCTGCCTCCGAGCCAAAAAATATGCCAGCTGGGGTTCCCCAAGGGTCTATTCTGGGTCCATACCTTTTTATTATCTACCTTAATGATATCCCCAAACAACCTCACACGCACCTTGCCATTTACGCTGATGATACGGCTACTTTTACCTCATCAGAAGACATTGACATCGTTATATCGCGACTTCAACTATCAATCGATCTCCTTGAAAATTATTTTGTCAAATGGAAGCTTAAACTAAACTCAACAAAAACAGAGGGCATTATATTCACTAGAAAGCGTAAACCGCCAGTGAGATTGGTTAAAATTAATAACCATTCTGTAACTTGGAGCAAGTCAGTCAAGTATCTTGGTACGGTGCTAGACAACAAGCTTAACTAGTCTAACAACGCGACTGAACTAGTAGTTAAAGGTACTAAAGCACTTAATGCCCTACAGCCAATACTCAACCGTAAATCCAAACTCAGTGCAAAAACTAAATTACGGATATATTCCACCCTAGTACGGCCCTGCAAGACATATGCGGCTCCAGTTTGGAGTAGTTTAGCTGACACAAATTATGAAAAACTTCAAGAAGTCCAAAACAAAGCTATAAAAATTACTTATAACACCAAGTTTAAAACAAACCTTAAAAAGTTGCATGAGAAGATAAAATTTCCTCTCATCAAAAACTTCGTACTTAAACAATCCCGTAAATTTTACTTAAGTTCTAATCCCAATCATAAAAATGTACTGGTTTCGGCTATCGGTAAATCTCGTTTCCATACTTTACCTTACTCGAGTACGTATAACAGGTACAAGTTACCCCATCACTACTTCCTCGGAGAATAACAAAGGAGCTCGAACGCCCGGTCGATCGTATGATCGATGCAATCTCGGTGGTTTTTGAATGGTACCTTCCATTCTAATTATTTGTAAATTATTTTTCTTTAAAATAATAAGTTTACACATAATAGCTGTGTGTTATCCACTTTTCTTGTATTTTGTTTTAATGTAAGTTGTATACAAAACTAGCATTTGTTTTAAAAAACAGTGTCGTTAATATGTTTACCTGTGATCACAATGTTATTTTACCTACACTTGCAAATGTTCAAAAAGGTGAGTTAGCCTGAGCAACGATTTAGAAACAGGTTAGTGTTCATAAAGAATAAGATCTTTACTGTAATACTTTGTTGTACCTACACGATTCTGAATAAAGACATTTTAAAACTAAAAAACTAACTAATCTGATGCTTAACCCAGTCAAATCCAAATTCATGGTGATCGGTTCAAAAATGCAAATTAGCAAAATTTTACACCAGAATCCACTAGTGATTAGACAAAATCAGAGTATTGAAAGAGTGGATGAGGCAAGGAACTTGGGAATTACCTTTGATAGTCTCCTGCGATTTGAAACACATGTAGTAAACCTAGTCAGAAGTTGCATGTACCGCCTCAAGGTCTGTCTAGATTAAATTACGGTGATGTCGTATACGGTACTAGACTGCTATCTAGGACGAAACGGCTTTTACAACGAGTCCAAAATGCGTGCTGCAGGTTTTGTTTTACTGTCCCACCGCGAAGCCATATAACTCCTTTTTTAAATTATGCAGCATGCTTAGTATGGAGCACCGCAGAATTATGCACCTGGCTAGCTTAATGTTTGATGTCATTAAATTTGAACAGCCGAAATACTTGCGTGAAAAGTTGAAATTGTCACAATTGCACGGTAGGTATGGAATCAGGAGTAATCGTGCTCCTCTTGAAGGCCATGTTCATCGGTCAGTGGCGTTTAGAGGCAGCTTCCGTTTCCTAGCAACAAAATGCTGGAACTCATTACCTCCCCCTATCAGAAATGTATCCACCAAATACACATTTAAAATAAAATTAAAAGCTTACTTACTGGATTGTCAAAAAACAGGTAACCCCTCGCAACTTTTAGGTTAGCGGTTGCTGCCGAAAAATGTTACTCAGTAACTTTATTCACATCAAAATTTTATTTCTATTTAGTATTCTATTTTTACACTCGATTTGCGAATAATTTACTTTTAACTTGATTTTACATATTATATACACACACACACAACACGATTTTATTTTATATAAAACTACATTACTTTCTCGCACATGTTTTAGTAGACACTCGTAACGTTCACTCTGGGGTAATGGCTGAAAACCAGTGCTGCTCTCTTTTGGGCATTCTTTGCACTGAGCCTTGGCCCTTTGCATCGCTGCAGCACACATGTGCGTTCTATTACTGTGTTAGATTTTTCATTTTTCTTTGTTTGTGCGTCTTTCCACTTTGAATGTATATGTGTGTTGTTGATTATGCAATAAACTTTTAATCTATCTATCTATCTATTTAACCAGCCAATGAGTCTGAACAACTTTCTCCAAGAAACATAGGTCAAAATATGAAAAAATAAATTTGGACCTCCCAACAAAATTACGGGTCGACCAATGAAAGTCAGGACCTCCTTCCTATACAAATTGACTCGGTCGGTCGGTAATTTTGTATTGAAGGTCCAAATTTTTTTTTCATCTTTTGACCTATGTTTCTTGGCGACAGACTAACAACTTGTCACACCAGTGATGCACGACTTATCTAAAATGACCCTCAAATATTTGTCATACGAGGCGTAACGTCTCTGCCTACCCCGCGAAACATAAAGACGTGGTTTGTGTAAAACGTAATAACACGTACAAGCATAGTGCCGTGCTGTAAATAAAATAAACACTATAGGTATAGTATATTTCTTGATTGTTATTGAACTGATTCAATCGCCATTTTATATAGATGTGAAATGAACATCTTGATAGCGCGTTTTAGTTTACATTCAGCGACATCTATAGGCGACGGAGTGCACTTTTTTTACCGCACGGTTTCTACAGCACCAACGGATTTTGCGTTGTTTAACAGACGCACGAATTATTGCAGGTTCATGTCCTGCACGAAAGTCTTATAAAGACGAATGTCGAGAAAAAGTGACCATTTATACAAAAACTTTGATTTTAATAGGGTAATTCTGTCAGTGTCCAGAAGTGATTCCGGCACAGCAGTTACGTCCCGTGGTGGATCCTGTGGGGTGATAGTGTCATCTACAGAACCAGCGGGCGTCGTCTTGATAGGTACCATCTGGAAATGTGGTGTAAATCATGTATGAGAGATGTATGACTGATGTATGATTTGACAGATGTTGCAACGAGTTACACAAATTGACCAAAAAGTCTTCACAAACATTATTTTTCTCAAGTGCCGGAACGATCTAAAAACGTGAAATATTACCCCCGGGGCTTGTACTAAGATCGTGGGGCTCATGCACTATTCATGTTAAGCCTATTTGCTACTATTTGGGTGGCTTGATAGATTGTATGTTAAATAATAAGACGTTTATGGTACTAGTTGTAATATGCAGTTTATCACTAATTAGTATAATACAAAGTCGCTTTTTGCGTCTTTATAATTACCCAACGAATTTTGATGCAGGCTTTTTTAATAGATAGAGTGATTCAAGAGGAAGGTTTTCATGTATAAAGTTTGCCGGGAAAACTTCGTATTCAAATGGGAAAATGAAAAATGGGCCGCTAGTAGGGTAAATAAAAGGCGTTATCTCTACACGAGAGACGTAAGACACAAGTAATCGGTGATGAAGCTCGCGTCTCGCGGGTGTAGACGGCGTCTAAAACTAAAGCAATGGGGAGAGTTGTACCCAATCCATCTCACCTCCCACTGGCGGAGAAACTACCACCTGGAGCAGATCTTCCCTGGGCAGTTTGAAAGTCCCTAAACAGACTCTGGGCTGGTTTTGGAAGGTGCTAGGCCACCTGAGTCAAGAGGGGCTTCAAAATAACGTAGCCGCGTCAAAACAACGCAATTGCATCGACAGTTGTTGAGCGGTTTTATTATGGCGATTGATATTTCTAGTATGGATCTGACAGACCGTTGTGGATGCCTTATTCAAGCGCTGTGTTGCGCGTTAAGTGTGAAAAATGCCTTTGGCTGATACCATACATACAAACATACACAAAACACGACTTTTTCCCTTGCGGGGTAGGCTGAGCGTTAACGATCATAAAATTACGGTCGTTATCGCCACGTCAGACAAGTATTGAGGGCCCTTTCAGATGATTCGTGTATCACTGTAGTGACAGGTTGTCAGCCTGTCGCCTAAAATTGTAATACACATGAAACCCTCGAGACCCTTAGTTGGCTTTTACAACACCCGCAGGAAGAAATGGGGTTATGCTATTCTAAGCCAGCATCACACGGCAAACTATACCAAAAAATATCAAAACACGAACACAGAAAACATTTTATGTGTCGATTATCATTATATGAAATAAAAATTTGCCGTGTGATGCCGGCTTAGCACAGCATCACCCCACATCCTTCCCGCGGGTGTCGTAAGAGGCGACTAAGGGACTTAAGTGTTGGTGTATTACAATTTTTAGGCGACAGGCTGACAACCTGTCTCTATAGTAATACACATATTTTCTGAAACAACCTTAGAAAACAATCCTCAAAAATGACATACGTGGCGATAGTGGCCGTATTCTTACGGCCGTTAACGCTCTGCCTACCCCGCAAGGGATAACGGCGTGATATATGTATGTATGTATGTAAATAAAAATTCGAGCGCTATTTAAGGCGAGGAGTTGCTGCTCAAATCACGATTTCAGGGGGTGAGGTGTGGGGGGCCGCCCGCGCTCCCCGCGCTCAGACACATCTTTTGGCGCTCGCACACTACGCACCCGTACGTCGTGTGTCTTATGGACATGACCGCAGTCCGACCACCTTTTAAATATATTTGAGCTTTATCCCGGCCATGGAACTTTTACTTCTACCGTGAGTTATTATTTTTTTGTGATAATGCGACGAAACGAAATATGAATGTGGATAGATGGATGGACGCAGAAGAGAAGGAAGGCCTTAAAAGAACGTAATGGCTAGTTAAAACACACAAATTTAATTACAAAGTATGTTAGGATAAGTACTAAGCTCCTTTTATGAACCTGTCCTTGAAACTGAACAACTTTCCCCCTGGAACATAGGTCGAAATATGAAAAAAAAATCTAGCCGACCCAATTCAGATTCTGTAAAGTTAAAAAAAGTACGAATAGATTGTAAAAAAAGATGATTATGAATCAAACGGTGTAAACAATTATTTCAATTTTGATAGAAAATGGTCGAAAGTCGGAAAATGTCCCAAGTCCAAAAATTTGAGTACGAAATTTCAGTTATGTTTGCTATACGATGTACTGTTCTCAAGATATATGCACTTTTAGTTTCCATTCGTTTTTAATATTCAAAAATGATATTTAACTAAAATGTTAAATGGCGTTTTGCATTGGAGTCCTCAGTCACGCCTGCTTCTTGCTATAGGTAGGTACTTCATTGTTTTCTTTTGTTTATGCCGCCGGCTTAAGTGCCACCAACCGTCGACTTGGGCTGCACCCCGTGAAATACTAGAATTTACATCATGTATGTGGTATGATTTGTAAGATGAGACGAACAACTGTAAGATGAAACGAATGGACAACTGAACGATAATTTTTTAACGTAAGCCGGATGTTAGATGAATTTCTGAAGTATGATGCTAGAACGGAAAAGCAATGTAGGTGAGTAAACGAGCGTGAAAGAGAGGGTGAACAGATACTTTTTAAATAGGATCACGGGCGAAAAAACCCGGGGTAATCTGAAGAAAATTCGAAAATTAACTTATTCTTTCTTCTACATCCACAGCCACAGAGAACTTAAAACTTCAAACATAGACCCATGTTATTACAGCGAAAATAAAACTAAAAAGCATACAAAAGACTTTAGTTAAGTGCCCCATCTCATATAAAACATAACCCTTTTTCCAAGCTGGTCGGATAAAAAACAAAAAGATGCAATAAAGAACAGAAAAAAGTACGCGTGACAGATAATTGCCATTCGCAAACGCCATTAAACATTGCAAAAAAATTACTTTTGCGAAAATTAAAAAGAATGCAAACTAAAAGTGAAAATACCTCAAAAACGGTGCAAAGTAGAGCAAAAATTACTCAGTTTCGGTACTCATATTTTCGGACTTGTTTGATAATATTAAAATTAAAATTGGGCCCCTATTCAGTCCACAATTGTCTTAAGCCTAGCCTCACTCACATGCGCTTTATTGAATTCCTACTTTTCTTGTTATTTATTTCACTACCTCATTTGTTCCAAATTCTCATTTGGTCTACTTTTACATTTAGTCAACTTCCTCATTTATTCTATTCCCTAAAAATATCTCGTCAAGCCCACAATTAGGGACTTTCTAGGGCCACAGAACACCTTTTTATTTTGTTCTGAAGAATATGTCAAGTGCCACGTTATTTTAAGGAAATATAGATAGTGCGCAACGGGATACTGGGTATTACTATAATGTTATCTCTTTGATGGAAGCTTCAGTATGAACATAAAAGTTCATACTCAGCTCCTAAACCGCACCATCTAATTAAACTTTTTATACTACTCTTACATAGAAAGTGCACTATTACCCTAAAAAACTTACAGTCTGGCATGCATAGTTTTCGAGATAACTCAGGTTTTAGTTTCACAGCTGTCACCTTAAATCAAGAATTCGTCAAAACATTCAACTACACCAAAGAAAGTAAAACTACTTTATTTCCGAAACTAAGGTTTTTTGTAGTTCGTGTTCGTGTAGGAGTAGTGTGTGTAGTGACATCTCGTGTTCATTCACATAAACATTCATTCTCGTGTTCAACCCACGAGTCGTACGAGCGGAGTAAGCAGCAGTCAGCGATGTGTCAAAAGCGTGACAAAGAGCAGCGCAAAAATTTTGTAATTGTGAAGAAGCTGGTAAGACTGCTCTCTGATGTAGTTTTGTTTGTATGTCTGAATCCCATACCGTCCCGACCACAGAACAACATATGGGTATCACAGATTATATATACGTGGCTAGATCATGGCGTACGTAAGCAATATCGTCTTCAGACTTAAAAAATATCACTATTTGCTCCGTCCGAAGAGTTAACGCACAAAGAAAACAATATATTTGCGTGCGCGCACAAGACATCTCTGGTCTGTGGTTGAATGACCACCGACTGGATCTAATTTGGCACCGCTGTGTCGGTTTCTGTAATAAGTTCTTGGGGGAAAATTGTTTAGATAACCTGTCAACCAAGAGTTATCTTGAAAAGATAATAGGTATTAAAAATTACTTGGTACCTACTGTAAAAACTTTACTCACGCTCAGAATGCACCCTGTAAATATTTAAAGTGAATTACTAGTTATGTATCACTCCTTTCTTATTATAAGTAAAAAGACTTAGTTAGGCTTTTGCTTTTCATTATATTATAGATAAAATATCGTCTATCGTCAAGGCTAGCTGAAGCGACAGCTACGAGGGGAGGTCAAAAAGTTCGCGGAATGGAGGGGTTGGCGGGGGTAGGGATGCTTGTCCAGGTACTCGCTAATTGAGTAACTCATTATTACTATAAATACCAAGTTTTAGCCTAATTGGGTCACTAGTCTTTGAGTTATCAACGATTAAACAAGTGAATCGGGAAGAAAGTTGGCAGTATGGAAAAAATTGAACATCGCGCCGTCATAAAGTTCCTCACCAAACAGGGAAAAACGCCGCAAACTGTTTTTCAAGATATGTTATCTGTTTACGGGGACTCTGCTCCTGGAAAAACTATGATTTACAAGTGGCATAATCTTTTCAAGCAAGGAAGGGAGTCAATTGAAGACGATCCCCGTTCTGGGCGGCCGATCGAGGCCACCACGCCGGAAATCATCGATAAAGTTGAGAAACTTGTATTGGAGGATGGCCGTTCGAAGAAGAAACAGCTTGCAGCATTAGTTGGTGTATCAGAAACTACCATTTTGAATATCCTTCATCAACATCTTGGTATGAGTAAAGTCTGCGCAAGATGGGTCCCGAGAATGCTCACGCCGTTTCAAAAGCGAGAGCGCGTCGACTGTTGCCGCGAGTTTTTGGACCGCTGTGGAGATCAAAAGGAAGAAATTATGTCCCGTATTGTGACTGGGGATGAAACTTGGGTTCATCATTATGAACCTGAGTCAAAGCAAGAGTCAATGCAATGGCAGAAAAAGGGCACTCCCCCTCCTAAGAAGTTTAAGGTGTCTCAATCGGCCGGAAAGATCATGGCGACAATATTTTGGGATTCTGAAGGCATTCTTCTGGTGGATTATAAAGATCGTGGCCTTTCCATAACGGGAGAGTACTACGCTTCCTTGTTAGATCGATTGAAGGAAGCGATTAAAGAAAAAAGGAGAGGAAAACTGACCAAAGGAGTGCTGCTTTTGCATGACAACGCGCCCGTGCACACCAGTCGTGTTGCGACCGCTGCCATTCACCGATGTGGTTTTGAACTACTGCGCCATCCACCCTACAGTCCAGACCTGGCCCCCAGCGACTATTATTTATTTCCAAAGATGAAAAAAGAGCTGCGTGGAAGAAAATTTAACGACGATGATGAGGTTAAGTCAGCGATTTCGGCTTATTTTGACGCACAAGATAAACAATTTTTTTTAGACGGTATTAATAAGTTATTTGATAGATCCCATAAATCTATTCGAGTTAAGGGAGAATATATTGAAAAGGAAAAATAATTTCATGTTTAATTTCACCCTTCTTCCTTGTCATTCCGCGAACTTTTTGACCTCCCCGTATGATAAAATTGTTGCTCGTCTCGCCAAAAGACGTAACCGACGTAATAATAAGCGCATACTTAAATTACGCCTTTTGGTGTCAGCCATAAAGTATTTTATCAAGCAATCTGTCCATGTCACTAACGTCATAAGTAAAATGACCGACGTAATAATTACGATAAAATATTTGTCAATTTTGCGGGAAATTTTGACACAGTACCGGCGCTGGCAAGAGCCATTTGGGTACTGGCGGGGTAGCGGGCGGTGCGGGATGTCATCGGGAGGTTGGTTTGTCGGCGAGAACCGTTCTAATTTTTGGAAAAAAATGATTTGTTGAATTAAAATCTGTTCATTCACTAAAACCTAATAGTATAATTTATAGGACATTGAAATAGGAATATTCTACATCAAGAAACTATATCAAAATAGTAGTCCACATTACGATAAAATTGGTTTGAAAATATTTTTAATGCTCTTTTTGAGATTTTTTAAATTAAAATATGTCAAACCAATCGAGTCATACGATAGTGTTACTACTAGATAATATCTTCGAGTATGTCATATATTTTTTTGAGGTCTTGGTAGCATCAGTAACAGGCTTAAAAAATGAATCGAAAGTAACGCTTTTCGTTGGCCTTCCTTCATAACAGCGTCTTAACTATTCATATTTTTTATCGAGTAGGTGCGTGCCTCTTACTGTTACACCACATTGATCAAACCGTCATCGATAAATTAATCAAACAAATGGAAAAACGCGTTATTATTCAAACTGGCTGTCACATTAGCGCGAGTAGGGTTACCGAGCGTCACGAAATCCCAGGACAAAAGTAAGTACTCAAAATTGATAGGCTTGACACAAACTGCAGTCCAAAAAAGGCATGTTATTATTGAGTCTTTAAACAGGCGTTATGTTTTTGTACCGTTTTTTGTTTCTAGTGCCGAAAATATTAAAATACGAAAAAAAAAACATAGCTCTGAGTAACAATAAAAAAATTACAAATTCTCATTTTCATCTCTTTGTCATATTTTTACATTAGTCATCTGGCGGACGAAACCCGATTGGTCTTTTTTTTGCGCTGGCATAGATGACGTTGTTAGTTAAAAAATAATAGAAAAAAACGTCTTTTGAAAATTAAACCTGTTCATCACTCCTAAAACACCCTGCTTACGAAAATTCACAATTTTTTGTCGTTTCTGGACATCAAAATTGTCAGTCTTATAATCCGTCATAATTAATCTTTCTCTTTTTTCGTGTGGGAAACCGAGTAGTCCAGCGACCCGATCAACCCTATCTTTTATACATAATTTAACTTTCTCGGTAGCGTTATCTTGTCGCTCTATTCTACTTTCTTACAGTAAATTATATCTACTAGTCCTGTGTTTTGCTGAAGGCGTGGCCACCATCGTTAGCGCCCTTCACTGCATGATTACCGCCGCGCCGAGTTCTATACAAACAGAATATAATAATGTTATTATTCAAAACACTTAGTCTGTCTGTGACCTATTTTATCCTGATGAAGGCGGTTTTTATTTACTTGGATTGAACACACACACACACAAATCACGCCGTTATCCCTTGCGGGGTAGGCAGAGCGAAATTAAACACGAGAAGAAATGAAATTATTTGAACCTTCATTTTATTATTTTCTCTTCTAGAACTACTATTATTACGTAAACTGCTTTTTACAAATTATACAGTTTTCAATACATAATAGGTATTATAAAAAGTGTCAGTAAACAAGCTTGGCGACCGATGTAGCGTAGTCGTAGTGTGACTACTAGCAGTGCAAAGGGACTGGGTTCGATTCCTGGTGAAGCGCTTACAAAGGTGATATAACTATGTAATTTTTTCTAGTCTCGTTAGGACTTTGCAGGCTAAACAACTTTTCCTCCGTAATCAAAGAAGGTCCTGTGCTTTGAAAAGCACGGTAAGTTAGGTCCTGATTGCTGTCTATAACAACTTAGGCAGCGGTCGTTACACAACCATGTCAAAAATCGTACTTGTTTTAAAACAGGCGCTTAAAAAAATTACACCACGGTTCATCGGGTCGTCCGTAGATTCGGTATCCTACACACCGTGTATAACAGAAGAACCTTTTATCTTCAAGTATGTAAACGTTATTTCTACACCATGAAGGTCGCAAATTCAATTAGGCACGTAACTGTACTCAATACAAAACCAATTGGGACCTCCAAGAAAACTGCTTATCTGTAAACATTACTAGTTCTCTCACTTAACGCACAACGGGACGCTATTTAAGCGCATCCGTAACGCGCGTCTGTCAAATGCAAGGGAAATTCAAATATTCCATAGTAAAACAGGAGATGCAGGTCATATGTCATCCTGCGTCAATGGACACGTTTGTTAAACAACGTAAGTTCATCCGTTTATTGCGTTAACGTCATTAGTATGGGTAATTTGAACCTTACACCTGACAGAATGAGGCGTTATGGATGCGCTTAAAATGCGCAGTGTCGTGCTTTACATGTGGGATTCACCTTCAGTAGGCCTTCGATAGAGACACACTTTGTAGTGATCTCACGTAGGGATAAATAAAAACATCTTATTCGAAAAACTGTCTCTATGATACAAACGGGATACGGGATGGTCAAAGGAAACTGTGGAATAACTAGTTTATTTACAATATAACAGATTTTTTTTTCACCACAGTTTGGACACCAAGTCGTCCAGCCACCCGATGAACCCGGAAGTCAGATTTTTCAACCACTTACTACAAGGTTCTTATAATATTGGTTGGTTGTCTATCGACCACCATCTAATTGATTGGGATGATATAAAACTTAAATATACCATAGTAAAAGTTGTTCAGAATCACATCTTACAAAGTGTGTGTACTGGCTAAAAAATTATAATTTAATTTTGAAAGGCGGCTGACATATGGCTGGCCTGAGGCCAAACCAGCCAGTTCGCAAAGAGTTTATGAGCATGGCGGTCGATAGCTACAAACATTTTTTGGATTAAGTTTTTAAAAATAACCTGATGTGCTACTGGTCCTATTGCTATTTTTATCTTTGTACCATGGTCACGCGCCTCTCTATAATATTTGAATTGGTAATAAGTTGATATTTGTTTAGGAAAACGGAGCACGTATTGAGAGACATCTGTTTATCGAACGATACTTGTCTGTATGACAGATGAGCCTGCCAAATACATACACATATCACGCTTTTATCCCTTGCGGGGTAGGCAGTATAGTGACAAAATAATACGGCTACGTCTAACTAAAGATGCACACATGTACCCTCATATCACGGCTTTATCTCTTGCGTGGAAGGCATAACGATCGAACACGATAACTTGGGGCTGTTTCTGTAAAATAAAGGACGATCCCTGTGACGTTTGTGACCTTGGAGCAAATGCTATGACATAAGGTCTATTTTCCCATAAGGTCCATCTTCCTTTGTTTAAATAAGAAAATAGATCTCATATTATAGCATTTACTCCAAGGTCACAAACGTCACCGGGGTCATCCTATATTTTACAGATTAAACTAGTGACCGGTTGTCAAACTGTCACCTAAAAATTGTAAAACACATGAAACCCTCGAGTACCTCTTACGAAACCCATAGGATGGAAACGGCTGCGCATCTGACAAATACAAAAATGATAAAAAGAGGGTATAGTGCGTCAAAATAAATATTTTTTAACAATACATACATACATACATATATCACGCCTTTATCCCTTGCGGGGTAGGCAGAGCGTAAACGGCTGTAAGAATACGGTCGCTATCGCCACGTCTGACATTTTGTGAGGATTGTTTTCCAAGGTTGTTTCAGAAAACACGTGTATCACTATAGTGACAGGTTGTCAGCCTGTCGCCTAAAAAATTGTAATACACCAATACCCTCGAGTCCCTTAGTCGCCTCTTACGACACCCGCAGGTAGGATATGGGGTGATGCTATTCTAAGCCGGCATCACACGGCACAATTTTTAACAATATGGAGGTAGAAAGATAGTGCTGAAAATGCCTGTAGTCCATTTTTACAGGGTAATAAAGTAGTCACACTCGCTGTCCGCGTAAAACTGATAATAACTTTGTATTAAAAAAATATTGTTTGGTATGGAATGTGTTATAAACGAAAAAGCTTTTTACTAGAAAAATTTACTTTTATGAAGTTGAAAGCCTTCGTTACAAGGACAGGTAAGCATATAATACCGGTAATTTGTCAACAATAAAAAAATAACATACATACATACATACGTACATACATAAATCACGCCTTTATCCCTCGCGGGGTAGGCAGAGCGATAACGATACCAAATAACGGTCATTATCGCCACGTCTGACAAAATTTGAGGGTCGTTGCAGATAAGTCGTGTATCAGTATTAGTGACAGGTTGTCAGCCTGTCGCCTACAATTGCAATACACTTAAAACCCTCGAGTCCCTCAGTCGCCTCTTACGACACCCACGGGTAAGAAATGGGGTGATGCTATTCTAAGCCGGCATCACACGGCAAAGCCGGCATCACACGGCAAAAAAATAACATCAGGTATATATAAGGTGTTTAGATATAGCTGCAAATATTTTAAGGAGTGAATCAGCACATGAAACTGAAAGACTTTCCCCAAGAAACATAATATGTATAAATATGAGATTATTATTTTATATGTGCCTATTAGCTTTCTTTTTGTTCCTTGCTGCTTTTCGTTAAATGAGATAAATTATTCATATGAGTTGTTCTTAATAACCGTATGTTGAATTTGCTTGGTCGTACCAGCAAAGAATACTAATTTTAGCAGATGTACTACCGACTTTTTCTTCTATCGTGTATGACTCAGAGTCGATGAGCGATCCATTGATCCCCTGGTGTCAGAGTTTTTCAATCGCCTATTACTACTGCTAGCAGGTTTCTGACATGGTTGTGTAACGACCACCGTTTAAGTAATCAGAATTGAGACTAATCAGAATATTGTTGACTTTGAAAATGAAATGAAATGAAATTTTCAAAAACTCTTTTAAATTATCTAAGAAATGTAAACACAGCTATTTTTTATCCAAATGTAAACAACTGCCCCAAACGACAGTAAAATTACGAAAGTAATTCGATGCAAAACAAACTTCTTTTTTCCTTATTTATCAGAATTCGTATTTGTTCAACAATATCAAGAAGAGATTTCGTCATGAAACGGCAAACAAATAACTCCCGAAGGCCTCTTACCCTGTCAATAAGAACATCCTGCGAAAATAGAACTTTGCCCAATGAGGAACAAAGTTTTTCCATATATTTTCAACCACTCAGCGTGGACTATTTTTCTTGGTAACTAACTTTGTTTCAACGCAGCGACAAACTTCCAGTTTAGTTAGAAGATACACTTTGGTTACAATACATACATACATACATACATATATATCACGCCTTTATCACTTGCGGGGTAGGCAGAGCGTTAACAGCCGTAAGAATACGGTCGCTATCGCCACGTCTGACATTTTTGAGTATTGTTTTCTAAGGTTGTTTCGGAAAACATGAGTATCACTATAGTGACAGGTTGTCAGCCTGTCGCCTAAAAATTGTAATACACCAATACTCTCGAGTCCCTTAGTCGCCTCTTACGACACCCACGGGAAGGATGTGGGATGATGCTATTCTAAGCCGGCATCACACGGCAAAGCTTATATAAATATAGATTGCTAACAACATACACATTAAAAACATAGAACAGAACAGAAAACTGTAACTGATAGCTTACTATCAAGCCTTTGCTTACAAAGGCGTCTTTATCGATAACTGAACGAAACCTATGTCGATATTTTATGTTTTGTGCCATATTTTCACACAGCTACGACAACAGCGATTGAGCGGTTTATTAAGGAGATAAATTTCTAGTATGGATCTGACAGGCCGCTGCGTTACAGATGCATTAGTTTAGCGCTACGTTGTGCATTAAGTGTGAAAAAAGGCTTAGATAATAAGAGTACAACGCGATGCGATGGTTATATAATAATATTATTAAAAAATACTATATAATGTAATAATATATCAGCTTAATCGAAATCTGTTACTCAAAATTGCAGAAAAATCAGACTAGAAGTTACCGCTTTGTGTTTTTCAAAATATTTTATTTACCTACCCCAAAAACAGATGAAAGGGACCAAACAATGTCATAAAAAAAAAGTTTCAAATTGCGCAGCAATCAGTTTTTAATTAAATAAGTATTTTCTTAAAGGTTCAGTTCAGTAAATACAATATATACATATATACAATAAGATAGTGGTTCAGTGCGGCATACAAAAATCGAGAACCGGTATTGCTAAAGCTATTGTAAAACGTTGGCTACTGAATCTCTCATACGACGACACTGAACAGTTGTTGCAAATGGTAATTTGAAAACTATACTGCATTAGAGAAGAAAAAATAAAAAAAAAGCACTATTACCTATTCATAAAACCTACACGTACAGAATATTATCTATTTATAATTTGTAGTTAACCATGTGTATGCATGCACTTTATTTTTATTTAATTATTTTTCTAATGATGATCTTTCCGACCGATTTCGGCCATGGCGACCAAAAAAATGTCATCCCAGGTGCTGCCGAATACTATCTATAAATAAGTATTTATTAGATTATAGATATATATATATATATATACATACATCATATGCAGGTTATTAAAAAGCATACTCACAATGTCATTTCATCACTAAATAAATAACCTATAGTCTACGTAATTGTGCGCACCACTACTTAATATACCTACTACATAACGGTACACACATCTCACTACCTACCTACCCACCCACGACACAGGATTACCTAGGTTGTAAAATTACCTTATGTTTTTGTATATACGCTAAGTTTGTTAAGGTGCTTTAATTTCTTGTATCATATTGTACTTTTAAATTCATAATAAATTGATTGATTGATTGATTGAGTAAGGTACCTACGTACTTAACTTAATCTAACTTACATGAATTTTTTGTCTAAAAGCAGACTTTGACATCTGAGATGGGTTCATGTCTATTAACGATGGCCAAGTGGTCCGAAAGTTTATTTAAGTAAATACGAAGTACGTGATAAGTTTTCACAACTTGACTTAAGGCTATTATGTTTTAATTATAACTTTATTTGAAGAAATTCGATGATAGCATATTAATGACATATAATAATAATAAAAAATAGTCATGTACTTCACATTTTTGGATGGTAATACTAGTGTAACGTAAAACGAATAATGTGTTAATGCTAGATAGACAGATAGATAGATAGATAAACTCTTTATTGCTTACAACAAACACAATATTAAAATACAAAACGGTACAATAAACTATAACTAAAAGTAAGCAAAGGCGGCCTTATCGCTTGTAGCGATCTCTTCCTTGTGTTAATGCTAGTAGTGTAATGGGAACCTTTGGACAGGGGGCGTCCTGGGGTGGTATTTTTAGTTAATTTTATTTTTGTTATATTTTATTGTTATTTTATTTTTGACTGCATTTCGGATTTGTTAACCTCTGTATTTATATCCGACTAGAAGCAAAAAGGGTATTAATTTCACCCCAAATGTATAAATGATAAAAATTTGTAATGAAAATGCGAAGTGGTTCGGACTTTTAATATTATCACCCCAAAATTTATAGTGATATCAAAGGTATTGAATAAAAATAATAGATAACATCTTACACTGCACTCGCCCATCCACGTCATAGTGAGTAGCATTGGTAGTAGGTCACTTTTTCGCAGTGGACAGCGGATACATACACATACACATATCACGCCTTTATCCCTTGCGGAGTAGACAGAGCGTTAACAGCCATAAAAATACGGCCGCTATCGCCACGTTTGACAAATATTGAGGGCCCTTTCAGATGATTTGTGTTTCATCGTAGTGACAGGTTGTCAGCCTGTCGTGTAAGGTTGTAATACACATGAAGCCCTTACGACACCCGTGGGAAGAAATGGGGTGATGCTATTCTAAAATTAATTATAAGAAAACGGCCACAGGGACGTGCCTACTGAGCTCGCATACATACATGCACATATCACGCCTTTATCTATTGCGGGGTAGACAGAGCATTAACGGTCGTTATAATAACCATCAAATGTAGATAAATCCACCAAACTTAGATTAGCATCTTCTATCTGAAGACTAGGATAATTACGTATTTCTCTTTGTAGTTATGTTTGAACGAACATACTTATCTATAACTCTTTGGAGCTATATTTGACATAGTCAGGCAAACAAAACAAAGTTTATGTTACTGTTATAACTTAGTACAGGTGTTTGTGACAGCAAATATAGCTAATGCTGGGAAGTTTCTATTGATAGCTTTAAAATCACTACGTACCTATTTAGAACTAGTAAGGTTGAATCACACACAGTGTTGTGGATTTGGACAAGTGCCTCCCCTATTAGGGGTCTTCTTCTTTTTCTTTTCGTGTGGGATACCAAGTCGTTCAACGACCCGATGAACCCTAGTGTCAGAATTTTTCAACCGCCTTCTACAAGTAGCAGGCTTCTGACATGGTTGTGTAACGACCGCCGTCTAAGTGATCATAGACAGCAACCGGGACCTACGGCTTAACGTGCTATCCGAAACACGGAACCATCCTACTTACGGACAATCGGGTGGTTCAGCCCGCAATGTCCTAACCAGACTGGGAACAAATTCACAAAGTGATAAATATCAACTTTGTGAGTGACCCACCGAGAATCGAACCCGGGACCGTCTGCGTCAAAGGCAATTAATAGGGATTAATTGCCTTAATCACCCCTCTGAATGACAAGCGTGATGCAAGGTGTATTCGATATTCACAGAAGCGACTGTCCAGACATAAGATAATGCTATTCTAAGCCGGCATCATACAGTACAATGACAATAAGATTGTTTTAAACCACCAGAATCAACCCAATAAGTAGAAGAATAAATTTGATTAACTTAAATGAAGTAAATTTAAAAACAAGTACTCTGTATATCCACGAAGAAGTTACAAAGTTGGTAGACGAACCAGGGACGCGACTTTAACATCTAAAATCGATTTTCTATATTTGATAAAAGTAAATCGATTGCAGCCAAAAATAAAAGATTTAAAAAAATCGATGCCTTTATAATAACGTTGTACTTTTTTATATTTTACGCAAAAGATATTTTAAATAAATACCTAATTAATAACCGATAGAAGTATAACGCATTTAATGCTGGTAAAATGAAACTTTTAGCGACCTGAAACTAATGTGTTGTATATTTTTAACTGATGTTATGAGAAACCTGGAACAAAATCCGCACAATCTTAGCGGGAATACGCACACGAACACACATATCACACTTTTATATAAAAGTAATACGGTTGCTATCGCCACGTCTGACGTTTATACGAGTACGTAGCCCAAAAAATGAATTTTTGTTTCAGTACTTTGAAAAAATAATGCTTTAAACTATTGTTTAGTTTTATTAACAAAAAAAAAAACACAAAACACGCCTTAATCCCTTGCGGGGTAGGCAGAGCGTTAACGATCGTAAAATTACGGTCGTTATCGCCACGTCTGAGAATTATTGAGGGCACCTTCAGATGATTCGTGTATCACTGTAGTGACAGGTTGTCAGCCTGTCGCCTAGAGTTGTAATACGTGCTAACACACATGAAACCCTATAGTCCCTTAGTTGGTTCTTACAACACTCATGGGAAGAATTCGGGTGATGCTATTCTATACCGGCATCACACGGCAAATTATTTTAGTTTAATAAAATTAGTGTTATTAGACAGTTTCAATCGCTTAATCGATTATTAAAATCGATTATTGTAAAATTTATGATTTTTTTCCCATCCCTCCGGAGACAAACCCACATTTTGTACATAAATGTTCATTTGTTGTTGGCATCAACTTGAGTAGGCACGTTATTTGTAACGAGGTAACTTTGTACTGGAAGTTGTGTGATGAATATGAAATTCATGAGTACAAATACATTTTACATAATCAGATTACTAATTTATTAACTTTTATAATGAAATTATAAATCGAATTTATTATGCCGTGTGATGCCGGCTTAGAATAGCATCACCCCACATCCTTCCCGCGGGTGTCGTAAGAGGCGACTAAGGGACTCGAGAGTATTGGTGTATTACAATTCTTAGGCGCCAGGCTGACAACCTGTCACTATAGTGATACACACATTTTCTGAAGCAACCTTAGAAAACAATTCTCAAAAACGTCAGACGTGGCGATAGCAACCGTATTCTTACGGCCGTTAACGCTCTGCCTACCCCGCAAGGGATAAAGGCGTGATATATGTATGTACGTATGTATTTATTATGAGATGTATGTGATAAATGCTTAAAGACATAATATGAAAGTGACGCTTATATCTTCTTACTTATAACTATTGGAGTCGGTACCGTTTTAAAGGTTATATGCAAGAGATTGCTATAAGCGATAAGGTAGCATCATTTTTTTACTTTAATATCCTAAACTCCCTTCTTTCGTAATGAGTAGATAATAAAGTTGTGTTACTGCTAGATTCAAAGATTCAAAGGTTCAATCGTTTATTTCCAAGTAGATTCACAATGAATGCTTTTAGAATGTCAAGAGAGTTAGAATACAATACTGTCACTGAATAAATGAATTAGTCATTGTAAGCAATAACAATTTTATATTCCTAATAGAATCGCGGCACGAGCGGGATAAAAAAAAAGCACTGCCTCGGGGCTGGCCAGGCTGGCCACACAGCATGTAACTTACGTCACCACCATCAATTAATGAAATCAATTAAATTAAAGACAATACATAAAAAAATGCATGTTACATGCTAATCAGCCTGAATAGGAAAACCATTTTCTATGGTTGATTAATTCGTGAAACACCTTACTGTAATTAAAGTGCAAAAAGACACGGGGTGCGTGCGACAACCATCTATAAATATAATTGTAAGTCTGTCAGAAAAAAAATCCGTTTACAAATTAGATACAGTAAAAAGACAAGACTTACAAGAAAATTTGATGGATTGCTATTGCCACGAGTTCCTTAGAAACGTGACACTTTCTTTACCCGACTGCGTCCAAAGGAGGGTTATGTTTTTACAAAAGAATTGATGTGTGTCAGAAAGTTTCTTTGTATGTCTGTTTGTATGTGGATGTGTGTGTAGATAGTACGTGGAAAATTAAGTTATTTATCACGGAATAGAGTGGCCCTAATGACATAGGCGGTTTAATTTGGCGGCGGAAGTTTACATATGAGGAGTCGCAAGATTTGTCTCTAAAGAATTTTTGACACTGGCTATATTAACATTGTCATTAGTCTGATACGTTCTTATTCAGTCCGATCCGTTATATGAGTCCGATTTATTCTTTTAGTCCTTTCCGTTCTTTCAGCCCGACCCTTTCTTCCCAGAACAAGCCATACAATATACCTACCATACCAAAAACCATACAAATATTTCCTTGTGATCCGTAGCTCCCCACAAAGGCCACCGACGTATTTTTGATCGCCCCGGGGCGTGACCATCATAAAAAATATCATAAAATCGTAACGGCGAATTGCAATTCAAACGCAAAAACTAGCCTTGAAATTACCGTAATCGGGTTTTTATTTTTAATAATTTTGCTGGTTCAGTGACACGTCTGGGAATCATGTTAAGACGCCATCTTGGGAATATATATGTTATGTGACAGCTTGAAAAGGAGAGTATAATGTTAATGGTTTTTTTATTCGTATTGTGATATCACAATCAATTTACCAAAAAAAATAAAGTGAGTGACTTGAAATATTATTAGGCGGGATATATTATTAAATGTGAAAATGGCACATTATAAAAAAGAATATTACTGATGTGCTTTTTTCTATGATAACTATGTGCTTTGGTCTTGCTAAATGATAAAAATTTACTTCAAGAACATGTTTTTTTATTCCTATTAATCCAGTTCAAAAATACAAACACTTTTTGTTCGATCTGCGAGGAAACAGATTTGTTTGAAAATAATAAAGTGAATTCTTCTTTTTATATTTTAGGTGGTCCGCTCGGTCTCCAAGTTATAAAAACGGAGCGATTCGGATTTACTAGGCGTACGACAAAATTTTTGAACTACGACATGCTTGACATGGGCCTCGCCCTATCGGAAGTATTGTCGTACTTGGCAGGTGGATTGGCGAGCGCAATGTTAGATGTAATATTCTCAAGGAACGCTGCAGCCCATTCCCTCACCCATTCCAACACCCACGCGTAGAATTGTGATGTTGCTTTTCTAAGTCGGCATCACACGACAACTATAGATGCAGTCAGTCAAACTAGCGGTTTAATTAAGTGTCTGGGGGAGTTAAATTAGTATAAATGGTGCGTATTCAATAAGATTTATTTATTGCACTATAAACATTGTTCAGAAACAAAGTTTCTGAATGTTTCGCGGCAAGGAAAAACATGTTTTTTGTATCAAATATATATTTTTTCATACAAATCGTCGGTATTTTATTTCGGAAACATGAAACATGATAAAGATGGTACAAATGTCTTGTTAGTTGTAGTCGCTAAACTCTCAGGAATTCTTAAGTGTTACAATGATTGTGATACTGAAGTGATTATGATGTAGTGATTATTTTTAGATTGTGTATATAAATTATCTACTGAGGCCCACTAAAATTTAACCTGAGAAAGCTATATTCAAGTAGGTACTACGTCTGAGAAATTTGCATTCGAATATTTTGTAAATTATACCGAACCCTATTTTATCCATACAAGAAACAAAGGACACTGTGATAGACCCTTCATTTACTTTTCATACGCACCCTTTTTAGGGTGCAAGCGAGAAGGGACAAGTGGAAAAGAAGACATTTTGATGGCTTGTTTATGGGGTTCGAATTGGGTCATTCTGCAGGTACAATGAAGGAAATTGTGTTAGGTGAAAATTCAATTCAGCTGCTAGAAGTAGGCGATTGAAAAAATTTGACAACATGGTTCGTCAGGTTGTTGAACCATGAGAAAAATATCAAGTTTGTTTTTCCAATATGTTGTTTACTGGGATCTAAAGTCTACGGCAGTACGTAACCATTACGATAAAACTACAGTATCAGTTTGAGTTTAGTTGCAGGATGGGGAGGATCTTAGTTTGACGGAATTACAATTGCCAATTGTGAGACTGCATAAATCTTATCTATACATATAATAAGACAGTAACAAGTCAGTGTTCAGTGACCCTATATAGTTTTGAGAAAACACAACGATAGCGCGTTTTAAAAGACGTGTGGCGACATCTATGAATGAGTTTTGTACGATGTTTGTGTTTGTTTGTGTATATGCGGAAGCATCACGCGAAAACGACCGAACGGATTTTGAATCAAATTGTACCAAATTGTCAAGTAATTCACCGACCAGGTTATAGGCTAAAAAAAAACATACCCCTAAAAGGGGGGTTGGCTGCTACACATAAAATAAGTTTGTAGGTCATGAGAATTTCATAGTGACGCGTAGTAAAAGGATGTGTATGGGCTAATTGGACCTGAGATTATTTCAAATTTCGAACTGGCCAGCACGTATTGTGTCGCTTTGAATAAGCGCACAGGAAGAAAAAAAAACATGAGGCCGTATTTATATTTTTAATCTGTATTTTTATAACCTCAACAAATGAGTTTGTCGAATTATTGCTCATGATTACGACAAGGAAACTAAAATCTATGAATATGTCGACGACTACAAAAATATCTCTTTAATATTGGAATAATTTTCACTTTTAATAATTCAATAATTATTACCCTCGAAAACAAAAGTTCCGTGGTGCAAGACGTGCAAGTTGCGTGGCCAGACGATACAAACTTCATATAGGAATCGTTTTCTTTGTGCGTAATCTACGCGGGAAAATTGCAATATCTTTTTTGTTTTTAAATTTTCTCGCTAATTTGGTTAAGGCTATTTAGCCAATGTTTGTCTGGTACATGCAGTATGTTTTAGGTTTTGCCGACAATACAGCTACATTATTTTCAGGGAGCGACAACTTTTTTCTGAAATATTCTTTGGAAATACTAATAAAAATTGGACTTCCCACACAAAGTGACTCAACCGGCTGGTACATTTTATATAGAAGATACATTTTTCCATATTTCTGTAAAATTTTCCTGACGAAAGTTATATTTTATACGTTTGTGCCAGACGATCAAATCAGTATCTGAGATAAGACTTTTCGTGGCTATAGGTATAAGCCGATTTTCCACAGACAACGTTTTTTGGAAAACGCAGGGTTGCTCAAGACCTGCGCCACTCTCTCGGGCTCCCTGACTGACACCACAGGAACTGCGAGTCGATACGTGCGGAGCCAAATTGACTGCAGGATAGACCTCTGTCACACGCGTCTAACAAAGACTCCGTTCCGGGTTTAAATGTAGATTCTGTTGTCCTTCTCCAGGGCCGCCGGTCTTGGTCAGGTTTCTCCCTCGGTTGATTCTTACGACTCCCACGGCAAGAGAGGTGCTATTCTACTTTGCCGGCAGCACACGACCTTAATTAAATAGCCTTAGGTACTTAATTAAATGTAACCCTAGCCGCGGCTCCGCCCGTGTAGAAATCGGTCATGGCATCACACAGGAACATTTTTTCGCGAAGAAAACTTTCCTATGCGTTAATCCAAGTTACCTCCTTTATGTCTGTGTTCAATTTCATGAATATCAGTTAAACAGTTTTTGCGTGAAGGAGTAACAAACAAACATATAAACTTTTTTATTTATATTATTAGTAGGAAGTAGGATAGGATAGGATTAGTAGTATGATTACTTGCTTTTGTTTTTATTTATTCACACTCATGAACTCGGTCTTCAGTCTTCCATCACAATGTCAAGAAATGTAGCATCAGTCTACTTCACGGAATGAATACTCTTGGAAGTAAATATTGCACGGTTTTAAAAAATCTGCTAAAAATGGCATAAGAGGCGGAAAGTTGAAGATATAGGGAAGAGAACTGGAAAGCTAAAAAATCGTAGCAGGGAAAGACGACTTCAAGAAACTGAACCTTTAGAGATTCTAAAAGACTAAACACTATAAACCAACCACCGTTTTCTTACTCTTTCTTACATGTGGAAATTGAAATTTTACGATTTAACAGTTTTTTAAATTACTTACATATAGTCTGAGAAACCAAGTTTTCTGGTACCTACCTACCAACAATTTAATATTGGCTAATATTATTTTATGGTTCTTAGAGGCCTATGTTTAGCAGTGGTCGTCCTATATATAGCTGATAAATGATGGAAGATATGTTATGGCGAAACGAAGTTCGCGGGCACCAGCTAGTACTTTATATACGGAAAATTATCCTTCGTTGCTGCATCCTATGAGATTTAATAAACCATGTAGTCCGCTTTTTGTGGTACTGCATCATCACACGATATTTAGATAATTATTTTATTTTAAAAACTGTAAAAAAGACAAACACTTGACTTTATAGTACTTCCGCCCTGCGTTCCGAGATGGCGCTGTCAGTTCGCTTGTCATTCGTTTTTTCGTGTGTTGCATCATTCACATGCGCTCCGTTAAATTAAAGTAATTTAAGTGAAATTAGTGAAGTGTTTGGTGAAGTTTTTTCGTGAAACATGGGTAAAAGAACCAGGGACAAGACAGATGAAGAACTTGAACGAAAAATCAGACGTTTGAAAGAAGAATTGGAGTACCGAAAAAGACCACCTCCGCCGGCTTCGTCTCGGAACGAAGGTGGGTGTTATTGTTTAAGGTTATGTTTCCGTATTGGCAAATTTTCCTTTTAACGTACTGTGTACGAATATAATTATTTCCTCAGGGGTGACACGCGATGTCATCTGGAAATAATATTCACTACTTTCTTAAGGGATGGCACGTGATGTCATCTAGAAAGTAATTATCAAAGCTGATTAGCTTTTTTTGTATAAATAGATCATTCGGCGGAGTACTACGACGACGCCTCTTCATACAATTATCGCGACGAAGTGGAGCTTGACGAGTATCCAGTCGCCAGAACGTCTGATGACGAGGACCGTGGCGTATCGGAACCCGTGCCTACCCAAGACGTCGATCCGCCTGCACCTATCCCGGATGAGAATACGGTCGATAATTCGCAAGATGTACATGACTCGGGTAGTCCACCACCGAATCGTGTCAAGTCCGTGGTCATACCAATTGAAAACACCTCGCAACCTGAGGAAGAGACGATTCCAGCTGAAATTATGGAAGTGCTCGGCGAGTCAAAAAAATCTAAAGAAACCTTCGGTAAGAAGATCCCACAGGGAGTCTCTGAACGTTTGGGGAATATTCTGTTGGAGGGGTTAGCAAAGGAACAGAAGGATACCTTGCTTACCAAGACCTTGATAATTCCGGAGAATTTTCAGCTACTCAAGGCCCCGAAGTTAAATGCTGAAGTGGCGTCAGTACTCACTGACCCAGCCAAAAATCGAGACAAGAGACTGGAGAAACTGCAAAATCAACTAGGCTCAGGCATCGCCGGACTAGTTAATTTAACAACAGATTTAATTAACAAAGACCTAGATAAGATGGAGATAATCAAAAGAATATCTGAGGTAAACCAAGTTTTACTCGATCTTCATTATGAAGAGACTATGGGCCGCAGGAGGCTAGCCATCCCCTTATTAGACAAAAACTTTATTAACATCATACAGAATGTTAAACGTGGTGAATACCTATTTGGAGACAGTCTGGGTGACAATATTAAAACTTCAAAATCTATTGAAAAATCGAGCCTCCAGATTAAGAAGCCGGTCCCTCCGCAGTCATCTACAAGTCGCAAACCTCAAGGCCAAGCGGGAAACTTGCGAACTCCGGCCCGTCAGACGGGCGGGCCGAGCACAGCGCGCGCGCAGCCCGCGACCGCGCGGTACTACCCCCCGCCGCCGCCGCCAGCTGCCTCCAGGAGGCCACCGCCAGCGCCGCGCCGCGCGCCGCCGCCGCCGCCCCCGCCGCGGAGCCAGTCCCAGGACCATCAACGCGGCCGCCATCGTTAGACCAGGTACCTCATGCTGGCCGCCTTCAATTTTTCTCCTGTTTTTGGTCACAAATTACAACAGATCCTCAAATTTTAGAAATAGTTTCCGGATATAAGTTAAAGTTTGAACAAACGCCTGTTCAGATTGTTGAACCCAGTAACCCACCGTGTTCGAAAAATCAAATGTTAGAATCAATTGAAAGTTTAAAACAAATGGGTTCAATTGTTTTATGTACAGAATGTGAAGACCAATTCATTTCGCCAATTTTTTTAATACCTAAAAGTAACGGTTCAAACAGATTTATTCTTAACCTAAAATCACTTAACAAATTTATCCAACAACAGCATTTTAAAATGGAGGATATCCGAACTGCAACTAAATTAATAGCATATAATTCATACATGACGACAATAGACCTTAAAGACGCTTACTTTGTTATTCCCATTCATCCATCTCATAGGAAATACTTACGATTCCGTTATGATAACCAGTTATATGAGTTTACATGCCTTCCATTCGGATTGTGTTCGGCTCCCTTCGTTTTTACGAAGTTAATGAAACCCGTACTGACCTACTTACGCAGTTTACAACATAAAATAGTAGGTTATTTAGATGACATCTGGTGCACGGCCGATGATTATTATTCGTGTGTAGGTACAACGACGGCAGTTACTCAGCTTCTGGAACAGCTAGGATTTATAATTAATAGCGAAAAAAGTTGCTTATTACCTACTAAAAAATGCAAATTTCTAGGAATAGAACTTAATTCACAAACTATGTCATTGGAATTGCCAATAGAAAAACGTAAAAAAATCTATGATTTGATCTGTAATGTATCGCGTAAAAAGACAATAAAAATCCGCGAGTTCGCTAAGTTTTTAGGCAATTTAACCGCAGCTTGTCCAGCCGTAGCGTACGGCTGGTTGTATACAAAGCGTTTCGAGAGGGAAAAATACCTTGCATTGTTAAGTAACTCCAATTATGACTGTTTAATGGAAATACGATCACGATTGTTACGTGACGATTTCTTATGGTGGGAAAAAGTTATAAATTATGTTGATAATCCTATTCGTTTAGGTAATTTCAAATATGAAATATTTTCAGATGCTAGTCTTTTGGGTTGGGGAGTGTTTTGTAATGGGGAGTCAGTGAACGGGTTTTGGTCAAAGGAAGAAGCAGAAAAACACATTAATTATTTAGAATTGTTAGCTGCCTTTATGGCATTAAAATGTTTTTGTGATAGATTGAGGAAAGTGGAAATTCTGTTAAGAATTGATAACACCACTGCCATATCTTATATCAATCGAATGGGTGGAATTCAATTCCCTCATTTGAATGATATAACTCGTCAGATATGGCAGTGGTGCGAAAAACGGGATATTTTTATTTTTGCTTCGTATATCCGATCACGTGATAATGTCGAAGCAGATAAAGCCTCCAGATTTTCAAATATTGACACAGAGTGGGAGTTACATGAATATTGTTTTCACGATATAGTAAAAGAGTTTGGTCAACCTGATGTCGACCTTTTCGCGTCCAGAATTAATAAAAAATGCACTAGATTTGTATCATGGAAACGAGATCCAGAGGCTTACGAGATCGACGCGTTTACTTTAAATTGGAAAGAGTTTTTCTTTTACGCCTTTCCCCCCTTCTCGTTAATATTGAAATGCATTCGAAAAATCATTAACGATGAAGCTTCCGGCTTATTAGTCGTACCTTACTGGCCAAGTCAACCGTGGTTCCCACTTTTTACATCCCTAACGGTATCTGATACTTTATATTTTCATCCCAATAGAAATATGTTGCTTTCGCCTTCCAGGACGCCTCATCCTTTATGGCCCAGCCTTACCCTGGCGTGTGCGAAGTTATCCGGAAGGCGTACGAGAAACAATCAATAGATAAGGACACGGTAGACATTATGATCCATTCATTATCCAAAAATACTTTACAACAGTATAATTCTGCTTATAAATTATGGTTCGCCTTTTGTTTAGACAACAAATTAGATTTTTTTAGAGCACCTGTTCCAATGATACTTAAATTTTTATCACTTCAATTTAAAAATGGTTCTAGTTTTGGTTCATTGAATTCTATCCGATCAGCGTTATCATTGATCTTAGGAAAAGAAACTTGTACAAATGATTATGTCACAAGGTTTTTTAAAGGTGTCTTTAGAATCCGACCTAATTTCCCTAAATATCAAAATTCATGGGATCCTAACACAGTGTTAGCTTATCTTTCTAATCAATACCCTAACGAATCATTAAACTTGGAAATGATTACGAAGAAACTGGTGACTCTGCTCGCGTTGTCTACAGGACAACGCGTTCAGACGTTGTCTTTAATTAAAGTATCTAATATTAATATCAACTCTACTGATATAGATATTAATATAGATGAAATTATTAAAACTTCTGCTCCGAATAGATCGAATCCTAGATTAAAAATTCCATTTTTTCAAGAAAAGCCCTGTATTTGTCCAGCTAAAACTCTGTCCGTGTACCTTGATAAGACAAAAGAGCTGCGAAATGGGCCAACTACTGATAAGCTCATTTTAACAACTAAAAAGCCTTTCCATAATGCCAGTTCCCAATCTATAAGTCGCTGGATAAAGAGCGTCCTCAAGGACAGCGGCATAGAGATTGACGTGTATTCAGCCCACAGCACGCGGCACGCCTCCACATCGGCGGCGCGCCGCGCGGGAGTCTCCGTCGACGTCATCAAGCGATGCGCTGGCTGGACCGGCTCATCACTTTGTTTTGCTAAGTTCTATAACTTACCTTTACCAGATTCAACACAAGACAGAGCTTTCGCTGAAGCTATTTTTAATGTGAATTCTGATTCTTAGCATAGCTAAACTAATTAAGTGGTATTACTATTTAGAAGTATAATTCTTACTTTATTAAATAAAATATTGTCATGATCTCTATAATATTATATTATTTAAATTCATTAATTAATTTAATTAATCTTGGTTGGATTTTATCATTCCGCAATTACGCGCTGAACATCTACATGGTTTATTAAATCTCATAGGATGCAGCAACGAAGGATAATTTATGGTTAATTGAACTTACCTGAAGTGAACTTCAACCAAAATTATCCGAGTTGCTGCATCCGTAGAGATTTAAGATCCCATCCCTCCCACTTCTCTTAGTTTGTTGCCCCTGTTCTTTACATGCAGAATGATAAAATGTCATGGGTTATCCTCTCTAAAAGAATGACAAGCGAACTGACAGCGCCATCTCGGAACGCAGGGCGGAAGTACTATAAAGTCAAGTGTTTGTCTTTTTTACAGTTTTTAAAATAAAATAATTATCTAAATATCGTGTGATGATGCAGTACCACAAAAAGCGGACTACATGGTTTATTAAATCTCTACGGATGCAGCAACTCGGATAATTTTGGTTGAAGTTCACTTCAGGTAAGTTCAATTAACCATAAATAAAACCTCACTTTGAATAATACAAAATAAGTAAAGAATCGATTATAAATAAAAATTAAGTATAAATAAAAATTATAAATAAAAAGTATTCACATTACCTTGTAATATCATAATATGACAGATTTATCTTGACACAAAAAACCTTATCAAGAACGAACAGATTCTTACGAGCATATAAAAATAATATGAAAGAACTCAACACATTTATCTCCAAAGAAATACGCGGAATTATATGAAAGAAAAGGTAGGATAGAATTTCGGTATACGATTGAAAAGATTTCAAAAATTTAAACGAAAAATTTAAAGTTTTAATAGTTTGTTAGAAGTTGAACTTCAGACTTGATAATAGTAAAAATTATTAATAAGCTCGACTAGAATCCGTAACGTTACTGAACAGTTGAAATTGTTCAAATGTAAAACTTATAAACCTTCCAAACCGTCAAATTCATTGGATACTTTTAGTTCGTTTAGCAACGAAAATTCAATTGTAAAATTGGAATGACAAAGGTTTTATTATCTTGAATGAATTGGATTAACAATGTGTCTGGAATGTAAGTTAGCTCTAATCTACGTATTTTATTTGTGAAATATAATTTGAATTTCAATTTGATCTGCCACCGCCTGTGCATTTAAATATGAAAGATATGAAAATACTTTGTTCAAAAATATGCTCGCTATTTTTTAGATCTCAGTAATTCTTAAAGATATCAGAAAATGGTACAGTCTGCAGCGGCTTTAGTAAACATTTTATTTTATCAGACATATGTAAATATTTATATGTAGATATTCTTAGGTAGATAATGGCTTTGCTTTATTAAAAAATATACATTATAATAATACAGATTTTCCCGTAAATAACTAGTAAACTATTGCTGAACTCAGTACTCTTCTTCTTAGCAATCTAAGTACTATAATTATTCCTTGTAAAACAGATTGCATTTGGACCTTTAATAAACAAATGTTTAAATAGTGTATGTTAGTCAATGTACGAGTTTTGTTACCTACTTAATTATAAATGGAAACAGTAATATTTTCAAGTATCCGCTCCTATCCGCTTTGTAAAATTGTCATTTATTAAAAAAACCCTTTCCATATATTTATTTAATATTCTTTCAACTTTCTCTTTGAGTTGTTCATTGTTACAATTAAAAAAAAAACTTAACAGAAGAACCCTTCATGTCTGTCGGGTTTGATAAATGATGGCTAATCGCGACCTAAAACAGGATTAGGCTCATTCTTCACGAAACTTTCTTTTAAATACAGAAATCTAGCAAAAGTCGGACCTTTTGTTCCTAAGTTTCTTGCTTGATTGCGTTCGGAAACTGGTCGAAAGGCTTTTTACCATAGTGCCCGATCCGTTTTGCTGGTATAAAAAGGCCTCTGTGCTGTTGGCTTTGGCCCCACACATGCCTCAAAGGACCGGGTCCCTATGGGCCCGTGATTCAAAAAGAATACCAACATAATAATAATAATCCTTTTATTTCAGGCTACTTATGCCCATAGAATAAAATAATATGATACAATATAACTTAAAAATCTATAAACATACTATAAATACACTACAATAACATTACTTAATAAAACTATGTTGGCACTTTTCGTGACGGCGACTCACGTTGCACGGGGGGTCGATAGCGCCTGAATACGACACCCTGTGGCCAGAAATCTTCTCGCAGGAACCCGCACACATGTTTCTGGGGAACCGACAGAACAAAAGACTTAAAATTGGTAGAAATTTTAGAGTCTAGCTGTCGGATTTCCACCATCAATCCGTAATATGTGTGTGTCCGTGCGCGTATTCCCACTAAGATTGTGCAAATGTTGTGTTCCAGGTGTCTCATATATATATATCGCCTTTATCCTTTGTGAGGTAGGCAGAGCGTTAACGGCCGTAAGAATACGGTCGCTATCGCCACGTCTGACAATTTTTAGAATTGTTTTCCAAGGCTGTTTCAGAAAACATGGGTATCACTATAATGACCAGTTGTCAGCCTGTCGCCTAAAAATTGTAATACCTACACCAATTCTCTCGAGTCCTTTAGTCGCCTCTTACGACACCCGCGGGAAGGATGTGGGGTGATGCTATTCTAAGCCGGCATCACACGGCACACGGCACGGAATTATAAATCGACTTTATTATGAGATGTATGTGATGAATGCTTAAAGACATAATGTGAAAGTGACGCTTATATCTTCTTACTTGTAACTATTGGAGTCGGTACTGTTTTAAAGGTTATCTGCAAGAGATTGCTATAGGCGATAAGGTAGCATTATTTTTTTACTTTAATATCCTAAACTCTCTTCTTGATGACTTCTTCTGATCGTGTGATGTCGGCTTAGAATAGCATCACCCCACATCCTTCCCGCGGGTGTCGTAAGAGGCGACTAAGGGACTCGAGAGTATTGGTGTATTACAATTTTTAGGCGACAGGCTGACAATCTGTCACTATAGTGATACACATGTTTTCCGAAACAACCTTAGAAAACAATACTCAAAAATGTCAGACGTGGCGATAGCGACCGTATTCTTACGGCTGTTAACGCTCTGCCTACCCCGCAAGGGATAAAGGCGTGATATATGTATGTATGTAAGATATAATATGAAAGTGACGCTTATATCTTCTTACTTGTAATTATTGAAGTCGGTACTGTTTTAAAGGTTATCTGCAAGAGATTGCTATAAGTGATAAGGTAGCATTATTTTTTTAGTTTAATATCCTAAACTCTCTTCTTGATGACTTCTTCTGACCGTGTGATGTCGGCTTAGAATAGCATCACCCCACATCCTGCCCGCAGGTGTCGTATGAATCGACAAAGGGACTCGAGAGTATTGGTGTATTACAATTTTAGGCGATAGATTGACAACCTGTCACTATAGTGATACACATGTTTTCTGAAACATCCTTGGAAAAGAATCCTCAAAAATGTCAGACGTGGCGATAGCGACCGTATTCTTACGGCCGTTAACGCTCTGCCTACCCCGCAAGGGATAAAGGCGTGATTGTATGTATGTAACTCTCTTATTTCGTACCTATTAAGTAGGTATTACTACTTAAATAATTCGTCAAGCACCATTTTACAATGCAAATGCAAAAGACACGGGGTGCGTGCGACAACTATCTATAAATATAGTTGTAAATCTGTCAGAAAAAAAACCCGTTTACAAATTAGATACAGTAAAAAGACAGGACTCACAAGAAAATTTGATGGATTGCCATTGCCACGAGTTCCTTAGAAACGTGACACTTTCTTTACCCGACTGCGTCCAAAGGGGGTTATGTTTTTACAAAAGAATTGATGTGTGTCAGAAAGTTTCTATGTATGTCTGTTTGTATGTGGATGTGTGTTTAGATAGTACGTGGAAAATTAAATTATTTTTCACGGAATAGAGTGACGACATAGGTGGTTTAATTTGGTGGCGGAAGTTTAGATATGAGGAGTCGCAAGATTTGCCTCTAAAAAATAAGTGACACTGGCTATATTAACATTTTCATTAGTCTGATACGTTCTTATTCAGTCCGATCCGTTGTATGAGTCCGATTCATTCTTTCAGTCCTATCTGCTCTTTCAGCCCGATCCTTTCCTCCTAGAACAATCCATACAATATACCTTCCATACCAAAAACCATACAAATATTTCCTTGTGAGCCGTAGCTCCCCACAAAGCCCACCGACGTATTTTTGATGGCCTCGGGGTGTGACCATCATAAAAACATTTAATATAATCGTAATGACGAATTTCAATTCAAACGCAAAAACTAGCCTTGAAATTACCCTAATCGGGTTTTTATTTTTTAATAATTTTGCTTATTCAGTGACACGTCTGGGATTCATTTTAAGACGCCATCTTGGGAATATATATGTTATGTGACAGCTTGAAAAGGAGAGTAATAATGTTACTGGTTTTTTATTCGTATTGTGATGTCACAATCAATTTACCAAAAAAAATAAAGTGAGTGACTTGAAATATTATTAGGCGGAATATATTATTAAATGTGGAAATGCCACATTATAAAAAATGTTACTGATGTGCTCTTTCCTCTGATAACTATGTGCTTTGGTCTTGCTGAATGATAAAAATTTACTTCAAGAACATGTTTTTTTATTCCTATTAATCCAGTTCAAAAATACAAACACTTTTTGTTCGATCTGCGAGGAAACAGATTTGTTTGAAAATAATAAAGTGAATTCTTCTTTTTATATTTTAGGTGGTCCGCTCGGTCTCCAAGTTATAAAAACGGAGCGATTCGGATTTACTAGGCGTACGACAAAATTATTGAACTACTACATGCTTGACATGGGCCTCGCCCTATCGGAAGTATTGTCGTACTTGGCAGGTGGATTGGCGAGCGCAATGTTAGATGTAATATTCTCAAGGAACGCTGCAGCCCATTCCCTCACCCATTCCAACACCCACGCGTAGAATTGTGATGTTACTTTTCTAAGTCGGCATCACACGACAACTATGGATGCAGTCGCCTAAACTAGCGGTTTAATTAAGTGCCTGGTGGAGTATAAATGGTGCGTATTCATTAATATTTATTTATTGCACTATAAACATTGTTCAGAAACAAAGTTTCTGAATGTTTCGCGGCAAGGAAAAACATGTTTTTTGTATCAAATATATATTTTTTCATACAAATCGTCGGTATTTTATTTCGGAAACATGAAACATGATAAAGATGGTACAAATGTCTTGTTAGTTGTAGTCGCTAAACTCTCAGGAATTCTTAAGTGTTACAATGATTGTGATGCTGAAGTGATTATGATGTAGTGATTATTTTTAGATTGTGTATATAAATTATCTACTGAGGCCCACTAAAATTTAACCTGAGAAAGCTATATTCAAGTAGGTACTACGTCTGAGAAATTTGCATTCGAATATTTTGTAAATTATACCGAACCCTATTTTATCCATACAAGAACCAAAGGACACTGTGATAGACCCTTCATTTACTTTTCATACGCACCCTTTTTAGGGTGCAAGCGAGAAGGGACAAGTGGAAAAGAAAACATTTTGATGGCTTGTGTATGGGGTTCGAATTGGGTCATTCTGCAGGTACAATGAAGGAAATTGTGTTAGGTGAAAATTCAATTCAGCTGCTAGAAGCAGGCGATTGAAAAAATTTGATAACAAGGTTCTTCAGGTTGTTGAACCATGAGAAAAATATCGAGTTAATTTTTTTTTTCAATATGTTTACTGGGATGTACGTCAGTATGTAACCATAATGATAAAACTACCGTATCAGTTTGAGTTTAGTTGCAGGATGGGGAGGATCTTAGTATGACGGAATTATAATTTCCAATTGTGCGACTGCAAAAATCCTACTTTAAATACGGAAAATAAAATCTTACTTGAAATTCTACAAATAAGTAAAGAATCGATTATAAATAAAAAAGTATTCACATTGCCCTGTCATATCATAATATGACAGATTTATCTTGACACAAAAAACCTTATCAAGAACGAACAGATTCTTACGAGCATATAAAAATAATATGAAAGAACTCAACACATTTATCTCCAAAGAAATACGCGGAATTATATGAAAGAAAAGGTAGGATAGAATTTCGGTATACGATTGAAAAGATTTCAAAAATTTAAACGAAAAATTTAAAGTTGTAATAGTTTGTTAGAAGTTGAACTTCAAACTTGATAATAGTAAAAATTATTAATAAGCTCGACTAGAATCCGTAACGTTACTGAACAGTTGAAATTGTTCAAATGTCAAACTTATAAACCTTCCAAAACGTCAAATTCATGAGATACTTTTAGTTCGTTTAGCAAAAAAATTCAATTGTAAAATTGGAATGAAAAAGGTTTTATTATCTTAGATGAATTGGATTAACAATGTGTCTGGAATGTAAGTTAGCTCTAATCTACGTATTTTATTTGTGAAATATAATTTGAATTTCAATTTGATCTGCCACCGCCTGTGCATTTAAATATGAAAGATATGAAAATACTTTGTTCAAAAATATGCTCGCTATTTTTTAGATCTCAGTAATTCTTAAAGGTATCAGAAAATGGTACAGTCTGCAGCGTCTTTAGTAAACATTTTATTTTATCAGTTATATGTAAATATTCATTATCATCATATCAGTCATATATAGATATTAACAGGCAGATAATGGCTCACCAGTCAGGTTGCCAAACTTGGTGAGTATAAAAAATACCCCCCAATAGGAGGAGGTCAATTTTCCGGCAGTAAAATATCTCATAACTTTTTATGCGACATTAATGACAAGAAATTTAAACATTTTTACTTCTGCTTTATTAAAAAAGATACATTATTGTACAGCGTTTTGCTTTAAATAACTTGTAAACTATTGCTGAACTCATTACTCTTCTTCTTAGTAATCTTAGTACTATTATGCCTTGTAAAACAGATTGCATTTGGACCTTTAATAAGCAAATGTTTAAATAGTGTATGTTAGTCAATGTACGAGTTTTGTTACCTACTTAATTATAAATAAAAACAGTAAAATTTTCAAGTATCCTAGCGGTAAACTTCCTATCCGCTTTGTAAAATTGTCATTTATTAAAAAACCCCTTTCCATATGTTTATTCAATATTCTTTCAACTTTCTCTTTGAATTGTTCATTGTTCATACAATTTCTGAAAAAAAAAGCCTTGACCGAAGAACCCTTCATGTCTGTCGGGTTTGATAAATGATGGCTAATCGCGACCTAAAACAGGATTAGGCTCATTCTTTACGAAACTTTCTTTTAAATACCGAAATCTAGCAAAAGTCGGACCTTTTGTTCCTAAGTTTCTTGCTTGATTGCGTTCGGAAACCGGACGCAAGGCGTTTTACCATAGTGCCCGATCCGTTTTGCTGAAAATAAGTGTCAAGTCAACAAGGACTCGTATATCGCTGCCTTTGAGGAAATCTGCCGCTACCGTCTTCATAGACTTTATTGGTATATGTATTAACGCTCGGCTAACTGTCTCTTAAAATATAGCTAATAGGGTCCTATTCATTTACTGTAACCGTGTTATTACAAAAAAGTTTGACATACACTTGAAAACAAACAAAACTCGCTTAAACTTAAATAATAAGGTAGACGTGGTATAAGTATAATCGTTTGACAACGTTGTAATATCGTACGGAAAAATTATTTGAACACTGTCTAAACACGCGTCTAACTTTATTGTAATCACACCGCAATATTCTAATTCGTCGCACGCATGGTCTGTTCCAAATTAATTATTCATGACACAGTGAAGTATATACTTTATGTAATACTTAGGTACAACTTCGTCCATCTTTTAGGATTAGATCCTGCGCATTTTACATGGTTATTGTTTTTTAAATTACTTAGGTACTTCATAATAATATTCGAAGCAGCTACTTGTTCATAAGACTCGCAGAATGGATCGGAACCTATGGAAAACCCTATCCAGTTGGAACCAGATAATAATTAATCATCGGCCATTAATGATGGCGTGTTTACGTCGTCCATCATCGCGACCTGCTGTTGATCAGAAGATAAAATTTAAGGTCAAACGTGTCAGTTGATCGTCATGAGTTATTTTTTCCAATTCTTCTTCTTCGTCGTGTCAAAGGATTATACTTATACAAAGTGTAAAAAAAACTGCTGCAAATATTTTAAGGGGTGGATCAGCCCATGAAACGAAAAAAGTTTCCCCTAGGAACATAGGTCGAAAAAAGAAAAAAATATAGTTATATTCCTCCCATACAAAATGTAGCAGCCGAACGAGTCAACTGTATGGGAGGTCCAAATTATTTTTTTCATGTAGACCTAATAACACTAATTTTATTAAACTAAAATAATTTGCCGTGTGATGCCGGTATAGAATAGCATCACCCCAATTCTTCCCATGAGTGTTGTAAGAACCAACTAAGGGACTATAGGGTTTCATGTGTGTTAGCACGTATTACAACTCTAGGCGACAGGCTGACAACCTGTCACTACAGTGATACACGAATCATCTGAAGGTGTCCTCAATACTTCTCGATTTACGATCTAGTAATTTTACGATCGTTAACGCTCTGCCTACCCCGCAAGGGATAAAGGCGTGTTTTTGTGTTTTTGTTTGTTTTTGTTTTTTTTTTTTTTTGTTAATAAAACTAAACAATAGTTTAAAGCATTATTTTTTTCAAAGTTCTGAAACAAAAATTCGTTTTTTGGGCCACGTACTGGCATAAACGTCAGACGTGGCGATAGCCACCGTATTACTTTTATATAAAGGCGTGATATAATAATAATAATAATAAACCCGCAGGGCAGCTTTGGCAAGCTGTTGGTGAGTAGCGCCACCACGGACCCGAAGTACTCCTGGGTTCCCCGGAATGGGGCCCGCCTTTGTCTTGCCTTAACCGGCCGGGCAGAGTGGAGTCGCAAGAGTTTTTCAACTCGAAGGGTGGAAGTGTTAAAGGCATAAAGCCGCGAGTAATGCTGAGGGGAGAAATCCCTGAACTTGAAAGCGCAGCACACCTCTCTACACCCTTAGCTACCCGTAGGGCAGCTTGTGACGAGCTGTTGGGGAGTAGCGACCCCACGGACCCGAGTACCCCGGGGAGTGCAGACTGGCCGTCTCCGGCTTGCCGGAGTGGACCCCAAGACCAGGACTCTCACCTTTGGCTTGCCTTAGTTGGCCGGTCGAAGTGGGGCCGCTAGAGTTCGAGCCTGTGTTCGGACTCGAGGGGTGGAAGTGAAACATGCGTAAGTCGCGAGTTGGTGCATGTTCTGGCCCTCGTCCAGGACCTCTGCGCAGAAAGCGGTGTACACCTCTCGACACCCCTCAGTCGCCCGCACCAGTGTTGCGTCCCAGGGCACCGCGCATCATGCGCAAAAGCCCTTTAGTGGAGGCCCACCTAGCGGGCGGCGAGTCACCGTCTGCCGAGATTATCAAGGTTGAGACATTTGATTTGGCAGGCGTCCCGTTGTCTCAACAATAGCCCAGCAACCGGTCCAGCGAATTCCTCCCCATAGCCCTAGTAATCCGACCCTCACCTGCAATAGTCCTTGCATCAGGCGTGTGCTGGCTCTGGGTGTACTCTGTAGTGCAGACAGAGCGAGTATGCGCTTGATGTACACATCACACACTTAGATTATTTGGTATAAAAAGGCCTCTGTGCTGTTGGCTTTGGCCCCACACATGCCTCAAAGGACCGGGTCCCTATGGGCCCGTGATTCAAAAAGAATACCAACATAATAATAATAATCCTTTTATTTCAGGCTACTTATGCCCATAGAATAAAATAATATGATACAATATAACTTAAAAATCTATAAACATACTATAAATACACTACAATAACATTACTTAATAAAACTATGTTGGCACTTTTCGTGACGGCGACTCACGTTGCACGGGGGGTCGATAGCGCCTGAATACGACACCCTGTGGCCAGAAATCTTCTCGCAGGAACCCGCACACATGTTTCTGGGGAACCGACAGAACAAAAGACTTAAAATTGGTAGAAATTTTAGAGTCTAGCTGTCGGATTTCCACCATCAATCCGTAATATGTGTGTGTCCGTGCGCGTATTCCCACTAAGATTGTGCAAATGTTGTTCCAGGTGTCTCATATATATATATCGCCTTTATCCTTTGTGAGGTAGGCAGAGCGTTAACGGCCGTAAGAATACGGTCGCTATCGCCACGTCTGACAATTTTTAGAATTGTTTTCCAAGGCTGTTTCAGAAAACATGGGTATCACTATAATGACCAGTTGTCAGCCTGTCGCCTAAAAATTGTAATACCTACACCAATTCTCTCGAGTCCTTTAGTCGCCTCTTACGACACCCGCGGGAAGGATGTGGGGTGATGCTATTCTAAGCCGGCATCACACGGCACACGGCACGGAATTATAAATCGACTTTATTATGAGATGTATGTGATGAATGCTTAAAGACATAATGTGAAAGTGACGCTTATATCTTCTTACTTGTAACTATTGGAGTCGGTACTGTTTTAAAGGTTATCTGCAAGAGATTGCTATAGGCGATAAGGTAGCATTATTTTTTTACTTTAATATCCTAAACTCTCTTCTTGATGACTTCTTCTGATCGTGTGATGTCGGCTTAGAATAGCATCACCCCACATCCTTCCCGCGGGTGTCGTAAGAGGCGACTAAGGGACTCGAGAGTATTGGTGTATTACAATTTTTAGGCGACAGGCTGACAATCTGTCACTATAGTGATACACATGTTTTCCGAAACAACCTTAGAAAACAATACTCAAAAATGTCAGACGTGGCGATAGCGACCGTATTCTTACGGCTGTTAACGCTCTGCCTACCCCGCAAGGGATAAAGGCGTGATATATGTATGTATGTAAGATATAATATGAAAGTGACGCTTATATCTTCTTACTTGTAATTATTGAAGTCGGTACTGTTTTAAAGGTTATCTGCAAGAGATTGCTATAAGTGATAAGGTAGCATTATTTTTTTAGTTTAATATCCTAAACTCTCTTCTTGATGACTTCTTCTGACCGTGTGATGTCGGCTTAGAATAGCATCACCCCACATCCTGCCCGCAGGTGTCGTATGAATCGACAAAGGGACTCGAGAGTATTGGTGTATTACAATTTTAGGCGATAGATTGACAACCTGTCACTATAGTGATACACATGTTTTCTGAAACATCCTTGGAAAAGAATCCTCAAAAATGTCAGACGTGGCGATAGCGACCGTATTCTTACGGCCGTTAACGCTCTGCCTACCCCGCAAGGGATAAAGGCGTGATTGTATGTATGTAACTCTCTTATTTCGTACCTATTAAGTAGGTATTACTACTTAAATAATTCGTCAAGCACCATTTTACAATGCAAATGCAAAAGACACGGGGTGCGTGCGACAACTATCTATAAATATAGTTGTAAATCTGTCAGAAAAAAAACCCGTTTACAAATTAGATACAGTAAAAAGACAGGACTCACAAGAAAATTTGATGGATTGCCATTGCCACGAGTTCCTTAGAAACGTGACACTTTCTTTACCCGACTGCGTCCAAAGGGGGTTATGTTTTTACAAAAGAATTGATGTGTGTCAGAAAGTTTCTATGTATGTCTGTTTGTATGTGGATGTGTGTTTAGATAGTACGTGGAAAATTAAATTATTTTTCACGGAATAGAGTGACGACATAGGTGGTTTAATTTGGTGGCGGAAGTTTAGATATGAGGAGTCGCAAGATTTGCCTCTAAAAAATAAGTGACACTGGCTATATTAACATTTTCATTAGTCTGATACGTTCTTATTCAGTCCGATCCGTTGTATGAGTCCGATTCATTCTTTCAGTCCTATCTGCTCTTTCAGCCCGATCCTTTCCTCCTAGAACAATCCATACAATATACCTTCCATACCAAAAACCATACAAATATTTCCTTGTGAGCCGTAGCTCCCCACAAAGCCCACCGACGTATTTTTGATGGCCTCGGGGTGTGACCATCATAAAAACATTTAATATAATCGTAATGACGAATTTCAATTCAAACGCAAAAACTAGCCTTGAAATTACCCTAATCGGGTTTTTATTTTTTAATAATTTTGCTTATTCAGTGACACGTCTGGGATTCATTTTAAGACGCCATCTTGGGAATATATATGTTATGTGACAGCTTGAAAAGGAGAGTAATAATGTTACTGGTTTTTTATTCGTATTGTGATGTCACAATCAATTTACCAAAAAAAATAAAGTGAGTGACTTGAAATATTATTAGGCGGAATATATTATTAAATGTGGAAATGCCACATTATAAAAAATGTTACTGATGTGCTCTTTCCTCTGATAACTATGTGCTTTGGTCTTGCTGAATGATAAAAATTTACTTCAAGAACATGTTTTTTTATTCCTATTAATCCAGTTCAAAAATACAAACACTTTTTGTTCGATCTGCGAGGAAACAGATTTGTTTGAAAATAATAAAGTGAATTCTTCTTTTTATATTTTAGGTGGTCCGCTCGGTCTCCAAGTTATAAAAACGGAGCGATTCGGATTTACTAGGCGTACGACAAAATTATTGAACTACTACATGCTTGACATGGGCCTCGCCCTATCGGAAGTATTGTCGTACTTGGCAGGTGGATTGGCGAGCGCAATGTTAGATGTAATATTCTCAAGGAACGCTGCAGCCCATTCCCTCACCCATTCCAACACCCACGCGTAGAATTGTGATGTTACTTTTCTAAGTCGGCATCACACGACAACTATGGATGCAGTCGCCTAAACTAGCGGTTTAATTAAGTGCCTGGTGGAGTATAAATGGTGCGTATTCATTAATATTTATTTATTGCACTATAAACATTGTTCAGAAACAAAGTTTCTGAATGTTTCGCGGCAAGGAAAAACATGTTTTTTGTATCAAATATATATTTTTTCATACAAATCGTCGGTATTTTATTTCGGAAACATGAAACATGATAAAGATGGTACAAATGTCTTGTTAGTTGTAGTCGCTAAACTCTCAGGAATTCTTAAGTGTTACAATGATTGTGATGCTGAAGTGATTATGATGTAGTGATTATTTTTAGATTGTGTATATAAATTATCTACTGAGGCCCACTAAAATTTAACCTGAGAAAGCTATATTCAAGTAGGTACTACGTCTGAGAAATTTGCATTCGAATATTTTGTAAATTATACCGAACCCTATTTTATCCATACAAGAACCAAAGGACACTGTGATAGACCCTTCATTTACTTTTCATACGCACCCTTTTTAGGGTGCAAGCGAGAAGGGACAAGTGGAAAAGAAAACATTTTGATGGCTTGTGTATGGGGTTCGAATTGGGTCATTCTGCAGGTACAATGAAGGAAATTGTGTTAGGTGAAAATTCAATTCAGCTGCTAGAAGCAGGCGATTGAAAAAATTTGATAACAAGGTTCTTCAGGTTGTTGAACCATGAGAAAAATATCGAGTTAATTTTTTTTTTCAATATGTTTACTGGGATGTACGTCAGTATGTAACCATAATGATAAAACTACCGTATCAGTTTGAGTTTAGTTGCAGGATGGGGAGGATCTTAGTATGACGGAATTATAATTTCCAATTGTGCGACTGCAAAAATCCTACTTTAAATACGGAAAATAAAATCTTACTTGAAATTCTACAAATAAGTAAAGAATCGATTATAAATAAAAAAGTATTCACATTGCCCTGTCATATCATAATATGACAGATTTATCTTGACACAAAAAACCTTATCAAGAACGAACAGATTCTTACGAGCATATAAAAATAATATGAAAGAACTCAACACATTTATCTCCAAAGAAATACGCGGAATTATATGAAAGAAAAGGTAGGATAGAATTTCGGTATACGATTGAAAAGATTTCAAAAATTTAAACGAAAAATTTAAAGTTGTAATAGTTTGTTAGAAGTTGAACTTCAAACTTGATAATAGTAAAAATTATTAATAAGCTCGACTAGAATCCGTAACGTTACTGAACAGTTGAAATTGTTCAAATGTCAAACTTATAAACCTTCCAAAACGTCAAATTCATGAGATACTTTTAGTTCGTTTAGCAAAAAAATTCAATTGTAAAATTGGAATGAAAAAGGTTTTATTATCTTAGATGAATTGGATTAACAATGTGTCTGGAATGTAAGTTAGCTCTAATCTACGTATTTTATTTGTGAAATATAATTTGAATTTCAATTTGATCTGCCACCGCCTGTGCATTTAAATATGAAAGATATGAAAATACTTTGTTCAAAAATATGCTCGCTATTTTTTAGATCTCAGTAATTCTTAAAGGTATCAGAAAATGGTACAGTCTGCAGCGTCTTTAGTAAACATTTTATTTTATCAGTTATATGTAAATATTCATTATCATCTTATCAGTCATATATAGATATTCCTAGGCAGATAATGGCTCACCAGTCAGGTTGCCAAACTTGGTGAGTATAAAAAATACCCCCCAATAGGAGGAGGTCAATTTTCCGGCAGTAAAATATCTCATAACTTTTTATGCGACATTAATGACAAGAAATTTAAACATTTTTACTTCTGCTTTATTAAAAAAGATACATTATTGTACAGCGTTTTGCTTCAAATAACTTGTAAACTATTGCTGAACTCATTACTCTTCTTCTTAGTAATCTTAGTACTATTATGCCTTGTAAAACAGATTGCATTTGGACCTTTAATAAGCAAATGTTTAAATAGTGTATGTTAGTCAATGTACGAGTTTTGTTACCTACTTAATTATAAATAAAAACAGTAAAATTTTCAAGTATCCTAGCGGTAAGCTTCCTATCCGCTTTGTAAAATTGTCATTTATTAAAAAAACCCTTTCCATATGTTTATTCAATATTCTTTCAACTTTCTCTTTGAATTGTTCATTGTTCATACAATTTCTGAAAAAAAAAGCCTTGACCGAAGAACCCTTCATGTCTGTCGGGTTTGATAAATGATGGCTAATCGCGACCTAAAACAGGATTAGGCTCATTCTTTACGAAACTTTCTTTTAAATACCGAAATCTAGCAAAAGTCGGACCTTTTGTTCCTAAGTTTCTTGCTTGATTGCGTTCGGAAACCGGACGCAAGGCGTTTTACCATAGTGCCCGATCCGTTTTGCTGAAAATAAGTGTTAAGTCAACAAGGACTCGTATATCGCTGCCTTTGAGGAAATCTGCCGCTACCGTCTTCATAGACTTTATTGGTATATGTATTAACGCTCGGCTAACTGTCTCTTAAAATATAGCTAATAGGGTCCTATTCATTTACTGTAACCGTGTTATTACAAAAAAGTTTGACATACACTTGAAAACAAACAAAACTCGCTTAAACTTAAATAATAAGGTAGACGTGGTTTAAATCGTTTGACAACGTTGTAATATCGTACGGAAAAATTATTTGAACACTGTCTAAACACGCGTCTAACTTTATTGTAATCACACCGCAATATTCTAATTCGTCGCACGCATGGTCTGTTCCAAATTAATTATTCATGACACAGTGAAGTATATACTTTATGTAATACTTAGGTACAACTTCGTCCATCTTTTAGGATTAGATCCTGCGCATTTTACATGGTTATTGTTTTTTAAATTACTTAGGTACTTCATAATAATATTCGAAGCAGCTACTTGTTCATAAGACTCGCAGAATGGATCGGAACCTATGGAAAACCCTATCCAGTTGGAACCAGATAATAATTAATCATCGGCCATTAATGATGGCGTGTTTACGTCGTCCATCATCGCGACCTGCTGTTGATCAGAAGATAAAATGTAAGGTCAAACGTGTCAGTTGATCGTCATGAGTTATTTGATCGAATTCTTCTTCTTCATTGTCGTGTCAAAGGTTTTTTGCACCTGCCGTACATTTCCACATGCCCTAAGGTAGACTAGTAGATAATGCCATTGGCATTAAATCCGCCCATGTACACATTTAGTGCATAATAAATTAAAAAATAATAATAATAATAAGGGATCATACTTATATTTTCCATTGCCAGTATTTCAATGAACTTGAATATAAGAAATACGGAGAGATAGTCTTTCGAACACTGATAGGGTCGTCGATTCGAGACGAGCATCAAGACATAGAGAAATTGATATGTCGACCGGTGCGTCGATAGCTCAGTGGCAGAGCAGTGTGCATAAGTTCGATTTCCGGTCGACGCTTGTCAATTTTTCAATTTCTTATTTTCAGTTATGAGAATAATACAGTACTGTGAGTGCATTTATCATAATAAACTAATGGGTGCATTCAGACTATAAAACTAAATAACTAGAGTATAGTCGCATAATCAGTATAATTTCAAATCTGAAGATACAGCTATTAATATCATTGCATTGCATTGCTAGCATTTTTTAAATATTCCTTTATACTTACACACACTTTATACTTGCACTTAAAAAGACTTCAAAAGCACTGATTTTTGATACCGCAATTACTTCTTTCAACGCACAAATTCAATTTCTCCAACGTGAAATGTTTACTCGCAATTTTCTATCGCGATAATAATTATTTTGAACAATAGCAACAATGTAACACAGGGTCGTAACTTTCCACACAATAAATCTAAAAGATAATGGGCGAAACAAAATTATCACAAAAAAATTTAGACACGTGTTGAAGGCGTTTTTTAAAACTAGGTATAGAGACGTTGCGGAAAAACTGCACATTTTGGCGTTAGTAAGTTTCAGCGTTGGTTCATTCACAATCATTTCTCATTTTGAAAATTGTTTGCGGTTTCGTCGTTTAGGTCATTTGAACCTTTTGTACATTATGTTATGACCTTTACACAATGTGGAATGACGGGAGTAATGTACGTATCTTCTTCTAATCGTGTGGTACACCGAGTCGTCCAACGACCCGATGTACCCTAGTATCAGAATTTTTCAACCGCCTTCTACATGTAGCAAGCTTCTGATATGGTTGTGTAACGACCGCCGCCGTCTAAGTGATCATAGACAGCAACCGGGACCTACGGCTTAACGTGCCATCAAAAACACGGAACCATTTTAGTTACGGAAAATCGGGTGGTTCAGCCCGAAATGTCCTAACCAGTTTGGGAACAAATTCACAAAGTGATAAATTTGTTAGTGACCCACCGAGAATCGAACCTGGAACCTTCTGCGTTAAAGGCAGTCGCACTACCACTGCGCCACATCGGTCGTCCACAATGTACATATAAGCATACGTTAGTACTAGTAAAGCGCAATTTTTGCAAATTTTGCCATTAGTTCCGTTACCATACCAGACGATGTAAAAAGTACCTTATGTATATCCCGCAATATACTATCAGTGGGTTTGTGTGATTTGATTACCCTACTAAAATACAACTTGCTCTTTATTGATAGTGTTTTTACTGTAAAAAATTGAGATAATATTTTTTCCAGCGAAATGTTTTGTATACCTACTTACATAAACAAAGCTTAAAGTGCCATTTGAAGTACCATTAGGAACGTTTTATATCAAAACTTATAGGAAATTACCTTAAACTTTTTGAGAAGTCCTCATTTTAAACTTCCGTTTGATCATAAAAGAAATAAAACGTTTTCCAAAAAGGTCAATAAGCATTGCATGGACAACTCACAAAAATATGTAAGTCTATCATAATTCAAGGCAAGCGTTTTTACACGTGACGCACAACGCAGCGCTCTGTCAGATCCATACTAGAAATGTCAGTCCCCATATTAAACCAGCACAACCGCTGTTGACGCATTAGTATGGGTTTAACAGACTGCTGCGTTACAGTTGCGTTATTTTAATTTATTGGGATTTACCGCACTCACAGCGCTATAATTATTCTCATAAATGAAAATAAAAAATCGAAAAATTTACAAGCGTCGACGGCGAATCGAACCCAAGCTGCAGGGGTACCGGCCCAATACTCTACCACTGAGCTATCGACGCATCGGTTGGCTTTCGCCAATTTCACGATCTCTTGATGCTCGTCTTGAAGCGACGATCTTAGCGACATCTAGTAGTAGTACTTTTAGTGCAGCAAGAACAAACTGAAGTCGCTTTCCACCTTTTTATGTCTGTCATGGGCATCGCTTCTAAACCGCGTTGCGGATATTAATGCAGTGTTTTTTTATTTTATAGGAAAACTTTTGTACCTATCACACTTGCCGGGAAAATATCTTCCCTTGGGGAAATGGTCAGCTGCAACGCAACCGCTGAGAAAGTATAAAACACAGAAATATTTTTAAACTTGTTCAAAATGTTTCTCGAGTTTTGCATACTTGTTTTATGCAGTTTAGTGTTCTGACGTCAACTAGGAATTTCGTTAAGCGCTGCATCGTATATTGTAGACTGCTCCAGTTTTAAACGTTTTATATTTATGTTCAGAATTAGAACGGACAACGTTAAGGTAGCCGAAATAAGTAGAAATCGGTACCACAAATTCTTAACTTTGTACTTACCCCAAATTTCTGGTGTTAGTTCATATTATTATCCCACTAAATTGAACTGCTACTTTCAACTTCACTAATGACAGTAATTATTCATGAATGACCACAGGATTTGTTTTGGTTAATCACCTGAATAAAGAGATAAAACTGATTTGAGCTCATATTCTATAAATTGTAGTATGGTATATGGATTGTATGGCGCGCTGGTATAGAATAGCATTCCCTGTGAACATTTACAACACTTTGCAATGCACCCCTCTTTCGCCTGCCAAGCTTAATGAGTATAGCAATACCTCCCGATTAGGGAGAGCCCATGTCCAGTAGTACACTGTTGTGGCTATGTCATGTTGATGGTTAGTCTACTTGTGGCCTAGATAAATAAAACAAAATAAAAATGCTATAATAATCCATACATGTAGGTACAATGTCCTACTTTAAAGCCCAGCTTATTCGTATACAAATGAGTGTTGTAGGATCGTAATTAATGTTGTTTTTACTCAATCGCGTATACCTTTTACTTTATTGTACTCGTATCAACCGTCCGTAAACACGGTAACTTACACTATGCCCAACAAAAGATAGAGAGTGATTTTCAGAAAACTGTGTATTAGCATAGTGATAGGCTGTCAGCCCGTTACCAATAATTGCAATGAACATCAAGTCTCAAATTCCTTTGCGATACTCACAGGAAGGATATAGTGGTCTGATGCCATGATGATGTGGTCTGTGGTCTATTCTAAACCGGCATCACACGGCGTATGCCGGAAAATATGTTCCGTCTAATTCTTCTCCTTCCAAAGTTCAAGAGACATTTAGATAGAGCTAGAATGCAACATTTTCATTTCGTTTAGTAATTCGTTTAGTTAGGTAAAATGCATTTGCATTTTAAACCTGTTTAGCTAGTTTTATCTGCTCTCTGCTCCTAGCTGCTAAATTATTTAGCAACGTTTTCTGCTTGCACTACTAAAATGAGAAAATTACATACATACATATATGTCACGCCTTTATCCCTCGCGAGGTAGGCAGAGCGCTAGCGGCCGTAAAAATACGGTCGCCTATGCCACGTCTGATAGATATTGAGGGCCGTTTCAGATGATTTGTGTATAAATCTAGTGACTGGTTGTCATACACATTACATATTAAACCCTCGAGTCCCTTAATCGCCTCTTACGACACCCACGGGAAACAAATGGGTTGATGCTAATAAAAACCGGCCGACATGAGAAACTTAGCTATGTATAAATCATAAAAAGTAATTTGTTCGTACATTTTTGCGCTCTTCACTCTGTTAAAAACAGAAACAAGTAGCGAAACACCGTCCGACAGAATTTGGTGCCTCAGCATTCACGAATACTATGTGAGGAGGAGGACATTTTATGGTTAACCCGGGTCACTAGCGATATTTTAAAGTAATGTAAACAAAATTACCCTTTACCCGACGTTTTAGCTGAGTAACATCAGCTGCGGTCGCGGGTAGACTCAATTAGTTCGTCTGAAGATTCGTGCTAGCCCGTAGTATTTGGAACACGGACTGTAGGTTGTTTGACAAAGTCAAGTCAAAGCTTTCCCGGTAGATGAAGACATGCCTCGCGTTATTAGATATACGTACTTAAATACATTTAAAAAAAATCGTAATGTTGCATACGTGTTCATGATTTCGAAGGTAACGATTGAACGGCATCGGCAGCTCAGTTGGTAGAGGGGCTTTACTGACCGATCTTGCCTGCCAAATTGTAAACTGTATACCCAGAAAAAGTGCTTGTAAACTTGGTTACAATATAAAGAGGGGATAACACTTACCAACAAGGGTGTTCCATACGTTTGAGGACCATCATCTTCATGTCAATCAGTTCCTTGCTAGTCTTCAGCGCACAGGTTTCATTTGTTTTGAAATAAACTTTCAGTAAATCTCTGTAAAGACCGATGTGGCGCAATGGTAGTGCGACTGCCTTTGACGCAGAAGGTTCCGGGTTCGATTCTCGGTGGGTCACTCACAAAGTAGATATTTATTACTTTGTGTATTTGTTCCCAGTCTGGTTAGGACATTGCGGGTTGAACCACCCGATTGTCCGTAAGTAAGATGGTTCCGTGTTTCGGATGGCACGATAAGCCGTAGGTCCCGGTTGCTGTCTATGATTACTTAGACGGAGGTCGTTACACAACCATGTCAGAAGCCTGCTACTTGTAGAAAGCGGTTGAAAAATTCTGACACTAGGGTTCATCGGGTCGTTGGATGACTCGGTGTCCCACACGAAAAAAAAAGAGAAGAGTAAATTTCTATTAAAACGCTGACGTGCGTGTTACGATTTTACACTAATAAAGCAAAGAAAGAAAAGCAGGGAATCCGTTCGCATCACCAAGCTTCTTAAGGCACAAAATTGAGGTTTGACTTTTCGTTTTACAATGTCTTAGGTCTTTACGATTACAAGTTCAATATTTTCAAGCTGGCACCGTTCCTGAACTCCAATGTCGTCTTTGGCTCGTTATAACATTTATTTCCTCTCATAAAAGGCGACTTTTGTAGGAACGGAGCTTGGACATTTTCCATTCGTTTCTCTAAAATATTACTTTTCCTCGGGGCTTTTAAGCAAATGCATTGCTATGTCGAACCGCGTCGATAGGTGGGTTGTTGCACCACGCTCTAAATAGAGTTAATATGATCATCAGAGTGAGTTTGATTGTAGCTCTATTAGGGTTCTGTAGCATGAGGTTTATAGATAGTTTTAGGTCATAGTCGAAGATGGATCAGAATTTGTGTAAACCGTAGTTTTGTGCTTTAATACTGAAAGCTACTACAAAGTTACCCCGAAGATCAGAGTTTTCCTGTTCTACGGTACTCTTGGTAAAATTATGTCTCATTTTGTGTTTTAGTAGAGCGTCAGTTGGTTGGTTTTGGACGTTTATTCTGCGATAGGTAAGTTTTAAGCCACTTTGAGCAGTTTGTTGTTGTAGTAAAAATGGTTGTAGTGTGCCGTGTGATGCTGGTTTAGATAAGCATCAGCCTATTTATACCCATGGGTGTCGCAAAAGGCTACTAAGGTATGAATCCAGGGAACGGGCAGCAGCGCTTTCTGTGAAAATCTACAATCTCTTGCACTGCGCTCGCCAATCCGCCTGCTAAGCATGATGAGCGTGGTAATTGAGGGAGGCCCATGTCCAGCAGTGGACTGTTGTGGCTGTAGATGTAGGTAGTAAAATCCAGGGCACTTTCACCATCGCCGCTGTATAACGGCTTCCTGACGCGTCATATTTCAGCTAACCGGTCCGATGAACTGAATAATGACACTAATGTGGCGTTTCCGCCTTTGTGATTCGTGGTTTACCCTTGCTTAGCGAACCCCGACCCTCAAAACCTTATAGTTATAGTTATATGACCATAAATTATAAAGTATATGACATTCAATGTAGGTAAGTCTGATATATTTTTTGGTAAGGAACAATTGGCGAGAAATAAAAATAAAATCACACTTTTCACATACTTCAGGGCTCCTATAGGAACTTTATATGCACAATGATGAAACGTAACGCGCTATGGATATCTACGAAACATCAAAAATTTCCAACACCAATTAACATTTGGAGCGCGGTGAAATTTCCGGATAGACGGCTGGATCGAAATGGAAATTGAAATATTGAGCCCATCAGTCCTCAATATTCCGTGTTCTGTGGAGGTAGGTTCCCAATATGCCATACTCTGTGGATATCCGACAGGAATTTCTGCAGAGGATGTGACGTGCTTGGAAATGTGGAAAGTACGAGGTAAATTGCTATGCGAGCTGCATGGCAATGCCTGTGTTTTTATTGAATTGACACCATGTCAAAGTGAATGAGAAATTTTTTTGCCAATCATCAATATACTTAGATGATGCTGAGCTAAATATAATTTATTTATCATTTTGTTTATTTTAATTTCAACGCTCTGTTATTGTGAGCTATTTTAGAGCATTCCTAACGTTCGTCTGTCAGATGCATTCTAAAAACGTCATTTCCCATACTATAACTGATGCCCGACGCATCTCCATCGCATACACCTGCTTTGTTTGAAAGACGGATCTGTTACGCAAGTGTCTAGGTTGGACCTGCGTCGGGAAACATGACGTTTTAATAGTATGTATTTGACAATCAGATGCGACATAGACACGCTAATATAGCTTTAAGGCCTACCTTTTAGGCTAATTTAAAGGACCTTTTTTAAACATCTTGCATATAACCTGGCAGCAAAAGAGTCACAAACGAGCGAGTTCTAGAAATTGTATAGCTGCCTAGTTTTACTGTCCTGCTCAAGCAGAGACGCTTACGGTGGCTAAGGCATGTGCATCGCATGGAAGCTTCGCGTTATACCGCTGCGTGACCTACTTGGTGCCGAAGCTCAAGCCAAATGAGAGGTTGGAAGACCCTTGCTGCGTTTCAAAGATTGCGCCAAGCGGGATATGGCTGCGTTCGACATAGACCATCAAAGCTGGGAGAAACTTGTCGAGGACGGGGAAAAACGGCGAAAGCATGTATTTGATGGGTGGAAAAAATATGGTGCTGTGCCTGGTCTCGCTAACAAAAGGCAAAAACGACACCTAAACATGCATGTTCCAGTCCCTAGTTCCACCTTCACCTGTAGAGCGTGCGGAAAGTTATAAAGCTCCTGCATCGGCTTATAAGGCCACAAAAAGTCTGCCTCAGATAATGATTGAATCGTCTGTCACAGACGTATGAGGCCATTTTGAGCGTTGATTATTATGCTAGAAGCCACGATAAATGGGCCGTCACATTGTAACTATTTGTAATTTTGTAACAACTTTCTACTATAGTTCTGATAGCTGTTAAATCAGGTTTATTAGAATGGCCTAAGTACCTACCTACAACTCAGCTTATCGCGCTGTTTCAGCGCCCGAGATCAAACAATACATTGAAACTACGGATTGAAAGCTCTAGAGGTCTATCTTTGAAAATTTCTGCTACTTTTGCTTGTACCTATCGCACGTTTTACTTTATATCGTCGCAGGAAAGGCAATTTTACTGAAGTACCAAATGACCATTTCGAGAAAAAGCCGTTTAAAGTTTTTTTTTATCGTTTTTAAATCATAACTTTTTTTCTAGCACATGAATTTCGATGACGTCAAGGTAAACTTTTATTCATTTGTCATTTTCTATGTCCAAAATTACAAACCATAATAATTAGACTGCTGGTTTGCGATATAGTGGCGCTTAAGTAAAAATGACTTCAATTTACAGTAAAGAAAAAATTCTCAAACGCCATTTTGATCAAAATATTTATAGCGATCAAAATTACTTATAACTCTTAGGTATATAAATTGGAAGACGACAAATTTTCTTAAACTATAAAAATAATGTTATGTTTGTTATACTAAATTACTGAGAGGACTTTTTCAAATCTTGTATCATCATGACAAAACTACTTATAAAGTGATCGGCCCATTATGTTGAATCACTAAAAATACTCAACAGTAGGTTATTGTTTTAGTTTTTTCGAGTAAAAAGACGTAAGAGATAATTATTTTTTCTAATCACCCCTTTAAAACTACTTATAAATTCAGCTTATACACTATAAAGAGATACTTAAATACTGAAGTGCCAAAATAAAGTTACTTGAACCATAAATAATATCGTATACTCCATTACTAACGTATGGATCGACCTGTCGTCATGTATGGATCTGAGTGTTGGCCCACTAAGGTGACGGATGAAAAACGATTGCATGTAGCTGAGATGAGAATGTTGAGATGGATGTGTGGTGTGACCAGGATGGATAAGATAAGGAATGAGTATATAAGAGGAAGTTTGAAAGTTGCTCCAGTGACAGATAAGATGAGAGGGAACCGTCTTTCTTGGTATGGGCATGTTATGAGGAGGGATGAGGAGCATTTGCTAAAGAAAGTAATGAACATGAATGTGGATGGATGCAGGAGGAGAGGACGGCCCAAAAAGGTTTGGATGGATTGTGTAAAAGACGACATGAACAAAAAGGGCATAAATGAGGATTTGACTGCTGATAGAGATGAATGGAAGAAGAAAACATGTTGCGCCGACCCCAAATGAATTGGGATAAGGGCAGGCAGATGATGATGATGACTCCATTACTAACGTGTAAGAGTAAAGTCTAAAATGCTTAAGATTATTAAAATTCCTATATTTTTTAAAATATGACGTATATGAGTAGGGCAATAACATGGATTTGAGCTGGGCTGCCTCCTCTGAAAAGTGCTCAGCTCTTAAATTAGATAGATAGATATCTGGGCAAAGGCCACCTATTTGAGATAAGAGGGAAATAGTTTCGAGAAATAATTTAAATACAACTGTTAATTCGCATTTATTATTTATTTATTAATTGTTTGGTTTGCACCTTTACAGTATTTAAATTTATAATTTTACTACTTTTAAACAAAAAGCCGTTTACCTCTTCGGCAAAAATAATAAACTTACATTGAGTAACAGAGCCTTTAACTTCTTTGGCAATAACAATTACTTAATAATTTTAGAATCACAGAGACTGGTATCTAAGTACCAATTACAAAAAACTATCTACTGAAATAATAAAAAAAAGAGAATCAACGTTTCTTTCACTCTTTCACTCTTTGACAGTTAAAATAAAAATAAAATTACCTTCTAATAAAAACAATCTTCATGAACTAATAATAATAAACCTTTTCGACTTTATAACTCTTTTGAAACAAAAAGCCGTTAACCTCTTTGGCAAGAATAATAAACTTATGTAACAGAACCTTAACCAGAGTAACTCAAATACTAAAAGTGAGAATCAATGTTTCTTTCAGTCTTTGACATTAAAAATAAGAATAAAATTAACTTCTAATGAAAACAATCTTAATTAACTAATAAACCTTTTCAGCAGTATTAAAAAAAACGAGTATAAAATAGCAAAAGGTCAGTTGGATCCATTTCAATCATTGGCCAATACTTCATCTTCCTCGTCTGTTTCAGCCAAACAGTCTTGAGCTTTGGGATCATTACTCATACTTCGATATTCCGTATGATACACAGTTGGTATCACATTATTCGAGCACAATTTGTTCAGATCCGTGTACTTCTTTTTGCAAATGGGCAGCATCGCTTTGTAGCATGGTTTAAGCTGTAGGTTATTTTTCTTCACTATCTCGATTTGTTCTGTTTGCGCATCCGGATTCATAGAGTATTTCACAAAAGCGATATTTGCCACCGATTTCTTAAATGTTACCGTCCTCAATTTGCTTATTTTTCCAGTTAAATTACCTTTGAAATATTTTTCAGCAACTGTGTCCCATTTGTTAAAATCAGCAAAACTAAGCACCTCTACTTCATATGGTTTTGGTGACTTCCTTGACATCGTAAAAATTGTGCTCCACTGCGACGGTGCCCACACTATAATGCCTTTTAAGCTTTTATCTATAATAGAGTGCATAGAGTCGACAGGCATATAGGTATGCCCTGGGAGCAAATAATTTATTTGAATTGATAGAAGAGTGTTACACTTCTTAAGTGTTTCATTTAAACATGTCAATACTATCTTATTTTTATTTTGCCCCGGACATGAGTCACAATATAGTAATAAATGTTTCACTGTACCTCTTAGATCCACATTATTGATGTACTTCTCTAAAATTGATGATATCTCATTGGCACCCCTTTTTCCATTATTTTCTGACCATGTGTAACAGAACCCGTTTCTAGTACCTGATTCATAGAATGTCAAATTGAAGACAGACACTTTGCGCGAATAATACAGCATCATGTTTTCACCGTGGGGCGTGTTCAACACCTTTTGAAGGTCAAACGATGCGCATAAAACACTGTTGTCTTTATTATGAATAATTTGATGTGCTTTAAACCTTTCAGCAGATTCTTCTTTGTCAATTAAGTGTTTCCGTTTTTCTTCTTCATCAAGACTCTTATTATTCTCATATTGTGTACATTTCAGACACTTATCTTTACGAGGGAAATGGAATCCAATGTTAAATTCTGTAGTAAATATTTTTTTGAACAGTTTTTCTCCAGCGTAGGCGTTGCCATTTGCAAGCTGTGTCTCTTTATAAATTCTATATAAATTTGAAATGTTACGAAATTCTGTCGGCAAATATGTTCTTGTGCTATTTTTCCTGCAGTAGTGTGAAGGCAAAGCCGGTAATTCCTTTATGTATGTTCGTACCATTTCGGTAACTAAACTTGGGGTTTTATTCTGGGGTTCGTGCTTCCCACGCATGTCTTCTTTTGCACTACCAAATGATGCGTTATTTACTGTGTTGTATAAGGTTTTTTGTTTGAGATCTAGTGTACAAGTCAAAAATTGTTGACACACTTGGGCTTGCCCTTCACCATCGTTGATAAAGTAATTAAAAGTGTTGGTACGCTTAGCCGTATCTGCTCGCTTTCTTTTAACGCCCATCTTTTTAGAATGGCTTACCAACCAGTCTTTACGTCTTACAGACGATAAACCCCAAAAGTGTAAAAATATCGCTTTTCTCTTTTCCTCAGTTATTTCGTAACATGCGTTATGGCAATTTTGTGGATTACAGGGATTTTGTTTCATTTCTTTGGCTGGTATAACCTTTCCTTTAGAATTTATATACTCATGTCCGGAATCTTTTTTTGCTTTGTTTTCTCTTCTTTTGTTCTTCGTTTTCTTCTTTTCTCTACTCTCAACTTCAGGCAGGTCATTCTCTTCTTCTCGATTTTTCAATTTCGTAGTCTTCTTAGATCTCTTATTTTTCTTTTTTGATTTCTTACTTTTCTTAGTTTTTTTCTTCGTTCCATCTGAGGATTCTGATTCAGATGATGAATGTTCCCATGACGAAGAACTCCATACAAAATCTTCATTATCTGACAAAAAGTCCACGTACTTCTCTCTTGTTTGTTGTCTCAATCGTTTATTTTTTATGTATTCATTATGATCATCTTTTGTAACATTTTCATGCTTCTCATGGTTAATATCTTTAACATTGTCAGTTCTTATCTCTTCTTTTTCATCTTCACTTATCTTATTATCCAAAACGCCGTTTTCGCTTACATACGATTCATTTTGTACTGTTTCATTTATTTCAGGTACTTCCGTATCTTTACAAATCTTTCCTCCATAGCTTTTTAGGTCGTACTGTATATTCATTCCTATATTCACCAAATTATTTTCAGAGGTTACTTCTTCATTATCTTGTAAATTTATATCTATTTTTTTGAAATCTTCCATGCACTTAAGATCTGGGTCGTTGTGTTGCTCCACGTTTTTTTTTAAACATAACAACGTGCCGTTTATAGCATTATTTTCAGATTTTATAGTTTCATTAGTAACTTTAACAATATCTCCGTTGTTTTCTTCTGTTTCAAAATACTGCTTACTATCACATCGCTTCTGTATGTTGTCTGGTATTATCTCAGGTGTTTCAGTGTTGTAATCTTCTATTATAATTTTAATGTCTGTCAGCTCAGGTTGCTTAGATTCAATTTGTACAACTTTTGATCCCGTGTTCATCTCATCAAAGTGGTCCCGTCGAATTTGTTCACAAACCTCCTCAATGTCCATAGCATCATTTTCAGATTCATTATTTTCATTATTACCTTTAATTATTTCCGCGTTGTTTTCTTCTGTCTCCAAAAAATTACCGTCATATCGCTTCAGTATGTTGTCTGATACTATCTCATGTGTTTCAATATTGCAATCTTCTTTAACAAAGGTTGTGACTGTAATTTCAGGTTGTTTAGTTCCAATTTCTAAAAGTTTTGATCCCATATTTATCTCTTCAAAGTGTTCTCGTCGGATTTGCTCACAAGCTTCCTCAATTGCATGTTGTCGTTCAATTTCTCTGAAGATCTCTATTTCTTTTTGTATTACGTCGTAACTTGCTTTTGCTGTAAGATTTTGTTCCTGGTATGTTTCTTTTGTGTCGTCTTCCAAATCGCAAACTGTAATATCAATGCATGGTGGTTCAGCTTCTGTCTTCACACTGCGCATAACAACGGGTTTTGGTATCGATAGTTCCTGGTTAAATTTATTTGATTTATTCTTCTGTCTTTTTTTTTTAGGTGTATTAAATATCAGTCTTTTAACTACTGCTGGCTTTGGGACTGTTTCCATCAATGGTGTCTTTGATGTTCCAGCTACAGGTTCCTGTTCGTCCTTCAGTCTTGCTGCGTACGTTTTGTAAAAACGCTGTTTCTTACTTTCCATTATGAGCTGATAAAACAGAAAAGGAATAGATTAAATTGAAAAAAGTAAGTCTTATATGAATTTAAAAAAGGTTTAATATACCATCTAGTGGCAATAACTTAATAAATAAAAAAAAACCGTCGGGGCTACCATTAAATTGCTTTTGATATGAGAGATATTCAAAATGCTATAAATTTCATAGATATACAATAAAATTAATGTATGGTAGCCACGACGGATATTCTTTTTTATTTATTAAGTTCATAGTAGTACAATGAGTTTTTTGTGGTTACGAAATACCATTAATAAAATGATTTAGAATCTGACATACAGAAGTTACTAAGGTTCCCATATCAACTAGAAAAAGGCTAATGAACAAATGGCTGAGCACTCGAAATCACACAAAAAACTCAAAGAAAATCGGGTTCTATATCATAGACAGACAGAAACGTTAAGCTTATAACACCCATTTAGTCCAGGCGAGCGGGACTTGTACCCGCGATCCCTACATTCCGTGCCAACACTCTAACCAACCAAGCCAATGCTTCGTCAAGCACTCAATCGATCGACCGATCGATTTTGTTATGTTAAATATCCAAATATCCGACAAAGCTCTATTCTTTTTTCTCATTCTAACTTTCAAATGATGTCGTCCTATACTTATTAATATCATGTTAAGCGTCACCACTAGTCATTATATGTGACGGACACAAAACATTGTTTACTATAGTGCATGATAACCACACGGCAATGACCATACGGCCATGGGGCGGTAGGTACTATTCCTCGACGTGTCCTCGACCGACACCACATGGTAACAAGCCATTCTCGACACCGAAACCAACATTCCACACTCTTCAAAAATAAACTTAACATTAGCTGGGTACCTAATCTTAAGTTAACAACACCTTCACACCTATCCGTAACATAATTAAACAACGAATAGAACCAGCAGCGTCAAATGACAATTCGGCAAATCACAGCGTCAAATGATTAGGTATATAATTTAGGTACTTACTGAAGATGACTTTACTAATAATTATTGCTTCATATGAACTATTACAATTGTAATACTAATAATTAGCTAACTTACCAAATAAAACGTCCGTTATTGCATTATTATATCTAATATTTCCTTGTTTTCTCGATCTATTTGTGCGGCACCGCCGGCAACAAATACCAACACACGTGTACTCTCAGTGGCTTTGTCCAGCAGACTGACTGATACGCGGCGTACGCGCGGGTTATAATCAGGTTTTTAAGTATTGCAGCTCCATATTTGTTTACTTTGGCGACATAAATTAGATATTGACCAGCTTTCTATTTTTACTTCCATAACTTTTGCTAAAATATTACTTCACTGTAAAGATACTGAAAGTCAAAAACTTGCTCAATTACAGTAAGGCAAAATTACTTATACGCCACTTCCTGCATAAAAATGGAAAAACTAATATTCTTAAAAGCCTTACTTAGTATAAATACTTCAATTCAAAATTGCTTATACCAACCTTTATATTTGTTTGGAGTAGTCCAAAATTACTTATAAGACATTGGTTTTTAAAATACCAGATGCCAAATTTACTAAAACTTCACTTGTAAATTATTGCAGGAAAACAAATTTACTTAGGTGACAGGCACGAATAAAATGCCAAAAAAGTGTCGCTTAAGAACTCGGGCTGATGAAAAATCCCCCTTTTTTCCATTTACTGAAACGCCAAAAAAGTGCTCGTATCGCTATGGGACCCAGACTGATCGACGCAGAAAAAAACGCTGATTCCGTATATATATATAACTCAATAAGCCTATTTTGGCGCTTCAGTAATTCTGCCTTTCCTGCGACGATATATTTATTGCCACTTTATTGCACTCGGAAAGAGAGGCTAAAATAGTCGCCAGTTATACTCCAAAAGAACTTCGCCGTAGAGGGAATCCTAGAAAGCGCTCGCGGGATGACTTGGTCGAATATGATCCAAGCTGGTCCCAAACAGCCGCAGACCGGAAAGCCTGGAAAGAGAACGGCGGCCTTTGCCCAGCAGTGGGACACCGTAGGCTAATATAATAATAACATAATTGTTTATTCACACATACTCTTTACATTCGAGGAGTTGAAAATGTGATAAAAATGGTCAATACCTGTCGTTGCGGACTTCCGTACGCGTTTTCTGAAATCACCGTTTCATATATTGATCTCCTGAGCCGTCTCGAACCCGCTCGATTGGGATTTGTGACACAGTTTGGGTTTGAACTGTCTTTACAATTTCAATTGATTACAAATCAATATGAATATTATTGTTTATTGTAATGCAGTGATTATAATTATAGATTACTAGTAGGCGCCCGCGGCTCTGCCCGCGTGGAAGTCGGTTTTACACTCAAAGCATTCCACTAGAACATTTTTTCGGGATATAAGTGTGTGTTAATTCAAGTTATACTCTATATGTGTGCCAAAAAATTGATTCGGTGGCTTTAGCGTGAAGAACAAACAAACAAACACATAAACATACAAACTTTCGCATTTAAAATATTAGTAGGATTATTATAAGTGATTGATTGGCTTATATTATAGTTGAAAATTTTGCAGATGTTGTAAATATCTGTATAAAAATAACTACGCGCTTTAGTATCACGGTTTATGACACATAGCCTAATAACAGACAGACATAGACGGACGGACAGACAGCTGAGATGGATTCCACATCAATCCACGACGCTGCGCATTTTTTGCGTATCCGTAACGCATGCGTCTGTCAGATGTAAAGAAATTTCAAATTCCCTAAACACCGACGTTGACGCTGGACCACGGATGAACTTGCTTTGTAAGACAGACACATCTATTGATCCAGGTTTATGCATTAGACCTGCGTCAAAGCCGGTTTTCCAGTATGAGATATTTGAAACTTCCTTGCACTTGACAAGCGCCTGCGTTACGGATGCGCTGAAATAATACACAACCTAATTGTGAGAAGCACCTTAGTCTTAGGTTTGGTTTTAGTAACATAGGGTTTCGTTTTCATTCTCTGACGGAACCCTGAAAAAGATAAACGAATTTTTCGTCGGTACAAAAATCTCATACACATACATACACAAATCACGCCTATATCCCTGGCGGGGTAGGCAGAGCGTTAACGACCGTAAAATTACGGCCGTTATCGCCACGTCTGACAAAATGTTTGAGGGTCGCTACAGACAAGTCGTGTATCACTGTAGTGACAGGATGTCAGTCTGTCGCCTAAATATGTAATACACGAAACCCTCGAGTCCCTTAGTCGCCTCATACGACACCCACAGGAAAGAAATGGGATGATGCTATTCTAAGCCGGCATCACACGGCAAAATCTCATAACCTAATTTATCCACCGAGAACCGATTTCCAATAATAACGACCCTCAATATTTATTGAGCCCATAATGCTAACGCACATGTGGATAATATTAGTCATTAACTTTATCCTGCGACTTTGAATACGTACGTGCTTATTTTTTATTCTTCTTTTTTAAATTTGGTTATGATATATGGAACTTTGTGTTTAAGCAATTTGTCATTTTGACTAAGGGAGAGCGATTTAGTTTAAAAAAGAGTACCTATTAAAGCCGCGTGATGCCGGCTTAGAATAGCATCACCCCATATCCTTCGCGCGGGTGTCGTAAGAGGCGACTAAGGGACTCGAAGGTATTGGTGTATTACAATTTTTAGGCGACAAGCTGACAACTTGTCACTATAGCGATACACATGTTTTCTGGAACAACCTTGGAAAACAATCCTCAAAATGTCAGACGTGGCGATAGCGACCGTATTCTTACGGCTGTTAACGCTCTGCCTACCACGCAGGGGATAAAGGCGTGATATATGTATGTATGTATGTATTTGTAAATAACTAATCCTGATCACTCACTTGTCATATTTGTGTGTTTCCGCGAAGTTTCGAGCAAATCGAAAGTTCTTCGTCGGGCGGAGAGCGTGCCTATACGTCCACGCCGCGCTTGCGACTGTGAGACGAAGAACCACCGATTGGTTCGAAACGTCGCGGAAATACACAAACATGACAAATGAGTGATCCGGAACATTAGTTATTATACAATCTTGTTTTTTCGTGTCGAATAAAAATAGACCAGTAGCCATGTAGCCTACAGCGTCATTGGTGGCAATTACTATTAACTAAGTAGTTACTTTCAGATGTACAATTAAATACCTGCAAAACAAAGTGACGAAGGCATGGATTAATATTCTATTGGACTAATTCTCGTCTTTACATACATACATACATATATCACGCCTTTATCCCTTGCGGGGTAGGCAGAGCGTTAACGGCCGTAAGAATACGGTCGCTATCGCCACGTCTGACAGTTTTGAGGATAGTTTTCCAAGATTGTTTCAGAAAACATGTGTATTACTTTAGAGACAGGTTGTCAGCCTGTCGCCTAAAAATTGTAATACACCAATACTCTCGAGTCCCTTAGTCGCCTCTTACGACACCCGCGGGAAGGATGTGGGGTGATGCTATTCTAAGCCGGCATCACTCTTCTTTACTACAGCTAAATATCATTCTGTCGCATTAAATCTAGATAAACTTACAAAGTCGTTCGATACTTTCTAATATAGGTACAACTACAATTGGCGTCTGCTTCAATTTTGTATATGTCAGCCTATTCTATAGATTCATACAGTAAAGGAAATTTAGTTTCGGAGTAAATTTGCCCTTATTCCCTTTGGGAGTAATATTTAAGCTTTGTACCTGGTTTATGAAGGCATAAAATGGAAATTCAATTATGTATGCATTATTAAGGATCGGTTCTAGCTAGGTAGTACGTGAGTAGGGCCAAATAAAATGAAGGTTTTTAACTTATTTAGTAGTTCTTCATTATGCCTGGGTACAATACCAAGGGGCAGTGGCAGTACTTTAACTGAACTAGAGCACCTTTCTATCTGAAACCACCTACATTAGGTGGATCGCACGACGGACCGCTAAAATATCGCAGCGTTCTGTCAAATCTATACTAGAAACGTCACTCCTCATACTAAGACCGCACTCGACGGACGGCGCTGCGATAACGCTGCGTTGTAGCGATTATGTCAACAAATTGGCATGACGCAAAACCGATCCCGAAGGAGAGTAATGTCACGTCACGCGTCGATCGCAAAATGCTAAGTTGCAGTAAGAAGACAATGACTGGGATTATTATTTCATGATTAGTTTCTGGTACATACATACATACATACATACATATATCACGCCTATTCATTGCGGGGTAGGCAGAGCGTTAACAGCCGTAAGAATGCGGTCGCTATCGCCACGTCTGACATTTTTGAGTATCGTTTTCCAAGGTTGTTTCAGGAAACATGTGTATCACTATAGTGACAGGTTGTCAGCTTGTCGCAAAAAATTGTAATATACCAATACTCTCGAGTCCCTTAGTCGCCTCATACGACACCCGCGGGAAGGATGTGGGGTAATGCTATTCTAAGCTGGCATCACACGGCAACATCACAGTTTCTGGTAAGGAATAGACATTAATACATTTATTTACGAGCTAGTACTAATAATTGGGAGCCGACCTCTGGTAAATAGTTTTCCCAACGTTTCCCGATTTCTCAACAGAAAAAAAAACGCACGGCGCCACCGTTGTGACATGAGCGGCGCGAATCTTTGTGGCCCAGTCTTATCCCCAGTGGCCTATGCAATGAAACTACAGGCTACAATTCTATAGGTGAAATTCGATGTCGATTGCGTAGCCGGTGGGACATTATAACACCAGGATTTTGACCCGCTACGGAATGTAAACCGAATTTCACATGTAGAATTGTATGTAGCCTGTAGTTTCGAAAAACGAGGCACTGATGTCTTAAACATATATTCCTATTTTTGCCATTACAGGAAGACAAGTAGAAAAAAGTACATACTCGTAATAATAATGAAAATCTTAAGAAGCGGGATGCGTAGGTCCGTAAGCCTGCTAGTATTGAAGTAGTATAAGTCGATAAGTAAATCTGTCCCGATGGCGTAGCGGATAGTATGCCTGCCTTCTACGCTGAGGGTCGTGGGTTCGATCCCCACCGGACACAAATATTAGTTAAGTCAATTTTCAAATATTTGTGTTGAGTCTGGGTGTTTTCTATGTATAATATTGTGGAGCGACCTCCTTAGTCCGCCACTATGGCCTGGCCACACGTGACGTCACAAATAAAAAGTCGCGTCACTTGTCTTGTCACTTAGTTGCGAAAAATCATCTTCTTGTCGAGAGTATATAAAATCATTTATTTATTATTTAAGTGCTGTGCTCATTCTTTGTATTGTACCCCACATAAGTGGTGACCCCGAGTGGGATTACCGGCACCACACCAAACCTTGCGCACGGAAGAGGAAGCACCATTCCCGAAAATCCTGGACGAAAAAAAATGACCAGCGAAAATCCGACAGGGCCGCACTCAGGCACCGTGACTTCGTCGATGAAGCGTTGGAACGTTTGTGCTGCGTTCCGAAGGCCGAAAGTCATCATAGGGAACTCGAAAAGTCCGAAGGGCGTAGAAATGGCGGTCTTCGGGATATCTGGGTCATAGACGGGGATCTGGTTATACGCCTTCACAAGGTCGATCTTGGAAAAGATGGTGGATCCGGCTAAGTTTGCGTTGAAGTCGTGGATGTGCTTGATGGGATATTTGTCGGGTATTGTGCGTGCGTTCAGGCGACGATAATCTCCACATGGTCTCCAGCTGTTGTCCTTCTTTGGTACGAGGTGTAGTGGAGAGGACCATGGGCTATCGGATGGGCGTGCAGTACCGTTCTTGACCATCTCTTCGAATTCGTGCTTCGCGATGTTCAGCTTGTCCGGAGCCAGGCGTCGTGGTTTGCACGAGACGGGAGGGCCTGGTGTCGTTTTGATGTAGTGCATGGTCTGATGCGGGCAAGCTTTGGGTGTTCCGGATGGGCGCATGATATTCGGGAATTCGTTTAGGATCGCTTGGTATGGCGAAATGTTCTCGGATTGCTGGCTAATTTTGACGGAGTGAACGGATTCTGAAGGTTTGACAGGTTCTGCAGGTGTGGTGAGTGAAGTGAGTCCGTCAACCAGGCGATGGTATCGAGGGTCGACCAGTAAGTGGAAATGGGCGAGGAAGTCGATGCCAATGATCGGTTTGGTGACGTTTGCAACCACAAATCTCCAGGAGAAGTCACGGCGTAAGCCTAAGTCCAGGCAGAGATGAGCAAAACCGTAGGTTTGGATGGTTGTTCCGTTAGCCGCGTACAGGTGGTAATCCGTTGGAGCAACGTGGCCTCTTCTCATCGAGCGTGGGATGACGCACAGATCGGATCCAGTGTCTACGAGGAAGCGTATCTTGGATCTTCTGTCTGTGATGAACAAGCGGCCGGGTGAACGGGGGCAGTCGCTAGCCGCTACTTCCGGCTGCCCGATGCGTTTTCCGGAAGGCTGGATGAGCGTTCGCATGGGGGTCCTTCGCATTTGTTCGCCTTCTCTCCGAACTTGCGATGATACCAACAGAGTTGTAAGTTGGAGTCTGATCTTCCACGGGGGCGTGAAAAGCTTCGGTGGCGGGAGCTCGAACGGCGGCGGGAGTTGGAGCGTCCTCTGACGGACAGCTGAGCAACGCACTTGGTGAGCTCTGCGATTTGCTTCGACATCTCGAGCATGTACGGTGGCACGGGACTGTGGTTGTGGTCCGCGCTCGTAGAAGCGACAGCTGGTGAAGACGGGGCTAGGTCGTGGACTACGTCGGCAAGCTCCGCGACTTTGTCCAAAGTGGTGTCTTTCTGCGTGGCAACTACTAACTGTAGGTTGTGAGGTAGGCGGCTTGACCATATGGTTCGCAGGAATTCCTCGGGTACTTCCGGTCCGGCTAAGCCGCGCAGGCGGCGTAGGAATTGCGACGGTTTACGATCACCTAACTCTTCATGGTCTAGGAGTTGCTTGACTTTCTTCTCGGCTGAGGCTGACAGTCGCTTTATAAGTTCGGTTTTCAGCTTTTCGTATTTGCCTTCCGCCGGTGGTGATGTTATAATGTCGATTACCTCAGCTGCATACTGGTTTCCTAGTTGCGCGACGACATGGTAAAATTTTGTGGCATCTACCGTCACGTTTGACAGCGCAAATTGTGCTTCTAGCTGTGCAACGAAGCCCACCTACGTCAACTTTTCAAACGCCTCGACAATTACGGCATGGTGATCAACGCCGCCAAGTGCGAGTTTGGAGTACACGAGATAACCTTCCTTGGATACCACGTATCATCAAAAGGCATCACACCCTTAGAGCATAGAATCGAAGCCATCAAGAGTTTCCCGGAACCGAAAACAGTGAAAGAACTCCGGAGATTCCTCGGAATGTTCAACTTCTACCACCGCTTCATTCCACATTCCGCAAAGCTTCAAGCTCCTTTTAACGAGCTACTCAAGGGTGCACGCAAAAACTCACAGCCTGTTAAGTTCTCAGAAACAGAGCGACATGCCTTTGAGGCATGCAAAGAAGGCTTATGCCAAGCTGCCATGCTTGCACACCCGGACTGCAACGCAAAAATTGCACTGGTCACTGACGCTTCAGATTCAGCCATCGGCGGAGTACTACAACAATACCAAAACGACTCATGGCAACCGTTATCTTTTTTCTCCCGCAAACTGACACCGGCGCAGAAAAAGTACAGCCCGTATGACCGAGAGCTCCTTGCCATCTACAAATCCATCCAGTACTTCCGTCACATGCTTGAAGCCCGCCCATTCAGAATCTACACCGATCACAAGCCCTTAACTCATGCCTTCAAAATCAACAAAGATCACTGTTCTCCACGCCAATTCAGATATCTCGATTACATCGCTCAATTCTCCACAGACATCCATCACATCTCTGGCAAAGATAACGTAGTCGCCGACACACTCTCCCGGATTGACGAAGTTAATGCCATAGATTACGATGCACTGGCCAAAGCACAGAGTACCGATGTCGAACTGTCCCAATTACTGCAAGGTGGAAGTTCCCTGAAAATCAAGAAAATCAACATGACCGGTAGCAACTTACCCATCTACTGCGACGTGAGCACATCTTCACCAAGACCCTTCATCACTGAATCGCTGAGATACCAGGTGTTTAACGCATTTCACTCTTTGAGTCACCCTGGAGCGAACGCAACTGCACAGCTCATAGCTCAACGGTTCGTTTGGCCCGGCATACGCAAGGACTGCCGAGAATGGGCCAAAAACTGTCTAGCTTGCCAGCGATCAAAAGTAACCCGACACGTCTCATCACCAACTGGCACATACTCCCTACCTCCTGCAAGATTCCTTCACATCCACATCGATCTGGTCGGTCCACTTCCCATCTCAAACGGATATCGTTATGCCCTCACAGCCATCGATAGATTCACGCGTTGGCCTGAGGTTATGCCGCTGACCGACATGTCCGCTGAATCCACAGCCAAAGGCCTTGTAGCCGGCTGGATTTCGCGCTACGGATGTCCTGCAACCATCACCACAGACAGAGGCAGACAATTCGAGTCCAACCTGTTCAAAGCCCTGACGGCATTAACCGGTTCGCAACATAAGACAACGACGGCATACCATCCTGCCTGCAATGGCATCATAGAGCGTTTTCACCGCCAACTAAAGTCGTCGATCATGTGTCACGCTGATCAGAACTGGACCGAGTCTCTTCCACTAGTACTGCTTGGAATACGCAGTGCCTGGAAGCATGACTTGCAAGCGTCACCGGCAGAACTGCTGTACGGAGAGCCACTACGCCTCCCAAACGAGTTTTTTAACCCGCAACAAGACGTCCTGCCTGACCCGTCAGACTATGTCACCAGATTACGTGCCCTAACAGCCAAACTTAAGCCAACGTCAGCTTCCCACCACGACAAGAAGTCCATCTTTATATTCAAGGACTTGGCTACTTCTGAGTTCGTTTTCCTTAGAGACGACGCGGTCAGAAAACCGCTACAGCCCGTCTACACTGGCCCACACAAAGTTTTGGAAAGAGGCACAAAAGCGTACAAAATTCAAGTTAACAACAGGACAACAACAGTTTCCATCGACAGACTCAAGCCCGCATATATCTTGACAGATGCAAACAGCGGCGACGCAAATCCTACATCCACATCACCTCCACCCGCCAACACCCAGAAGACCACAACATCAAAATCCGGACGTCGAGTCAAATTCACCAATTTTTATCGCCCGTAGTAACGGTCTCGGGGGAGGAATAATGTGGAGCGACCTCCTTAGTCCGCCACTATGGCCTGGCCACACGTGACGTCACAAATAAAAAGTCGCGTCACTTGTCTTGTCACTTAGTTGCGAAAAATCATCTTCTTGTCGAGAGTATATAAAATCATTTATTTATTATTTAAGTGCTGTGCTCATTCTTTGTATTGTACCCCACAATATGTATTTATTTACAAAAAAAAAAAAAAGTATATATGTATTAGTATCAGCTATCTAGTTCCCATAGTACAAGCTTTGCTTAGTTTGGGGCTAGATGGCGCTGTGTGAATTGTCCAGGATATTTATTATTTATTTATTATTATTAAATCGCTTTCCCTTTCGGCTTATCATGCACGAAAGTGTTCATGCGACTCAATAAACTTTCAGATAGCGTTCGGATGGATAGATTCAAATCTGTGACTCGATCGCATGACTTTCAATGCTAGAACTTGTAGTAGATATGAGCTTTGTTTTATACGTTACAGTAGTCTACTCACTCCTAATAGTTTTGCCGCAGCAACAAAACATTATTACTGCATTTAAGCCTTCCTCTTGGTCTATACATTTTAAAATACCTGCATTAAAATCCGTTGTGTAGTTCTGAAGATTTAAGCATATATAAGGTGTAAAAATATTAGCTGCAAATACTTTAAGGGGTGAATCAGCCCATGAAACTGAACAACTTCCCCCAAGGAACATAGGTCGAAATATGAAAAAAAAATTTGGACCTTTCATACTAATTTACTTGGTCGGTCGGTAGTTTTGTATGGGAGGTCCAAAAATTTTTTGTCATATTTGGACCTATGTTCCTTAAGGAACGTTGTTTAGTTTGATGGGCTGATTCGTCACTTTAAATATTTGCAGCTAATATTTTTACACCTTGTATACATACAACATATTGTAGCATTTTCATGCCTCTGGTTGTCCTTCTACTCATTTTTAACTATTTTGCAAAATATTTCCAATATTTTCATTGTTTTCATACTGATTTGTTTATTTTGTTGACATATTGTCAACCTTTCAACTATGACGGCTAATCTATAGAGCCGCGTAATTCCTTACTAAAAAGTTATCATACTTTATTCTACCTCTTTCTAATTTCTGATCTCCTGGTACTTGAATCTAAAATTCATAACGCTCTAGCACTTTCCCTCTCCCTCTGGACCGGAGGAAACGAGACCTCAGCATCCTCCGTGCTGCCGAAGCGTCTTTGCTGTCCACGCAAGCCACTTCATCATCACAACTAACCTCCATGGATAGCGCATCAACTGGTAGTCGACTGACCTGGCCACTGACAAGTCCCAGACTTTGAAATTCGAACATGAAGAGGACGACAATCACCGAAGGTTCTCGAAGCTAGAAACATGACGATCGAAATGAAGACTACGAAGGTGCTAGAAACTGACAAAAAGACTATCGAAATGAAGAGCGCCGAGCGAGCATATATAAGCCGCGTCAAGCTGATGACACGCCAGTTTTTTTCCTGACTTTGAAGAAGCAAATAAGTGAAATAAACTAAGTAAAACTATAAGAAGCTACAAAGTCTTGAATTCAACGTCTCTGCAAGTCTTTATACACATCCGTCGCGCCCGTTCTGCCCACGGAGCTACGGGGACTCCAACAACTTTGTCGAGCGGCCCGCTTTGCCACCGAAGACCGAGATAAATCTACGTTGTGCGTGAGTGCGTCCCTCTTTCGGCAGTCGTAGGTACTGGGAGATGGGTTATCTTAAATAAACTCTTGTACTTTACTCCCTCCTTTTTCTTGTCGCGGCCCCATACTACTTACGTGGGGCACAAGGCTTGTTAGGGCGCCTACAGACAGGACACTCTACACACACCTAACACACCCACGCCCTCCGGGGTCACAGGCACTCGTGTAGCGAGACCACTCCACAATAACATAGCTGCTAAGTATTCACCTGCGGTTACCTCGGTTCCCTAAGTGCCGGTGCCTCTCGGAATCTAGGTAATACGACAATATGAACATAGAGACAGACGCGGGAAGCGATTTTGCTTTCTACTTTGTACTGACAGTGAAATTACGTTATATATACGTATGTAAACTACCTTTGTGAACACAATTTCGTACGAATGGCAGTATATACTCCTGCTATCACAGCCACAGCAATTCACCGCTATCTACTTACCTATTTAACCGTTTATTTTATACAATAGAACACTATAACATAAAGAACAATGTACAACAGGTTATTTCTAAAAACCTCACTTTTAGATATGGACATGCCATTCTCACCACGTCCCTCCTTTTGTGTGAGACACCGAGTCGTCCAACGACACGTGTGGTAGATGCATTGGCAAGCTCAGAGTAAGAAATTGTATACGCACAGAGAAAGCTGCTGTCAATTTTCTGGATTCATCCCTGAATTTTTTACCACATAGAAAGAGCATAAAAAACAACACCCTATTTTTTGGTTTGGCAGTCGTGTCAAAAGTACAAAAAAACATTGGTCATCAGGAAACCCTTTTCGAATAATTAAATTACTCTTCTAGTTACTTACAAACACTTCAAAAGGTAAAGATGATTCAGCTGATTGGTATGGATAGCTCTGATGCACCTGACTCGATGAATTTTATCCATCTGGAATGAAACTGCGCCACTCGACGACACCAAGTTCATATAGACGAGCTACAGGCCAACTGCACATTTTTACTTGACTATTTTAGAGAAACAAAGAACGCTACTCAATACGATTGAGAATTGGAGCGGGAAAATGATATGACACCTGATACGGTATGACCAGTTATTTAAAACAATCGTTGAAGGCAAGATTGAAGAAAGAAGAGAAATGGGAAAACCAAGAAGGAGTTATTTGGATCAGATAAAGGAGAAAATAATGTTCACGTCGTACAGAAAAGGCAATGAGTAGGCGGAGTACAGAGAAAGCTGGCGCATACTCTACCGACAAGGGCAATGCCCTTAAATAAATGATGGTTCTCAGAGGTAGGATAATGTGCTTTGATTTTTTTTTTTATAATGTGCTCTACTTTTACGGCCCCAAAGGCCATCAAAACTACGCCTGTCGCTTGGTGGGGAGCTCGAGTTCATCCGTAAATAATTGATCGGTTGTTGATCAAACAGGCGAGACTGGGCTTAGGAGTTGTTCTGCGAAGAACGGATCGGACTGAGTTTTTTGAGAGTATGTTTATGTGTCGGCAAGTAAATTCTCCTTCGCGGATTGCCATAAAAACGGCTAGTCCGTTGTTGACATAACAAAATTGCATTATATTATTACGAGATGTCGTTAGATTGATCTCAGCGGCACAAATAACACGAGCTGTACTTGTATTGTTTCATAAATAATTATGTAATTTTGTATGTCTATCATTAGCATTACAATTTTTAGGCGACAGGCTGACAACCTGTCACTATGGTGATACACATGTTTTCTGGAACCGCCTTGGAAATCAATCCTTAAAAGTATCAGACGTGGCAATAGCGACCGTATTCTTGCGGCCGTTGGCGCTCTGCCTACCCCGCAAGGGATAAAGGCGTGGTATATGTATGTATGTATGATTGGCTGGGAGATTGGCGAGCGAAGTCTGGAACACGGGGTATCCCTTAACATCAGCGGAAGAAAATAATTCCAAGCATGACACCAGTGAATATAGGCGGATCGCACACTGAACAAACGACAGAGCCCTAAAACATCGCAACCGTCTATCTGATTCATACTAGAAATGTCAATCCCCATACTAAAACCGCTCAACTGCTGTTGACGCAGCGCTAGCGCAGCGTCGTCCGTCGAGTGCGGTTGTAGTAGGCGGAGCGACGTTTCTAAAATGGACTTGACAGACCTCTGTGATATTTTACGAGTAGCACGCTGTCGTGCGTTAAGTGTACGATTCGGTTAAAATACTTGTGCCCTTTTTATGTCAAGTTAGTATGAAATATGATCACGATAGTTTTCCATACTGTAGCTTGTTGTACCAACTACAAAATTATAAAGTTGCTCATAACAGCGTGAAAACTTTCCAGATAGCTGAGAACGCTCAAAACTTTAGTGTTCCGGATATTTAATAGCTTACCGGCATGACATATTATGAAGTTAAGAAGACAAGTGGCTAAAAATAATAGGTTATTTTTTAGTATGTACACAAACTTTGTGAAGTGTTGTTATTGTTACTCATGATTCTGAACATCTTCTACTATGGCGCTACTTGCAAATCTGAAAAAAAGCAACTAACTAGTCTAGAAACATATTCACTAGGTGTCAACTTCTGAGTGCGCCACCGTGTATCGAACCTGGAACCTCGGCTTCGCAGGCAGTCGTACTACCACTGCGCCACATCGGCCGTCGCCGACATTGATAATGAGCGGGCTTATGAAACTAATTTTTTTAAAGGTTACTCTAAATATTTAATTAAAGACGTCCAGCAAACATTATCAGCACGAGATTTCATTTTATTATGTGAAGAACTACAGCTTACTTGTTTTAACTTTGGTTGAGGGCTCGGGCCCCGACCAGTTCATTTTATTAAAATTTCCAAACTATTTGCCTTTATAAAACCTCAACTTCATGGATTGACTTTGGACATAGGTGTTTTCAACATTTTTACGTCCGTCTGTATGGAAATTTCACACAAATTTACGTTGAAATACACTACGATAAGTTTTGCTTTACGGGGCTGCGGTATTGGATTTTAAAGTGGACTATTGCTTTATTGCGCCGTCAGGTGATGGAGGGTTATTTTATGAACATTAATTTTATTTGTAAAAGGTTTTCAGGAGATTAAATTGATAGCGTTTAAAATGTACGTTTAAAATTAAAAGTTTTAAAAGTACGTTTCAGTCAAGGGTTTTTCGATGAGGGATAAGTTTTGCCGTACTATCTTATAAAAGTATATTTTTCGGCTTCATACAACTGTTTTGTGTTTTTTCACACACCAGTGAAATACCATATTATTTATAAGATCCACCCTATCCCCTTGATCGCTTTTCAAACCCTTTCGTTGTTTCCACTATGGGTCAATAATAAAAATAGGTATGATGGGACAGTAGGTAAGTTTCTAAAGTCCAAAAATCTTCTCCTTTGTGAGAGCTATGCTTTTGTCGGTGGACGAATTGATATTTGTTTTTTTTCTCCGCCTTTTACCTCTTGGTACGACTCAACAGTTAAAAATATAATGAAAAATCTTCGTGCGTTGCGAAAGCCATACAACAAAAAGAAGATATAGTTAGGCAAGTATCTAAACCCAGTTAGGTAGGTATCTGAAGTTTAATCAGCCCTTTACTGGAACCAATAGTCGTTCTACCTGGATGTAGTAGGCTAGGTATGTTTGCCTAACAGGATCTGGGACGACTGGCTAAATTGGATCACAATTCAGGTCAAACGTGCTTGTCTGCATCTAGTACCACTATTATGCAATATACCCATGGCTCAGTTGGCATGCAGAATAGCTAATCGTTGTAACAAAAGTAACATTCTAGAAATTCCACTGCTGGACATGTTTTACAAGTAGCGTTTTTTTTAGAAAACTTGTATAAATATGTACCTCATGAGGAGTTTGGTTTTTAAACTTCCGAAATAATTATACAGGGCGTAAGGGACGGTCTAAGAGCGTCGATGGCCAACTGGTTTGATCCCCGCCATCTACTAGCGTATTTTTACTTACTTACACTTACCGACTGCTTTTAAAACATCGTGAAGAAACCCAGATTCTAATAAAATTTGAATGCAGATGATATTTAGGCCAGGAGCCTTCGGGTTGCAGAGGTAAGATGGCAGTTGCTTTGTGTAAAAACTTGGTCCCACGTCAAATCCCCTAGCTTAAGTAGCCGACCCCGACAGAGATAATGCAGGGAGAATGATGTAAGGGACGGTCTAAGATCGGGAATTTAGCATGGTCCCGAATATAGAACACAATAAGTGTTATTTATTAATATTCTCACTTAAAAGCTTTTACAAAATATCGCTATGCGTCACTTCGAGACAAGTATCAGCGATCGTGACTTCGGTAATTCAGACGATAGAGCAATGGGACGGTATTCCACAGTCCCAGGGTTGAAATCTCAGCTGTCAAAAAAAAGTTCGACTGGACATTTTGCTCATGCGTAAAAATAATACTTACTTGTAGCAAAAAAATCATAAAAATGCAATCTAAGAACAAGAAGTGATAAACCAAAAACCACTCTGTACATTCAACTTGATTCGTGTTTGATTGGAAACGATATCCCATTATGCATGTTGTGGGATTAGTTGAATGAAACCGAGATTAATTAGAATTTCAACCGGGTATTTAGAATTTGTGTGAATGCCTGCTCATTGTACAACACCGCAGATTGGTCATAACATTAATGTTATCAACATCGAGGTATTTGTTTAGTTGTATCGCAGTCATATTGAAATGTATTCATGTAGCGGCCCGCCCTGCGGCTCTGCCCGCTGTAACTCATTTTCCCGCAGGAAGCTATTTTCCGTGCAAATTATTATTATTATTATGTTGGTATTCTTTTCGAATCACGGGCCCACAGGGACCCGGTCCTTTGAGGCATGTGTGGGGCCAAAGCCAACAGCACAGAGGCCTTTTTATACCAAATAATCTAAGTGTGTGATGTGTACATCAAGCGCATACTCGCTCTGTCTGCACTACAGAGTACACCCAGAGCCAGCACACGCCTGATGCAAGGACTATTGCAGGTGAGGGTCGGATTACTAGGGCTATGGGGAGGAATTTGCTGGACCGGTTGCTGGGCTATTGTTGAGACAACGGGACGCCTGCCAAATCAAATGTCTCAACCTTGATAATCTCGGCAGACGGTGACTCGCCGCCCGCTAGGTGGGCCTCCACTAAAGGGCTTTTGCGCATGATGCGCGGTGCCCTGGGACGCAACACTGTTGCCGGCGACTGAGGGGTGTCGAGAGGTGTACACCGCTTTCTGCGCAGAGGTCCTGGACGAGGGCCAGAACATGCACCAACTCGCGACTTACGCATGTTTCACTTCCACCCCTCGAGTCCGAACACAGGCTCGAACTCTAGCGGCCCCACTTTGACCGGCCAACTAAGGCAAGCCAAAGGTGAGAGTCCTGGTCTTGGGGTCCACTCCGGCAAGCCGGAGACGGCCAGTCTGCACTCCCCGGGGTATTCGGGTCCGTGGGGTCGCTACTCCCCAACAGCTCGTCACAAGCTGCCCTACGGGTAGCTAAGGGTGTAGAGGTGTGCTGCGCTTTCAAGTTCAGGGATTTCTCCCCTCAGCATTACTCGCGGCTTTATGCCTTTAACACTTCCACCCTTCGAGTTGAAAAACTCTTGCGACTCCACTCTGCCCGGCCGGTTAAGGCAAGACAAAGGCGGGCCCCATTCCGGGGAACCCAGGAGTACTTCGGGTCCGTGGTGGCGCTACTCACCAACAGCTTGCCAAAGCTGCCCTGCGGGTTTATTATTATTATTATTATTAGCCACTGTCGTCCCACTGCAGGGCAAAGGCCTCCCTCCCCTGCAAATATTACAGATTTATACTTTCTTCTTGAATCATTCTATATATTTGAAATACTGCATCAAAATCTGTTGTGTAGTTTTAAAGATTTAAGCATAGATACATACAGACTCGAAACAAATACTTTGCTATATGCTATGCTGTGATTCAATTAATTTGGAAAGTACTTGGCCTCCCCCACACTTAACGCACAATGCAGCGCTAAAATAACGTATCTTGAACGCACCGGTCTATCAGGGTCATGATTATGATGAATTCCCACACTTACATACATACATAAATAAAATAAAATAAAATAAAATAAGAATAAATATCCTGGACAATTCACACAGCGCCTTCTAGCCCCAAACTAAGCAAAGCTTGTACTATGGCAACTAGATAGCTGATACTAATACATTATATACTTTTTCTTTGTAATTAAATACATATTATACATAGAAAACACCCAGACTCAACACAAATATTTGAAAATTGACTTAACAAATATTTGTGTTTAGCGGGGATCGAACCCACGACCCTCGGCGTAGAAGGCAGGCATACTACTCGCTACGCCATCGGGAAAGTCAAAACATACATACATACATACATCACGCCTTTATCCCTTGCGGGGTAGGCAGAGCGCCAACGGCCGTAATTTTGATGCATCTGAGTTATTTTGACGCAGGTGCGTCGACAGCAGTTGAGCGGTTTTCGTATGGGGATTGACATTTCTAGTATGGATCTGGCAGACCGCTGCGTTATTTGAGCGCTGCGTTGTACGTTAAGTGTGCATAAGGTCTAATAGTATTTTATTTTTTAATAGTGATCCCGGAATAATGATACCTTATTAGGTATGCTTTTATTTAGAACTAGTGAGTCTGGAAATACTAATAAATTGGTAATTTTATATAAACACATGGACAAAGAAAACGCTAAACCTAACTTAGTGTAAGACGATACAAAACAAGACCAAAATAACCTCATCATGTTCTCTGAATACAATTAAATGTCATTTGTCTAATGACGTCTTCGCAGAAATAGTGACGTCAGAGCTAAAAAGGGACTCAGTAATTGCGTATATTTACTCTGATAGATATTTAAAATTTATACTAAGTTGAGGAACACACTTGCCGCACGACGGAGCGCAAAAATATTGCAGCCGTCTGTCAGATACATCCTAGAAACGTCACTTCCCATACTGAAACCGCACTCGACGGATGACACTGCGATAGCAACAGCGGTTGAGCGGTTTTAGTATGGGGATTGACATTTCTAGTATGGATCTGTCAGACTGCTGGGATACTTTTGCGCTCCGTCGTGCATCAAGTGTGTTCCTCGCCTTAGACGTCATACAGAATATAGGGTGAACACTAGTGTAGGCGTCTTCTGACTAGATCAAGCTATAATTAGTATTCTTTGTTAGATATAAAGTAATTCCCGAGGGTGTCGTAGGAGGCGACAAAGGGACTCGAGAGATTCATGTGTATTGCAATATTAGGCGACAGGCTGACAATCTGTCACTATAGTGGTACACGACTTATCTGAAACGACCCTCAAATATTTGTCTGACGTGACGATAACGACTGTAATCTTACGGTCGTTAACGCTCAGCCTACCCCGCCAGGGATATAGGCGGGGTGTTGGTATGTGTATGTATTTGTGTATATAGTAATTGGTAATAATTGGATAACGAAAACGTACTTGATATTTACATGTTGTATTAAATACAATTTAATATATATATTAAATACAAACACCAAATGGTGTTTAAAAACGTCAATTTGAGAAATACCTAAAATTTGCTAGAAGAAAGAATATCAAAGTAACTACCTACACTCTGTGAACTGAATTTTTACAGAATATTGCTTCAGGTACTAGATTTTTATCATTAGGTTAGACAACCACGGGTAAAAATGGCGTCATGTTATTCTAAGTAAAGAAAATGTATATAATGCCAAATTCCAAATCAAATAACAATATGCTATTCATTCTTTTAACCCCACTACTCATTATAATATGCCCTGTGTTGCCGGCTTAGAATAGCATCACCCCACATCATTCCCGGGGTGTCGTAAGAGGCGACTAAGGGACTCGAGAGTATTGGTGTATTACAATTTTTAGGCGACAGGCTGACAACCTGTCACTATAGTGATACACGTGTTTTCTGAAACAACCTTGGAAAGCAATTCTCGGAAATGTCAGACGTGGCGATAGCGACCGTATTCTTACGGCTGTTAACGCTCTGCCTTCCCTGCAAGGCGTGATATATGTATGTATGTATGTTATTCTAAGTAAAGAAAATGTATATAATGCCAAATGCCAAATCAAATAACAATATGCTTTTCATTCTTTTAACCCCACTACCCATTCTAATATATTATCATCCGAGGTGTACGATCGTCGTCTTGGGAATCAAAAGGTTTCGAATTTTTCAGGGCACGTATAAATGTCGCCGGCTTGATTAATCGACTTGGGGTAGGTTAAGGGTTGGTATTTTTTCGCAAATTGCCGTTCGGTGATGTTTCAAGGTCGCTATGTAAAGGTTTTCGTATAAAAACGGGCTTGGAAATACGTGACTAATGGAAAAAACGACACGCTCTGCGTTGAAAGTAAAATTGGATGTTAATGGTATTATACATGCTGTTAGAAACGACGGGTATCAGTATTGAACTTGGATACCTAAGTACTGTAAAATCATACAACTATGTTCCATCCAAAGTTGTCAGATTTTTATATATTAAAATGAAGAATACTCTGTAAGTGATAAGATAACTTTGCTGGGTTTGGGTATTTCACTTGCAACTTTTAACTTCACCTTCTTCTTCAATAAATGGGTTGCTTTGCATTTCACCACTTTCGTCAATTTAGCACAATGGTTATTGGCCATGCTTTATTTCGTGCACCGCGAGCCAGCCAGCCAGGCGTTCACGACATTTTTATTATTTTTGAATTCAGAACGCATTGAAAACAAAAGACGTGTTATTATTGCACTTTCTTGATAACATTGAAATAAAAAAGTTGTGATTCAACTAACAAACTAATTTTTATTTCAATAATTTTGATTATTGCTATTTGCCATTTTGTTATAATTTAATTTTGATTGCGACAATAGGCATGATTACTGCCAGGTCAAATGAGCTACTTTTTGAAACGATATTTTGCATCAAAATACGAAGAGATGACGTCATGTCTCTTTAGTTTCGATGGCGTCAAAACACACATTTTTTTTTCTCTCTTTATAAATTTTATTCCAACTTTGAATATTCCTGAAAACTATAAATGGATTCTTTAGTAGTTTTGGACACTAGTTTTAAGCAAACTACTTTCGTATTTTGTTCATGACCCAGTCATCCAGCGAATTTTTGTGATGATATTCATAGTATATATTATATATATATATATATATTATAGCCGTGTGATGCCGGCTTAGAATAGCATCACCCCACATCCTTCCCGCGGGTGTCGTAAGAGGCAACTAAGGGACTCGAGAGTATTGGTGTATTACAATTTTTAGGCGACAGGCTGACAACCTGTCACTATAGTAATACACATGTTTTCTGAAACAACCTTGGAAAACAATCCTCAAAAATGTCAGACGTGGCCATAGTGGCTGTATTCTTACGGTCACTATCGCTCTGCCTGCCCCGCAAGGGATAAAGGCGTGATTTATGTATGTATGTATGTATATTATATAGTTTCACAAATTCCTCTCTTAATCGGGCGGTTGGTGTCTTGGTCTCAAATGTAGCCCAATTTCGCCTCTATAATTGGAATCTTAGAAAGGACAGGAGTAATCAAACAAGGCTTACCCGATCCAAGGGACAGACACATTATAATTGTCTATGTACGTATATTGCACAGACTAGTTCTCTACTGATGACTGAGATGTTCACAATGTCCGTAGCTAAATAACGTATCAATGACTTAGATGAGGGTAGTCAAATTTCAAATTTTCAAATTTCAATCGTTTATTTCCAAGTAGATTCACAACGAACACTTTCAGAAAGTCAAAAATTTACAATACAATACTGTCACTAAAAAATAAATTAGACATTGTAAAAAAAAATTGTCAGACACAATCTTCTCTTTTTTATAACAATTTTATGTTCCTAGTAGAAACGCGGCACGACCGTAACTTACGCCACCACCGTCAATGTACGAAGTCAACCAATTAAAGTGAATATTTAAAAAATATATATTTACATGTGACATGTAAATCAGCCGGACCCCCTGAACAGGAAAACCACCCAAAAACCTGCTCAAAAGTGCTCCTATTCTCAATTAACAATTTGTGCCATAGGACCTAAGCTAACCTAGCTAAGTTCTAAAATATATTAATAGCCCAAAAGACGGCTATGCTTAAATAAAATAAAAGTACTACAGTAGATAATTCTATCTGTTTCGTCTAGTTGGTAGTGAAGATAAGGGATTACACCTTATGGTGTAGTCCTTCGTCTAGCAGTGGGTTATAATAAGATAATAATATGTGACGCAATTATGATGAGCTTCTTCTTCATCGTGTCAATGAGTCAAATATGGACTTGTATAAAATTTTCCCAGTATTATGCGACGGTTACCCCTCTTTCACCTGGAGGCGTACAACACAAAGCGAGCTGAACACAGTTGGAATGACCTGGGACCAAGCGAAGACCATGGCGTAGAACAGGGAGGAATGGAAGAAACTCTCCAGGGCCCTTTGTACCAGCGGGGTACCATAGGACTACAACAACAACAACAACAACCCCTCTTTCTGACTCCACATTCAAGTCCTCTTGATTGCAAGTGTAGGGCAAGAGAGGGCATGATATCAAATGATAAATAATAAATAATTACATCAAACAACTTAGTGCAAGAATTTTTTTTCAGATCATAGGTAAAGCCGCTTTCACACTTAAACCGGAGCTGGGTTATGCGTTGGACTTGCTTCAATACCGGTTTTTAGTATTGGAAATGACGGTTTCTAGTATGGACCTGACAGACGTATGCGTTACGCAGAGTAATTTTAGACATGTTAGACAAAATTATGTGTATCGATACAACATACAAAATCGTATCCAAGCTGTCCTTCTGTAATTCACTTTGAATGATCCGTGTCTGAACTTTTTGTAAGAATCCTACATACATTAACGACGCCTTTATCCTTTGCGTAGACAGAGCGCTAACAGCCGTAAGAATACGGTTGCTATCGCCACGTCTGACATTTTTGAGGATTGTTTTCCAAGGTTGTTTCAGAAAACATGTGTATCACAACCTATAGTGACAGGTTGTCAGCCTATCGCCTAAAAATTGTAATACACCAATACCCCCGAGTCCCTTAGTCGCTTCTTACGACACCCACGGGAAGAGTGTTGGGTGATACTATTCTAAGCCAGCATCACACATGTAAGAATCCTACTCTTCTGTAATAACTCACTCTTCTGGATTATCGATCTTTGGCTTTTATACAAACTAGCGTAAGTGGTGATTATGATGTGAAACAGTAGGACCTTAGGAATACACCTCAATGTAACTGTCAAGGACAGGGTTTTTACTAGTTATTCGTAGAAATTGTTCAATAGTCAGTTAGTTCATTTTGAATATTTGCAATTATAATACAGAGTGTTAGGAAAACTACTAATTTCCGTCCAAGGGATGAACAAGTCCATGAAACTGAACAACTTTCCCCAATGATTCCTTAGGTCGAAATATGAAATAAATAATTGGCTCAGTCGGTTGGTACATTTTATATGGGACGTCCGATTTTTTTTCATATTTCGAGTTGTTCGGTTTTATGGGCTGGTTTATCCTTTGAAAGGAAATTCTCTCCCGCTAATTTGAAACGTGAACAATGCATCACGTTTCTCTCTACGTTTCATAAAGCTATAAGGCATTTTATATGTAGGTGTAGTTTAAACATTATATATACCTACCTACTGGTCCCTTAAATAAGTAGCTTGAAGTAGGTACCGCCGCGTGATGCCGGCTTAGAATAGCATCACCTCACATCCTTCCCGTAGGTGTGAGGCGACTAAGGGACTTGTGAGTATTGGTGTAATACAATTTTTAGGCGACAGGCTGACAACCTGTCACTATAGTACACATGTTTTCTGAAATAATACTAGAAAACAATACTCAAAAATGTCAGACGTGGCGATAGCGACCGTATTCTGACGGCAGTTAATGCTCTGCCTACCCCGCAAGGGATAAAGGCGTAATATACGAATGTATGTATGTAAGTAAGTACTTATGAGAAAATTATGGTAAAATTAAAAACAAAACGAAGTGTAAATGGAAGTGTTTTTTTTTTTTTTTTTAATGGACTTTACGTTTTCGGCCCCGGGGCCATCAAAACTACGCCTGTCGGCTTGGTTGGGAGCACGTGCTCACCCGGAAATATTTTGATTGGTTGTTCAAACAACCAGCCCAATCACACCCTTGGGGCGAGACTGGGCTTAGGAGTTGTTCTGGGAAGAACTGATCGGACTGAATGAACTGATCGGACTGAAGAACTGATCGGACTGAAAATGGAAGTGTTCCAACTAGCCGAAACTAGGCTGACGGGCGATTCAATCAATTTTATTTACCGTACGTCTGGTTAGCTAACAGTATTATAATAACGGGTATGTTGGCATGTTTTTGTGACAAAGACTAATCTACTACGTGGCTACGAAACATACGCGCTAGGATTTCCGTTCTGTATTGTACATTAGATGCTACCTGCTGTTTAGAAGGTGTGTTCGCGGTTTCCCCAGTACCGTAGCCTCAGTGACTGGGGACAACATTTTATGATCCTTCTTTTCGTGTGTGTGTGGGACACCAAGTCATCCAACACTCCGATGAACACTGGTGTCAGTGTTTTCAACGGCCTACCATTGACTAGTAGCAGGCCTCTGACATAAGGTTTTTGGTTAATGTTATTTTTATAAAAGAAACACGAACGTATAAGGAGAAATTTTTTGACGTCATAGTTTGATAAAATATTTGGTTTGCTACGTCATAGAGCCTAGACGGTCTTGTGCTCTTTTTTTCTTTAGTATCAAATTACGCATACTTAACAAGAATCCTTCAAACCCGACAGACCCAAAAGGGCCGGTTTTTGCGTCTGGTCCCTGATTAATTCCAACTTAATTTAGACCCATGGGCTGAAAGGGTATTATCTCTTTTGTTTAACATTTAAGTCGGTTCAAGCTTACTGACTTTACTGACTGTATGGTTTTTAAACTCACTCACAGACCGAGTGTGTTTTTGTGTCAAAAGTTGAAGGGTGTACATTACAATACCTACCCTTTCATGATGCGCACAGTATAGTGACATATCTCGCGGGCAAGAAGACTTCGCAAGTATGAAATTGTATGGATTTTATCAATACAAGCGAATAATTATGTCTAAAAGTATAGAGAAAATCAAAGTCATGGTTGCGCATCACAACTGGGAAAAATACATCAAATAAAGTCCTCTTTCGGAGTAGGGCCTCAAATCTGCAACTGTCGTCTACCATTTTGACATATTGTTTGCTCTCTCCTATTGCCCATTTTACAAATGACCATGTTTATTGTTTTGAGAATATTTAAACACGTCAAACAAAGTCCATAAAATACAAATAATTTAAAAAATCGATTAGGCAAATGACTGCGGCGAATTAGTGATCGTCTGTATCTCTCAAATAAAATTAAAGAAGTGCATGTATTAGAGTCTAGGCGGTCTAGAAACCGAGGAATCGGGAACATGATAGTGTTTCTTTTTTTTCGTGTGGGACACGGAATCGTGCAATGGTAAAAAAATAAACCATTTAGTCCGCTATTACACAGTCTCGTGCGTGTGCGCTAGTGTGCGGACGTTGTCATAGTTTCGCTACAGATAAGAAAGACTAACATGTCTTCGTCTACGGTGAAGTGTTCTAGCTGTAATATAGTCATATGTGAGGCCCTTGCGTTTATTCAAAATAAACAAGATGTGATGGACGAGGAATCATTAGTGCGTCTGTGCTTAACTAGCTTCTCAGCACAGGAGATTGAGTCCGCAAAACAACTGCTTTTTGACTCCGTATCACAACGTAAGAAATCGAGAAGAAAGGTAAATAAGTCCTTTAAAGATCTACATGACGTGATTGCTCTGTTTAAGGAATCCCGTCCGGAAGAATTGCCTATATTTGTTGCTAGAGATCTACAAAAACTGCCGCCATTGACGTTTGATCATATTGATGCAACAAGATTACTCAAGGATATGATTGTCTTAAAAAGTGAACTGCAAAATATTAAAGATACCTACGTTATGCAATCTCAGTTAATAGATCTAAAGGCTGAGCTAACAAACTTTAAAAATACATCAATTGTGTCCGGTCCTAATTTCGACTACGTGAATAAAAGAAGAGGAGGTGGTTTCAAAAATAGTTTTTGTTTGAACAGTGGACCGTTTGGCCTAGCGCATATACCTACGACGTCATCTGACGGCTCTGTTAACCTGCATCAGCCGTCTCACTCGCACTCGTGTGTTCAAGCAGGATCGCCTCAGCTACATCACAATGTAAACAAATGTAATGACGACGCTCACTTGCAGTTTTCACAGTCTCAGGATAAGGAAAATAGTGTCAACAGTGTACATTTTTCGACGCCTACACCAGCTGAATCCAAAACCATGGCTGAAATTCTTGCTAGAAAGGGAGAATGGAAGGAGGAAGAGCGGCCCGAGGAATGGAAAACTATGCAGCGTAAAAGACTGAGGAACAGATTTGTTTCAGTGCAGGGAAAAGCCGCACCGGAACCTACCGGAAAGTTCAAGGCCGCGGATGTAAAAATTCCTTTGTTTATTAATAATGTAGACGTGAAAACCTCGGAGAATGACATAAAGGAATACATACTTAGCAAATCGCAAGTTATTGTGGACTTGCGTAAAGTGAAGTCTAAAGAACAAAAACAATACAATTCCTATATTATTTACGTTCCGAAAACAAAGTTAAGCTTGTTCTTGGATAATGGTTTGTGGCCGGAAGGAGTAACGTTTCGACGTTTCATCGATTTTAAGAAACTTCCTAAGAACGGAAGTGAAGAACTTGAAACTAATAAACCTAAATGATGGACCGGTCTACTACTAAGTTTATCAGTTACAATTGTAAGTCTTTTACTAGATCGATTGATTGCATTCGCTCACTGTGTCAATCAGCTGATTTGATTGCATTGCAAGAAACCTGGCTTCTACCGCACGATGTCCCACTGTTGGGCACCGTTGACCAGGAATTCGCTTACACGGGGAAATCAGCAGTGGACACATCGGCGGGAATACTTCGTGGGCGTCCCTATGGCGGAGTTGCCCTTCTATGGAGGAAGCACGTTTTTCAGTCGGTAACTACTATCAAGTGTAATAGTGATCGGCTCATATGTATAAAAGTGTCTATAGCGGAGTGCTCTTTTCTTGTATTCTCTGTGTACATGCCCACGGATGAACCGAATAATTTAGTGGAGTTCACACACTGTTTGGGAGAAATTTGTGCTACTATCGAGAGCTGTGATACTGAATACGCATACATTCTTGGCGATTACAATGCTGATATAGGGGAGCGTTTCGGGAATGAACTGTTTAATTTTTGTGCGGATCAGCAGTGGACTTTTGCGGATGTGGAGCTACTTGGTCTATCTTCGGGAGCATATACATATGTGAGTGACAGTCATGGAACCGTGAGCTGGCTTGATCACTGTGTAACTACTGAGGCAGCTAGGCAGACTGTACAAAGTGTAAAAATTAACTATAACGTGTTTTGGTCAGATCATTTTCCTTTAGAACTACAGTGCAATCTCTGTATTTTAAAACCAAAAATTTTGCAAGGTGTCAATGACATTAATTATACTATATGGGGCTATCGAAATGAAGAGCAAATTTCACAATATACACAATACTGTAATGATAAGCTTAAATTAATTGATTTCCCTAATGATTTTCAAAATTGTGCTGACTCAGTGTGTACTGACCCTAACCATAAGACAATAATTTTGAAAATGTACCATGATATTGTTAAAGTTCTTGTAGAGGGATCTATAAATAGTTGTAAACAAAAACAGATAAAATTTAAAAAGAAATATATATGTGGCTGGAATAAATATGTAAAGTCTGCACATAGTGAGGCCCGCCTCTGGTTTCACTACTGGATTTTATATAATAAGCCTACTGTTGGCTATGTTTATAATAAAATGTGTGAGTCTAGGAATAATTTTAAGAAAAAGTTAAAATGGTGTCAATCAAATGAGCAGCAATTAAAAATGGACATTCTAGCTAAGCACCACTCAGATAAAAACTTTCAAAGTTTTTGGAAGGAGACCAAAAAACTTAATCCTAAGACTAGCACCCCAGTAAGCGTAGAAGGGATCAATGACCCTGTGCAAATAGCTGAAATGTTCAAAAATCATTTTAGAGTTCTTTCTCCAATAGGCACTTCAACTGTCGCTGATATCACTAATAATAATGGAAATAACAAAGTAGCAATTATTACAGCGAAGGAAGTTAGGTCTGTTTTAAGTAACATGAAACGTGGAAAGTCGCCTGGGCACGACCATCTTAGTATAGAACATCTTCAGTATGCTGGAGTGCATTTACCTCGAGTTTTAGCAATGTTTTTCTCTTTTTGTTTAAGTCATAATTTCCTACCTGACGATATGTTAAAAACTCTAGTAGTACCAATTACTAAGAATAAAACTGGCTGCTCTAGTGACAAGAATAATTATAGACCAATCTCTTTAGCAACAATATTAGCTAAAGTACTGGACAGAGTGCTTGACAAACAGTTGGGCAGACATGTTAAATTACATGACGCACAGTTTGGGTTTCGGCCTGGATTGTCCACTGAAACTGCTGTCCTCTGTCTCAAGCAAACTGTCCAATACTATACCGCTAAGGGTACTCCTGTATATGCTTTGTTTCTTGACCTCTCCAAAGCATTTGACTTAGTTCAATATGATAGGCTATGGAAAATCTTGTATGAAGATACCGACCTACCCCATGAATACATCTCAATCTTAAAATATTGGTATGCTAACCAGCAGAACTATGTCAGATGGGCTGGAGAGGTTTCTGAAGTTTATGGTCTGGAATGCGGAGTTAGGCAGGGGGGTATTAGCTCGCCTACCCTGTTTAATGTCTACATGAATAGGCTGATCGTTGAACTCAGCAGCGCTGGTGTCGGATGCTCCATTGACGGTACCTTTGTCAACAATATAAGCTATGCCGATGACATGGTGCTGCTGTGTCCATCGATCCAAGCCCTTTCCAAGCTTATTAACATTTGTGAGCGGTTCGCAGAGGGCCACGGTCTTAGGTACAACACATCTAAAAGTGAGCTGTTGGTGTTTAAAGCTGGTAACAAGACCTATAAAGTTCCTCCGGTTATGCTGAATGGCGTTCCTCTTAAGGTGGTTAAGAGCTTTAGGTACCTGGGTCACTGGGTTTGCGAGTCGCTCACAGATGACCTGGACATTGAGCGAGAGCGCAGGGCCATGTCGATAAGATCTAACATGCTCTCCCGTAGATTTGCACGTTGCACTAACCCAGTCAAAATCACCTTATTTAAGTCTTACTGTAATTCTTTGTACACGTGCAGTCTATGGGTGAACTACACTAAAAAGGCTTATGTGGCTCTGCGAACTCAATATAATAATGCCTTTAGGGGGCTGATGGGGCTGCGTCGGCACTGCAGTGCGTCAGGGATGTTGGCAGAGGCTGAAGTGGACAGTTTTTCTACCATTATTAGAAAGCGCGTCGCATCCCTGTTGCGTCGGGTGCGAAGCAGCCCTAACAGTCTTCTACAAGTGGTGGCTGCGAGACTGGTTGCGGATAGTTCCATCATGCATCATTGGAACACCATCCATCTCGTTAAGGAGACGAGGAAAGTTGGGGTTTTGCGACCCTTTGTTTAAGTGTATTTTAAATAATTGTGTATTGTTTACTAACATAGTTATTTAAGGAATCTGTTACTAACAATATATGGATGAATATCTGAAATAAATAATTTTTATTTTATTTTTTATTTTATTAAGATTGTCGAAAAACATTGGTCTTGTTTTAAAAAACTGTAAAGAATAACAAAGATAATGGGTTCAGATGTCACTGTTATGTAATCTAGCCTATTTTCTCTCAAAATTCAAGGCAATAATAATAGACCGTGAGTCTCAAAAGCTGTGTTTAAACATGAAACTCAGACTCTAAACAATAGAGACATTTTAATCCTCTTAGCAACAAACTAACGTTTACTAAACACTAAATTGACGAAGGCTACTAATAGGTATAAACGCCATTTTAGCATAATTTCAACTGCCGTATCAGAGTTGGCAGGCGTACGAAAAAACAGTTTATACGTACTTACGTACACATTATAAGCGTTTATTCCTTGCGAAATTGGCGGAGCGTTGAAAGTTGACTATGGTCGTTGTTGCCATATCTGTCAAATATTATAAGGCAATTATAGATGTGTATCACTGATACTGATATAGATGTGGCCCCATACTAAAAGTTGTTCAGAATCATGAGTAGAAACACCCTACAAAGCTTGTGTTAGATATTGACTAAAATATAATCCTGTATAAGGAAAAGATTTTTCGCTGAAGTCTTCACATCCGGTGCAATCTTCATTTCCCTCATTAAATTTATGAGAATCTGATGACTTTCGAGTTTTGGATTGATAAAGGGCACTTTACTAAGAGGTCATTACAGCGACAAAATTGAATACCATTTTTATTTTAGCTTTGTGAAAGTAACGCGGTTCCTAGTCCTACAATTGGCGTTTTTAGCTTGCGCATTTTTAATCTATCAGATGCAAGGACATTTGCATGCCCCATACAAAACACGAACGTTATCGCATGAGTGTACGTTGTTCGATGGGTATGTCAAACAATTGCCAAAATGACAATTTTTAGAATTCTTAACTTGGGAATTCGAAATTTCCTTGCATCCGACAGAAGGAAAAAGATAAACAAGTAGGATTAAATACTATCACACGATCCGTTCTAATTGCAATGCCCTGACGGGGCTCATGTACCATACTATCAAAATGTTAATATCACCTGACAAATTTTTGTGCATGAAAGCAAAATAAATGAATTGAATTGAATTGGAAACGTTTCGAATGCGCAGAAATTGACGTCAAGTGTGATTTCGGACTATAGGCTTGTTATAACCAATAAAACCTGCACCTCAGGACGAAAATTCATTCAAAAGCCAGTTTGTTATAAAGAATTTCTAATCAAATTAGTTACGCATCTCTCCCGCATCAAATATCAATCTCTGCGTAGGATGAAAAGTGGGTCATGACGTGATAATCAAAAAATATTTGTGACATTTGAGAATCAAAGGTGTCGATTTTGTAGCTTTGATACAGGCTTAGCAGGTGCCTACGCTTTTTATTCATAATACCGTCGAAATTCAAAGTTGTTAACTTTGGTAAAAAGATAAACAAGTCTAATAACACGTGGGAGTAGCCAGACACTGCACTGTGGAATTCTGAAAAGAAAATTAAAGACATAGGATTGGATGTTTAAAACGACTAGTGGGTAGAACGATATCCGCACTAAGCGTTTCGCTTCAACTTTTATCATGCGTACGGCTAAAGAGTGGAATTCCCTGCCGGCGGATCTTTTTCCGGAACAATATAACTTGGGCCTTTTTAAGGCAAGAGTGAATAGGCATTATCTAGGCAAGCATGTACCATCTTCGTCTGCATCTCCACTTACCACCAGGTGAGATGGCAGACAAATGCGGGCCTATTACATAAAAAAAAAAAAAACGATAGCCCTGTGATCAGGTGACTTGTCTATTTTAGAGAAAGGTTGTGAAGAATGAGGCGTAAGTAAGTAAGACAGCAACAATAAATCCATGGCTGGTAATAATGCTACAGGGTGCTAAATCAGCAATTTAGTAGTGTCTGATTTAGAAACGCTTGGTGGAGTTAGCCCTAAAATCAACAGTTGATGAATGGTTGACTAATATAGATAGATAAAAATATAACTTAAAACAACCAAACACGGTTACTATAGTCAAAAAGTCAACCGTGATAAATATTTGTATGAAACAACCTGAAACGCATTAAATTAAAATATGCGAATTACTACACCGTATAAAGAAATGTCGCTTTTTGCGTCTATATGTATGTATTTTTAATAGATAGAACAGGATTCAATATGAGTATTTTTATGTTTAATACTTGCCGGAAATTCATCTTATTTCCATGGGAAAACGTGTTACAGCAGGCGCAGCCGCTAGTGAAAAATATAACTCAAAACAACTAAAGACTGTTACTATAGTCAAGAAGTAAGTCTTCTAAAAAAATTGTATGTAACAATCTGAAACGCATCAAATATAAATATATAAATATTTTTAAAATGCAGATAAACCTAACATTTTTCTAAATTACAATTACGTCTTGATGTAAAAGGTAAATAACAAATACAGACAAAAAAGGAATGTAAACATATAATCCGGCAGTCAGCGGTGAATTTCCCGCATTCGATTCGGAAATTATGTAAAATTGGATTTTTTATCTCTGATTTTCCAATTTATTGGGGAAATGAAGGACGAATTGGGATTCGCGTCGATTTGTTCTAAATCTTTCATATTCATTCGCAGCTTTTGGTGCTTAGTAATGGTGGCTTTAGGTAGGTATGTTTATTTCTTGATTTGTGATTATACAGGGTGTAAGAAACGGTGCAACGAAAACGTTGCAGGTATGATCAGACTATGAAACTTAACATCTTTTTCTATGGGGGCTATCTTGGAAGACGAAAAAAAATTTTCGAGTTTCCATACAAAGTCAGTCAGCTGATCGAAAAATTTGGTATGGAAGATCGATTTTGCATAGCCCCCATACAAAAAGTTATTCAGGTTCATGGTCTGAACTGAACATGCCTGCAAAGCTTTCGTTACACCGTATCTTACATCCTGTATATGATATAATGACCAATACCGCACCTAAAGGAAATTTGTGTTTTAATTTAACTTTAAATTTCAAATCATGCTATTTATTTTTTAGTAGGGTCGGTATTTTGCCAAAAAGTTGACAGTTCTTTTAAACCTTAAGCGGATCGCACACTTAACGCTTGACTAGCGCGGCGTCGTCCGTTGAGTGCGGTTATGTTATGGGGAGTGACGTTTCTAGTATGGATCTGACAGACCGCTGCGATATTTTAGCGCTCCGTTCTTCGTTAAGCAGTCGATCCGCCGTAGCTTCATTTAAATAAACTTTATCTGTTTAAAAATAACACACTTTATGCCCGCAAACCAATACAAGTATAATTACGTTAATAACTACTTACCATCCAGGGGAGCGTTGGTGGCCGAGTGGTTAGGACACCGGTCTTACAATCGTGAGACCCGGGTTCGATCCCCGCCATGTACCAATGTGTTTTCACTCACGTACATTTACCGACTGCTCTTACGGTGAAGGAAAAACATCGTGATGAAACCCACATTCAAATCAAATTTGAAATCAAATGATATTTGAATGTGACTTAACCTAGGATTCGGGCCAGGTTAGCCTTCGGGTTGCAGAGGTCAGATGGCAGTCGCTCTGTGTAAAAACTTGGTTCCACGTCAAATCCCCTAGGTTAGGTAGCCGACCCCGACAGAGAACGGGATAAGGTAAGGAGGATGATGAATAACTACTTACCATCGTACCAGTAGGCATGAAGCACCAAACCCCGGTCTGGCACAACGCCAGAGGCTGATATTGTCCTCGATACTGTCTTAGAACATTTTATCAGTACTTAGCATGTCAACTTACCTAAGGCGGACCGCACATTTGACGCACGACGGAGCGCCAAAACATCGCAGCGGACTGTCAGATCCATATTAGAAATGTCAATCCCCATACTATAACCGCACTCGACGGACGCGCTGCGTCGACAGCGGTTAAGTGACGATTCTAATATCTGACAGACCGATGCGATATTTTAGCGCTCCGTCGTGCGTCAAGAGTGCGATCCGCCTAAGGAGTCAAATAATACTGGATTCGAATACAGGTACCAGAAATGACCAGTTTTTTTGTATGTTCATCTCTTAAATACAGAGTGTAAAAAAAATGCTGGAAATATTTTAAGGTGTGAACCAAGCCCCTTAAACTGAATAACTTTCTCTCAGGAACATAGGCAAAAAAATGAAAAATTAAATTTGAACCAAGTCAATCTGTATGAGAGGTCCAAGTTTTTTTTTTATATTTCGACTTATGTTTCTTAGGGTAAGTTGTTCTGTTTCATGGGCTGATTCACCCCTTAAAATATTTGCAGATAATATTTCTACAACTTATATACAGATTGATGAGCTGCATATAAATGTCTAAAAATAAAGGTATAATTTTTTTATGGGAATCACTTTCACCACAAATCTGACATAATTTTAAAAGACAGGAAATACAACTGCGTGTTACAAACTTAGTATGCGTAAGGTGTCTAGTAATACAAACATAATGTAAATAATCAACAATTAATGAATTCTAAATAATGGTTCATAATAACGACTGTTTATAATGAGGTCACTCTTGTTGATCAGAGACTTAATTTGTAGCCAAAACACGGTTACAACGATCGGCAATCTGATACTAATGAACAATATCACTTATCAGAAGCTATTAGTGGGAACACAAACATTTGGCTCACCACCGCAGTAGAAAGATTAGCAAGTAATATTAGTGCTCCATTCTATCATCATATTTTTGGTCCGTTTTTTATTTTTTATTTTTTTAAATTCTGGCGTCACATCTCATGGGTGGAGACGTATTTTGCCAATGTCAAAGTAGTCAGGTCGTCTGTAAGGTTAGAGTGATGTAAAGTTAAGTGGCATTACGCCGAGGGAGAGTCCACAACGCAGTGATCCTAGTCTGACGACTAGGGGCTGTGTTGCGCAAAATTATGTTGTACAAAAAACTCGATAGTAAAATTTTCTGCACCACGTGGAGACCGCTCGTCACTATTGCACAATGCCGAATATATGCATTAATTACAATTTCCTATTTAATGAACACTTTCAGAATAGTTTGTTGCTTAATACACTATCAGAATTATTCACCAAACACTCAAATGAACAAGAAATATCAAATTATAACCAATACACGACCCGCCATGATGGAATACCAACGAGCGACCCCTTTTTGGTCCGTAGTCTGCTTGCAATAGGGTTGCGGACTGGCAGGTCAAATAAGCTATTTTAAAACGATATGCCGTGTGATGCCGGCTTAGAATAGCATAACCCCAAATCCTTCCCGCGGGTGTCGTAAGAGGGCGTCTAAGGGACTCGAGAGTATTGGTGTATTACAATTTTTAGGCGACTGGCTGACAACCTGTCACTATAGTGATACACATGCTTTTTGAAACAACCTTGGTTAACTACCCTCAAAAATGTCAGACGTGGCGATAGTGACCGTATTCTTACGGCCGTTAACGCTCTGCCTACCCCGCAAGGGATAAAGGCGTGATATATGTATGTATGTATTAAAACGATATTAAACTATATTTTGCATGAAAAATAGGAATGTATGACATCATTGATTGCTATTTTGTGTGATGTCGGAAGACTTACTTTTTTGTATTTTTTCTGTTAATAATTTAAACTATACTAAAGCGTACTTTTGTATTTTATTTATGACCCAGTCTACAACAGAATTCGCTAGATGACTGGGATGAAATACAATAGTTGTACGCTTAAAACTATTGTCCATAAGTACTACAATCTCCATTAATAGTTTTTCCAAATATTCATAAATTGAATTAATAATAAACAAAAAATATTTTAAGTGTTTTGATGCCATCGAAACCAGAGAGACATGACGTCATCTATTCGTATTTTCATACAAAATATCGATTTTCTTCTTTCAGTCTAACCCCTATTTGGCCATTGAACACAATTTCCAATAGTAACTATAGCATAATAATCGTCTTCTGTCCTGTGGGTATCGCACGTCCCACCGTTGTTAGTTTTCTGGTCGTATCGTACCATTTTTACCAAAATATCTTATTCCATAGGTACTTATTTACTTCTACTGTAACATTGTACCCTATTCAATGCTGATCAATGTTCATTACTACTAATGAAGTAAGGTGACTGAAAGTGATACTATCTAGTACTTACTTGTTGCTTTAGAAAATGATGATAGATAATGTTGTTTTAATGCCTACCTATGTAAGAAAAGTTTTAAGCTAGGCAAGGCCAAAAATTAATAAGTTTGTTTTATAAACAGCAACATATAGGCAAAGCAATGTATATCGAAACTCTTTTGTATAAAAATAAAATAAGATTAGAATACATAAGATTAGAAATTTTCTTCGTTTAACTTATCATTGGATTTAGTTTCATGTTTTAGTTCGGTAATTGCTTTTTTTTCTGTTTCTCACACAAAAATCATGCCTTTATCCCTGGCAGGGTAGGCAGAGCGTTAAGGACCGTAATATTAGGGTCTGACAAAATATGTTCGTGGGTCGTTTAAGTAAGTCGTGTATCACTATAGTGACAGGCCGCCGCCAAGCCGCCGCCTAATGTTGCAATAGGTACACATAAAACTCTCGAGTCCCTTAGTCGGTTTTTACGACACCCACGAGAAAGGTATGGGGTGATGTTATAACTGATATTTTTGGAGACCTGGAAATCAAACTGGCAATTTCCAATTTCGGAATAACTTCCCTTACTTCGTCCCACTGAATACATTACTGCGTCTAATGAAGGTAGAGCGTTTGGAAGACGAGGGTCCGGTTATGATGATTATCCGGATTATACTCTGTCTTAATTATACTGGTCGCATAGTTTATCATGATGACCGAGGTGGCGCAGTGGTAGTGCGACTGCTTTTGACGCAGAAGGTTCCGGGTTCGGTTTTCGGTGGGTCACTCACAAAGTTGATATTTATCACTTAGTGCATTTATTCCCAGTCTGATTAAGACATTGCGGGCTGAACCACCCGATTGTCTGTAAGTAAGATGATCCCGTGTTCCGTATGGCATGTTAAGCCGTAGGTCTCGGTTTACTTTCTATGATCACTAACACGGCAGTTGTTACACAACCCTGACAGAGGCCTGCTACTTGTAGAAGGCGGTTGCAAACTTCTGACACTAGGCCTCATCGGGTCGTTGGACGACTTGGTGTCCCACACGAAAAGAGAGATAGTTTATCATGTAGGCGCAAGCCGTATGGGCTGCATTAAAGTTGCAAACAGGGAAGACTAGGTACCGAAGTTTTTGGACTTGCCATACAAACTGCTTTAGGCAGGCTGGTACATTTTATAACTAAGTCCGCTGACTCAGCGACCCAAAGAGGATCTTCGCCTCCGAAACGAGCTGTCTCCACTGATCTCTGTCCTGCGCGACCTCCTGCCAATTATTGACTTTTTATGAGCGGTCTAACTTATTTATATATTTCGAGGTTGAATAAAGTAGTTCCTTAATACGGTATCGATCACCACACTTGTAAAATTTCTCCCTGTACTTACATTTTGCCATTTTTAAAACACCTTTTTTTATAAATAACGTGTGTCTAAAAATATTTTTACTCTTAACAAACAAAATGCTGTTCAGATTTTATATTTGTACAGTATCCAAAAATAAAAATATCATTTATTTTTTCATGCAGGAAATTGGAAGCATGTTCAATTTTAACGTCCATCACACAGACAGGGCAAGGTTCCAGTCCCAAACCAGTTAGCTAAATAAAAATGTTGATAGGTAACATAATAATATTAATATTATAATAATATTGAATTGATATATATAATGTTATATGTATACGAAAAACTAAATCTTGGATAATATCATCAAAAACATAAGTAATTTGAAAGAGATTAAATTGTTCATTATTTGGAGACGTTCAGAAATGGTTCGATCGTTCTCTCGTTTTATCAGTGGCTATGGCTGACAAGCAAATAATAACACACTATGACATCTAAAAGTATCCAAATTTATATGGAATTTTGTTACTCTTTTTGGCAATAAAACTGTATCCAGCAAATTACCGGAAAATCATGTGGTGGGTGTGAGAATACCTTAAATCATCTAAAGATTTTTAAAAAAGTTGTTAGTATTCTAAATATGAAGAAAAGTTATTTGTGTTCATTAAATAAAAAAATATCATCCACGGATATAAAAAGATACACTTGTCTTGATATTTTATTAAGTGAAATCATTCCACGACGGGCTGGTTTGGCTCAACCACGTTTACCCTATAAGCATATGAAAATATTCTACAAAGCGGACAGCCGGCTTTTAGCCGATACCACGAGGCCATAGAAACGTGTTAGGCGGATCGCACACTTAATGCACGACGGAGCGCTAAAACATCGCATCGGTCTTTCAGATCCATATAAGAAACGTCACTCCTCATACAAAAACCGCACTCAATAGCGGTCGAGCGGTTTTAGTATGGGGATTGACATTTCTAGTATTGATCTGACAGACCGCTGCAATGTTTTAGCGCTCCGTCGTGCGTTAAGTGTGCGATCCGGCTTAGGTGTGGCTTTCCCTGTCAAATGCAACCGTTTGCCTACCGAGACGCTCTATATTGTGCACCGCAGAGGATGTCAGGTTTGACGTAGTAAAAATGTTTACTAGATCAAAGTTGCTTGAGAGGTAAAAGTTTTTAGAAAGTGTTATTTTATTCGGGGTTTCTAGGGCATATTACACTATCATCATAGATCTGCGACGACCAATGTGGCGCAGTGGTAGTGCGACTGCCTTTGACGCAGAAGGTCCCGGGTTCGATTCTCGGTGGGTCACTCACAAGGTTGATATTTATCTCTTTGTGAATTTGTTCCCAGTCTGGTTAGGACATTGCGGGCTGAACCACCCGATTGTCCGTAAGTAAGATGGTTCCGTGTTTTGGATGGCACGTTAAGCCGTAGGTCCCGGTTGCTGTCTATGATCACTTAGACGGCGGTCGTTACGCAACCATGTCAGAAGCCTGCTACATGTAGAAGGCGGTTGAAAAATTCTGACACTAGGGTTCATCGGGTCGTTGGACGATTCGGTGTCCCACACGAAAAAAAAAAAAAAAAAAAATCATAGATCTATGATATGAGGGTGTAGGGGGTCTCAAATACCAACTATCGAGATCCAAGTCAACCTCTCCTGCCCGCGGTGCACCCTGCTGATCAACGAACGAGGCTCTGGCGAAACACCTACCAACTGTGCACTGGACCAGCATGGTAGCGTAAACGGTCCATACCCCCAACCAATATGAATAGTACACTAAGAACCCTGCCCCAAGTGCCCGGCGGCCCCAGTCGTCGCACCGTCCCTGACGGAAGACGTGCTGGCGCTGGGACCAGGGGCGTATACAATCTCCGGGCGGCGGTGAACCCCCGTCAGATGACCACGGCTAATGTTTTACCGGATTCCGATAAACTCGACGTACTGACCTACAATGTCCGAACTTTGATGATGGAAGAGCGTTTAGTAGAACTCGAAAATGCTCTCAAGGACATCCGTTGGGACATTGTGGGTCTCTCAGAGGTTAGAAGAGAAGGTGAATTGACTGAGGAAAGAGCAGAAAATATATTCTATCATTATGGGATCACTAGTGGAGCGCACGGAGTGGGCTTCCTAGTTGCTAAGAAATGGAAGAACAGCATAATCGAATTTAGGGGATACTCGGAGAGGATCGCCGTTCTCAGGTTCAGACTGTCCAACAACAAAGTACTCACTGTTGTCCAGGCATACGCCCCAACATCTGCGTATCCTGATGACGAAGTTGAAGAATTTTACGACCTGTTAAACAAAGCTTACGATGAGAACAGAGGCACATTCAACATCGTCCTAGGCGACTTTAACGCCAAAATTGGTGTTCGACAAAATTTAGATGACGAAAAAATTATCGGCCCCCACGGTCTTGGTACTCGCAACGAAAGGGGAAGTCGTCTCCTACAGTTCGCTTTCGGACAAATGTTGAGCATCGGTAACAGTTTCTTTTTCAAAAAGCCACAGCGTCGATGGACCTGGATGTCACCTAACGGCTACACCAAAAACGAGATTGATTTCGTTCTTTCCTCATGCAAACACATTCTCAAAGATGTAGGGATCATTAATAGAATAAAATTTCATTCCGATCACCGACCCCTTCGGACAAAATTAGCCTTCGATTTCAAAATTCATAGACACCAATTAATTAGAGGTCACATTAAAAAGCTTGATAAGCAAACTCTCATTGGCAACTCAAATCTATTCGATTTAGAACTAAAAAATAGCTTCAGTTTATTGGACACATTCACTCATGACACACAAGTACATTATGACAAAATTAAACTTAGCATTAAAACAGCATCGCAAAAGATAAAACAGAATAGGACCAAGACAGACAAACTGACAAGCGACACTCTGAAATTGATCGAGCAAAGAACAAACGTTCAACGACAAACAGACGAATTTCAAAATTTGGACCGAAGGGTTAAAAGGAGTATCAGAAGAGATCTCAGAAACCACAACACAAGTCTTATTAGAGTTGCACTAGAGCGTGGTGGGTCTTTACGAGCTGCGAAAGACGGCATAACAAAAAGCAAAACGTGGATTACGTGCATGCGTGATGCAAACGGATTAAAACAGAACGACAGGGAAAAGGTAGCCAACATCTGTACCGACTTTTACAAGACCTTATACTCTGACCCATCTCGACCCGTTGCACCGGTTGAGTATTTCTGTTCTGACGCTATCCCTGCTATTACCGAGCATGAAGTTGATATTGCCTTAAAAAGCATGAAATACAACAAAAGCCCAGGGGAGGATGGTATCAGCACGGAAATACTGAAACTATTCAAAAACACCCTCATTCCTCACCTCACCACATTCTTTAACTCTATGCTACGTACAGGGCAAATGCCTCAGCAGTTCACCCACTCAAACATTATACTCCTCCACAAGAAGGGCGACAAATCCGACATAAACAACTATAGACCTATAAGTCTGATCTCACATCTATACAAATTGTTTATAAAAGTAATACACAATCGCATTAGAGGTCAATTAGATCAGCACCAACCAGTCGAACAAGCCGGGTTTCGCCCTTCCTTTTCCACAACAGACCACTTGCACACACTCAACCAAGTAATAGAAAAGTATAACGAGTACAATACGCCCCTGTACCTGGCCTTTGTGGATTATTCCAAAGCCTTTGACAGTCTCCATCATGAAGCGATTTTTTCATCTTTACGCTCTCAGAATATAGATAATACATACATAAAGCTTTTGGAATCGGTCTACAGGGTCAGTACAGCTTCAATTAACCTTCTATCTCCAGGTCCAGCATTTTAGTATATAGAAAAGGGCGTGAAACAGGGTGATCCCCTTTCCCCTAACCTATTCACCTGTACCTTGGAAGAAGTATTTAAGAAGTTAGCGCTTCCTTGGACTACTAAAGGGATAGTAGTTGGAAGTAAGAGATTATCAAATTTGCGATTTGCTGATGATATCGTTCTCTTTGCGTCCACGTCAGCAGAACTCCAACAAATGCTCCAAGACCTGAGCACGGCAAGCCTTGAGGTTGGACTCAAAATGAACATGACCAAGACACAGACCATGACCAATAGCACAAGACGTAGGGTAGTGGTTGATGGGCAGGAAATACATTATGTCGACGAGTACATTTACTTGGGCCAGCTAGTCTCCTTCGAAAACAGGCAAGAAAAAGAAATCGATCGCCGCATCGAGAACGCCTGGAAGAGCTTCTGGTCCATGAAGCAATTTATGAAAGGGGATCTTCCCCTTTCACTAAAACGCAAACTGATCGACATGTGTATCCTGCCTATCCTAACCTACGGTGCACAAACTTGGTCTCTCACTGAGAGTCAAAAGTCCAGACTCAAGGTATGCCAGAGAGCAATGGAGCGCAGCATACTGGGTTTCAAGCGGATAGACCGAGTGAGAAACACCACGCTCCGTGCCAAGACTGGTATTGCTGACGTGGGCAAAACATCTGCTAAATTGAAGTGGAACTGGGCCGGACACGTTAGTCGTATGCACCCGGAGCGATGGGCACACCTTGTCACCCAATGGGTCCCCCCTCATGGACAACGCCGACGGGGTAGACCGCGCAAAAGATGGCGAGACGATCTGGATGCTTACGACAAAAACTGGTGGGAGGTTGGTAGGGATCGAGATAAGTGGAAGAAGTGTGGGGAGGCCTTTGCCCAGCAGTGGGACAGCGTAGGCTGATAATAAAAAAAAAAAAATGATATGAGATATTATGATAATGTTATAATACTCCTTGAGAATAGCACTCCGAAAATAGTCAGTATTTTAAGGGCTGTCCCTTATACCCACCCTATATGAAAAAAAAATGCAGATAATCGGTAGAATGTTTCATGCTTTTATAAATAGTAATACAAGTGCAATACTTTGTACTTGTAAAAACTTACCTTACCTAATAGTTTACACAAATAAATAATAATTATATCCACCAACTAACTGAGAACCGAATGGTTAACTTTTTTACTATAGAAGAGACATGGGTATACAGGGTGTTAGGGACAGCGTCCCGCAACCAGACCATGAAACTGAACAACTTTCCCCTAGGAACATATGTCAGGAAGCGACAAAACTGTCCGTACCATACACGCTACACCCCACGACGCTGTCCCTAACACCCCATATAGTGTAGCCAGTCCTAAATATTTCTGTTGTCATTTTTAATACCAATGCTTGGATTCTGAATTTGATTTCTTATACATATTTATGAAGAATCATAAATAATGTAATTTGAATTTAGCCTTATTTGCTACGGCGTAGCACTTGGCTACGATAATCCGTAGAGCGATAATCCATGGACGTAATTTTAAACTTTTACATTTTAAATGTCAATTGAAGCTTGTGGATGTCTCTAATGTAAATAAACAATTAAAAATGTAAACATTGATTCATAATCAATAGCTTAATTTTCTGAAGTATGGGTCAAAATAAAACTAGATCCAATTTTATAAAACTACAATTACCTATTTAATATTATATATTTTTTTATTATTATTTTTTATTATAATATTTAATATTTTTAGGCGACAGGCTGACAACCTGTCACTATAGTGATACACATGTTTTCTGATACAACCTTGGAAAACAATCCTCAAAATGTCAGACGTGGCAATAGCGACCGTATCCTTACGGCCGTTGGCGCTCTGCCTACCCGGCAAGGGATAAAGGCGTGATATATGTATGTATGTACAATTTCCTAATACTCAAATAAAAAAGCAACAAAACTCTGTAGTCAGATAAATTTAAACCAATCTTATGGTCTGTGAATCTGAACATCAAATTATAGCGCTAATTCGCTTATTTCTAGAGTCATTAATAAAATATAAAAGCTGTACATTTAAAACTACTATCCAAAAATACTAAGGACTTCAGTCATAATTATTTGAAATATTCAAAGTTTGTATTAATAAACAGAAAAGTAATATAAAAGTAATTGTTTTGACGCCATCCAAACGCGCGACGTCATACTTCCAGTTCTTCATTCAAAATACCGTTTTAGATCGTTTTAAAAAGTAGCTCATTTGACCTATCAGGAATCTAGACTATTCTATTGGAACTAACTGACTAGCCAGCGGAGTGCTAGGTGAAATACCCCACTAATTTTATAACGTTCTATTTTTAAAATCGCCGTGTGATGCCGGCTTAGAATAGTATCACCCCATATCCTTTCCGCGGGTGTCGTAAGAGGCGACTAAGGGACTCAATTTCAATTTTGTAATATATTTCAATTTCAATTTCAATTTCAATTTCAATTTCAATTTATTTATTTATTTCATACAACTTTACAACATAACAGTTACATAAAACCAAATCGTTTTAAAAAAAAAATATTAATATCTTAAAAATTTCATTGTCACTCATTAGTCTCATTACATAATCATTACATTCATTACACAATTATTATAAATTAAAAAAAAAATAATTAGTTATAAAATAATTTGCATAATAATCACTATTGCATGGTTGATTCTCTGGCACACATCATCTCATACACCCTCCTACATTCACGCATCAAACTAGCAAGCCCTGAATGGAACAGATCGCAGTGCGGCGCGAACTCGAGCACGCTCGACCGGGCTGTGCTCGCGGTGCAGCGTGCGCGCCGACCGCCGCTCGAGCAGCGCTCGCGCCTGCGGTCGGAGCTTATTAGTCAGCTGTAGGTTAGGGACTCGAGGGTATTGGTGAATTACAATTTTCAGGCGACAGGCTGACAACCTGTCACTATAGTGATACACATGTTTTCTGAAACAACCTTGGAAAACAATCCTCAAAAATGACAGACGTGGCGATAGCGACCGTATTCTTACGGCTGTTAACGCTCTGCGTACCCCACAAGGGATAAAGGCGTGATAAATGTATGTATGAGTCTATTAAGACTACTATACTACTAAACGGCGAGCATAGTATGCGGCGAGTGGATGAAAAATGTCCAGAATTTGGCTTATTGCCAACATGCAGCGTACTCTAAACCACGTACTAACACGCGGTTAGGGTTTTCAAGGCATTTACATGGAATAGTTGAGTTACCTACCTACATAGAATTGTAGAATAAGAAAGTAATAATCTGAAAATATTGATTAAATATCATATAAAAAGACCACTTTCAGTCGAAAAAATATAAAATAATTGTCCACTTTTGGAAGCTAAAATATCGACCTTCTTTAACTTATGCTTCTAATTTGAGTCTAACGACCTAATGAACCACTATGTCAGAGTCATAGCAGTTCAGTTTTCATGATATCGGTACTTTTTTACCAACTCAGCACAAAATTAACTAGGCACTTAAAAGTAAAAAACTTTAAATTTTATATTGTATATTCCTCTAAAATCAACAATCAATCTGAAATTCTGAGAGTGAACTAGGTATAGTTATTTCTATACCTTTTCACGGCACACAGGGTAGCCCAGTCAGTAAATACACTTTATATTTGGAATAGTCTATTTTTTAGCCTGACCAACGCCACGCCAAGTGAGGTTGGTTTAAAGGTTACAGGCTGAGTTCGATCAATTTTCACTATAAATAAATTATCCTAAAGTCCACACTTCTATAATTTACCAAAATCCTCCCACACAAGCAATTATTTAACGCTCATTTTCTAAAAAAACAAATTCAGGGGATCGAAGGAAATAAATAATCCAATTTTCTTTATATCGGATCGGAATGAAGGGAGCTTTCTGATCGGCTGTTTGATTTATTATCTTTTTTTCAGTTGAGTGAAAATTGGGACGTGTTCCATTCCCTTCAGATCAATTTTGAATGAACTTTTTCTATAAGGAACAGAATTGAGCTTGATTTTTTAATTTTATTTGCGAATAACTAATATATTTTAGCCATTCTACGTAAGTGCACAATTTGTAATATGTAGGTATATAAGGTAAGGAAGCCGATAGTCGCTATTAATCTTCTTCACAAAACTTTTGTCGGTGAAGAGTTTGCATGTATCATGCATGAAGCTATTGAAAAACATCTGCCTGTCTGCAAATATTACCTTTTATTCTCTGCATCGTTGAGACCTAAATCCTACTAAGAATAACATGCGAAGCTGCTCCTGTTGTATTTTTGCTCGTATGATGTCGTTTTAAATCATCATCATCATCATCATCATCATCACTGGCCCGATTTAATCAGACTTAGGCAAAAGCACAAAAAATCACCATTATTTGTGACTAAAAATAGTTATGCCAACGCGGAATTAAATGAAATCAATGTTATACGATCAAATCGTTTAATTACAATATATTCAATGACAATTTTATGAAACATAATAATAATTCACAGCAGGCATATTTAAATTTACATAATATAGGCATCTATTTTTTTCTTAAATACATAGCACATATTTCTATACACAGTATTTTCCCACCTAATCCGATTATTTTTATTTTACTATGTATGTACATACCTACACGTTTCTATGTAGAAACTTAACTAAAAAACTTATAAGTATCACACTAACAAATAAGAAAAACTGAAATGACTACGAAGAAAGTTTAAAGCTTTTTGAGATCAAAACTAAACGCATAATGATAATTACAAAAAAAAAATATAAGTACCCAAATATTTATATGACAGACCCTTCTCTTGGCACTTAATCTTTACAATGCGCGAACAAATGTGTCAAAAAATAAAAAAAAATGTTTAGAACAAACTGTGCAGCAAACAGACGATGCAAAACAGTCTATCTATACTTGTCACTCTTAAGTAAATTCCATATTTCTGTCCTGCTCTCATATGACGCACTAATTTGATCCTAGATTTTTGCTGCGCATTTTGGGTTTACATTTTCGTTTAAAAATTTTTGTTACATAAACAAACGATTAAAAAAATGTATAAATATATATAAAATGTACGATATTAATGTTAGAAGGCGGATATAACTAATAAAATCAAACTTTATATTTGACACAATTATAAATTAATGACAGTATTAATAATATTCACATTTAGGTACACGTACATTTAGCTAACATCAAACAAATATCTTTTGACATGCAATCGTTATTAGCATTTTATCAACATATTTCAGGGAGGCAAATTAAAAATTTACGGGCTTTATTTAATACTGGTTTCCATATTTTTTATTAAACTTAACTTGTATAAAAAAATAAGTGAAACAAAAATCTTATAAAACCTTATTTTAAGAAGTTAATATAAAGATGTAATTAATATGTTAAATGTTAGTTAGCATTTTATATTGATATTAATGTAATGTTGTATTGAATATAACTAATAAGCGATATATTGAAACCTCCTTAAAATATGTTGATAAAGAATAATAATATGTATGTTTATTAATAATCATTAATTTCATAATCAATCGCGACTCGTTTTTTAAATACCAGCAGAACCTAGAATATACCGTTTAAGGGATCAACATCATCTGGTCGTAGATATTGTCTTTACAGATAACCAGTGTAAGTTGGTATATTAAATGGATTTCTCAAAGTACTACTGATTATTGTACTAAACTAAATGACTAGGTGAATACGTGCACATTTTATTTAGTATTCAAAACAAACGATGAAATTATACAACATGGATAAAATGTTTTTACTAAAAAACCTACACAATAATATTGAATCTTGAATCTGGAAACGTAAACTATCAGTCTTTAAGATACTAAACATTTCAAAAGAACTTGATACATCATACGAATTATTTTTTTGGAACAAAGTTAATGCAAACCAAACAAGTGGAAAATATTACGCCACCGATGGGATTCGAACCCATGTCTTATGACTTGCCCGGTCAAACGTGTTAACCGTAGCGGTTGACTTTGTCCCAGGCGGCCAAATTTTAAACCACATGCTTTGTTCAAAGTAAAAGCCAAGAATTAAGCCAAATACTAGTTGCCAAGTATTTGACATTACTATCTTATGGAAATTTCTACAAACTAGTAAACACACACATCATACATAAATTAAGCTAATATGTCGGTACAGAACGGTCAGTAAAAATTATAACTTATAAATTAAAATACTGACTTGACGTATATGTCGTGGGTCTGACTGGGCATAATTAAGTCACGCCTATTTTTTGTTTTTAACATGGCAGGCGGCAGCCATTGGATACTGTGACGTAGGTACCTAAAAAAAATCTTAAAAAGTTTTTACGTTGCTTTGGAGAAGTAGGCTATACTAATTTATTTAAAGGTAGCTACTATCAGAAACACTCACTATCAGAAGCACCCAACACAAGCATTTTTAAATTGCTTACTGAGAGGACCTCATCTCCGATGTATCAAATACATACATACATACATACATCACGCCTTTATCCCTTGCGGGGTAGGCAGAGCGTTAACGGCCGTAAGAATACGGTCGCTATCGCCACGTCTGACATTTTTGAGGATTGTTTTCCAAGGTTGTTTCAGAAAACATGTGTATTACTATAGTGATAGGTTGTCAGCCTGTCGCCTAAAAATTGTAATACACTAATACTCTCGAGTCCCTTAGTCGCCTCTTACGACACCCGCGGGAAAGATGTGGGGTAATGCTATTCTAAGCCGGCATCACACGGCACTGTATCAAATTGAGCAATAAATAACTTTATTATTATTATTATATTATTATTATCAGAAACACTTTCTCGTCCATTCAAGGGACCAAAACATACTGGGTTTTCATAGAATTGCAAATAACGATTAATTATATAAGGTATAAATATATTAGCTGCAAATATTTAAGGGGTGAACCAGACCATGAAACTGAACAACTTTCCCCAAGAAACATAGGTCGAAATATGAAAGAAATTTTTGGACCTCCCATACAAAATGTAGCAGCCAAGCGACTCAACTGTATGGGAGGTCCAAATTTTTTTTTTTACATTTCGACCTATGTTCTGTTTCATAGGCTTATTCACCCCTTCAAATATTTGCAGCAATTTTTTACATCCTGTATTATAGCCTCTTAAATGGGTGCTACTGACAGTATTACAATGTGTCTCCTGTGCATGTTTATTTCTCAGCAAAAGACAAAAAACATTTACATTTACAGCCAAGTCCATATTGCAGACTTATGCTAGAAGTGCACATTTCATTCATTTGCAACGTCCAAACGATTTCAAATGTGCATCGCTAGCGCAAGTCTATTAAGAAGTTTTGATTATGCGGCGTGGTCATACATATTTCTCTATCAACGGAAAAAACACTTTGGCGGGTCGCACACTTGACGCACGATGAAGCGCAAAAATATCTCAGCGGTCTGTCAAATCCATACTAGAAACGTCACTCCCGATACTAAAACCGCAATCGACGGACGACACTGCGATAGCACCGCGATGACAGCGGTTGAGTGATTTTTGTAGGGGGATTGACATTTCTAGTATGGATTTGACAGACCGCTACGCAAAAATGTCGCAGCAGTCTGTCAGATCCATACTAGAAACGTCACTCCCCATACCAAAACCGCAATCGACGGACGACACTGCCATAGCGCTGCAATGACAGCGGTTGAGTGGTTTTTGTATGGGGATTGGCATTTCTAGTATGGATCTGACAGACTGCTGCGAAATTTTTGCGCTCCGTCGTGCGTCAAGTGTGCGATCCGACTTTTGCTGAATGTTTGCAAAAAAAACACGCCCAAGAGTCACACACAGGCTTTAAGATTGACTAGAAGGCAACATTTGCTTGTGCGCAAGTTTGAACAAGTGATAGATTAGATACCTATTTCAAAAATATAAAATTCTCTTCAAATACTAATAAACGTAGTCACTGTCGCTATTCTATAGTAGCCTTAAATTAGGTAGGCAGTGTGAAAAAATAAACTTTAACTTGTTAGTCGGTTTTCGACATATTTCACTTATTGTGTAGCGAAAAAATAAATAATTGGCTTTTTGACGCGTTGATTAATTAGTAAAACGGTGTTAGTATTTCTTTTTTAAGTTAAAGCCCTGAAACCATTTACTTTTACAAACGGCTCATTTTTTAAATTAAACATTTTTTTCATTCAAGCGAAAGTAACCAACAATACAGTAGGTAAGTAAAGAAATATGCTAATGAATTTACAATTCTACAATTCATGTTTATATTTTCACACTGGCATAAAGCTCTGAATTCACGGTTCACACGAATTGAGATCGCACATTGTTATTGTTTCTATTCACTGAGAGCGCACCGAACCCGGGGTCAGAAGTCGGGCGAACGCGCTCCCAAGGCGCGGGCTACCTCCTTGACTTGCAGTACTGGCATAACAGAACCTTCTTGAACGCCTGCCTGAACACTTTGTTAAAGATCGTATAGAATATCGGATTCACCATCGAACTGGCGTAACCCAACCACAAAACACAATCAAACACCCAAGGTGAGATCTGCTTCTCGCATTCAGGACACACTGAAGGCAGCATGTTTAGTATGAAAAATGGAGCCCATAGTATTACAAATGTGAAAAATACTACTCCAAGCACTTTAGTCGCTTTTTGTTCTAAGCGCAGTATCCTTCCGTGACGGGAGGAATTTCTTGATATGACGCTTGAGTTTCTAGAATGGTGTGGCCTCGGTGCTTGGCGAGGACTGCACTGGACCGTTTGTTGCGGTCGAGCGTTTATTGATCTTTGACGAATGCTTCTTGCTGGCGTAGATAAGGTAGTCCTAGCACCACCAAAACTGGAACCTCTTCTAAATCTTCTTGCCTCGTCCCAAGTTACCATGGACGCTGCACCACGACTCGATCGCCTAAAGTACGGAGTCGACTGTTCTTCTTTCATGTTTCCATTCCTAGGATACCCGTTACAGTCATTGATTTCGCTACCAGGGACAATAATTACTTCTGTTGTACGTCTAGGAGGTGTTGACTCACTGTGGCCAAAGTATGGACACGTGCATGGCGGGGGTAAGAGAAGACCGTCTTCTGAACTACGTGACTTAGCTGTTAATGACGAAGGTGCCAGAAGACCATCGTTGCACTCGTCGTCTGAAGCACTTCTGGGTCTATGCAATGGCGTGTTAGGATCAGTTGACGATGGCCTTCTTCTGTCTTGCAGCATCGACGATGGAGAACTAGACGAGACACTCAAAGAACCAGGCGTGAGCATCCCACCGCGTTCCGAAACATTCGTCCTGTAAAACGTACCGCGAATTAAATCACAGCCAAATTAATCAACTGAAAATGAATTAAGATCAAACCATCGAAGCTACAGGCTTCCGAATTTAATTTGATATTGAGTGCTTTATTGCTGGCGCCACATCAAAGGCCACGTTGAATTTTGAAGCGAACAAATAATGCCAATTGGTATACCCTCGGTACTGCGGTTTTGGCGCGGCGGAAGCTTCCAAGCCTCGAGAGAGCCTCAACATCTCAGCTCCAAAGTGGTGCAGTGCGCCCATGGCGGACGGGGCAGGCTCGCTGTGCAATACAACACATAGTATGAGGCTACACGATACATAGACACATATAAGGTGTAAAAAAATTGCTGCAAGATTTTAAGGGTTTCATATTTCGAAAGTGGTTTAGTTTCATGGACGGCTTCACCCTTTAAAATGTTTGCAGATGATTTTTTTACAGCCTGTATACTGGGTTAAAGCAAGCGAAGCGCAAGAAGTAACTTAATTTTATTCACTGTTTTTATAGAAAAATACCTGCATACGATAACGGGCTATATGGCCCACCGCATGGTAAAAGCAGTGCCTTTGAGATATTGACCTACATTATTATGATATAATTTATCGTTCTGTAAATGGAAGTAATTTACTTCTGTTCCATGTAGATATGGGCACATATTCGTAGCGAGCATTCTATCAAATTTATCTTTGGCTCAGCATTTATTTAAAACCCCACTATTTCTAGTTTATTTAAATTATGAATGAGCAAAGCTACTTTTGCGCATCGCTAACTTTAGAAGTGGCATCACAAATACAAATTTAACACGGCACTAAAATAGGATCTAATTTGATGGCTGTTCCCAGAAAACTAACCTAATTTTAATTACGAAAATAGGAGTTATGAAAGAAATTGGAGCTAAAATCATCCGTCACTAAGTAGAATATACTATGTCATGGACAAATACATAAACACAATCATAAAATATCTGTTTTTTGATAAAATAATCGTTTTGTTGTTTGTGCAGAATGCGTAAAAATTATTGTGTTTTCGAGCTGTAAAATAAGGTTATTGGAACACCCTATTTTGCAACTTAATGTTTTTTTTTAACTATGCGGTTCGTGCATTTTATGAATTACGACTATTTATTATGCAAGTTTTCCTATCTTTAGACTTTTCTCATACTTTTCTTTGGTTGTTTTTACCCCTACGTCTTACTACATTTCTAGGAAACATTCAAGCATCAAAAACCTACAAAGCCTTAAAACTTATTCCATTCACTACACAAATCTCTTTACTTCGATTTATTCAGTAAATCCAAACGCACCTTTACTAAGAGAGCTTGATTTGAACTGACAAATGTTACACCATCAATTTTGTTGCTACAAGCAGCCGACACAAGCGCCAAGCAGTACTATGCAATTTATATCAAAGCCAGATTTGGATTTAGCATAATGTCAGGCAGTTAGCTGGCTTGAAAAATAAGCTGGATTTCTTTTGCTAGAGGTACGATTTGTGGCTAAGCTACTATACCTGCTAAACGTTTCTTTTCTTTTCCTTACTACAAAACTTCTAGTACATAGTATCTAACTCTATCGCAGGTGAAGACAGAAAAATCTTTTGCCGTTTAAAATGTAAGGCATCTTTTTTTACAAAATGTCTACAAAGTATTCCCTAATGAACAGCGTCTACTGCAGTTAAATGAATCCTTACAAAATAAGTATTTCATTTTATTTCAAAGAATGGACTAAAGTTGCAACTTGGTCATTTAAAGAAAGAAAGAAAATTCTTAAGATAAGGTTTTATCACCCAGTGAGATGCGGGCCATTTAGCAAGTCTTTACAAATACAAGTATTTATAGGACATTTTGAATTTAGTGAAGATTTTTAGTGTGTTTTCCCTTTCTTTCTTTCCGAAAAAGAGACGACCTCTGCTACAAAAATGTTAAAAAGTTTTGAACAAGTAGTCATTTTGAGAAAAAATGTTGCAAGTAAGGCGGATCGGACACTTGACGCACGACGGAGCGCTAAAACATCCCAGCGGTCTGTCAGATCTATACTAGAAATGTGAATCCCCTGAACACTAAAACCGCTCAAACACTGTCGACGCAGCGCTATCGCAGTGTCGTTTATCGAGTGCGGTTTTAGTATAGGGAGTGACGTTTCTAGTATAGATTTGACAAACCGCTGTGATATTTTAGCGCTCCGTCGTGCGTCAAGTGTGCGTTCCGCCTAAGTAAAGATTTTTGGGGAGTTTACGCATTCTATCTTTCTGAAAAAGAACGACCTTTGCTACCAAAAATGTTCAAAAATTTTGAGAAAAAAGCTACAAGTAAAGATATTTAGTTTCACGACTACAACACTCCCTTAAAAATATGCAATGAATTTTAAATAATATAAAACAGACCCCAATTTGAAAATGAAAACGTATTTAACGTGCGTTTACATTGCATGATACGCACGTGTTTTTCAGCAAATATGGGCTTTTTGTTTATCGTCTCATTAGTAAAGTAATCACGTTAACGAGGATCTACGATGTAATTTGTAATTTTATGCAGTATGTGCAGAGTCAAATTTCATTTTAATATTAGTGACTGTTGTTTGTCTCCTACTGAACTTGATAAAAAAACGAAATCGCTGTACTTAATATTATTTATGGTATCTAATGTATTTGGGTCACAAAACAGCTTACTTATTTATGACTATGTATTATATGTTATTGCTGTGAATTAGGTAATAGTTAATCTAGATATAGCCAGTAGGCTGGAAACTTACCTGCGTGTAGTATAAGTCTAAAATTTTAGATAGTATGAGATTGTGTGAAGAATCTTTCAGGGTATAAAGAGGAAGGAATTGTTTACTTTTTATGTGTAATAATTTGAAAATTTTCTTCTTTTTTCTTTTTGTGTGGGACACCATTAGAAACCTAGTGGAAAGCTACAAGATTCCCTAGTAACATACCTTTTTTTTACAACAAAAATTATGTCCTCTCACAGGTAAACGGGAAGCAGCGTGTAGTATAGCGTAGGTAGCGTAAGTAAAATATAAATTCTGTAACCAAGCTACACGCAGATTAGTCCTTAAGAATAACTCGAACTGCTGTATATAGCAAGACATTTTCAGTAACTGTAGTAGCAAAGAGCAATAAAATATTGATAGTACTAAAAGTCCTTTACACATTTACGAGTATTCATAACATGACAAATGAAGCTACATAGACGGCATACGGCTGCTTAAACATTAATACATGTCATGCACATTCATTATTGTCTTAAAGGTACAGCTTCAGAAATATAATTTGAGCCGATTCGTCTTGAACTTTCATAATCAAATCGGCCCAAAATTATATTTCCTAAACTTTATCTACAAAAATATTATGCCATGGATTTAGTTGTTCAGTAAGGAACATGAGGTCAGTGAACTCATGACAAATTTTATCAGCACCTTGCACTTTCAAAGCTGCATTTTATCTTCTTTATGAATGCAAAATGAGGTACAAAAGACCAACCTGGAGTCTTGCAACCACAAATCCCTCGTGTCAATAGGGGGCAGCTCTGTCTCCGTGGAAGCTGCTGAGTGCTGAGGAGTTCCACCACGCCCGCCGAGGAACCGCTTCCACGTGCAGCGGCGATCTGAACAAATCAACATAAATACATAACAAACAATACAAAAAAATCTTTATTGCACTACATTTATTCCTAGGTAATAGATACAGAGAAAACGGGAAGAACAGAAACAGTATAACAAGGCGGCCCTAATGCTAAGTAGCATTCTCTACCATAACCTTATACATAAATAAAAAGAAAAAGTATTTATTCGCATAGGTATTGTTTTACAGTCACAAAAAATTGTAGTAGACATAGTAGTTAAAATGGCGTCTAATTGATGTATACATGAGTAAAACAGATGAACCTCAGAAACTTGCTGTTTTACAGTAACCTCCACTTATTTCAATATATTGGAGATACATACATACATCACGTCTTTATCCCTTGTGAAGTAGACAGAGCGTCAACACCGCCGCCGTCTGACAAATATTTGAGGGCTATTTCAGCTATTGTTGACATCATTAAACAGACAGGCTGTCAGCCTTTCTCTTTCTTTTTCCTTTTCGCCTAAAAATTCATGGGCTGATTTGGCACTTTAAGTATTTGCAGCTAATATGTTTACACCTTATAAAAGTTTGTAGGCTTAAAATGAGCATTCAAAATTCCATCTAAAACTTGCTAAGTGCCTAATAGTTAACTTTTGACATAACGAGAATAAAATGCCAATTTCCCAAACTTGGATACCTACATAATTCAAAGCAAAAGACAAAATTAAGTGTCATGAAAGTTTGATAGTTGTTCGTGCTCCTATTATGCAATGTCAGAAAATATCATTAGTTAGACGGATCGCACACTTGACGCACGACGGAGCGCTAAAATATCGCAGCAGTCTGTCAGATCCACACTAGAAACTTCACTTCCCATACTAAAACCGCACTCGACGGACTACGTTGCGGTTTTAGTATCAGGATTGACACTTCTAGTATGGATCTGACATACCGCTGCTATGTTTTAGCGATTGTCGTGCGTTAAGTGTGCGATCCGCCTTAGACGGGCATTTATAAAGTATTAAATTGTTTGAAGCTGGAATAGAATGAAGTTTTTAACTCATTTTTGTTAGAAGATAAATTGTTGATTATTTTTATGGAACCGATTTTTCGTCTGATAATAGCGTTGGTAAACATGATGTGACGTTGAATAAAATGTGAAGTTTTAGTTTGATAATAACATTAAAGTAAGGTAACATGAAAGTTTAGTCAACTGCTACGTAGTAGTCATTACGTCACGACATCATTAATACATTGCATTGTAATGTATGTATAATAAATATTTGATGTCATAATCAACAGATGTAAAAATACCATCCAATAACGTCATTGTTCATATATCGGGACAGAATGAAATACATAATCGCCAGCGCATCAACCTATCTATATAAGGGACTGATTTTTTTGAAGACATCATATAATATTGGTTTTTATTAGTATTTGTATGAATAACCATTTATAAGTTGGTTTAATATGCTGGCGATAGTACCTACACCCTTTCATAGAGTCGAAAGGGACACCGGGGTTAGTACTTAGGTCCACTATGCTTGTCAAACATAAAAGCTTTTAACAGATTATGGGTGACCTTCCACGTAAAAACTATTGAAATATGGAGTTATTTTCGCCTTTTTCACGTAGCGAGAGGTTTACATTTCACAGGAATTTAAGGACGATTTTTGTTACAGTGAAAAATGCTTTTGACGGTTTTAGTGCGTGATTCAGCCTAGAACGGTATTTTGTTTGCGATCTTTGATGTTTGATGGGATCGACGCCTAGGTAGTTAATTAGTTAGCCATTTTGAACAAGCTTAGTTGGTGTTATTCGTCGTCGTCGTCGTCGTCTCAGCCGATAGACGTCCACTGCAGGACATAGGCCTCCCCCAAGGATCTCCACGATGATCGGTCCAGCGCCACCCGCATCCAGCGGCTTCCCGCGACCTTCACCAGATCGTCGGTCCACCTTGTGGGAGGCCTACCTACGCTGCGTCTACCGGTCCGTGGCCGCCACTCGAGAACTTTCCGGCCCCAGCGGCCATCGGTCCTACGAGCAATATGCCCCGCCCACTGCCACTTAAGTTGCGCAATCCTTCGAGCTATGTCGGTGGCTTTGGTTCTTCTCCGGATTTCCTCATTTCTGATTCGATCGCGGAGAGAAACTCCGAGCATAGCCCTTTCCATTGCCCTTTGAGTGACCTTGAGCCTTCTTATGAGGCCCATTGTTAGCGGCCATTGTTAGTTGGTGTTATTGATCTATTCATAGTCATGAAGAGGCACCCTTATACTAAGACAGTTTGGAGTATGGACTATGTGCATGAGCCGCGCACAAAAAGGACGAACAGCTGACATTAACCGTATCGCACACTTAACGCACGACGGAGCGCTAAAATATCGCATCAGTTTGTCAGATTCATACTAGAAGCGTCACTCTCCGTACTAAAACACTCGACGGACGACACTGCGATAGTAGTGCGTCGACAGCGGTTGAGCGGGGATTGAAATTTCTTGTATGGATTTGTCAGACCGCTGCGATGTTTTAGAGTTCCGTCGTGCGTTAAGTGTGCGATCCGCCAGCAAATAGAGTCGAAACATTAGCTTGACTTATTTATTATATTCTTCTGTGAGCATTACTAAAATTGTGTTGTACTTATTTAAAAAAAATATCGGTATACCTACCCATACCTCGTAATTCATATACGTGATTCAAAGTCCTAAAATGCCTAACAGAGCGCTAACAAAGAATGACTTAAATATTCCCAAAGGGATACCTCGGCCTTTTTTCCTTAATTTTAGGCAACATCCAGTGAAGAATGCGGTACCTTATTATGCCGGTTATATACGTCATTTGGGAATTGAATCTGTATATTTTCTGAGAAAATGGTTCATTAGGCAAAAAGATTATGAAAGCGGTCAAGAAAGTTATATTATATTGTAGGCATGTAAGACGTCCAATGGTATAGTACTTACGTACACAGAGTAAGGTGAATATTGGATTTTCCTCAAAACAAAAGAATTGTTTTGTGAACAGACCTTTTGTCACAGACTGCCTGGAATAAAACTGTTCTGCTCTGATTATTTTCAGTTAGATATAATTTCGTACTACAAACCTTTTTGTTACGTATACGAATTAATGTCCTCATTAGTTCAATAATGATTTAATACTTTCAAAGTACAATATTTTTAATAAATTAACCACTGCTTTCAGTTTTTTCTAAAGTGACAGCAGCTTTTCGTCGACACTTACTTTTTTTTGCGCCGTTTAAAGCAATGCCCTGTAGATCTACAAAAAAGTATTAATTATTTGTAGAAAAAAAAAACAATTGTCAACCAATAAAAAGCCTCATCGAGGCAACTGGCGACTCCAGAGCAGGCAGCTACTTTGCACAAGTTAGCTTGGCCATGCAACGCGGTAACGCTGCCAGCATTCTGGGGACATTACCCCGATGCGGAGCGCTCGAAGAATATTTTTACCTTTGATATTTAACCTATTCACCACCCACCTTCACCGCGCGCCAAAACCGGCGTCCACCCACGCACTCAAGTACTGTACACGCGCGTCAAGTGCGCGAGGGCAAGATAAGAAACTTCACTTCGATGTTTTTTATTTTTTTACTTTACTCTATGGCCAGTTTCCGGTTATTTTTTACACCTAACTTCACACCGATCCTACCCGTACCAGACAAAAAGGAATGTGTGCCGTATTTCGTGAGATATAAGACCGTAGGTCGAGTGCGATGTTGCTGGTATTACGTAGATACCAGGGAAGATAGAGGGCACAAACGTGCTGGTATAACGTAGACACCAAGGTGGCGTGGAGGTTAATAAGTTTTCTTTTCTATGTTTGTTTTCACATAAAATTTTACGTACAATGTAAAGGAAGCCGTGTGATGCCCGCTTAGAATGGCATAAGTCCACATCCTTCCCGCGGGTGTCGTAAGAGGCGACTAAGGGACTCGAGAGTATTGGTGTTTTACAATTTTTAGGCGACAGGCCGACAACCTGTCACTATAGTGATACACATGTTTTCTGAAACTACCTTGGAAAACAATCCTCAAAAATGTCAGACATGGCGATAGCGACTGTATTCTTTTGGCCGTTAACGCTCTGCCTACCCTGCAAGGGATAAAGGCGTGATATATGTATGTACGTTTGTTTTCTATGTTTGTTTTCAAATAAAATTTTACGTACAATGTAAAGAATGACAAACTCTACCAAGTGTCCTTCCGCAGGTACTCTGACCTATCCTCTCGGACCTTCATGATCGAATAGTTCAATACGGCTGCCCTCTTATCGTTGTGATTGGTCGATAGATGTGGCTTCATGCTTTGACATTTTAAAATATTATAGTACTTTCTCACCGCCGCCGAAAAGCTTGGAGAGAATAATTAATTACTCGATTTAACTGAAATACCCCATAAATCTTTAAAGACGCGATAGGCAAAACGTTTGACACAATGTTTTAAGGCAATTCTTTTCTTTAGAGAATGTCTGTGGAGTAATAAAAAGGAGTAAAATATTGATTTGGCTAAATAGGATCATCGGTATATAAGGTGTATTAGCTGCAAATATTTTGAAGTGTGAATTAGCCCATGAAACTGAACAACTTTTACCAAGGAACATAGGTCGAAATATGAGGAATTTTTTTGGACCCCCATACAAATTGACTTGTTCGATTGGTAATTTTTAATAGGAGGTCCAATATTCTTTTCATATTTTGACCTATGTCCCTTGGGGAAAGTTGTTCAGTTTCATGGGCTGATTCACCCCTCAAAATATTTGCGCCCAATTTATTTACACCCTGTATACTTCCTTTTTCAATCTTCATTTTCACCATCACACAATCCTCATTTTACGTATATTGAAAGTAAAAATAACATCATACATGTATTGACCTACATTATAAATGCAGCCTAGTATGAACAACAACTTATGATATATTTGTACTTGTGAAATCTAGTACGAACCTACATTTCTTCATGTTCTTTGTCAACAAATAAATTATTCTTATTTTACAGGTTTTTGATACAGCGAGCAATGCCTTTTTGTAACAGTGACAGCCAATTCACAAAATGGGATTGAGTTGTTGTCTTCAATCGCTATTCTACTCATTTTTCATCCTGATTTATTTGTGTCTTTAAGTAGTTGTTTAAACTTGAGTTTGCCTTTGTTTGAGGAAAAGAATTTATGTGTAGAAAATTGACAACAAGTGTATAAAAGTGCATTCAATTGGCTAATAGTGGACTCACAGGTCAAAGAACTACTTTTTAAAACAATCTAAAATATAATTTTGTATGAAAATAGGAACGTATGACGTCATAAGTTGCTATTTTAGATGGTGTCAAAACACTTACTTTTGTATATTTTTTTCTGTTTAATAAAAGTTTGGATATTTGCGAAAGTTATGAATGAAGTTCGTAGTACTTTTGGACAATAGTTTTAATTTTAAGCGTGCAACTTTTATATTTTGTTAATGACCCCGTCCACAAGCAAGTAACAGTTGCATAAATAACAAATTAAAAAAAATATATACCACAGTGTTAAATGCAGATAACAAACACTTTTACAATCCTCGTGACTCCGCAGTAAACAAAATCTTTCATTGTGTTTATGTGAAACTTTTTTCGACCAATCTCTTTGTGGAATCTTTTCCGTTAACGAGAACTTTTTGTTGAAACCGCTCGTTAACACGGACCGGAGTTTTGCTCGGTTTTGTCTGTTTTATGTTTCATAATACTTTTACTTTTTGTTCTTATTCAATGAGAGCATAATCCTCTTGGTCGTGATTGTATAACTGTTTCACTAAGTTTGTACTGCTTGTTTTTTGTGATAATTTGATGATAAACTAAAGACATCATTCTCCTTGCCTTATCCTATTCTTTGTCGGGGTCGGCTACCTAACCTAGGGGATTTGACGTGGAACCAAGTTTTTCCACAGAACACTGCCATCTGACCTCTAATCTGGCCCAGGTCCAAGGTTAAGCCACATTCAAATATCATCTGAATTCAAATTTTATTTGAATGTTGGTTTTGTCACGGTGTTTTACGCTTCACTTTTTTACTCACCTACGTTTAGCGACTGCTTTTAGCACATCATCAATGACGTATGACATTTGTCTGCGCAGGACCCTTATATTCAGTTTTAGGTTTTTGAGCCACTCTTCGGCCGTTGGCGTGAGACGGTGCAGCTCGGACATGCCACCAGGTAGGCGATACAGTGGGCAATCGTTCACAATATGGGCTAGGTTTTGCTCTTAGCACGAAAACAGAAGACCAATAATACATGACTAGTACGATTTGATTATTTCTAGTAGGTAAAACGTTTAAATTACTAAACCTCATATTACTATGTAACTGTGTACGCTCCAAAGATAATCTTTTTAAATCCTCCAGTCGGATTATGCTCACAAACGTTTCTTGATTATAGAAACGTAAGGGATTTTGGAAACCCTTCAATATACTCATCCGGCATGATAAATTATAACTGGGTCAGTCACGGTACGGTTCATACATGAGCGAAAGCAGTAGCGAAACTAAGGCCCGTATTTATAAACCACACTTAACTCTGAGATCGATCTTGAGTGCGACTTTGAGATGCAATTAGTATTGACTGACATTTATCAAAATCGCTCTTGAGATCGACCTCAGAGTTGAGTAAGATTTATTAATACGGTCCTTTGTCAGTTGAAGGCTGCATAATTGAATAACCATCCCACCTTCACACTTACATAAAAAAAAACACACACACACACACGCACACACACACACACACATAAATATCTTTCACCAAGCAGAAGAAAAAAAACTATTGTTTATTTATAGTTCATATTAAGTTACATAGGTACCTTAATATGAACTATATATATATATATATATATTATACTTGTGGCGTACAATGTTGGGCTACCTAATCAATGTACAAAATTATATTGAAGCCTGGCTTTCGATGTAGAAATAAGGTTATAAATAGAACACACAGTAAGTTTCTTCGAAAGGGGTTTTCCTATATTGAGATCATTGCAAGAAAATAGTAACGAATAAGAAGTATGTTTACTGATTTATATCCATTGGTAGCATTTTGGTGAAAAAATTCTTTTGTCATAGCAGAAAAACAAGTTTGATCTTAAAGAACATACAAATAAGCTAAGTACCTAATATTAAATTTCATTTTCAAGATTAAGCTAGACTTCCGAAGTATAAAATGTTCTTAAATTAATTGTTTAAGGTTCAACGTAAGCAGGTACGCTCTGGACGCAGCTGGCTTAATTTTGCTTGACATTTGTGATTAAGTTAAGTTTCAGTAGTCCTAGTACTTATCAAGGTACTTAGTAGTATCCCCAAAAGTTCCAGCAAACTATGTCAAGGTCTTAGTTTCCGAAAATTTACTTCAGGTTGATATTGACCAAGGAAACTTTGTGATAAGATAAGTCTATGGATTAATTAACTTGATTAAAACAAGTTTTTGTAAAAAGGAACTATATTCAAAATAAGAATAATTGATACAAACACACAAAAAGATGAAGCAATAATAATATTAAAATTGATGGTTTTGCAACTGAATTGAAGGCATTTGCGTTAGGATGCCAGTTAGCATCGCCCCCTTTTATTCCCGACAGTGTCATAAGAGGCGACTAAAAGACTCGAGGGTTGTGCGTGTTTTAGGCGATAGTATTATCTTCTCTAAAACGGACCTCAAACGTTTTTCAGACATTTTTACGGCCGTTAGTGCTGCTCGCCTACCTCGCAAGGGATAAAGGCGTGATATACGTATAAAAAGAATAAACAGAATGAAAAAAAAATTGCTGCAAATATTTTAAGGGGTGAACCAGCCCATGAAACTTAACAAATTTCCCTAAATAACATAGGTCGAAATATGAAAAAATATTTGGATTTCCCATACAAAATTACTAACACCGACCAATTCAATTTGTATTGAGGTCCAAAAAATTTTCATATTTTGACCTATGTTTTTTTGGAAAAGTTTTTCAGTATCATTGGCTGATTCACCACTTAAAATAATTGCTGCTAATATTTTTAAACCCTGTATATAATAAAAAAATAAAAGCTGTTTTATAGTCATCTGCGTCATGAATTTCTAAAAATAAAGACCTAAGTAAGTAGCAAAGTTTAATGTAAGACTTCGTTAAACCAGTGGAATTGATAAAATATAAATTGGATCATTTCAATGTAATAACAAACCTCAAGGGAAATAATCCTGCTTCCCAAAAGCCAGATGAAAATAAAATTTAATTCCGGAAATTATAGGAGAAAGCCGGTTCGTCACTAGCCTGGTTTGACATCAATAAAAACGGTGCCGATTCATGACACTGCTACTATGAGTAAAAGTTTTAGCACCGGCATAATCTAACTAAAAATTTTAATGAATTATCGAGAAATTCATGTTATTTATAGCTACGTAATAAGTAAATAAAAAATAAATAAACCGAGACGAAGAAATCAGAACATAAGTTACTTGCGGTCAGTTGCACTACTCCTTCTTTCCTGTGGCAGTTGGATTTTTTCACGGTATTCTACATATTTTGTATATGTCTCTATAAATAAATAAAAAAACCAAATGAAGCGCTATAACTATGTTACTGACTGACAGACAACAAAAAATATTTATTTTTATTTATGAATGCAACAAACTATGAGACTTTTTGTGGATGTAAATCACGTGACGAACCGGGAGTGTGGCCAAACGGGACTGAGTCAATTAGGGGCCGATCTTATCATAAAAAGTGCTTATTCGCACAGAAAAGGTCTAGGGATTATAAAGCATTCGTGCAAAAGGGCTTTTTCAAATCAACTAAAGGCGGTTGTCACAGCCACCGCTCGTTCTTCCGGTGTTTTGCCAAATCCAGTTTATTTGCTAAATCTCATATAAAAACAACAAATCATGACGCATCAATTTACGGGTGTGACAGGTTGTCATTTGTACGGACACGTACCGCAATAGCATCCGATGCGTGTGCGATCCGCTTAACACATTCATAATGACGCAAAAGGACATTCAAATCGGCTTAGTAAAATGAGGATCGCATGAGTTTGAGAGATATTTCGTTAAAAAAAATTGAATAGGAGAGAAGAGATTAATTATGGAAAGCTGAAGCAAAGTCAGAGAAAGTGGGATGGAAAAGTGATTGGACAGAATTTGAACGTAAGATTATTCAGAAATCGTATCACCGACAGGTAAAAAATGTTTTGTACCTATCTCTGATTAAAGTATTATGACAGATTGAATACTGGGAAACATTTTAGAAGCGGAAGCTCGGAAACGGCTGAAACGAATTTCATGAAATTTTGTAGGAGGCTTCGGGGGCAACAAATCAATCCAGTTAGGTTAGGTTAGGTTCATTTTGAAAAAAAAATGTTTAACCCATTTTCTAACAGTTGTTTTTTACGCAGAACACCATAATGGTACGTACGTACACAAATACACAAATCACGCCTTTATCCTTTGCGGGGTAGGCAGAGGCAGTAAAATTACCGTTGTTATCGCCATTTCAGATGATTCGCGTATCGCTGTAGTAACAGGTTGTCAGCCTGTCGCCTATAATTGTAATCCACCAAAAAGTAAGTCGTTAAATACTAATTTAATTCTAATTTTTGAACAAAAGTCCTTGTCAACGACTTGTCTCTAAAATATTTGATACACAGAAATCTTTATATAATTCAATATTAAATTTAATTCGAGAGACCTCGTATTCGAAATAGCTACGTATATTCAGTTCATGTTAAAAGGCTTTAATATGGCTATAATCCTACAAAATCACATTGATTTGTCGATACACAATAAAAGAGATTACTTTTTTGTTTATAACGGTCCTAGGCCTGTTAAAGCAAGCTGATGTAATGAGATTTTTTAGTTAGTAGTCACGTGTTTTTTCAATCGTCAATAGATTTGGCTTACATACATAGGTCCTTACGTATATCACGCATTTATCCCTTGCGGGGTAGGCAGAGCGTTAACGGCCGTAAGAATACGGTTGCTATCGCCACGTGAGTCATTTTTGAGGATTGTTTTTCAAGGTTGTTTCAGAAAATATGTGTATCACTACAGTAACAGATTGTCAGTCTGTCGCCTGAAAATTGTAATACACCAATACTCTGGAGTCCTTTAGTCGTATCTTACGACACCCGCGGGAATGATTTGGGGTGATGCTATTCTAAGCCGGCATCACACGGCATCCAAATAATGACTGCCAAACAAAACGTAATTGCTCACATAATTTCTAATACAAATATGATGAAAATATTAAAACTTTGACACTCATAGTTTCAGCCAAATTCACATAAGCTATTTGTCTTCAGGAGTGTAAAATAATCTACCCAAACTATTAACCCCTTAGTTTAAAACTTTCAAACTTATATGGGGGCTTTAATCGCTGTTGGCCCGCGAGTTTCCGTCGGAAATATTGGAAAACCTATAAAGTCTGCTGTTTCGAGGCATCTAGGAAGTGGAATCGATTATACCAAACGTGATGGTATGATGATGGTTCGAGAATCAAAAGTTGATACACTCCTGGTTTTACGTACTGTTTTTATAAGGTAATTCCCAATCAAGAGCAAATATTTTTATAGTAAGCTCTCATGATCATAGGCCTCGTACGTCTGTGACAGGCGATTTAATCAGTGTCTCATGCAAGACTTTTTGTGGCTAAATAAGCCGATGCGAGAGCGACAATGCCTGGTTCTCTGGTCTCGCCCACAAAAGGCAAAAACTACACCTATGTTTAGGTGTAGGGCACGTTTGAGTTTCTAATTTCACCTGTAGTGTGTGCGGAAAGTACTCGTAAGCTCTAAGTAGGTTACTAACAAATTACTATGTTGGTAAGTAAGTAATTACGATAAAAATAATAACTTAATTTTGATAAAATGGTACTTGTTAATCGAGGACCATTCAGTTAATTGCAATTAATTAATTGGTAATTGCCTTACATCAGATAAAGTGAGTGGTCATTAAAATGAAATATTAATAACGTTTTATGAAAAAGCAGCTAATACACAGACTGTATGAGATAATCTTTACTGTTTTTTTTTCGTGTGGGACACCGAGCCTTCCAACAACCCGATGAACCCTAGTGTCAGGAATTTTCAACCGCCTTCTACAAGTAGCCGGCTTCTGACATGGTTGTGTAACGACCGCCGTCTAAGTAATCATAGACAGCAACCGGGACCTACGGCTTAACGTGCCATCCGAAACACGGAACCATCTTACTTACGGGCAATCGGGTGGTGCAGCCCGCACTGTCCCAACCAGACTGGGAGCAAATTCACAAAGTGATAAATATCAACTTTGTGAGTGACCCACCGAGAATCGAACCCGGAACCTTCTGCGTCAAAGGCAGTCGCGCTACCACTGCGCCACATCGGTCGTCTTTACTGATGAACAGGGTGAAAGTAGATCATGAAACTTAACAACGTTCCTTAAGAAAACGGGCCTTTACTACAAAAAAAAAATACGTCTCGTCAAATATATTTCAAGGGAAAATCTGTTCTGTTTTCTCTTCTGAATGTTATGTGGTATGAATTAGTGTTCAGCCTGTATACATAAGTTATTTATTAGATTTATTTGATGCTAAGTTCATAATGCACAGAATCAAATAAACAGGCCAAATCAGAATGATTAAAGTAAGACCATTGATATGTAGCAGTGTCGCGCTTTCCATGATTCGAAAAGCAAAAAAAAAACTTAATGCGACAGGCTGACAACCTGTCCTGTATGTGTACAGTGATACAGGGAAGGCCCTAATTAAAATAAGGCCCCTTCAGACGATTCGTGTATCACTGTAGTGACAGGTTGTCAGTGAGGGAAATACTTGTCAGACGTAGCGTTAACGACCGTAATTTTACGATCGTTAACGCTCTGCCTGCCCCGCAAGGGATAAGGGCGTGACTTGTGTATGTATCTATGTATGCATGTGTAAAAAGCTTTCAAAAATAGTAGATTTTCTACCGTTCTCAATGCCTTCTAGTAAAACAAAAATCTCCAGGTAATAAATATGTTGTTCATCTAAAAATATTTTCAAGAAAAGCTATTTATAGCTTACATCTTCCTGTAAAACTAAAACCCTCAGAGTACACACAAACTCCATTACCTAACCGTTTAAGTAATAAAGCGGGTCTGACATCCAATATGTTACTTTAGTACCTACGTCAGAAGGTGACAAATCGGTTACGCGGGCTGATAGATGGACCCTTATCAAAGAGGATGATCGGATTGTACTCTGTGACGATGAGTGGAATTTCTAAGTAAAGGAATATAAGGTGTAAAAATATTAGCTGCTAATATTTTAAGAGGTAAATCAGCCCATGAAACTGAACAACTTTCCCCATGAAACATAGGTCGAAAAAAAGTTTTGGACCTTCCATACAAAATGTAGCAGCCGAGCGAGTCAAACTGTAATGGAGGTCCAAAAATTTTTTCGACCTATGTTCCTTGGGGAAAGTTGTTCAGTTTCATGGGCTGATTCACCCCTTAAAATATTTGCAATATTTTTTTTACACCTTGTATAATACATGGTTGTATTTTAAGGATACAGAAAATCTAAATGTATTTTATGTATACTCGTTCCTTAAAGTTCGTATTACAGATTCAAACCCGGTTGTATAAAGATTAACATACAGACTATTGAAAATAAAAAAAAACGACTACACTATTAAATGACTATTAAATGTATCTTTGTACCGAAAACCGGTAACTTAAGTTTAATTTTAAGTTAATTTAAAGATTAAATGAACCGATGAATCAACTTGTCGCGGAATACCAAAATATTCGCGTAGTATCAAATCAAAACTCAAATATGCCGCCATTTTCCACCACATTTGTCACCCGTGCTATGTCTTGTCTATTGCGCAAATACTGTTTATTGTTATTATTTTAGTTAATAAAGTTGGTTTATTTTTTCACATTTTACGATGAAATATAAAGTAAGTGGCAGCGATGAAGACATTTCCATACCATCTGATATATTGGAAGCTGCGGCGTCGGACATGGCTCGTGAATTACTTCCCGTAAAATCAAGAAAACAAAATGAAATAAGTATAGATAAAATAGTGATTGTACCTGTAAATAATTAGGCATTAGAATGTGCGTGTCAAACTTTTATCATACGCGCATGCAGCTCGTGTGATAAACACATACTTACATTCTAATGCCCCCTATTATATGACAGTTGCATAAACTACAAGAAAGAGATCTTGTAAAGTGGACAGAGTTTAGCCAAGAAATATCTATTTAAGTATATAGTTCTCTCATGCCCAGCCTTACTTGAGTTTAAACTAATGTATTTTTGATCGTATTGCCTAGTAAGTATTTTATGCGGTCTGCAGCATCCAATAATGAAGATTTTACTTTTCCTGATAAAGTGTCAATAATTTCACAAGTCTGCTAATAAACTAACTAGGGTTACCACACAACTACTTACTACTCTACATCTATGTGTTAGCATAAATCTCACACTACACACAGTTGACCATCATCCAGTAGTTAAATAAAAAGGAGAATATTTATACTTGAACGGGACAATTTAAGGCGATTTGACGTTTCTTTGTTATTTTCTCTGTTTGGTCAAACGCGTCACGATTCCGGCTTAAAGGTTGCAAATTACTCCTACCTACAATAATCATATTATATTAGCCCACATCTACCCTTCGCTGATTATAGGCCTCTTACTCTTTGCGCCATCTGCGCTGGTCCTATGCCTCTCGCATCGATTGTCTACCAACAGCGCGGTTACTAAGGCGTCCGTCCATCTAGCGGCTAGTCTGCTAGGTGGACGTTTTTTGTTCTCGGCCGCTGGCTAATGGCCGTTAGACGGTGGACCAAGGCAGTAACAGAGTGGCAGCCGAGAACTCCTACAATACCATTACTACAAGGATAACGTCAGGAAACGTCCTAGCAAGATTCTTTTGCAGCATGGATTCAAATCCAAAACAAAGCACGTTGAACCCCTAATGCAGGTAATGTGTGGAGATGTTCAGCTGTGTATAATGTAAGGTGAATACCGATAGGTGGCGCACCCAGCCAGCCTGCAGCCCAGCCATTGCCGAGCCCTTTCCTCTGCCTCGCCAGGAGTTGCACCGTCAGGGCGTACGTGAGCAGCATCACGCCCAGGGGGATGTAGAAGCAGATGATAGAGCCGATGGCCTTGTACAGAGGATCGGGGATGGTGCACAGGCCGTCTATGAGGACCGATTCTGCATTCTGTTGGAAAAAAGAAAACGTTACTTATACTGACAACCTGTCACTATAGTGATACGCGAATTATCTTAAAAGGCCTTCAAATATTTGTCAGATGTGGCGATAGCGACCGTAATATTGCGGCCGTTAACGCTTTGCTTACCTGAAGGGATAGAGGATAGAGGCGTGATATGTGTGTGTACTTATACTGACAGTTCTGCGTTACAGTGCAAAGGTAGTTAAGTGAGTTTCACTGCTTGTTCAAGCGGCCTAGCATACATATAAACAAATAGTTTGTTGTGGCAACCTACCTAGCCTACAAACAATGCAAACAGTTAGGCAATTACTTATTTTTTTAATGTTCGATTTTAGGAAGATTTTTTACTGTTTGTCTCCTATAACCTACTCATTTTTTTTTGTCTTTTAAATAAGGTTTTAGTTTTAAATCGGTTTAGTTTTAAAAACCTATGTTTTCTGTTTTTAACGCTTGCAAGTAACACTACCTACTGAATTTATAGCTACCTAAGTACAAACTATTTTAATTTCATTGCAAAATACTCACCAAAATTCAATGTATAGGTACTTTAGAAATTACGGTCATATTGCGACATTAATTGTATGTACAATTATTATTTTGAACCATCGTTAAAATGCCTCTATTAGTGTTTTTTTTTTGTTTTACAGGCTTCATAAGCAGCTGTGAAAGTCACTTTATGCTGCGAAAACCGAAAAAAATTGGCAGATTGTAATACCGTCAGTTGAACTACCCATAATGTACGGTTACCATTTTTGCGTACATATATTATAAGCACTTTGTGTATGAAAATGTATGAATTAGGAATAATCATGACGTATGCCTTGAAATACTGCTCAAAACACTCCACTAAAATTCATTTCACCTCCATCTCTAACGAAACAATGTGTTCTAACAATGCAAAATAAACTGTAACACACAAGATCAATGTCCCAATTGTTTGCCAAAAAACAATGTTCACGTAAAATGAGTTTGTAAAGGTACAAAAAAGAAGAATGGATGAATATATTTAGCTTGCTACTTTCCAATATTGTTCACAGTCAAACAACCTATATTAGTCGAGTTCACATCCAAATATTGGATCACCTTGAATTTCCAATATAACAGTTTGGCCAACTTACCTACCGAGTTGAAGATAGGTAGTTGGTACGATGGGCTCAATCAATCGATCGGGAGGCGTATTTTTGAATCACTACAAGGTTTTGCCGTGTGATGCCGGCTTAGAATAGCATCACCCCTTTCTTTCTCATGGGTGTCGTAGGAACCGACTAAGGGACTCGAGAGTTTTATGTGTATTGCAATTTTAGGCGACAGGCTGACAACCTGTCACTATAGTGATTCACGACTCATCTGAAACGACCATTGTAGCGACCTCTGGTGGCTACAACATGAAGCTCACTCAAGTGGTTCACAAGCATACAAGACGCAACAGGAGTTCTCAACATATCGGATAGATGGCGCCACGTGACAGAACAATGGGCCTGAAACGCGGTATCGAAGTTGTCACCGCGCAACTATATGCGTTGCGCGGTGACAACTTCTAATCCAATCCAGCTGGACCCGTCGGTCCCCTGGCCACAACACCCGGCCAGGCGGGTAGCTACCCTTTTCCCGACACCACCTGGATTCCTCCTGTCACCCGCCATATTAGTGACCCCTACCATGGACTTCGCAGCCTTCAACCACGCATCAACTACTACAGCACGGAGCTATCTTCTACGTCATCAGCAACTACCACAGTCACAGCACCGGCGGCTTCACTGGTCTTCCTCATCATCCCGACTCACCGTGGACATTGGAACCAGGACGGCAGCTTCATTGGTCTTCCATCATCATCCCGACTCACCGTGGACATTTGGAACCTACACTGCATCGCCACGCTATACTGCATCATCACGCTAAAATGACGTCATCAGCCCCACTACGCTCGCTTACGGTATCGACCTCCGGTCTTGAGGGGGAGTACTGTAGCGACCTCTGGTGGCTACAACATGAAGCTCACTCAAGTGGTTCACAAGCATACAAGACGCAACAGGAGTTCTCAACATATCGGATAGATGGCGCCACGTGACAGAACAATGGGCCTGAAACGCGGTATCGAAGTTGTCACCGCGCAACGCATATATACAACTTCCAATCCAATCCTGCTGGACCCGTCGGTCCCCTGGCCACAACACCCGGCCAGGCGGGTAGCTACCCTTTTCCCGACACCACCTGGATTCCTCCTGTCATCCGCCATACCCTTAAACATTTGTCAGACGTGGTGTAACGACCGTAATTTTACTGACGTTAACGCTCTGCCTACCCCGCCAGGGATATAGGCGTGATTTGTGTATGTGTACAAGGTTTCATTGACTTCTTCTGCACTAAGTAAGGTCTGTATTTGTAAATCGCACTCAACTCTAAGATCGATCTCAATAGCGATCTTGACAAATATTAGTCAATACTAACAGTATCTCTAAGTCACACTCGTGATCGATCTCAGTTGAGTGCGGTTTATAAATTCGGGCCTCAATCTGACTATTGGTATCGAAAGTCTTACAACTCAAATACATTGATATAAAAGTTATAATATAAGAAAGAATTTGTGCCTAGAATATGTGAATGTTTGCCTAGACTACTTGTTGATATCTGGTAAATCGAATTTCTTATGGTACAAAAATATTATGTTTACTGAAAGATGACATTAATATTATGTTAACGGAATAATAGAATAGTGTGAATATTGTTATTATGAGTGATTAATGTTTTCAATAGGAATAAAATGAAATTTTGAATGTGCCACGAAAATAATCAACTTCTCTCGTTCATTAATATAGGTCACACACATTCTCTTACATAACGCCTTTATCCCTTGCGGGGAAGGCAGAGTGTCAACCGCCGCAAAAGTGATCGTTGTCGCCAGGTAATACAAATTTTTAGGGGCCTTTCAGATAATTCGTGTCGTGTATTACTGTAGTGACAAGTTGTCAGCCTGTCGCCTGAAGTAGTAACACATATGAAACTCTTAAGTCACCTCTTACGACACCCGCGGGAAAGAAATGGGGTGATGCTAGTCTAAGACGGTATCACTCGGCATACAAACTCGGACAGACTATAATTTCCTAAATGCATTATAATTATGGTTTTTCAATGCTTGAGCCTGCTATCTGCTACTTAAATAAATTAGTTTTTTACATTTCGTAATATACCTATTTTCATGGTATCTCTTTTATTGCTATCGATTTCTGTGTTTGTCAAAATAGCACTTTTACATAATCTATACAGTATTAGGAAAAGCACTAACTTTAAAACAAAAGAACCAGTCCATGAAACTGAACAACTTTCCCCTAGAAACATACGTCGAAATATGAAAAAATGTTTTGGACCTTACACACAACCTGACCCAGTGGGTTGGCACATATTATTTGTATTGGAGGTCAAATATGTTTTTTCTTATTTCACCCTATGTTCCTTAAGGAAAGTTGTTCAATTTTATGGGTTGGTACATACGTATATCACGCCTTTATCCCTTGCGGGGTAGGCAGAGCGTTAACGACCAGAAAAATACGGTCCCTATCGCCACGTCTGACAAATATTGAGGGCCGGTTGAGATATGTATCACTATAGTGACAGGTTGTCAGCCTGTCGCCTAAAACTTGTAATACACATGAAACCTTCTATTATGAGTTGTATATATTATGGGTTGGTTCTTCACTTAAACAGATGTTAATACGATTCCTAACTCCCTGTGAAATACCAACCCGATTATTCGAAGGACAGCAAATACAGACTAAGTCAATATCTACCGACAGTAGTTACTAGTTTAAGTCTCCTTGTGGTCTAGTGGGTAGTTGTCACTTAAATTATAGGGTGGAGGTGGTAGAGTCTCAATATTAGGGTATGTTACAAGGTAATTATATTACTAATAGTTTCGTGGTACTGGCATACATAAATCACGCCTTTGTCCCTTACGGGGTAGGCAGAGCGTTAACGATCGTAAAATTACGGTCTTCATTGCCACGTCTGACAAGTATTGAGGGCCCTTTTAGATGATTCATGTATCACTGTAGTGACAGGTTGTCAGCCTGTCGCCTAAAATTGTAACACATGAAACCCTCGAGTCCCATAGTTGCCTTTTACAACACCCGCGGGAAGAAAAGGGGTGATGCTATTCTAAGCCGGCATCACACGGCACTGGACGTGGTACTGGAACCTTGAGTATAACAATAAAATACGCTTGAGGCAGAAAGGCGTGATCTGTCTGTGTATGTAAATCAACGCTGTAAATCAAATCTGACGCTAGGGTTCATCGGGTTGTTGGACGACTCGGTGTCCCAAACGAAAAAAAAAACGCTGTACAGGGTGTTTGAGACGGAGTAACGAAATGACACTGAATAACTTTTTTTACGAGGGCTATGTTTGTGATGCCGTGTGATGCCAGCTTAGAATAGCATCACCCCACATCCTTCCCGCGGGTGTCGTAAGAGGCGACTAGGGGACTCGAGAGTATTAGTGTATTACAATTTTTAGGCGACAGGCTGACAACCTGTCACTATAGTGATACACATGTTTACTGAAACAATCTTGGAAAACAATGCTCAAAAATGACAGACGTGGCGATAGTGACCGTATTCTTGCGGTCGTTAACGCTCTGCCTACCCCGCAAGGGATAAAGGCGTGATTTATGTATGTATGTATGTAATAGCCAACGCAACTAGTCTAAATCAGAAAATTCAAGCAAAATAGTGTAGCGCAATAAAAACCAATATTCTAAACAAAATTAACAGAAAATTATTTTTGACTACTAAAATAACTCATTAAACACAAATGAGAAAGTATAAAATCTAATAGAAATAATCTTTATTTATGCTTTGGAGCCAATTAATCAAAAGAAATACAGTTTTGATGAACAAAATATTATACAAATTATTTCTTAGAATAATCTAAACTCCGACAGCTAGAGTTATTTACACAGATAAGTAAGATGTTTTTCCAAAAATAGTAAACTTGGACCTGTATTAATAAACCGCACTAAGCTCTGAGATCGACTCTTAAGTGCGATTTTGAGATGTCATTACTACTGCCTGACATTTTACAATATCGCTCTTGAGATCGATCTCAGAACTGAGTGCGGTTTATTAATATGGGCCACTAACATTTTAGTCTATATTTTTCAATCTCATTCAAAGGTCTCCCCAATAAGATCACAAGAGTTTTCACTACGCAAGCGCAGCATAAAGGTATTTGTATATATTTACAGGGAACGTTGCTGCCGTTTATGCCGTGTGATGCCGGCTTTGAATAGCGTCACCCCACATCCTTACCGCGGGTGTCGTAAGAGGCGACTAAGGGACTCGAGGGTATTGGTGTATTACAATTTTTAGGCGACAGGCTGACAACCTGTCACTATAGTGATACACATGTTTTCTGGAACAACCTTGAAAAACAATCCTCAAAAATGTCAGACGTGGCGATAGCGACCGTATTCTTACGGCCGTGAACGCTCTTCCTACCCCGCAAGGGATAAAGGTGTGATATATGTATGTACGTTGCTGCCCATTCCCTGGATTCGTCCCGTATTCACCTTTTACGACACCTACAGGTACAGATTGAAATGGAGTGATGCTTTTTTAGTATAATAAACTTGGTATACGATCATATTAAAAGTTGACGTATTAATATGCGCATAATCCTGTTACCGTAAATTGAATGAAAGCTAGATTAAAATTACGGCAGAAAATTTGCATCAGGTTTGTCGATAATGAACGTAATAATTATATTTTCACCTCTCCAGTTTAAAAAGAACTATTTTGTAGCATGAATTCAGAGGATAAAGGTCGTCTTTATACGTCGTTCGAAATTCAAATCACATTTCTCAACTAGTGGAGAAAAATAGTGGGGAAAAGTGATTTGTATTTCGAACATCTTAATTAATACGAAAGTTCTCCAAACACGAAAATTTCTAAATATTGTCATCTCGTAAAAGGAAACCAGTTGGTAAATGTAAGCGAGTAAAACCACATTGGTACATAGCGGGGATAGAACTCGGGTCTCACGATTGCAAGACCGGTGTCCTAACCATTTGGCCACCGACGCTTTGTCACGAAGCTGCATTATTTATGAAAAATAAAAATTGACTCCGAACCTCGAGACTTTTTCGTAATTTTGAATTTCTTCGCCCGCCGTAGCATAATTGATCAGCTGCCAGGTCGGTAGGTAATTTAATTATTCCTTCAAAACTTGTACATAAATCACAAATATATAAATCATGCCTTAATCCGTTTTGGGGTAGGCAGAGCGTTAAGGGCCATAAGAATACGGTCGCGAAAATAAAGCATCCGTAACGCAGCAGTCTGTCAGATCATTCTAGAAACGCCAGTCAAAACCACTCAACTGTGTTATTTTGACGCAGCTGCGTTGACAGCGGTTGGGCGATTTTCATATGGGGATTGACATTTCTGGTATGGATCTGGCAGACCGCTGCGTTATTTTAGCGCTGCGTCGTGCGAAAAGAAAAGTGTGAAAACTGCCCTACTATAAAAATACGCTTTGTAAACATGAATACGTAATAAGATCCGATAAAAGTTACTAGCACCCGTTTTGGAAACCAGAATGGAAATAGTAACCTAAACAAACATTTTTATTAAAGTAAAAATATATTGCCGTTTGATGTCGGCTTAGAATAGAACCGCCATATTTTTTTCCTGAATACGTCTCGTATGAGGTTACTATGAAGTTCAAGGGATTCTTGTTTTGGTGTGCCAATTTTAGGCAACAAGCTGACAACCTACCCCGCTCTATATCTCTGGATGAAATTGGGTTGATAAAATATAAATACTTGATAGCTTACCTACATTTCTACAAAAATATATACACATAACTTGCTTTCATTATTGACGGAGTAACCAGAGCATTAACGACCATAAATATATAGTTGTCATCAATACGCAAGGAGAAATATGTGAACGCCATTTCAGATCCACAATAATGTTGTATTTAGGACCACAATATGTTAGGGATAAAAACACCAGATCGATGTGGACTGTAAAGATATATTGAAAAGAATAGCATATAAAAATACAAAGAACAGCAGGTGACGTCACAATGTCACAGAGATCTAGGTGGCCAGGTCCTCGACATAGCTCCCCCCTGAAATACAACATTATTGTGTATCTGAAATGGCGTTCACATATTATTTCTCCTTGTGTATTGATGACAACTATATATTTACGGTCTATAATGCTCTGGTTACTCCGTCAATAATGAAAGCAAGTTATGTGTATATATTTTTGTAGAAATGTAGGTAAGCCATCAAGTATTTATATTTTATAAACCCAATTTCATCCAGATGGTAAAAGTGATTAGTGGATAAAATTCATCCAATGAAAGAACAAGCACTTTTAGCTTTTATGTGAACGCAGTAATTTTGCGCCTATCATGCTTGGTGAGTATTACTGAGTCATTAAAATACAAAAGTTGCACGCATAAAACTATTGTCCAAAAATACCACAAATACTCAATTTTTTTTCGAAATATTCAAGTTTGTTTGCAGTGCTGCAGCTAAAAATGTTAGTAAAAGAAAACAATCACTTAACGGAAATTATTAAGCGCATGATAGATCTTAATAAAGTTCTTGGTAAATACAAACAAATCACTTGATGCGCTCGTATTGAAACAAGGGCTAGATTGAATCATAAGTACATTATTTTCTTTCAGTGTATTTTCATATCGATTCAAAAAGCTGCTCATTTGACCTGTCAGTCTATTATGAAGAAAAGTGAATGTCCAGCTGTATTGGTTTCCCTACTGTTATGTTAGTTTAATTTTTATAAAATTATTTACTGTTTAAAAATTTCAAAACCGAATTACGTTATCATGAAACTGTATTTACTTCGAGCCACAAAATTCGTTAACTGTATCTTCAAATCCAATCCGAAGTTAAATTACAAAATTCTTATTGTTCATTTTGTCCTTAAAATTGTCTTCCTTTTTGTGATGGATCGCTACAGAACGGAACGAAACTTTAGAATCGAAGAAGTTTTAAGCATGAACTTTTCTTTAAAACTTTTTTTAATTTAAAATTGTTTTAGGGTTCATTGACCAAAGGGTCAAAATATTACCTGGTTATTGAGACGTAACTATAGTAAAAAAGTTATAAATAATAATAAAAAAAGATTTCTTGTAAAAATGCTATGCTATTCTAAGCCGGCATGACAAGGTACTAATCAATAAAAAAACAGGAATACTAATACAAGAAGAGTTCGATAAACCTAAAAAATAACATGAAAAATCCAACTAATTTGCGCGATATTGTTTTTTTAATAACATCGTACAAAGCAAAAGCAATAAGCCATTCGCCAAGTCATTAATTTTTCCTGCAAAAATATATAATATTTACGTTCTTTTTTACGTAAGTTTTGATAGTTGCATCTTTGCTTCCTTGAGGAGGAATGTGATTTGTAAGATTTTTTATCATCCGCTTATTTGAAACGTGAACAATGAGTCACGTTTGTCTCTACGTTTCATAAAGCTATATTTTCTATGTAGGCGTAGTATAAAACTAAAAATTAAAATTATTTATTTCATTTTCTTAATCGTATGTACGAGTACATATCCGGGTTTGAAGTCCCCCTGGTATTTTACGATTTATAGGAGTTTACTCTTATTATTTTAAAATTAACAAATATTGCCACAATTAACATAAGAAACTCATTAAAATTTAAATAAATTAAATAAAAAACTTTAATCTTACCTTACTGTGCATTAAACTGTTTACTCGTATTATTAACAAATTAACAAATATTTCTATAAGAAAATCATTCAAATTTAAACAAATTAAATAAAAAAACTTTAGTCTCACCTTGCTGTACATTAAGCTAAGCGGTAGACTCATGGCTGTAGACAGGATCCATACGAAGGCGATTTTGACAGTTACTCTTTTTCTCGTCTTGTTGCGGCCGAACCTCATTGGATAGCGCAGGGATAGGTACCTGGTAAAAAATTCAACATTAATATTAGGGTTTCTTAACTTTAAAATAAATAAATAAATGAATCTGATAAGAAAACTCTTTTTTGCTTCGTTGGCCAAGTGACACCAGTCTTACAATCGTGAGACCCGAGTTCGATCCCCGCCATGAACCAATATGTTCTTACTCACGTATATTTACTGACTGCTCTTACGGTGAAGGAAAAACATCGAGACGAAAACCCGCATTCAAATAAAATTTGAATTCAGATGATATTTGAATGTGACTTAACCTAGGATTCGGGCCAGGTTAGCCTTCGGGTTGCAGAGGTCAGATGGCAGTCGCTCTGGGTAAACACTTGGTTCCACGTCAAATTCCCTAAGTTAGGTAGCCGACCCCGACAGAGAAAGGGGATATGAACAAGGAGAATGAAAATGATCACACGGCGGCGGTGTATGAGCAATTTAATAATAATAATCGTGTTTTATTTGACGCAAATTACGTAAAAAATTTAAAAAGAAATATCTAATTGTGGCAAATGAAGGTTTTATCGTGTATTGCAGATATTATGCGACACCGCAACACCGTGCGGTGCGTTTTCGTACTCATAAGGTGGATCGCACACTTAACGCACGATGGACCACTAAAATATCGCAGCGGTCTATCCGATCCGTTTCGAAATGTCAATCCCCATACTTAAACCGCTCAACCGCTATTGACGCAGCGCTATCGCAGCGTCGTCCGTCGAGTGCGGTTTTAGTATGGTTAGTGACGTTTCTAGTATGGATCTGACAGACCGCTGCGATATTTTAGCGGTCCGTCGTGCGTTAACTGTGCAATGCGCCTAAGATCCATCTTAAGTGTCAATTTAAAGGCAATCTTGTGGTTCAGTATAGTACGACATAAACTGCTACGAGCTACGGGCTACGAGGCTACGCGAGCTACGAAGCTACGAGATATGTCAGGCGCTATAGCTAATTCCATTATCATAAATCTATCGACGAGCTCAACGTTTTCTCGTGAAAATGATTTATCATAAATCTATCGACGAGCTTAACGTTTTCTCATGAAAATGAGATATTTTACAATGGCTAAATGTAGTAGCCTAGATCAAAGAAATCAGGTAGAATTTACTTTCGCTATGGGACCAGTGAGAAAAAAATAACGGCCTCCAATACAAAACTAGTGCGTCAATAATTAATATTGTATCCTTAACAGCCGTAATTGTCCACTGCTGGACATAGGGCTCATCTTATGTGGGGTATTGGGGGGGTATTACCATACTCACCACGCTTGGAGTATTGAGGGCCCCTTCAGATGATTCGTGTTCCACTGTAGTGACAGGCTGTCAGCCTGTTGCCTAAAGTTGTAATACGTGGTAATACACATAAAACCCTCGAGACCTAAAGTTGCCCCTACAACACCCGCAGGAAGAATTGGGGTGATGCTATTCTGTGCCCTAAATACCGTCTCCAATTTAATGCATTTCCTCTTAAACACGATGTGTAGCTTCTTCATAGTGAGTTTTGCTTCGTAATAAGTTCTGTAGTTTTTAAAACAGCTCACCTTCTTCTTCTTCTTTTCGTGTGGGATACCAAGTCGTTCAACGACCCGATGAACCCTAGTGTCAGAATTTTTCAACCGCCTTCTACAAGTAGCAGGCTTCTGACACGGTTGTGTAACGACCGCCGTCTAAGTGATCATAGACAGCAACCGGGACCTACGGCTTAACGTGCTATCCGAAACACGGAACCATCTCACTTACGGACAATCGGGTGGTTCAGCCCGCAATGTCCTAACCAGACTGGGAACAAATTCACAAAGTGATAAATATTAACTTTGTGAGTGACCCACCGAGAATCGAACCCGGAACCTTCGGCGTGTAATGCAGTCGCACTACCACTGCGCAACGTCGGTCGTCAAAAAGCTCACCGCTCAAAAAGGTCGTCAAAATACTCTTTGAAAAATATAAAAAAAATACTTACCTATCAACACTAATAGTACACAAGTGCATGATGGAAGCGGTGCACAGAAGTACGTCCAAGCACATCCAAGTGAGGCAATACTCCGGCGGCAGCGGAAAGAAACCTGAGAACAAAACAACAGTTCGTCATACAAAACTTCTTTATTACTTCCATAAGTATAGCGGGAGTGTCTCTTCGTAGATTTATCGAGCAACTTTAAAAAATTGCACGCATTAAAATCTTCTTACGTGTCGTAAGTCTACTAGCATAAATAATAATAAAAAATGCGGTAATTTCAAAGATATTTTTAAGTTTTAAAATCCGTAGTATTAATTTTACGGAATTTTGAAACACATAGCCATCAGAGTAACGCTGTTGAGACGTAGGTAACTAAGAGCATATAACGTATATACATATAAGCCATAGGTATGTTAACTATATTGGAAGTTTTTTAATAATATCTCCTTTTTCTTTTTGTGTATGACACCGAGTCGTCCAAAGACCCAGTGTCAATTAGGCTACAACTATGATCAATAAAATACATAATGAAACCACTATCCATCGGTGGACTATTATTGCTATTGTGTCTGTTAATTAAACTTCCAACTATTAATTAAATTAATGGTCGCAATGATCCCATCAGATATTTTTCTAAGATATGATAAGTCTAAATAAGACAATTTGGTTTCCAGATTTTGTAGTAGGGTACTGCAAAATTAACAATATCTACATACATACTTAGCGGTAGGTATCTAATCGGTTTGGTAACTACAGTATGATATACAAGCTCCCACAAGCTAAAGTTAGTGCGACCACACAGTATTGTGTGGCTTGTACTGTTCTGTGTAGTACTGAGTAGTATATTGTGTTGAATATTAGGCCTACTATTGTAAGATGTTCTTTAAATAGTGGTACACAGAGTCAACGAATAACTAGATGATTATGCTGTTAGAGGTAGGTCGCTCTCTTCCTTTTTTTCGTGTGGGACACCAAGCGGAAATTGAACCCGGAACCTTTGCTTCTCAGGCAGTCGCACTACGACTGCTCTACATTGGCCGTCAATCTTAATAGATTAGAAACTATAATTAGTTTGGGATAGGTATCTAATTGCACGGGTGTGGTAGCTACAGTATGAGATACAATCCTACAAGCTGGAGTTATTATCTCATGTCGTGCGACCATCTATTATTGTCTGGCTTGTATTAGTGTAGAATATTAGGCGAGGAACACACTAGACGCACGATTTAGTACACTAGATTTTGTACGGGAGGTCGGAAATTTTTTGTCGTTTCCTGACGTATGTTCCTAGGGGAAAGTTGTTCAGTTTCATGGTCTGCTTGCACCCTATCAGTATTCGGGACGCTGTCCCGAACACCCTGTAGAGAAGCTACACATCGTGTTTCGGAGGAAATGCATTAAATTGGAAACGGTTTTTAGGGTATCGTACTGAACAACTTGCGGCTGTTAAAGATACAAAATTCATGATCACCGGACTAACTTTGTATTGGAGGCTGTAATTTTTTCTCTTTTTACGACACTAGTCCCATAGAGAAATAAAATTCTTACTGATATCTCGATCTAGGCTTCATTTCACTATAGTAAAATATATCATTTTCACTAGAAAACGTTAGGCTCGTCGATAGATTTATGATAATGGAATTAGCTGTAGCGCGTCTCATATCTCGTAGCTTCTTAGCTCGCGTAGCCTCGTAGCCCGTAGCTCGTAGCAGCTTATGTCGTACTATACTGAACCACAAGATTGCCTTTAAATTGACACTTAAGATGGATCTTAGGCGCATTGCACAGTTAACACACGATGGACCGCTAAAATATCGCATCGATCTGTCAGATCCATACTAGAAATGTCAATACCCATACTAAAACCACTCAACCGCTGCCGACGCAGCGTCGTCCATCGAGTGCGGTTTTAGTATGGGGAGTGACGTTTCTAGTATGGATCTGACAGACCGCTGCGATATTTTTGCGCTCCGTCGTAGGTCAAGTGTGTTCCTCGCCTTAGACCTAGTATCGGATAATTTCATTTATATAGGGTCTTTGAACAAAGATTCCACAATTACACGCCTGCGGTAGTTAGAGAATATGATGCAAGCTCATGGAAACTAAAGTTAATATCACATGTAGATCATAGAGTCTCGTCTGTCTTGCATTTATTAGTCTACTATGTATCTTGAACTACAAGAGTAGTGCATGCAGATCTGTGTAGAATATTGGACCTTGTTTTGGAAGGGCCTTTGAACAATGATGGGGTATATTGGTAGACATGCTTGTATATATCATAAAAGAAAATAATATAGAATTAAAAATAGAAAACACTTGGTTTCCAAATTTTATGGGTAGGAAATTAAACATGCAACAATATCTACCTACATAAATACTAGTTAGCGGTATGTATCTAATCGGTGCGGTAGCTACAGAATGCCGTACAAGCTCGAACTAATATCTCATGTAGTACGACCACAGAGCATTGTCTGACTTCCATTGTTCTGCCCTGTGTCGTGAGGAGTACGGATTTGTGTACAATATTGGACCCACTATTGGATAATTTCATTCATAATCGGTGCAAGGGTCTTTTAAATAATGATAGAATACATACGAGTAGTAGACTTTGCGAATTGAAATAAAATAAAATACAACAAAAAAAAATACAAAGAAGTAAAAACTAAGAACAGATTGATACAATTGGCGGCCTTATTGCTAATAAAACAATATCTTCCATGAAACAAGAGTAAGGTTAGTTTATTTAAAGAAATTGACGCCGGGTAGTGCAAAGAAACAAAAAAAACTGCAACAGATGCAGGCATCTGATAATGCCGTGAAGGTGGCTGATTACTGGGCTAATGGCTATTCAGGGATGAGTATGTAGCGACCTCTGGTGGCTACAACATGAAGCTCACTCAAGTGGTTCACAAGCATACAAGACGCAACAGGAGTTCTTAACATATCGGAGAGGTGGCGCCACGTGACAGAACAATGGGCCTGAAACGCGGTATCGAAGTGTTCACCGCGCAGCGCATATATACAACTTCTAAACCAATCCAGGTGGACCCGTCGGTCCCCTGGCCACAACTCCCGGCCAGGCGGGTAGCTACTCTTTTCCTGACACCACCTGGATTCCTTCTGTCACCCGCCATAAGTATGCCCATGACTCGATAGAAAATAATATAATAATAATAAACAAAATGAATTAGAAATCAACATGTCTCACATAGTGCAACAAGAATATTTATTTAGCAGCATATCACTGAACTGAAATAAATAACCTTTTATTTCGGGAAACAAACAGTTTTAAACAATACAAATAACAATAAGTAATAGAAACAAATGGACCTCGAGTTCCACTAATAAAAAAAAATTATAAAACTTAAAACGTTGTAATTACAAGTCCATCAAATTTCCACCTTAAAAGGTAGCCGAATTTTTTTGTGCTACTTACATATTCTGGAAAGGATAAGCTGTACAGAAAGAAAGACCAATGACGAAGTGCTACAACTTGTAAAAGAAAAAATACCGTTGCTCAGCACTATTGAAATCTACGGCAATGATACGGCATGACCAGCTATTCAAAACAATTATCGAAGGAAAGAGGGAGAGGCAGGCCAAGAAGAAGTTATTTAGATCAAGTGAAGGAAAGAATAATGGCCATGACATATAGGGAGGTCAAGGAGAAGGTGGAGGATAGAAACATCTGGCGGATGCTCCACCGACAAGAGCAATGAGCTCTTAAATATAAGAAGAAGAGTTCATATTCAAGTAATGTTGTGTCCAACCAACATTCGTCAAAATGTGACTACAAACCGGGATCCTGGTTTGGGATTGGAATCTCCACTATTTACCCACCTATTTGGGGAATCCTGAGCTCTGCCGAAAAACATTTTCTCCTAATAAATGAGGCAGTAATTTGGGAACCTTTCTCTTTTCTTATATTTTCCCGCCAACTTCGTTAAGGATTTACCGCGCATTTATATTAACGTCAGGCGTACAAGTTATACCGGATTTGCTGGCGTATCAGACAAACGAATAAAAAGTGGTTCAGTGCGAGGCGGATTGGCGTAGAGAGGGTTCCGTATATGTATTGGTTTCCTCGAAAATATTTATTTAAGTCAAGTTCAAGAAGTGTGACATACATACCCTCAGTTTTGGTTAGCACAAACATACTCTCAGCGCAAACGCAAAATATACCGTCTCTGTTCCGTCGTTTTTATAAATGACCTTATACAAGTGTTAGAAAAAGCACTAACTTCCTTTCAAGGTTCATCACCAGCCTTATGAAAAAATGTTTGGACCTCCCATACAAAATGTACCAACGCAACCGAGTCAGTTTGTATGCGAAGTCATTTTTTTTTTTTTCATATTTACCTATGTTCCTTGAGAAAGCTGTTAAGTTTCATGGGCTAGTTCATCCACCCAAAATCCATTAAAAGAAACTTGGTACTTTACCATGCCTAGGTATTTTTCCATATAATGTCTGCTTTCTATTCTTTTTATTCTATTTGTAGAATGTAGGCAAATGTAAAAAGCAAAATCCAAATATTATTTTCTTTCATTTTCACAAGACTTTTCCCACAAAAAATTCTTAATGAATTATGGTATGTAATTTTTATGTTAATTTAAAGCGGAAAAGGCTGATTTATCTCTTTATTTTTAAGGCAGATAATAGTACCGTAATTTGAATCAATACAGGGTTTTTTTTTGTCAGTACACACACTTTGTACGGTGCTTCAATTCATGATTCTTAACAACTATTACTAATGGGACAACAAAAACTGGGTGTTCCAATGAAAAATTCATGCTGATTGGGCAAAATTGAGTGAAAAACCCGCTTTTTGTGATTTCTCAGGTGGTGCCATGGTAGGTAATAGTTGTTCAAAATCATGAGTAGAAACACCCTACAAGTTGTACACCTTGTATATTCATATCATAACGCATTAACAATTCTTCTTTTCGTGTGGGACACCGAGTCGTCCAACGACCCGATGAGCCCTAGTGTCAGAATTTTTCAACCGCCTACTACAAGTAGCAGGCTTCTGACACGGTTGTGTAACGACCGCCATCTAAGTGATCATAGACAGCAACCGGGACCTACGGCTTAACGTGTCATCCGAAACACGGAACCATCTTACTTACGGACAATCGGGTGGTTCAGCCCGCAATGTCCTAACCAGACTGGGAACAAATTCACGAAGTGATAAATATCAACTTTGTAAGTGACCCACCGAGAATCGAACCCGGAACCTTCTGCGTCTGAGGCAGTCGCACTACCACTGCGCCACATCGGTCGTCAACGCATTAACAATGACAACAATATTATTAAACTACCGGACTTAATATTAATAGCAGTCAGACAAACACCTATATAAACTTGCGGATGGGTTGCCAATAAATATTAGCTACCGCTGGTATTATCGCCATTTAAAAGTTCTACCTACTCTGGTTGTACTTAACAAATATATGGAGAGCCAAAACATGATGGTCTCTTAAACGGATAGTTTCATATGATGTATAGTACCTTTACTAGCGTATTGCAAACAGCACGTGTCAAAACATCTTTAAAATGCGGTGTGTCCAAACATTTCACTGCAAGGGAATAAAACCCGTAACAATGTTTACGTACCTACAGACTATATCGATTCGTAAAGCAGCGATCAGACTACACTATTCATTGTTCCCGTTTTGATATACATTGCTGATTTTTTTGTAGTTGGCAATAGCATCACCCCATTTCTTCCCTGTGCATGTCGTAAGACGCAGCTAAGGGACTCAAGGGTTTCATGGGTCTTGCAATTTTAGGCAACAGTATTGTGATACACGATTTATCTGAAACGCCCCTTAAATATTTTTCAGACGTGGCAATAATGACCGCAATTGTATTGTTGTTTACGCTCTTACCCCGCTAGGGATAAAGGCGTGATTTGTGTAAGTGTATGAATGGTATTTTGAGAGGCCAGTGTGGTATTGGTTTGCTCCTGACCTATCCCCATGACTAATTTAACATTTGACACATTTGATTATGCCGCCATTTTACCATGGTTGTATCACAATGCCACCCATAACATTCGTCATTGGCCTTATACGTCTATGACAGACGGTTTGATCGATTTGATCAGTGTCTGAGGCAAGAGCACAGACACTGCTTTGCCTAGGAGACAATTGTGGATAACGCAGGGTTGCCCAGGGCGTGTGCCACCCTCTCGACGTTTCTAGGTAACTCCACAGGAACAACGAGTGGATATGTGCGGAGCCAGTTTGGCTGCAGGAGTCTGCCGAACGATAGAACTCTGTAACACACGCCTGACGGAGACCCCGTTCCAGGTTTAATGTGGAGTTGCCATTCTCGAGGACCGGTCTTGGTTCTGGTTGAATCCTCGTTCGTCTCTTACGACCCCCACGGGAAGACAGGTGGTAATGCTATTCTACTCTACCACCACACAGCACGCATAACATTACCATCAATGTATTCTGAATTGAGTTCGATAGATCAGAGTTTGTAATCGTTGCTTTACACTTTTAGCACTTCGTTAAATCGACGGAAGCTTTCGAATCGGAAATGAAAATACAGCTCTATTTTTGGGTTTAGCGTCTGACATCACCTATTCAAGTCTGACATCACCCGTTCAAGTCTGATTTCACCCGCGAAAAATAGGTAAATGGTTGACGCGAGTGGTGCCGGCTTGATATCAAATCACCCCATTCCTACCCATACGTGTCGTAAAAGGCGAGTAGAGTGGAATTCAAGGAACAAACACATTTATCCTTATAAAACAAGTGTAAGAAAACAAATGCAAATACTGTAAGGGGTGAACCAGTCCATGAAACTGAACAACTTTTACGAAGATACATACTTAGGTCGAAACTATGAAACAAATTGTTGAACCTCTCATACAACATGTACCAGAGCAGCAGACCAAGGTCAATTTGTATTGGGTCCAATTTCTTTTAAAACAATTTGGCCTTTTTTCTTTGGAAAAAGTTGTTTAGTTTCATGGGCTGATTCACCCTTTGAAATATTTTCAGCTAATATTTTTTCATTTTTATATTAAGTATTTAAATGACCGACGACATTGAATCACACAATCGTGGCAAAGTCTGACTTAGAACAAAAAGACTAGTCACGTAATAACTGAATAACTAAGAAAACTATTAAGTTTTAGAGGCAGAATGCTGATTATTTTACCAAATAAGAACGTTATGTTATGACACGAGTGTAGATAAAAAGTTTCATGTTACCGTCGCCACAAATTAAACTGAAACGTAACCTCAAATATTTCTCCAGTGACCTTGAACTTGTCAGAATGAACCTGACGATATAATTTTGATTTATTGCCTAACGATGATAGCAATGGGGACTTTGGCAGTGATAGATGAATATGGAATGAAAGGCACCCTACGTTGTACGTTACTGGAAAGTGATCAAAATACTATTTTTTTTTTATTCCGATCAATAAAGTTATAAAACTGTTGGAATTGTTAAGTAAATTTAATGTTTATTGAACTAAAACAATATTAATAGTTTTCGATCAGTACTTATGTAGAAAATTACTAATTAGCAATATGTCAAAGAGGCAAATGGTCAAATGACATAACGTACCGTCTTATTGACAAAATGACAGATGCTATAATAAATATGAAAAGAAGCGTTGCTGAAGTGGCAAGTTTTACACTGTTTTACTTGTTTCATTGTGTGAAATCTAATCAAATCTTTTTTTTTTCGGAAAGCGAGTCCTTGTAGCTGTTTATGGTGAAAAGTGGTCGAATTTTGTACACCTACTCAAATACGATCACTGCTTTGCTTGGTGTTGGCTACGTGTTTTTGGGCCCCGGGGCCATCAAAACTACGCCTGGAGGCTTGGTGGGGAGCTCGGACTCACACGAAAATAATTGATTGGTTTTTCAAACAACCAGCCCAATCACGGCGAGACTGGACTTAAGAGTTGCTCTGGGACGAACGGATCGGACTGAACGTGTTTGACAAATATTTAAAGGCCGTTGCAAATCAATAATGTAAGTATCACTTTAGAAACAGGTGGTCAGCCTATCGCCTAAAATTGTAGCACACATGTCATGTCGAAATCTTCGAGTCCCTTAATTGCCTTCTCACAACACTCACGGGAAGAAATGGGGTGATGCTAATTATTCAACAGCCACATCGAGATTTACCCTAAACACCATCATGTTCGCAACATAAGCGATTCGTATAGAAAGTCATGTTAGTACGATCATGTTTCCCAGTTTCGGTCTCAGCTCAAGTGGCTCCCAATTCGCCTTCGCAAGAATACTCATATTCTTTCTTCTCTCTATAACATCCTATATAACCCATCTTCTCCGCCTTATCTTCGTGAGCGGTTTACATTCTCGCGCCCACTGGATAAGCCATGTCGGTCTAACGTAAGGACCTTACTATCTATTCCTCATCATAAGACCGACTTCTACTCGTTTTCCTTCACGGTCCACGCAGACAGGTTATGGAACTCCCTCCCACACTGTACGTGATAGTCCCTCAATCAATGTTTTTGAGAAGCGAGTTAAGGAACACTATCTTTCTCTTCCAAATTAACCAGTACTGTAGTATGTATTTTATAATATATATTTATTATTATTTATATCTGTAGTTGTATGTAATATATTAGTTATATTTCGTATGTATTGCCTCTTATTATCTGTAAATATATATCATCTTGAATTTATAGTTATTGTGCACGTCTCATCCGCCTTTCGCCAAATGCCATTTCTCTCCTCTAGGTCTGCTGTAAGAAATTTCTTTTTTAGAGATAAGCAGTGCCTGTTGTGTCCATTTTATTTATGTTTTGTCCTGTAAAATTTCTTGTGTACAATAAATGGTAAAATAAATAAAATAAAGTCGTAATGGAAAGTATGAAAGTGCAAGGTCGATGACTTTGGCTTAAAGTCGTGTTAAAATCCCTTGCATGTATCAGTATTTAATTAGTAAAGTGTAAACGTATAATTTGTATTAGTATATTTTATTTATTACGTTGTATATTTTTAGTATATGCTTATTGTTTATATTACATAGTACTTAAATCTTTTAGAGATAGTTACATTGTTATGCCTTTTTGCTTACTAATATTACAGTACTTTTAATGTATCTACCCTATTCTTTCCACTAATGCCTTTGTGTTGTGCATAAAGATAAATGAATAATAAACGCAAAAAGTTTTGATAATGGTACGTTAAATTCAATATTGCCCTTAAATTTGGCTAAAATTAAATAAGTAACTCTTGTTGAATTAAATCAGGTAAAATGACACTAATCAAACTCTACGAAAACAAAACCTAAGTACAAACTCTAACCTTAATTTAATCAAAAGCAGGCTCAGATCGAGTTACCCTGATTGTTGCGATCTTCTTTCAATGTTATTAAGGGGTTCATTAGTAAATTGATTGGGCCTTACCTAAAGATGTTAGAAGCACACTGTGATGTCGATTTAAAATAGCATCGCCCTAATTCTACCCGTGCCTGGCGTAAAAAGCGAGTAAATGATAATGATCCAGGGAATGCAGCAGCGTTCCCTGTGAATTAAACTGTTTGGACTATTTTATTTATTTTATTTTATTTATTTGGAAAAGCAAACAACTGTATACATAGATTGTTCATATGACATAGTATCTAAGGAATAAGTTTATACACAGTCAACTATAATTCACGGGTTGAATATATACTAGTTTGGCAATACCCACATTTGGCATATACACAACAGTCCACTGCAGGACCATGTCCAGCAGTGGACTGTTGTGCCTTTTTATGTAAAGTTAAAGCACGCTTGTCTAGTATAGCATTTTTGTAACAGATAGAACAGGGTAATTAAAAAAAAACAATAAAAAGAAAAAAGAAGAGATATTGTTACACATGTGTTCAACGCGTGTCATACGTAGGTTTATAAGATGTTACAACGGTTATGTGTGTCTTTTGGATCCAATTTGTGACGCAGGAATTCACAAAAAGACTATTAACAAATCAACCGTACAAAATCCGGATACCAAAGCTCCGCATAGAATTGCGGCGATTACAATCCGCATTATTGATTACCACGTGTGTGATTCACCTCAAGCAGACTTCGGGCAAGTTCGTTTGTATAACAAATGGTTTGTTAGTTATTTCTGTGTATTGGAAGACGTATCAACAAACTTAGTAGAGTCGAATTATTGACGTCATAGTTATGTGTTGCGGTTTGGGTATTAACAATCGAACTTTTGAAACAAGACTTACTATTTACGTAGTTTTGGCAGCTTGTTCAAAGTTGAGGTTGAACTATTACTGTGGGTTATTCTTGATAACTGTACAACTTATTTAGTTAGATCCTTTGTTCTTTAAAAGTCAGTGATCTTTACATAACATAGCCTTCATTTAAAAAAATTACACATGGTGTAAGGGACAGCCCTCCGAATACTGATAGACTATGAAACTGAACAACTTTTCCCTATAAACAATGTCAAGAAACTGTTTGGAAACGAAAATGTTTGGTATAATTTGGTTCCTTTAAAATTTGTTGAGAAATAACGTTTTTTGAAATCCTCAGTGAACGAAATTTTATGGAAGTATTTGGAGCCGTTTCAAAAATCCCGAATTTTATATTTCTGTACTATTTATACTCATGCTCATTTAAGGAGGATCGCATACTCGACTCACGACGGAGCGCTAAAACATCGCAGCCTGTCAAACCCATGCTAGAAATGTCAATCACCGTACTAAAACCGCTGAACTGATTTCGAAGCAGTGCCGTCCGTCGAATACGGTTTTATAGTCTGTAAGTTTAGGTACTTATCTTTTTGTAAACAAACATTGTATTAAACTGACAGTTCTAAAGTGTCACTTTCATACAAAGTGTGTTTACAAAAAGATAAGTACCTATACTTACTGACTATAGTATGGGTACTGACGATTCTAGTATGGATTTGACAGACCGCTGCGTGTCGTGCGTCAAGTGCCTGGTATAAAGTAGAGAGATGAATTGTACGGAAACGTCCAAATTATTTATGTTGACGAATACGCAAGTCATAAATAACTAAATTTATCCTACTGGCATAACTGATTACGGACAGACAGCCTTGAAGTCCTCAGCTGAGGTCGACGGCAAACTCATAGCCGAAGTTTTGACAACTAATAAAGTGTCGAAGTGGCTTTTTGAGTGACCAGAATGGACAGTTACAGAGAGAACACTTGGAACTTTGTCACTTGTATTTTTTATTCCATGCTATTATTATAAAAGACTGGGAAAAAATTGACAGAGATGAATTTCCATGATTTCATAATGCATATTGGTACGATGGGGTTCAAGAGTGACTTTGTCAAATGTCAGTCAATACTAACATCATCTCAAAGTCGCACTCAAGATCGATCTCAGAGTTGGGTCCGGTTAATTAGTACGGGCCGTAGAGACAGCCCTTTGAATACTGGTAGAGTTCAGGCAAACCATAATGGTGAACAACTTTCTTCCAGAAACAAAAGCACAATCAGCTGACTGTTTTTACTATGAGAGAAAAGTAATTATTTTCTCCTTTTCCTGAAGTATATTCATAGAAGAAAATTCCATGTTTCAAGTGCAACAGTATCCAAATGGCTCCGCATTGCCGTGACACAGAATAATTCTTTCTACCAAAAAAAAACTGCATCAAAAACCATTGCGTAGTCTTAAAGATTATGGCATACATACATACAGACGCTAAAAAAGCGACTTTGCCTTATATTCGTACTATGTAGTGAAGACCACCGACGTTGTTGAAAACTGAGTTAAGGGAATCCAAAACTCTGTATTGTCATTTCAAACTCACTCTTCATTTCGTCAGCAGAACATGTTTGAGCAAGTTTCTAGGTTGAACTGTTCGGGATGTTTTGACGTCAGGTGCCGTTGCATACTTAATGAGTTGTGGTTTCTAAAGCCCCGATGTGCTAGCTAGACATGCCTGTTTCAAACTACGAAGCTGTTGATAGCTTCAATTTCAATGCAGGTCTATCTTATAAGTACCTACTTATAAAACAGTTAAAACTGTATCTATACATACGTATTATCTGTACCTTAAATAGGTACTACCTCGAGAGTATTAGTGTATTAAAATTTTTAAGCGACGGGCTGACAACCTGTCACTATAGCGATACACATGTTTTCTGAAACAACCTTGGAAAACAATTCTTAAAAAATGTCAGACGTGGCGATAGCGACCGTATTCTTACGGCTGTTATCGCTCTGCCTACCGCGCTAAGGGATAAAGGCGTGATATATGTATGTTTGTATGTTAAATAGTTTGATTTCGACAACCCCTCCAACGATTCCCTATGATATAATTTATGTATATAAGGGTTTTCACGGACGATAAGATCGGTCTAGCTAGTCACAATTTTTCCAGTAATCTATTCGTAATAAAAAGGGGTTTTAATTTGTTACAAAAATAATAGCATCACTTTAGGTTGATGGCACACTTAACGCACGACGGGCCGCTAAAATATTGCAGCGCTCTGTCACATCCATGCTAGAAATGCCAATCCCCATACTAAAATCACTCAACCGCTTTCGACGCAGCGCTAGCGCATGGGAAGTGACGCTTCTAGTATGGATCTGATAGAGCGCTGCGATATTTTAGCGGTCCATGGTGCGTTAAGTGTGCGATGCGCCTTACTCAGCCATCAAAAATGCGTACTATTTTCATTTTTCAATTATATAATGAACGCCAACTCAAAGAAAGTTGAGATTTGCTTAAAAATTCCAGCGGCACGCACCGCGTCAAGACGTGTCAATCTTTATTTTCAACTTAATTACAGTTCAGTCGCCCTGTCTTTTTTGATGGGCTTCTGAAAAGTACGTGGGCCTTTAGTCGTTGGAATAGAAAAAGTGGTTTTCGTATATGTTTTCAAACTATGATACAATCTTATCTTCAAATACAATCTAGAAAAACGGCACATTGACACCAGATGCTGTTTAAAACTGCATATGAAATAAACTATCTGAACGAAAACTTGAACATATTTTGAGTTCTATTTTTAAAAGTATGATTTCTAAAATTGAGCGTGGAAGTCCGCAACTACTGGTCAAACCACTTCTATCATGTCCCTCTAATAAGTTACATAATTTTGAACGTGGAAAATTAAGAATGAGATTGTCGATAGGATAATTGCAGGTTTTTTTATTGTCGGGGAAGTGTCTAGTTTAATAGAGTATGTGTGAAACAATAAGTTTAGTATTAGTCTGAGAAATATAATTTGAGCCGATTCACCTTAACGACTTCTTTATGTAAACACAATATAAAAAAGACTCACATTAGAAAACAATAGTTTAGAGATAAGATTCATCAGCTGAAATTATATTACCTAGACTATATTTTCATGCTTGAGTCTAAATACTACGAAATAATATCCAGGATAATCCTTTCAACTGTGATATTTTACTTGTGCTCAACAGTTTAGCTTAAAATCTAGCAACGTAAAAAGGTTTTTAAACTAGACAAAATACTTGCGTCCGGATAAACGATCGCACACTAAAAAATACCTTCTATTTGGCTACGAGCCACTTGGAACTCTCTTGCACCTGTTATCCTGACAAACTTTGTCCCCCGAAGTAATTAAGGTACGTCCCAAGTAATTTGTCAGGCGACGTAGGAGGGACGCTCGTTCACTTATTAGACAAACTACCTTTAGACCCAGTGGGTCTTAATATGATATTGCATCTTATCTACTTCTTCTTTGATTCGACGCCACCTGGTGAACACTATAGTCACAGGTTTGTAACCAGTTGAACCTACTGAACCTATCAACAAATTAACTCAATGAGATATTATGGTGCATTTTTGTACATACATAGTTCTATTTGGTTGTCAGTTCTTGAGCCTTTCAATTTAATGTTAATCTTTTCTAATTTTGTTTTTTATCCGATTAGATGTGGACAAACTTCAACTGGTTTTGTAAATAAGTCACATAATGTGAAATGTTAAATTGGTAAAAATGCAATTTTCTTCTATCGAGTCGATAGCATGTTCATTTTCAAATGTCATTAGCCCAATATTTAGCCACATTGTTGATCGCCAGTACAGATGTCTGGTAGTTTGTGGATCCACTTCACAAAATAAACGTGATTGAAACCTCGATTATCTTTGTTCACCGAACTGGGTTTGGAGTCAAAAATACAATGCAAAATTTAACCCTCTGCGCTTTACCACAAAAAAGTGAGACGTGAGTTGAACGCGTGTCTACCGTTATTTTGTAGGAGGATATTATTTAAACACGCGTTTGACTCGCGTCTAATTTTTTGTGGGAAGGCCCTCTGGGTCTAAAAGGCTGTAGGCCTAACAAGTGAACGTCACGCAAGAGGTAATTTTTGCTCGACACTTAGTGTGATGCAATCAAATTTGGAGGACCAAATTGCTTTAGGGTTAGTCAGCGATACTGACGTAAATATTAAAATGTTGTGATGGTGTTTCGAGTGGATTTAAAGTGCTTTTGAAGTAAAACGTGTTATTAAAAGATTTAGATGGGTAAACCTGTAATAAAACCTTTTAAATTTTATCTTAGAGGTATTATTAACAAATTAAAAAAAATATATGTCATAAATAATGTTAAATTGAAAGAAATTACCTAAATTAAAAGCTCTACCTGACAAAATACACAGATTGATATCTGTGTACATTTTATATTCCTAACTATTTTGCAGCGATTGCCTAATCTATTAACGACAATTATTCTGCAGCAATTTTTTTTTTCTGTTTATACCAATGTACCTAATTTAGAATAAAGGATCTTTTTTCCATACTTACTTAGAAAAGTGTATGGTTGAAAATAGATTAAAAAGCACCATTGACCAAAGTCAAAATTCTGAGCGGTATCACTAGAATAGGTACCAGGAGAACAGTAATCGCGAGAGACATAAAAAAATAGTGACGTTTTGAAGCCGCCGCTCCCAGCTATAGCCGCTATAGCGAGGCACACCAACATAACATAACGTAACATAACAAACCTTAACGTAACGTAACATAACATTAACAGTAAGGGTGGAAAATTAAGGCGCTCTGCTGAAGAAAAGCGTTACTTTCGATCCAGTTTTTAAGCCTGTTATTGATGCTAACAAGACTTCAAAAAAATATATGACATACTCAAAGATATTGTCTAGTAGTAACACTATCGTATGACTCGATTGGTTAGATATATTTTGATAAAAAAAATCTCAAAAAGAGCATTAAAAATATTTTCAAACCAATTTTATCGTTACTTGGACTACTATTTTGATATAGTTTCTTGATGTAGAATATTCCTCTTTTAATGCCCTAAAAATGACACTATCAGGTTTTAGTGGATGAAGAGATTTTAATTCAACAAATCATTTTTTTCCAAAAATTAGAACGGTTCTCGCCGACAAACCAACCTCCCAATGACATCCCGCACCGCCCGCTACCCCGCCAGTACCCAAATGGCTCTTGCCAGCGCCGGTACTGTGTCAAAATTTCCCACAAAAATTACAAATATTTTTTCGTAATTATTACGTCGCTCATTTTACTTATGACGTTTGTGACATGGACAGATTGATTGATAAAATACTTTATGGCTGACACCAGAAGGCGTAGTTTAAGTATGCTCTTATTATTACGTCGGTTACGTCTTTTGGCGAGACGACCAACAATTTCATCATAGCTGTCGCTTCAGCTAGCCTTGACGATAGACGATATTTTATCTATAAGATAATGAAAAGCAAAAGTCTAACTGAGTCTTTTTACTTATAAAAAGAAAGGAGTGATACATAGCTAGTAATTCACTTGAAATATTTACAGGGTGCATTCTGAACATGAGTAACGTTTTTACAGTAGGTACCAAGTAATTTTTAATATTTTTTTTTTCAAGAGAAATCTTCGCTTGACAGGTCATCTGAACAATTTTCCCCCGATAACTTATTACAGAAACCGACACAGCGGTGCGAAATTAGATCCAGTCGGTGGTCATTCTACCACAGACTAGACATATCATGTGCGCGCACGCAAATATATTTTTTCTTTGTGCGTTTAACGCATCAGACGGAGCGAGTAGTGATATTTTTAAGTCTGAAGACGATGTTACTTACGTACGCCAAGATCCTGCCACCAATAGTCTGTGACACCCATACGCTGTTCTGTGGTCGGGTTGGTATGGGATTCAGACGTACAAACAAATCTATGCAAAGAGCAGTCTTACCAGCTTCTACACAATTACAATTTTTTTATGTTGCTCTTTGTCACGCTTTTGACAGCTGCTCACTCCGCTTGTCTGGCTCGTGGGTTGAAATCTCAGTTTTATTTATGTGCTCATTTTTAAGACCATTTAAATGAAATGGAAATAGCATGAAAAAATTCATGCATATGAGTATGACCATGAAAATGAGCATGTGTATTAGAAATCATGGACAATAAAATCAACATGAACATATTGAGCAAAAGCATTAAAATTAGCATTGGCGTGAAAATGGGCATGAGAATATACACGAGATGTCACTACGCACACACTACACGAACTTTAAAAGATCTTAAAACGTTTCGGATATAAAGTAGTTTTACTTTCTTTGGTATAGTTGTATTTTATGGCGAATTCTTGATTTAAGATGACAGCTGTCAAACTAAAACTATAAGTGTTTAGGGTAATATGGCACTTTCTATCTAGGAGTAGTATAAAAGTGAAAATAGATGGCGTGGTTTAGGAGCTAGATATGAACTTTTATGTTCATATTGACGCTTCTATGAAAGAGATAACAATATAGTAATAGTAGTACCCAGTATCCCGTTGCGCGCCATCTATATTTCCTTAATATAACGTGGTACTTGACATTTTCTTCAGAACAAAATATTTAAGTGGTCTGTGGCCCTAGAAAGTCCCTAATTGTAGGGTTTGACGAGATATTTTTATACTTTCAATAAATAAATTTCAGTAAATGTAGACCAATTGGTAAATTGGTACAAAAGAGGTAGTGAAATAAATATTAAAAAGAAAAAACTAGAAAAGTAGGCCTTCAATAATTATGAGTGAGGCTACGCCTAGGGCAATTGTGGACTAAATAGGGGCCTGATTTTAATTTTAAGATATTGAAACAAGTGCTAAAATATGAGTACCGAAATTCAGTTGCTTTCGCACTACTATGCACTTGTTTGAGGTAATTGCACTTATAGTTTGCATTATTTTTTAATTTTCAAAACAGTTATTTTTCTAAAATATTCAATGGCGTTTGCGTTCCAGTTACCTTTACGCGTACTTTTTTCTATTCTTTATTATTATTTTTTTATTTTTATCCGACCGGCTTGGAAAATAGATTATGTTTTTTATGGGATGTGGCACTGAATGAAAGTCATTTGTAAGCTTCTTAGTTTTATATTCGCTATAATAACAAAGACCCATGTCCTGCTCCCTGTGGCTATGGAAGTAGAAGAAGGAATAACTTAATTTTCGGATTTTAGACAGAGAACCCCGGGTTTTTCACCCACCATCGTATCGTACACTTGGTTCATAAAATTGTTAATACTTGACCATCAAAAAGCTAAATGTAAAATTTACTACTTTGAATAAATAATTTGAGTTTGAGTACTTGAAAAGTGCCTGTTCACTCTCTGTTTCACACTCATTTACTTACCTATATTGCTATTCCGTTCTAGCATCATAGTTCAGAAATTCATCTAACATCTGGCTCACGTTCAAAAATTATCGTTCAGTTGTCCATTCGTTTCATTATACAGTTGCTCGTCTCATCTTACTAATCATTCCACATACATGATGTAAATTCTAGTATTTCACGGGCTACAGCCCAAGTCTACGGATGTTGGCACTTGAGCCGGCGGCATAAACAAAAAAAAACAATGAAGTACCTACCTATAGCAAAAAGCAAGCGTGACAGAGGGCTCCAGCGCAAAACGCCATTTAAAATTTTAGTAGAATTTCATTTTTGAATATTAAAAAGGAATGCAAACTAAAAGTGCATACGTATATATCTTGAGAACGGTACATCGTAGAGCAAATGTAACAAAATTTTCGTACTTACTCAACTTTTAGCACATTTTCCGACTTTGGACCATTTTTTATTATCATTGAAATCTTTGTTTACACCTTTATGAGTCATAATCATCTTTTGTACAATCTATTCAAACTTTTTTTAACTCTATAGAATCTGAGTCGCGTCGGCTAGATTTTTAAACATATTTCAACCTATGTTCCTTGGAGAAGTTGTTCAGTTTCAAAGACAGGGTCATAAAAGGAACTTAGTACTTATACTTATATCCTTTGTAATTAAATTTGTGTGTTTTAACTAGCTATTAAAGTTTTTTTAGGCCTTCCTCCTCTTCTGCGTCTATCCATCTACCCACATTCATATTAATTTCGTTACATTATCACAAAAAATAATAATTCACGAGTAGAAGTAAAAGTTCCACGGCCGGGATAAAGCTCAAAAATACTTAAAAGGTGGTCGGACTGCGGTCATGTCCATAAAACACGCGAGGTGCGAGTGCGTAGTGTGCGAGCGCCAGATGATGTCTCAGAGCGCGAGGAGCGCGGGCGGCCCCCCACACCTCACCCCCTGAAATCGTGATTTGAGCAGCAGATCCTGGCCTTAAATTACTCACCTTTGACTAAAGTCAAGATCCCGAGCGGCATTACCAATATAGCTACCAGGAGATCAGTAATCGCAAGAGACATCAAGAAATAGTTAGTGACGTTTTGCAACCGCCGCTCCCAGCATATAGCGAGGCAAACCAATACATTGCCAGCAGCCGTACACACCACCAAAACTAGCGCCACTAAGGCCCACCAATTATTCACTACCACATCTTCTACCAATGTCCCATTAGTACTATTGAAGTACTGGCTGAAATTAGTCTGCAAAGTGAAATTCAAGGCATCCCAAGTGTAAATATCTGAGCTTGAAACTCGAAAGTCGAACTCATGCATTGTTGGGAGGTTTTTTCATGTTTGTTCGCTCGTTCATCTTATTTCGTAAATGTGGTAGATTGACGGATCCATGATGGTGGCTCTTTAGTCGATCGGGTGTGTGTGGTGGAGCATCTGGAAAGATAGAAAAAAAAACGTTAACAATGTATAAAAAATATTTATAAAACAGGCAGTCGGAGGTACGCTTATAAATTTTTTATTTGTGAAGTGATTTAATGTAATTTCCACGACAATGTATGGCAATACCATCAAGACTGATGTATAATATATTAAGAAATAGAATATCTTGATTTCTTAAATAGAAATACCTAGACTGGCTGACATTCCATTCTTGATTGCATTGCTTTGCGCTTGCGTTCAATATGTTTCTAAAATTGTTCAAGCAAAATGTTCAACCCAAAAATGTAGCAAAAAAATTACGCTAATGAGGAATTTTTAGGCTGATAGTAATACTATTCCAATCAAGGTTTATTAGCACTTTTTTAGAGAAAGGAATCATCTGTCAACGTCAGTGCACAACAATAATAATAAAAAGAAGTCTAAAAACTAAAACCCGACTACTGAGATTTCGCGCTCTAAAAAGTAAGAAACAAGAAATCTGAAATAATAACTACTCACGATTGAATGTGTTTTTCGTCTCCAAAATTCATACAAAGTAAACAGCTATTATAATTTATTTTTATGGCAGTTTAATATAAAGTTCATAGTGGTTTTCAGGTGAAAGCTGTGGTCGTTTGCCACGTTGCCTTATTTATTTTATAAACTAGATAGTACTAGAACACGTGGCAAACGACCACAGCTATCACCTGAAAACCACTATGAACTTTATATTTAACTGCCATAAAAATAAATTATAATAGCTGTTTACTTTGTATGAATTTTGGAGACGAAAAACACATTCAATCGTGAGTAGTTATTATTTCAGATTTCTTGTTTCTTACTTTTTAGAGCGCGAAATCTCAGTAGTCGGGTTTTAGTTTTTAGACTTCTTTTTATTTTAATTATTTTGGGGTTGTAAACTTAAATTTTACCGATTGTTTGTTGGAAGATGTAGGTAGGTACGAGTTTAAACTGTATTATGATTTTGTTAGGTATATATAAAATATGCTAGTAACCCCTAATGCTAAACCCAGATGTCGCTGTTAGTTTTATTAATAATACTACTTAATTGGCTTAATAGCACTACCTTTTCCAAAAATTTTGAAAAGTGCGTGTTCCCCTAAGAATAAGAAATTTAACCGCAGTAAAGAGCAGCCTATGTTTTATTCTAAACATTATTTCATCTTTGTACAAAGTATCATTTGAATCTATTCAGCCGTTTTAGCACCAAGTCCTAACAAACACACATGCGCGTTTATAAATTATATATAAGGAATTAGGAATTAGGATTAGGATTAGTAGGATCTCTTATGTACCTACCTATCTACGCGTTAAATTAATTTAAATGTGATAATTTTCGCGGTACTTTTCTACTTCGATCCCATTAAATATGAAGAAAAATATGTCAGATCTGAGCCTAAGGAGTAGCTCTATCTTACCATAGCTTATACACAGATATTTAGCGTATGTAGTGCTATCACGTCTTGTCTGCCTTTCGTTTTCATCATCAGATCAGCTCCACGAGTATGACACATACCGACACCACACCGATACCGATACCAATGTACCTGCTGCTTGTAGAACGTGGTTGAACAATTCTGACTTAAGGGCTTATTGAAGACCAATGTGGCGCAGTGGTAGTGCGACTGCCTTTGACGCAGAAGGTTCCGGGTTCGATTCTCGGTGGGTCACTCACAAAGTTGATATTTATCAGTTTGTGAATTTGTTCCCAGTCTGGTGAGGACATTGCAGGCTGAACCACCCTATTGTCCGTAAGAAAGATGGTTCCGTGTTTCGGATGGCACGTTAAGTCGTTGGTCCTGGTTGTTGTCTATGATCACTTTAGACGGCGGTCGTAACACAACCATGTCAGAATCCTGCTACTTGCAGAAGGCGGTTGAAAAATTCCGACACTAGGGTTCATCGGGTCGTTGGACGACTCGGTGTCCCACACGAAAAAAGAAATTGAATCGTTAGACGGCTCGGGGTCCTACACGAAAAGAAAGAACGAGAAAAACCGATGTACCAATTTCATACTAAATTGACATTGCGTAAATGCAAGAAAGTTTTAAACTTTCACCTACATTATATATATTTATGAAATGTGCTATTTAAGCCCTTTTGTTTTATACCCAACACGATACCACTTGAAGAAAAAAAAATTTTTGTTCGTATCTTTATGCACGCTAGAGGGCGCCATGTTCACTTTATTGTGACATCACATAGCCTATAACCATCGGACTGTTTAGACGCATCTCATTTGTCAAATTCGGATAAGTAGATTCGTAGCTAGGAGGGAACAAAGGAATTATTGCCACATACATACATACATACATACATACATACATACATACATACATTCCGGTCAAAATCATAACCCTCCTTTTTGCTTTGCTGTAGTCGGGTAAAAACTATTACTCCTGCGCACCTACTCCTTGGATGATCTGGAGTTCTATTTTTGAAACATCGTAATTCGATTCCGTGCACGAATGTCCGCAACGACTGATCTAATCACACGTCTTCAAATTTCCATTACTTGATGATTTTTACTAGTGTGTGTAGGAATCTATAGGTAAAAGATAACGTGTGATACAAGCACAATAAGTGCCTAGCAGATTTTCGCATGAAACAAACGTTTCGGAAATAAAGCTCCTAGTGACCTGCACCAAACGAGAGAGAGACCTATGCTGATTATGTCCATCGTTCGCACGAGCGCCACCTACTAGAAACTAAACTAACAGATTTCCCATTGAAGTTAGGAGCTCTGACAACGCCTGATAGCAGAATTGCAATATGCAAGTTGAAATTTGAATTCAGGAGACAAGACAACACAACAACTGAATATTCTACCTATGCAGCGCTTGATTTCTTTAGGGAATAAAACATTATACCTACCTGCTCCTGTGAAAGGAGTGATGCATTGGGAGAACCTATTTTCTAGACCATTCTAGACATATTGTATTTTAGAGAAAAGAGTTTTGAGAAATTGTGGTGATTTATCAATGTCGCGGTTTAACAGCATTGCAGGGAGGATAATGGTTCTGCAGTAGATACCTAATATTAGCAGAACTACATACATATTATATCACGCCTGTCTTGGGGTAGGCAAAGCGTCAACCAACAACTATAAAAATACGGCCACTGTTACAACGTCTGATAAAATATTGAGGGCACTTTCAGATGATTCGTGTATCACTGCAGAGTCAGGTGGTCAACTTTTCATTATATACTGGTGTGAAATCGAAAATGTTTATGTGTTCTGTAGTTTTGTTAAACCGTTAATCAATAGGCCAGTATGCTGTGTGAAGCTAATCTAGAATCGCGGTGGTTTCGTAAATAGGACTTTAGGAGGAATGATGGATGTCTCGGCCAGTAGGCCGAGTGACGACGGAAGAGGGAAAAGGGTAGCTACCCACCTGGTCGGGTGTTGTGACCAGGGGACCGACTGGTCCAACCGGACATGTTTGGAGGTTGTATATATAGCGATCGGCGGAAACACTTTGATACCGCATTTCAGGACTTGTATGTGGAGCGCATGCGCGCCACCACAGGACTAAGGGACTTGGCGTTTTCATGTGCATTACATTTTAGGCGACAGGCAGGCAAACTATCACTATAAAGATTAGCAAATTATCTGAAACAATTCTCCATATTTGTTAGGCGCGGAGATAGCGACCGAATTTTTACGGTTGTTTACGCTCTGCATACCCCGTAAGGGACGAAAGAGTACTCTTTCATCATATATTATATGCTGTTGATTATTTATAGTCATTTGTCACACCCGTACTATTCTGGTTCAACACCCTAGTAGTCATAAAAAGACACGCTATTAGAAGATGCATACTTTACAACCTAAAAGGGGTTTCCTTTGATCATCACTATGGTACCTATGTCCACTTCAGAAAGGTCTAATGGCTTACATAAAAAATGAATGACAATAGATCCCAAAGGCAAAGCAACTTCTGTTTCGATAACATTATAACCTCTCTTACAAAGGGAAAGGCTTATTGTTATGGCCCCGCATTTTCGGACACACCAAGTCCTCCATAATTTATGAGGAGCTGCCCGGGATGGGTAAATCCATGGCGATAATCGTAAAACGTGGCCAACTATGTACGCGCGGGAGAAAATCGGTCTTGTGGGAGTTTAATGCCTACGTACATTGGTGTAAGCGATATTTTCTAGCCTATTACTGGGCCGTGATTGGTGCCGTGTGATGCCGGCTTAGAATAGCATCACCCCATTTCTTTTCCGTGTGGATAGTAGAAGCCGACTAAGGGATTCGGGGGTTTCATGTACATTGCAATTTTAGGCGGCAGGCTACGACAACCAGTCACTATAGTGATACATGACTTATCTGAAACGACCCTCAAAATTTGTTCGACAGGGCTATAAAGACCGTAATTTTACGGTCGTTAACGCTCTGCTTACCCGCCAGGGATATAGGCGTGATTTGTGTGTGTGTGTGTGTGTGTGTGTGTGTGTGTTTGTATTACTGGGCCCCAAGTCTGCTATTTCTTGTCATTGTAACGCCATCGAAACTCAACTGTCATTCCATTGCCATTATGGTTTTTCTATACTTCAAACTGTTAGCAGACTACGAAATGACCGAAATCATCCAACTGCGTTCCAATCAACATCCAACTGAAACGATTTTCATTTAGCAGACTCAGGGCCCAGGCGTGTGTGTTGTGTGTTGTTGACTACTGATAAAAAATATGTAAACAAAACATATATTATGTAGGTACCTTATAAAGCTAGAATTTTGTCATCAAGTTCAATGTATGGAATTAGATAACAATAAACTATCTTTTGTGGCCGCGGTAAACGGTTGGCACTTTGGCAGTTGGAAGCCAAGTTTGAAGAGCGATAGAACAAGTTTCTGATTTCCCGGTACAAACAGCAGAACTGTACTCTACTGCTGATATTTTTTGGTTTCTTTTTCATTTACGTACCTACTTTGAATATTAGCTGCAAATATTTTAAGGGGTGAATCAACCCATCAAACTGAACAAGTTAGTTTCGCCACGAAACATAGGTCGAAATATGAGAAAAAATTTTGTTATTCCCTTATACAATTTGACTTGATCGGTTGGTAATTTTGTATGGGAGATTGGGAGGTCAAAAATTTTTTCATAATTCGACCCGTGTTCATTAGGGAAACTTGTTCAGTTTCATTGGCTGATTCACCCCTTAAAATATTTGCAGCAATTTTTTTATACCCTGTATATTAGCACACGGATCCCCGAAAGTGAGCCACGAAAATTGCTGATCGTTTTCCAACGAAATAAGACCGATGTGGTCCTTAAGGTTAAAAACAAGGGTATCTATAAAGTAGTCGATGAGGTTCAGCTGGGATCACCATTTTATCAGGTGGCTTTTTGGAAATTTAGGGTTATGATGTTAAAAGATTAGCTTCACAAACGTGATGCTCTACTTTTGTAGCTGGTTAAATGTTATCATGCGTAAATTTTTGTTACAAAGCTAATACAAACGAAAAAAGTGGAAAAATTCACGCCACCGATAGGATTCGAACCCACGTCTTTTGACTTGCCGGGTCATTGTTATTCGCTACACCACTGTTGGCTCTGTCCCACCCAGGCGGCCATTTTGATTCACTTGTTATGTTCATATATTTTTGGTACTTAATTATCGTGTTGCACAATACAATATCTTTGCTGCGATGATAGCGGTTGAGCGGTTTAGTATGAGTATTGACATTTCTAGTATGGATCTGACAGACCGCTGCGATATTTTTACGCTCCTTCGTGCGTCAAGTGTGTTCCTCGCCTTAGGTAGGTTACAGTGCCAGTTTCAACCAGCTCATTTCGAGACTGAGATACCAACCCAACCTTCTTGGTTTTGTCACCGAGAGTAACCACTAAACTGACTTTAGCAACAACTTGGTACAAAGTCACATAGGAACTGACCTACCTAAGAGTGTGTTTCCGTTGACGCTGTATGTTACACCAGTAAAATAGAATATCGGATGGTAATTTGAGAAACCGGCTAAATGTACTCCCTACATGTACCTACGCATTTCTTATTCCTCAATTCATTTGGGTTATATTAATGGGTTAATCAGCCAATGAAACTGAACAGCTTTCCCCAAGAAACATTGGTCAAAATATGAAAACATTTTTTGGGCTCTTGTTCGGTTGGTAATTTTGTATGGGAGATCCAAAAATATTTTTCATATTTCGACCTATGTTCCTTGCGGAAAGTTGTTCAGCTTTACGGACTGCTTCATCTCTTAAAATATTTGCAGTAAATTTTTTTACACCTTGTATAGGTTACAACAAAATTAAAGACTAAAAATACAACTTTAGAGTATAAAAAATGCTATAAATTGTTTGTGTGTGCGAAGACAAAAATAAAAACTTCATTGGTTTAATTTTGATTTGGAAAGATCTAAATACAGCATAGTGCAGCTTAAAAATGAATCATTTTTTTAAAAAGCACTGAAAAAATTTTTTGGTGCCTCTAATATAATTATGAGTTACTCTATCGGCTGACACAATTTTCTTTAGACGGTATTTGTTTTTACTGTTCTGTTGATGAATAAACCTCTCTTTTCAGCCTATAATATTTAAATCTATATACCTAATATCCATATTTATATTCGCATTTATTGTTAAATCGGAGAAGGACAGTGGACACAAATTCACACATTGCGGTGGCACAGATGTTTATCGGCTTAAATTAGAGCCCGAAAACTTCTGGCCTTCCCTCCGGCTAAAGGTTCTACGTACAGTCAAGTCTAATTTGTACCTTTAAAACATATTTAAATGCATATAAGTTGAATCGTTTTATAGTATTGTGGAAGTTCTGTGAATAACTGTATTATTATATTATTTCAATTTAAACGAAGTGCGACCGATCGGTCAGGAATGCGAATATTATAAGGCTTTTTGGTAAATATACCACAAAATTTGTGCTATTTGATGTTGTATAATTATTTGGGTCTGATATGTGAATACATTTGCAAAAACGCGTACAGGCAGTACTGTTTATGTTACCAATCTTAATTCTAAATTCCAAATTCAAAACAAGGGTTAGCCGTTAACGCACGCTTAGATAAGCAAAAAACAAAACAAAAAGCAAGGAAAAGAAAGCAATTGACTGTTGTATCGGTTTCTATTCCATTTGTATGGAAAATACGTAAACCTATTCTCAGTTGAACGGGCAAATAGATGGTGCTTTGTCTCGCTTAAAGAAATGTACGTACAAAGGAAAAACAGTGAAAAGAAAACAGGGAAACTCTGTGCTATTCTTAAAACAGAGTTTTTTTTTTATTCTACAGACTTATAAATGGTCAGACGTTTACAAGGTGTAAGGGAAGGTGATCAGCAAACCATGAAACTAAACAACTTTTTCTGTGAAATAAAAACTCATTCAGCTGACAGGGAATTTGTACCAGACGTTGAAAATTATGCCGAATGATGCCGGCTTAGAATAGCATTATCCCATTTCTTCCCGCGGGTGTTGTAAGAGGCAACTAAGGGACTCGAGTGTATCATGGTGTATTACAACTTTAAGCGACAGGCTGACAACCTGTCACTACAGTAATACACGTATCATCTCAAAGCGCCCTCAATACTTGTCAGACGTGGCGATAACGGCCGTGATTTTACGATAGTTTACGCTCTGCCTACCCCGCCAGGGATAAAACCGTGATTTGCGTATGTGTATGTATGTTGAAAATTATACTGTTTTACCAGAAGACGTCCATATAAAAAAAAGAAACTGTTTCATACTGCAAACTAATACAGCTATATCGCAGAAATGGGTTGGTTTAATCCTCGAATATCCCAGTCATACAGATTAGCGTCAAAATCACACTAATGACACAATTTAGTGCCTATTTTGATGCTCTATTACCATCTCTGTGACATACAACATCACAATTTCCGACGACTAATTACAGTGCTATATGCTATGCCGTTTCCACCTAGCCGGTTAAAATTGGCCGCCTACCGAACTAGGTGTACTACATTGCAATTACTTATTCCTTTTTGAACATATTTTATGTTGTGATTTTTGGAAATACGGAGTGTAAGGGACAGCGTCCTGAATACTGATAGGGTGCAAGTAGACCATGAAACTGAAAAACTTATCAAATGTCAGGAAACGACAAAAAAAATTCGACCTCGCATACAAAATCGCGACCAGCTGACTGCATTTACTATGGGAATCCAAAATTTATTTGACGTTTCCTGACATATGTTCCTAGGGGAAAGTTGTTCAGTTTCATGGTCCGCTTGCACTCTATCAGTATTCTGGACGCTGTCCCTTACACTCTGTATGTGCTCAGTGTAGCATCGGTTACTCGGACTTCGTCTATTGCAAACCTGAAACGATATCACGTGAAAGACACAATGACATGCAGTCTTGGTCTCGTCTACGGACAGGATGAGATTGCTATGTTTTCATTCATATATTATAACGTAGTTCACTAAAATCACCTTTATACTACAAACTTTCTCGCGGTTCAGTAAAAAACCTTTATTGACTATGCAAATTTAGCACGCAAAAGACAATCAAATCCCTCCTTTTATACTTTCATCCTCGCTCAAATGAAGCTGAAAACATTCATTCAGGATCCATCTAAGCTTACAATTCCGGTAATTCCAGTTTTATTGATGGATTTTACAAGAAATATAATATGCTAAGCTAGACACGGAACAAGTCTGTCGAATGTGAAAGTTTACCGAACAAATAAAATTTCGTGTTTGCAATGAAAACTAACTGAAAACAAACAGTGGGGAATATTGGAATCAACGTTTTGTTTGTGGAGTCGGTCCCCGCTCCATTTTTTTACGTTTACTGTACATCATGACAGCTTGCTAACCGCGCAGGTAGCGAATCGCTGAAGTAGGCTAAACACGCGAGTAGGCACAAAGCGAGTTGGCAAATCGCGTCGGTCGGCGAAAGGAGCAAGTTGGCTTACCGCGCAATAGCTGCCCTAATATTTATAAATTAAGCAACTGTCATATTATTATATATAAACGGAGGCATTAGAATGTCTTTTTATAAAAGGAACAAAAAATCAATCTCCCATACACAAACCACGATCAAATTGACTGCCTTTGTATCGGACTTTGGTGGATCGCACACTTAACGCACGACGGACCGCTTAAATATCGCAGTGTTCTATCAGATCCGTGCTAGAAATGTCAATCCCCATAATAGTAAAACCGTTCAATCGCTGTCGACGCTATCGCAGCGTGGTCCGTCGGTTGCGGACTTTCCACATTAACATTTTGACAAAATATTAAGTTACCGCACAATACATTAATAAAAAAGAAATTTTATCACGTAAAAAACACCTTCACAGGAAAAGGATTGCCCTACATAAAAAAATGGATGACGTAGCGATTCTGCCATCCCTGGGGGCTGTTCATGTTATCTAACAAATTGCTCGTGTGCTAACTCGAGCTTGCGCCGACCCGATCATATTTTAATAACCTACTTTGCTCTAGGGTTGCCGCGTCTGATATAAAAATTTAGACCGGTACAAGTTTTACCGACTTTTTATAAGGCTGTCTTGACAGGTTTAAAAGTAGAAGTTCTACCCACTGTTTAACCTTATGGTTACGTTGTTCGAAATTATGGGTTCTAGCCAATTTTCAAATGTACCTAATGGCGCCGAGATAAATGGAAAAAAGTTTCTTTGCAAGGAAATGCTACTAATATTATTGATTTAAAAGTTGTATGTTTGTTTTTTTTATTACTCCTTCACGCTAAAACTACTGAACTGATTTTTATGAAATTTTACACACAGATAAAAGGTAACTTGGATTAACACATAGGATAGTTGTGATTATATTCAAGCCGATTTCTGCGCGTTAGGAGCCGCGGGTATATATAGCTATGTAAATGAGTGTCAATATGACACATATGTTAATATTACTGCGTAACACAACGTTATCTTGTATGAACTTATAAAAATGATTGAAAGCAGCTAGATACAAAATTCGCCATTTAATTAGAATATGCGATAAAATAATAGTCAGTAAATGCAAAAATGGTGCGCGTGAATTAACAGCAGGTTGTTTAAAATATTATCTTTTAAAATCCCATTCAGACGCCTGGCAGCCCTACGTCTGTGGATATTTTATGAAATTCTCAGGTGGGTAACAAAATACCTAGTAATTGGTTTAAAAATTAGATTTAGACCCTCTTCATGTTCCTATTTATCCGAAGTCATAACAGCTCAAAACGGTCAACATAGTAGGCCTTTATGTAATAAAAAAACCAAAATTGAAGCTCTAGAGGCATAAGGCGCATCGCACACTTAAGGCACGACAGACCGTTAAAATATCGCAACGGTCTGTCAGTTCTTACTAGAAACGGCACTCCCCATACTAAAACCGTACTCGACGGACGACGCTGCGATAGCGCTAGCTGCGTCAATAGCGGTTGGGCGGTTTTAGTATGGGGATTGACATTTCTAGTATGGATCTGACAGGACGCTGCGATATTTTAGCGTGCGTTCCAACTTACTCGGAAAGAAAACAGTAGGTACGTTTGCATAAAAATCCTACACGAGGGTACAATTTCTTACTCTTCTAGTTATTTTATTGTCTGACTGTCCCGATGGCGTAGCGGATAGTATGCCTGCCTTCTATGCCGAGGGTCGTGGGTTCGATCCCCACCGGACACAAATATTTGTTAAGTCAATTTTCAAATATTTGTGTTGAGTCTGGGTGTTTTCTATGTATAATATGTAATTATTTACAAAAAAAAAAGTATATCTGTATTAGTATCGGCTATCTAGTTCCCATAGTACAAGCTTTGCTTAGTTTGGGGCTAGATGGCGCTGTGTAAATTGTCCAAGATATTTATTTTTATTTATTATTGATCCATGACTTTAACTTACACGATAGCTTAGAACTTAGTACTTTTAGACATAAATCTGTAGAATTTAGTATGGACAAAATTCGGCTCTTTGAATTCGTAATTTGAAAGTACCTAAGTAATTTTACATTCAGGTAACAAGTTGAAATTACTATAATTTAGAAGTTGTATAAGTAGGCAAGAAGTTTCATGAAGTTGAAGGATTTTGATATAAGACAAAAATAATTCAAAACAAGTTACTTAAAACTTTTGCAGTTTAACTTTGTTTCCGATAAAATTTTAAATTGGAACGTGTTTTCCATGAACTCATTGATAAAAATATTTTTTCGATGAAGAAGGATTTTTGCAAATGCCAGCCGGCGGGTAATATTATTTTGAGCTATTTTTACTCTTTTTTGGACTCTTTTATGTACAGGTGCAAAAAAAAACAAGTAATAATGAACGATTGCTCTTCACCAACTCCGCCCAGTGTTTCAGGGACCAACTAAATCTGGTCCCTCATACATTTAGTGCAATTTCTTTCAACAATTTGCACTCTAGTACTACGAGAGTAGAACATGCCAAACCGCAGCCACGCTGTGAAGAGCACTTGTGGAAATATATGTAGACTGGATGTAGAATTCAGAGCATCATTCTACTAATAGTGTGAAATAGGGAATATGCATACAATTTGAAATGGCCTTAAATATTTTTATCTCGAATACTTATTATCGTAATATTATAATAAAAAGGATTTTTTTTATTTACTTATTATTTAAACCCCTAAAATAATATTCAAAAAGTGTTAAACAAGGGAGCGAAATTCAAACTACCAAAACGCGCCGCTATTGATCGAACGAAATGTGACGTCATCTGACACGACATTGTATTCAAAGTCCACAGTAAACACTAAGGTAAACACCCACTGGACGTGTCATGTGACGTCACACAAAGCGCGCGCAAAATGGCGGCGTTTGAACAGCTCAAATTTTTTCAAAGTTTTAAATTTAATTTTTAAAAATATCTACAGTATTTTGAAGCCCATTAATATTGTTTTCTACGTTAAAAAGTAGTAAACTATTAATTTAAGACAAAAAAAATACATGCATATTCCCTATTGTCTTAGTGTTAAGTTATCCTTTATTTTATGGGTATTGGTTGTCCTGTATACACAAACACAGGCACACAAACATACATTCGTTTGTAAAAATGTAAAATTTAGCTTGATACCTTCGACGTTTGTGACCTTGGAACAAATGCTATGACATAAGGTCCACTTTCCTAAAAAACAAACGAAACAAACAATCAACACTTTATCTCTCCAGAGCGGCTTCAGAAAATCAACAGTCGTAATAATATTCGGTTGCTACGGGGTTTTATACATATATAAATAAAATGACTAGTACCCTAATGATCAGAATTTATTACTGAAAACATCGAACTTCTCAAAGTAAATAATTTGGTCAAAATATTTTATTTTGAGATCTATATTACGACAACAAGATTTTTATGCGAGAGTTGCAACTCTTTGATTCTTAAATAATGAAGTACGGAAAATCATTCGCTTGATATATAGCTTAAAGATTTTTGTGTTGTTATTCCTAAAAAACTCTTTCACGTTTAATAATGCTAATAAACAAAACATGAATTTTAGCTTGGTGAGTGAAAAAATATTCCAAATGAATGTAAATAAATGCCTAGAGGCAACTTTTTTCAAATGTATCCTTTTTAGACCGAATCTAATGGCAGGTAAAAAATACAGACACTGCAAAAGATGCAGTTTCATGGAATATCGTCAGTAGTAAGCATTTATATGAGAAACCACAAAACACGAGCACAACTCTTTCAAGTGTAAAATCTGATAGTTGGAACAAAACAAAAATAAACTTGATAAAGCAATTTTATTTCTCCGATCTCGTACCTCTGTATCAAGTTCTTATAAAGTTCACCGCAAAGAGAGCGTATATTCTGTTTTGACATTTGCTGCAAAGGGGGAAAACTGAGGGAAACTTCGTTATTAGAAAAAGTTTCCTATTACGCTTTTATTGTGTGTATCGCCAGCACATCGGACTGGTATTGGCGGATCGCACACTTAACTCACGACGGAGCCCTAAAATATTCAGCGATCTGTCAGATCCGTACTAGAACGTAAGGAACGAAACTAAAACCGCAGTCGACGGACGGCGCTGAGATAGCGTTGCATCAACAGCGGTTGAGCGGTTTTAGTATAGGGATTGACATTTCTAGTATGGATCTGACAGACTGCTGCGATGTTTTAGCACCCCGTCGAGCGTTAAGTGTGCGATGCGCTGGGACCGACTTTAACTGTATTTTTATACAAATACTAAGACAAACCAGAATAAGTTAATCCTTTAAAAGGGTAGGTTGATGTGCTAACGATACCCTACATGATTGGCATTCAACTCCGTTGTATTAAACAACTACTTAATATACGTCATAACGATGTTCGTGTCATTAATCCACGTCAAAAGCAATACTGGTATATAATATAAGGTGTAAAAACATCAGCTGCAAATACTTTAAGTGGTTAATCAGTTCGTGAAATTGAACAACTATCCCCAAGAAACATAGGTCGAAACATGAGAAAACTTTTTGGACCTCCTATACAAATTGACTTGGTCGGTTGGTAATTTTGTGGGAGACTAATTTTTTTTTCATATTTCAGCCTATGTTTCTTGGGGAAAGTGGTATAGTTTCATGAGCTATTCACCCTTAAAATGATTACAGCACATTTTTTTTTACACCCTGTAGTTCAAAACTGTGACATGTGAGTTCATTGAGTAGTTTGCACCTGCAAAATAAGAGAGGATATTGTGAAGTAAAACTAGTATCGTCATCAAAAAGCAAAAAGGCTTTTTTGTCGTTTTCTAGCTTTACGTGTTCGGTACTGAATTTAATCTCTTGACTCTGAAAGTAACGACTGACTTCCTTTTGGTGTCGCTTTTCAAACTCAGTGACACATTTTGCCTCCCATTAAAACTCAGTAGAGATACAGCGTGGTGACGGCTTAGAATAAAGATAAAAAAGATAAAGATAATTTATTTCAAAACAAAATAGTGCTTACAAATAGCATCACCCCATTTCTACGTGTGGGTGTCGTAAAAGGCGACTAAGGGATGAATCTATGGAACGGGCAGCAGTGTTCTTTATGAATATCTACAATATCTTGCACTGCGCTCGCCAATGCGCCTGCCAAGTGTGGTGAGTATGGCAATATTCACCAATTTGGGCGAGGCCCAAGACCAGCAGTGGACTGTTGTGACTGTAGAAGTAGTAGTAGTAGAGATACAATAAAAAGGTACGAAGATATAATTATTAGATTGAGTCACTAGTTTCAATTTCGAAGACAGTGTGCATATAAGTTTCTATGGTCAGTTTTTATTACTATTGCTAGTTTAGCAAGTAATGAAATTCAATCTCACAAAATAAAGACAAAGGCAGAATATGTACACAAAATGAACCCATGGAATTTCGAATGGACCTAGCGACAATCTTCATAGTTGAACATGATTTCTAAAGTTGTATCCTTTTTTAGTAGTCTCCCCTACTAAAAAGCTGCTTCCATACTCACCCTGCTTGGCACAGTGACAGACATAAAAGGCCTTACTATAAAAAAGTTAGACTGGTGTGTCTTTTAGTATGGAGTTTTATTTAGAACACTTCTTCGACTCAAGTCTAGCTCTTCGGTGGTAAGGCCCTAAGACTTTGAAATACACAGGTAAAGCACAAGAAGCAACATCAAATGTCGCCTAACCAATAAATGTCTGTGGCCTTTCGTAACAAGATGTAGCAATTTACTGCTAAAAGCTGCCTAGTCCTCTGGCCATGCACCGGCCATTACCTTGCAGACTTGCTCAGGACTTGTGGTTGCGGCGAGCTCTGGCCGTAGCTCGCTTTATGTAGGAACTAGTTGATTGAATTGCTAACCATACCCTTTATGGATGCAACATATTTCAGACAAGGAATAGATTGCTTACGTTCTGGTTAATAGACGATCTGTAATCTGATGAGTAAATCTGTAATCTTGGAAAGAGAACAATCATTTTACCTGATCCTAGTTATGATTTTAACGGGTTTTTACCGATAAATTTAAAACTTAATATTTTACCTAATGTTTAGTAAAGAGCTATTAGTAAATACCTAAAATCTTTAACAAATTCATAATAAGTATACTTACGTAACTTTATGGAATAACTGTCTAGAATAAGACCGACTGGGAAAAGTATTGCTTGGTTTATCAACTCTATGATCTTACGTGCCATCTACTGGATTTAACTTCAGCCGTCGGTGTTTGCGTTTAATTTAAACTTTGATGGGTGAACATTGGCATAGTTATTTGACTTAACATAATTGCGACTTGCTATTTCTGTTACAATCAGTAGTGTAGTACCTGAATAGCATCACCCTAGATGAGATAATAATAATAATAATAATAAATCTTTATTTCTCTCATCACAAAGGGTAATAGTAACAGAGGTAGATACTCTGTATGTATGTATGTTGACAAAAATATCCGTTGTGGCGAGAGTTGGTGTCTGTACTAGATTTCTCTGTATGACAGATCACTCCAATCTACTGTGATCCCGTTTCCATTGACTCGACGAAGAAGAAGACTCTTGTTGTGAAGAAGATGTTGTAGAAGTTGAGGGATCCAGAGAATAGGCAACACCCTTTCCTATGACTTTTCTACAATGTATTGAACAGCCCACGCCTATTCGCCTGCCAAAAGTGGTGAATATGTCAAATAACCTATCAACGGAAAGCGCCATGCTCAGCAGTGGACTGTTTTTGGCTCGTGAAAACAAGAAAGTAAAACCAATGATTCAAAATTGATATTCTGTTTATTTTATATTTGCTTGTGTAAGTTTAGGTGTTAATATTTACCTTGTAAACTCACTCGCTACATAATCTTACTTGCTAAGTGCCGCCTTTGCTATGGTAATTCTCAAAGCGATAGACTACCTTCGTTGGAGGTAAGGTTGATGGTTATCCTGAAAACTATTCTGTACCTTTATTTACAGATATGTATACTTCTCATAAAAAACCGGTACAACATACTAGTTTATGTTTAGTACGAATCACATTGTTTAAATGTGTGCTGATGCTGGAATACACATACACACACAAAATAATCACGCCTTTATCTCTCTGATATCGTTTATATACATACATATATCACGCCTTCATCCCTTGAGAGGTAGTAAAAATACGGCCGTTTTTATAATGAGTAAAATGTGGATGTCCCAAATTCAAGACAGTTTTTTATAGGTTTCATGTCTTATCAAATCATAAAAATTAAAATGCCTCGATTTTTCTGATGAGGAGTGTATAAACAAGTTCATAGTTCATTGTTTTAAGCAGCAAAATAGCTGTAATTTCAGTGTCCAATAGAAATTACTTATTAACAAATAACCATGTCAGACAATATTGACCGGCACTAAGTTGTCTCAAAATTATGAACGAAAGACCGGCTACGTCGTAATGACCTTTGAAATAGAGATGATAGCACCTAGATCATTTATCTTCAGTATTTCATCATATATTTCTTCAGCTAAAAATGTTCTCATTACTTCTTTAACACCAATACTCACAAGTGAATTGTCACGGTCGCCTGCCCCTGCACGTGTTCGCTATATGTCGATTGTCGACTACAAGTGCCATCGACTCGGTGCAATGCCAGGCTGATTTATTTTTATTGCTTTGTTTCCGATCGGCCACTGGGAAAGCGAGACGAGTAGTTTGAGCAGCTGTCATAATAAGCGGGGTGATCTACCGTCAAAAGCGGATCGCACACTTAACGCACGACGAAGTGCTAAAATATCGCAGCGGTTTGTCAGATCCATACTAGAAATTTCAATTCCTATACTAAAACGCTCAACCGCTGTCGATGCAGCGCTAACGCTAGCGCAGCGACGTCTATCAAGTGCAGTTTAGTATGGGGAATGACAGACCGCTGCGATATTTTAGCGCTCCGTCGTGCATAATAATTGGACACAAATTTTCTAATGACTAATTATATGCATTTTATCTAAGTACCTACTCTCTACGCATAAATTCCATAAAACAAACAAATGAGTTCAAAGATACTTTTGTAACATCGATACTCGTAAATTAATTTCCACGGTCGGCTGCATGTGTTTGCTATATGTCGACTTCGAGTGCCATAGACTCGGTGCAGTGCCAACTGATTAATTTTTATTGTGTGGATCTCAGCCGGCCAAATAGAAAGCGGTATTTTGATGATAATTAAACGTAAAATAAATGTGGCTTATTCAGGTCAAGATTTCTAAATTACTAAGCATTTATACCGGCCTCAGCAAAACAACTTTATACTTAATCCCTTTATACCTAATAAGTAACTTTTTTACTTAATACCTTTATACCTAATAACCTATTTGCTTACGCTAGGCATAATATTTTGGGCTCAGAAGAATACAAGCACTCTATTGGCTTGCTTATATTTTGCAATATACTCTGTGTCCTTTTTTTCAATTACACACACACACACACACATGCTCTAACATTATCCCGCTGATCTAGCAGCCCAACACGCTGGCAATTACCTCCCGCCCCCCCACATTGTGACCGCTCTTTCAGTCCCACTCCGGACACAATTACAGGCACTTTCCTTTACGCCCTGCCCTTTTAGAGGCGTCTTAATTCGCTCTCTTTGTGGCCAATCATGCCCACAATATCTTTAGCTAGGTGTTTGGTGAATTGCACACACTCCAGATAATATTGCGGGTTGTGACAACCTGTAAACGAATAAGAACTGTAACAGTTGCAATAATCATGCTTTTTTTGTACTGGACACCACGTATAAGGCTCCTTAGCCATTAAAACTACGCCGGTTGAATATGTTGGGAGCAAGGGCTCACTGTGACGTACGAGTATTTATATTGTTGTTCAAATTACCAGCCCTATCACGCCCTTTTGGGCAAAACTGGGGAACTTGGGAGTAGAACGAAAAAAAAAAAACGAAAGAAAAAAAGAAAGAACGGATCGGACTGAAGTAACCCATGATATAGAAGCATCTCCAATATGACGATGATGACTCAATAACGGCACATGAACGATGTCTCTGGAGAAAGATGACTACAAGGGCTAACCTAACTAACCCCAAATGAAATTAGAAAAAGGCCTACAGAAGAAGTAAGCCATGATAACCAAGTTTTGTATGGGATTTCGGAAAATCCCTTCATGAAAAACCGAGACCCAGCAAAAACACCGCAAAATGATACGGTGTGTGTGAGAGCCGCCTTAAGGTCACAATGATTTTCTTTACGGAAATTTTATTATCTTTGCATTACCTCAATGATTCTTCACTTTTTGGCCGTAATGACTTTATGATTGAGTTTTTTCCGCTAAGTCAAATTCACCAGCTTGAGAAGTGGGTTGGACTCTTAAAAATATGACTTCATTTAAAAAGAACAAACACGCTTTTCTTTTACAAAAGCGTTGAAAAATGTAAAGGATTTCTTTACAAAAACTTTAGTTTTCATTAAAGACTGAAAAGGGCAGGATGTACCTTCTTTAGTTTCATTCAAAAGGCTACTCGTCGAGGAACTGTGTAACAATGAACTTAGAAAAACGGGCTGTATATACCTACCTATACATATTATAGTTTCTATGGAAATGTGAAAAATGAAAAATAAAGTTACGTAATCATGGTACTTATATTTGGCATCTATGTTTGTGTTGATGATGTATCTAAAGTTAAATTTCAGAGCGGAGCACACCGGCTCCGAATGCGTTGCGTATCCAGCTCTCTTCCGTAGTGACGCGCGTGATCACGTCCGTACACCCCTGCCACACCGGGTTACGGACGTGGTTACGCAGGTTACGCGCGTAGCTACGGATGCGAGCTGCAAGGGTCTGTTGCGTACCAACTGTCATATCCAAAAGTTCGGTCATCAGTGTGCAATAAATATTGCGCAAATAAAAGCGCGCATCGCGTTCTGTGCAGCAAAAAGTTGACGACATATCAGTGTAAAAAAAATAGTTGCAAATATTTTAAGGGATGAACTAGCCCATGAAACTGAACAACTTTCCCTAAAAAACATAGGTCAAAATATGAAAAAAAAATTCGGCCTCCCATACAAAGTTACTGACCGACTCAATTCAATTTGTATCAACCAATGTATTTCAACCTATATTTCTTGGGGAAAGTTGTTCAGATTTATGGGCTGATTCACCCCTTAAAATATTTGGAGCTAATATTTTTACACCTTATATTTGACGCTTAATATAGTGCACATTTTTAGATGCGCATTGTGGTAGCCCGTAGTCCGTACACGCGTCCGTACTACGCGCAGGACAGAGCTGTGCGTGTTCGGACGTGTTTGGTGTGACGTCTAACAGGGAATCTCATAGAATACAACGTCATCACTGCACGCAGAGTACGCAACCTGTTTGTCTTTTGGCAGCTGTACGGCGTAACTACGGCGTAACCCTACAATGCGTGCAGCACGCAACGGATACGCATCACAGGCAGTGTGCCGTATCTCATACAGTCCCATACATTACAACGTCATAAATACATGCGTAACTACGGATGAGAGCTGGATACGCAACGGATACGGAGCCGGTGTGCCTCGCCCTTTCAAGTTGCTTCCTTCATTTGTTGATGTACCTGTAAACAAAAAAAAAAAAAACATTAACCAGGATTGGTTAGGTTTTACAAGGGAAAGAACGAAAAACATATTTTTAATCATTTTATACAGTAGAAACTATCAATCTATTTCAATTATTTTTTCCTAGTTCAAACATAGCTGTTTTTGTTAGAATTCCTTCAATCACAAAACTATAAAAGATGGCTAGCGGGACGTTGTTTCAATAATAACAATCAATATGTTTTAACGGATACCGTAGTGACGACCCGTTAATAGAACAAATGTATGTAGTGTTTGTCGTAGAATGCTGCCGTGAAATGACACGCGTGAGAAACTTTCAGAATTGTATATATTAATGCTCAAATCATTACAACTTAATGTGTAGGCAAAAATGTGGCTCTTGCAGAGAGCGTCCAAAATCGAACAAACAATAAACAAAACACGATCACACGGCGCCTGTCAACAGCGCCGTGTCAGTGGGTGCATCCAGCCTGATGGCTTACCAAGGAGGATGCACGCCACAATGTCAACCTGGATAAAAATAATATATGACATAACTTTGTATCAAAAGTTTAATATAGAACAATGACATGAAACATCTGCTCAAAAGTCAGGCGTAGGAAATAGTAGCGGCATACGCCGCAGATTTGCACGGCAAACGGAAATGAAGCGGAACTTGCTCTTCGCGTTCCCCACCTATATGGCAGATCACACACTTGACGCACGAAGGACCGCTAAAATATCGCAGCGGTCTGTCAGATCCGTACAAGAAATGTCAATCCCCATACTAAAATCGCTCAACCGCTGTTGACTCAGCGCTATCGCAGCATCGACCGTCGAGTGCGGCTTATAGATTAAATTAGATTAGATTAGATTAGATTTATTTATTACACATTATCAAATTCATTACTACAAGTAAGCATATTACATTAAATAAAAATGTCAAAGGATAATATGTTCGTCAAAAAATATGAAATAAAATATATGTCAACTTATAATACAAAACAATACATTCAAATGTCAGTAAAGAGTATAGGAAATATAAATGAACTTACGTCGGTAACAATATAAAAATAAGAAATAACAATGTCAAACAATGTACAAAAATAAGCAATTCAATCGAAATAAATATTAACAAAATAAAAATGTCACTACAAAACTTGTAGTCAATTAAAAACTAAAGCTAAGAAATTCCTTAATGTCATAAAATTCATTTTTCAGCAAAAGATACTTTAGTTGGTGATAAAATGCTTCATCGTTTGTAATTTCCCTTTATATGGGGAGTGATGTATCTTGTATGGGTCTGAGAGAACGCTGCGATGTTTTAGCGCCCCGTCGTGCGTTAAGTGTGTGATGCGCCTATTATCTGCAGCGTAACCATACAAATTGTGAAAAAAAACAATGCAAAATATTTTTGGGGATGCACCAGTCCAAGTAACTGAATAATTGTAATACTTAATTTCCCAAACACAAACAACAAACAATTGTCTTCAAGAAACATTTTTGGATCTTCTCGCGAATTGACACGGTCGATTGATTTGCGACGAATGACGATAGACTTTGTATCAGTCACCTAAACTTATTTTCAATTTCATGCAACTGAACAACTTACCTCAAAAAGATTTTGGAACTCCTACACAAATTGACACGGTCTATAACATGTTTATATTTTACGTTTAACACTCTTCATAATGACTGATTTTGCTATTTTGAGACATGCTGCTAGAAACACACAATATGATGAAATTAGTTAACTTAATTTTTAAATTATTCTCATTCTACCCACTAACGGTTAAGGCACTGCTTATTTAAATGTACCTTATTAAAAATTTCATAGTTCGCCTTTAAAATATGGCTTCTTATAATCTTATTACCCAAACCTGAGTCATAAACAAGAGATTATGACAGGTCATAACAATTTTATCCCAGATACTAAAACTTTGGATTGTCAAAACGAAGATAAGCCGTATAATTAACTTGTGGAGAGCCTTAATAACTTGATGCTAGTAAAATAGCATCACCTCCTATAGGTATCTTTTACATGGGTAAAGTTTAAGGTGCTACTAAGCACCACTACACTACTATACACTATTATCACATCTTTATTATGATGGGCTGTCACTAATAGCATAGTGATAAACCGTTTTCTAAAATGAAAATTCTTCCTGAAATATTTGTGAAACATAGCCATGGGGTCTCATTCCCTACTAAAAGAAATTTGTCCAAAAATAAATCAATAGATGGCGATACGGGTCGCAAATGTAACTTAAGAGACTGGAATAAAAGCAAATTTACAAAAACAAATTATTGGAAAATTATAAATACATTATCTAAGATGTTTTGTGACGGAAAACACGCGAATTATTCACATTTTTGCAATATTTTTCAATCTAATGTCGTCAATACGAAGTATCCAATAAATAAGCTAGATGTCGCTAGCAACGCACGCGCTGAGTCGACATATCAAATAGCCCGCCAATAACCGTCCTAGGGCAATCGAACTCCATCTATGACGTTAGGTATCTGTACTACTTTAGTAGTATTATATTATCTGTGACATAGCCATAGCGGTAGCTTTTAACGTCATAAGTCTAATCTTCATTTTATCAGCCAAACGGACATTGACCTCCCCGTATTGGGGGGTATTTTCATACTATAGGCAAATTGATATTAATTTATAGGGAACGCCCATTCCCTAAATTAATTATCTCTTTGGTCGGTTTTTACGACATCCACGGGTAGAATTGGGGTGATGTTGTTCTCAGTCTGCATCACACGTAAATAGTTATTTCTTTAAATGAATCATCTTAAAATGTTCAGATTTACTGAACAGGTCCGTTAACGTTTTTTTCGCTAACGACCAAAAAACACCTGGACACAGTAGCAAACTGGTCAAAAGAATGGCTCATCAACTTAAATGTTGATAAGTGTACCATACTTCACATAGGCAACAAAAATCCTCACTTGTCATATAAGTTGAATGGTGTAGAACTGCGAGCAGTCAAAGAACAAACTGACCTGGGAGTTATCATCAAAGACAACCTAAAGTGGGAGGATCACATCACCGCAATCACAAAGAGAGCAAATAGTTTTGTCTATTTAATAAGAAAAGCCTTTGGAATCCTTACTCCGGATATGATGCTGAATATACATAAGACATACATAAGACCGATACTAGAATATGCTTTTCAAGTTTGGAGCCCTTACTTTGTCAAGGACATTGAATTGTTGGAGAAAGTACAGCGTAGATTCACCAAAATACCAAGACAACTAAAGAGACTACCATATGATGGACGACTAGAAGCATTAAAACTAAGCACCCTTAAAGAGCGAAGAGACCGAGGAGATCTTATTGAAACTTACAAAATCTTAAATGGGCACTACAACATCCAAAACTTTCAATCCATGTTTAAGATGGATACTAACACCCGTCTAAGAGGCCACCACCTAAAACTGGAAGCTTGCCTTTCACATAATCTTCCTCACAAAAACTTCTTTGCGAACAGAGTTGTTAAGGAATGGAATAAGCTACCAGAAGAGGTAGTCTCAGCCCCGAACATCAACATATTCAAAAATAAACTAGACAAACATAAAAAACAAATAAAAATTAATGAAATGAAATCTTATTATAAATAACGGGATACAGGCACTATCAGTCGTATAGCGACTGCCTGCCTGATTTAATCATAATAATAATAATCGTCAATAGAAAACTTTTGCCTCAAGAGACTATAGACAGAATTTATCGAGAAGTTGAAACTGAAATTCAAACAATTAAAAACAATACCCTACATACTAACACAAATACTTTACGCAACCAAAGCACACGCATTCAAACGTCCCAAACATTACCAACACAGACACGTCAGAGAATGACTTGGAATAATGAGCTAAATGAAGGTATTATGAAGGCCTATTACAGGGTCACTAAACTTGGAACTAACTTAACGGCTTACAGACAACTCTTGCACCAGGAATTCATAAACATCTTTCCGGACTACGCGCATTTATCCCAACAAAGAGTTGCTGACCAGAGAAGGGCCATAATAGTAAACCATTACATTTCCGACGATAGACTCAACATTTTGCGAGAAGAAGTTTCAAACGAAGTAAACATTGTGGCAGACAATAATCACGATACTCCTAACATTGACCTAAATTCACCTGTAAACACGCATCAAACCAATTTAGATTTGCAAGATATTCCGATGTCAATGGCTTTTAATACTGATTTAAACATGACTCAATCTAACGATTCACCCAATTCACAGGCAAATACAACTGACGTACCTTCTGACATACCTAATGACACAGCCAGAAAATCAACTATTTCCCCTTTAGATCAACAGAATATTAAATTAAAATTTCAAGAAATACTGAACCGATTTGACAAAACTGATCCTACGATGCGACCTCTAATACCTAAACAGAAAACTTCTAGAAAATTTGCTGAAACAGTTGATTTTCTAAATATGCAGGTGTTACCCAACCACGTTTCAAAAGAGACCACTTTTGAAACTACTCATACTCTGGTTTATTGTACGGCGTACACCGCAGCTGTTTGCAATGGAGCTAAAATTAAAGACAATTCGTTAAATGAATCCAGAACCCTACAAAAACCTGAAACAAAAATACCTGCATGGCAAAAAAGGTTGGAAAAAAAGATAGCGAATTTAAGGAAATGTATAGGTAGGTTGACTCATTACATTCAAGGACATAGAAGCACAAACCTTATAGAACATGTACAACAGATAAAAAATACATACAGAATACATTCACAGCATGAAGAACCTAACTTAAATAATACACAATTCTTAGACACCCTGAAGCAAAAACTAAATGCGGCTACCAACAGACTTAATAGGTATGTCAACTGTACCCTAAGAAAAAAACAAAACTCACAATTTAAAAACAATGAAAAACAGTTTTATCGGGCTTTAGATTCAAACTCGCAGAACATTCAATCACAGTCTAAAACACTAACTCCACCCTCAGCTGAGGATTTGCACTGTTTCTGGTCTGAAATATGGTCCAATCCCAAACTTCATAATGAAACTGCTGAATGGATTCGAAAGGACAGAGAAAACATCAACTCAGTACCAGAAATGTCATTTGAATTTATCCCATTAGAGATTTTTAAGCGAGTCTTACAAAAACTACACAACTGGAACGCTCCGGGGAATGACAGAATTCATAATTTTTGGTACAAAAAGCTCAGCACAATTCATCCTATGATCCATAACCACATCAATGAGTTTATTCAATCCCCAGAAGCCATGCCAACTTTTGTTACTCAAGGTATAACTTTTCTAATACCCAAGGACGCAGATACTCAAAATCCCGCAAAATATCGCCCAATCACATGCTTGCAAACTTTTTACAAGATTCTCACCTCATGTATTGCTGAACTGATCGATGAGTTTATTTCTACTAACAATCTACTGGCAGAAGAACAAAAAGGTTGTCGCAAACGAAGTCAAGGGTGTAAAGAGCAATTAATTATTGACTCTATTGCAATGAAACAGGCACTAAAACGCAAGAAGAGCATTAACACTATGTACATAGATTACCAAAAAGCGTTTGATTCCGTTCCCCATAGCTGACTTATTTATGTACTGCGACACTATAAAATCCACCCTACAATTGTTACTTTCTTAGAACACGCAATGCAGAACTGGCAGACAAAACTAAAACTTATGAACAATAAATGCAACATAGAAACAGCAGAGATCCCAATTCGCAGAGGTATCTTCCAAGGCGACGCTCTCAGCCCTTTGTGGTTTTGTTTAGCTTTAAACCCCCTCTCTAACATGCTCAATTCATCACAACTAGGACTCACTATTCCCAGCGAACATGGACAGACGTCTCTTACACACCTTCTCTACATGGACGACATAAAACTATACAGTGACAACCCTGACTCACTTCATCGTCTAGCATACATCACGCAATCATTCTCTGAAGATATTCACATGCAGTTTGGCATCGAAAAATGCAAAACTCTCTCTGTGGAGAAGGGAAACATAGTCCCAAATGATTACAGTCTAGACTCTGGATGCCAAATTACATCTTTAGACGATGAAAGTTTATATAAATACCTCGGGTTTCAACAAGCTAAACAAATTAATCAGAAACAGACAAAAGCAGACTTAAAGAAAAAATTCAAACATAGACTAAATAGCATCCTTAAATCGCAACTTAATTCCCGTAATATAGTAAAAGCCATAAATTCATACGCTATTCCTATACTCACATATTCGTTTGGTGTAATTTGCTGGACCCAAGGCGAACTGGAAGCTCTGCAACGAGTAATCAACACATCTCTTACCGCCCAACGTAAACATCACCCCAGCTCTTGCATTCAGAGGATGACTCTCCCTCGTAGTGAAGGCGGCAGAGGTATTATAGACATTACCAATCTGCATAACAAGCAAATCACGACACTACGAAAGTATTTTTATGAAAAAGCCCGACATTCAAAATTGCACAAAGACATAGTTAATGTAGACAAGCGTTTCACACCACTGAACCTTAACAGTAGAGATGTGCAGCGAAACGAGCAACTTGTTGACCAAAAAGAAAAAGTCGCCGCTTGGCAGCGTAAATCTCTCCACGGAAGACACCTCAATGACTTGCAGCAGCCACATGTCGATAAAATTGCGTCGAACGCCTGGCTGCAGCGAGGAGAACTCTTCCCCGAGACGGAGGGATTTATGCTGGCGATACAAGATCAGGTCATCGAGACTCGCAATTACCAAAAATTTATTTGCCGTATTCCAAATTTGCCAACAGATTCATGCAGAAGGTGCCACTCCAGTTCAGAGACCATCCAACACATAACAGGAGCTTGTAAATCTATAGTTCAAACCGATTATAAACATCGTCACGACCAAGTTGCCTCCATAGTTCACCAACATCTTGCTTTCAAATATAAGCTCATCTCTGAAAAAGCAGCCTATTACAAATACACACCTGAAACAATACTGGAAAACAATGACCATAAAATTTATTGGGATAGAACAATCATAACAGACCGTACTATCCATTACAATAGACCGGACATAACCTTACTGGACAAAAATAGTAAAACTGTATATTTAATAGACATAGCCATCTGTAACACTCATAATCTACTTACACACACAGAAAAAGTATCCAAATATACCGACTTAGCTGTAGAAATTAAATCTCAGTGGAAGGTTAGCTCAGTAAAAACTATCCCTATTATATTATCGACAACAGGAGTAATACCAAAAACCCTGCACACTAGCCTTAAAACACTTGATATTCACCCGAAAATCTACACGCTTCTTCAAAAAGCAGCGATCTTGAATACTTGTAGGATCGTACGCAAATTCCTTACCTTAACTTAGAACTACAAGATTTTAGGCACTTGGCTTCGGCCCGTGTTTAAATATCCTTTACCTCTTTGGAGAGATACGAAAATGTATAAACTATAATAATACGTCTTAAACGATATAGGGCATGCACACTTCGTAAAACTCAAAACACCCAATTTCAGGTAAACGAAAAACAATTTTATAGGGAACTCAAATCATCCACTGGCAACAATCTTGAACAGGTTACACCGCATGACGCCTCACCTAATCCAGATGATTTGCACCAATATTGGTCTCGGCTTTGGCAAAACCCTGTAACGTACAATACGGATGCGTGGTGGATCGAATCTGAAAAGGCTAAATTTAAAAACACTGAACCTATGCAGTTTGAGTTTGTCCCAGTAGAAATCTTCCAGAATGTACTGAAAAATCTCCATAACTGGAAAGCACCAGGTACCGACAATATTCACAATTACTGGTACAAGAAGTTTTCATACATCCATCCACATTTGCACAATCACATCAATAAATTCATTCAAGATCCCCAATCTATGCCAAAATACATTACAACCGGAATAACGTACATGCTTCCGAAAGACAAGAACGACCTAAAAAATCCCTCTAAGTATAGACCCATAACTTGTCTACAAACTATTTACAAAATCATTTCAGCTTGCCTAACTTCAATTATTTACTCTCATGTAGATACAAACAATATACTATCTGAACAGCAGAAAGGCTGCCGTAAGTTTAGCCAAGGCTGTAAGGAGCAATTAGTTATAGATTCCGTAATATTAAAACAGGTTCAGCAGAAGAAGAAGGATTTATGCACAATGTACATAGACTACAAGAAAGCATATGATTCTGTGCCTCATTCCTGGTTACTGAAAGTGTTAGAAGTTTATCAAATCCACCCAACTATAATTTCATTCTTGCAGAACAACATGAGTAACTGGACAACACACATTAAACTTAACACTCCGTATGACACAATAGAAACAGAAAATATTAAAATACAACGTGGCATTTTCCAAGGCGATGCTCTCAGCCCACTGTGGTTTTGTCTGGCCTTAAATCCGTTGTCCACAATATTAAATGATACCAGCATAGGCTACCCTCTTGAATATATAGATGCAGAAAACGGAAAACAGATCTGTCTTGTAAACCACTTACTCTACATGGACGATATTAAAATCTACGCAAATAATCAGAATGACCTCAAACAACTTGCAGAAAATATAGAACAATATTCTAAGGACATTTGTATGGATTTCGGCATAGACAAGTGTAAGATCAATTCCGTTAAAGCAGGAGAAACTTTTGAACACCAATATCAACTAGAAACTGGAGAGCAAATAGAGTCTTTAAATGAAAATGAGGTATATAAATATCTAGGCTATATACAATCGAAACTTATACAACACAAAGAAATTAAAAACAGGTTAACTAAAGAATTTAAACACAGGCTGAACTCTATCATGCGTACGCATTTAGGGTCCAAAAACATAATTAAAGCTATTAACACATTCGCGATTCCAGTACTCACATACTCGTTTGGTATTATAAAATGGACCAAATGCGAACTCACTAGCCTACAACGCCTTATCAATGTCACTATGACAAAGCATAGAAAGCACCACCCAAGATCTTGTGTACAAAGGCTTACCCTACCAAGAAGTCTAGGAGGCAGAGGGCTTATAGATATTCTTAATTTGCATAATAAACAAATTACCAGTTTGAGAGCATATTTCCGCAGTAAAACGATTACATCCGTATCACATAATGCCATAGTCCAAAACGATCGTAATTTTACACCCCTTAATCTGAAAAGTCAATTAATACAGAAAAATGAATCTCAATTATCAAAAGAAACCAAGCTGAATGAGTGGGCACATAAATCCTTGCACGGAAGATTCTACCGCGACCTGAACCAACCACACGTCGACAAAGAAGCGTCGAACGAATGGCTCAGGCGCGGAGAGTTCTTCCCTGAAACGGAAGGATTTATGATCGCCATCCAGGACCAAATAGTCGAAACACGTAACTACCAAAAGCACATATTGAAACTCCCCAATACGTTAGACGCGTGCCGACGCTGCAATAATTCCACCGAGACTATCCAACACATTACAGGGTCTTGTAAGAGTATTGTACAAACAGATTACAAGCACCGACATGACCAAGTAGCCAATATTATTCACCAAAAACTTGCCCTCAAATACAAACTCATAGACTCACAACCAGTACCATATTACAAATATGTCCCAGATTCAATATTAGAAAATTCTAGTCACAAACTATATTTTGATCGTGCAATACTCACTGACAAGACTACACATTACAATAGACCTGATATTACCATTATAGATAAACTTAATAATACAGCAAAAATAATAGATATAGCGATACCCAATACTCACAACTTACAGTCAACAATATCAGAAAAATTAAATAAATACATAGACCTAAGAGACGAAATAACACGAATGTGGCAGCTGCAAAAAGTTACTATAGTTCCAATAGTGCTTTCCACCACAGGCGTTATCCCTCGGCAACTACACCAAAGTATTCGTTTGTTAGATCTACCAAAGAACACGTATATAAACTTACAAAAAGCAGCCATCTTAAACACATGTAGGATAGTCCGGAAATTTTTACAAAGTACAGACCAACCAATTGAGCCCCAAACAACCAATCGTAATAGCGTTCACTTGGCCTAGGCCCGTAGCGCTATAAAACCGGCTGAAATAAGCCGAGATGGTAAAATACCAAAACAAATAATAATAATAACGCAGCGGAAAGAGAAGGGTTTTGCTTTCGGGACGGGTACTGTCTTAAGTTATTTTATCGAGTCCAGTAAAAAAACATGTTTTTCAATAAAAGGGACAAGTCATCAAAGACCCGTACTTTTCATAGAGCCTCAACTATAAGTATCCTTGGACCCTATACGGGTTCAAAGGATCCTTTGGGATCTATTTCTTCAAAAGACAATCACTTTTGTATCAATACTTAGATACACAAGTTTTATATCGAGGAATACGTTTTATACATACTTATACAGGTTTTGTAACAAAGGCACCCCCTGACACAATAAGTTTGCGTTTCTTTCTTTCTTTTCGTGTGGGACACCGAGTCATCCATCAACCCAATGAACCCTAGTGTCAGAATTTTTCAACCGCCTTCTACAAGTAGCAAACTTCTCACATAGTTGTGTAACGACCGCCGTCTAAGTGATCATAGACAGCAACCGGGACCTACGGCTTAACGTGCCATCCAAAACACGGAACCATCTTACTTACGGACAATCGGGTGGTTCAGCCCGCAATGTCCTAACCAGACTGGGAACAAATTCACAAAGTGATAAATATCAACTTTGTGAGTGACCCACCGAGAATCGAACCCGGAACCTTCGGCGTCTAAGGCAGTCGCACTACTACTGCGCCACACCAGTCGTCCAACGATCCAATGAACTTTAGTGTCAGAATTTCTCAACCGCCTTCCACAAGTAGCAGGCTTCTGACATGGTTGTGTAACGACCGCCGTCTAAGTGATCATAGACAGCAACCGGGACCTACGGCTTAACGTGCAATCCGAAACACGGAACCATCTTACTTACGGACAATCGGGTGGTTCAGCCCGCAATGTCCTAACCAGACTGGGAACAAATTCACAAAGTGATAAATATCAACTTTGTGAGTGACCCACCGAGAATCGAACCCAGAACCTTCGGCGTCTAAGGCAGTCGCACTACCACTGCGCCACACCAGTCGTCCAACGATCCAATGAACCCTAGTGTCAGAATTTCTCAACCGCCTTCCACAAGTAGCAGGCTTCTGACATGGTTGTGTAACGACCGCCGTCTAAGTGATCATAGACAGCAACCGGGACCTTAGGCTTAACGTGCAATCCGAAACACGGAACCATCCTCCGAAACACGCCGCCAAACAGAAAAAAAATTGGCTGAACACACTGATCACTTAGAAATCAAGGTACCAATTACCTTATAAGAGATCAATATCCAACCTTAAGCACTTATATAGCGTGTTTGACAAAGTACTATTTTCCTTCCAAGGGATAAAGTTTTGTGAGTATGTTAATATAGGATGTCAGACAAAGTACTAACTTTCTTTCAAGGGATGAACCAGCCCATGAAACTGAACAACTTTCCCCAAGAAACATAGGGCGAAATATTTAGAAAAAAATTGGACCTCCCATGTACCAACCGACTGAGTGAAGTTGTAAGTTGTGAGCTTGTGAGTGGCAATTTTTTTGTTACTTCGACCTATGTTTCATGGGGAAAGTTGTTCAGTTTTATGAGCTGGTTCATCCCTTGAAAGGAAGTTAGTATTTTTTCTAACATACTGCATTGACATACCCACAAAACTTCATTCCAATCCAACACATTTTTTTTTTATCTATCTAACACTTTTACAGTCTACCATTATATCCCCTTAGTTTCTTAAATTTTATACAAAATACATATAGGCAAGTATTTATTTTATTCTATAATATGAACGGTACATTTTTTATAGGGTAAACAAACTATTCTAATTCAAATGCGTTTTACTCACGAAACTAACCGCCGTATAATTTTATTATACGCAAATAAGCTTAACGGTCAGAAATTGTATGTTTTCTTGTATAAAACAGTTTATTTAGCATGAAGAAAAATATTTATACATCTTGTTAATTTATAGTTCAATTTATAAATGTTACATTGTATGCTGTTAATACAATGCTGCAAAAAATGCTTTGTAAGAATAAAAAGTGGTAGGAACATTAAAAGAAATTGTAGTTAAAGTAATTTTATTGACGTATAAATGTAAATGACACACGCTATTATAGAATTTGTACTTTTTTAGCTGTACTTATGTGCATACATACATACATATATCACGCCTTTATCCCTTGCGGGGTAGGCAGAGCGTTAACGGCCGTAAGAATACGGTCGCTATCGCCACGTCTGACATTTTTGAGGATTGTTTTCCAAGGTTGTTTCAGAAAACATGTGTATCACTATAGTGACAGGTTGTCAGCCTGTCGCCTAAAAATTGTAATACACCAATACCCTCAAGTCCCTTAGTCGCCTCTTACGACACCCGCGGGAAGGATGTGGGGTGATACTATTCTAAGCCGGCATCACACGTACGTATGTGTATATAAATAAATCATAACTTTTTTACGTACACCACATTCGGTAAATATTGCTGTGACTAACCACTAGCTACAGGTGTGGCACTACGTGCCACCACAAATAAATCAAAGACGGTCTTGCGACTTGATACTTATATTTCAATACGGGAAAAGAAACCCTTGGGGGTTGTTTCTAACTTCCGTAAATCCGTTGTAATTTCACATGTACACTTTGTTACATACGGAGCACTAATTTACGAACAAAAAATCAATATCAGATCAATAACTAATCACATGGAGATATAACAATAATAGGTTTGTTTTGGTCTTCCTTGTTCGTTGATTTTATCGCGACTGGGTCAAAAAGTCAGAGAAATGTCTGACGACATTCCAATTTCCAATTTGAAATGGTTCGTGAAAGGACAGGTGGTTTATGAAGGATGTGGACGCAGAGGTTCTACTCTGCTACACAGGTAAATCATTCATTCTTCTTGCTTTATCCCGTTTATCTGCCAGAGTTGGCTCTAGGGGATTTGACGTGAAACCAAGTTTTTACACAGAGCAATTGCCATCTGACTTCTGCAACCAAAGGCTAAGCTAGCCCGAATCCTAGGTTACGTCACATTCAAATGTCATCCTAATTAAAATGCCTCTTTCTTCACCGCAAGAGTCTTCGATAAATGTACATGAGTAAAAACACATACATAGTTACATAGCGGGGATTGAACTGAGGTCTCACTGTTGTAAGACCGGTGTTCTAACCACTTGGTCATCGACGCTCGACAAGGTTAAGTTTATGTGAAATGAGAGTCGACACAGTACGCCACAAATTTGGTGTTGAAAATCTCGGAAGCCGCTTTAATTGTTGTTTGTCATGCTAATATTTTCAACCTACTCTTTGAAGGTATCATTAAGCTTTTTTTCATAACTTGAACGAGCAACCAAACATGGGTGCAGGCATTACAAGTCAAAAAATTCAACCGAAAAAGTTCAACATAAAAAATGCAGAAAATACTTGGTGCCAAAACAAATGATTGTGCTTGACAATATATCTATCCCTGTCACACTTAGGAAAAAATCACATTTACATCCCGCTCTCTGATGACGTCAGAGCTCTACACGTCAATTGACACCAAATATTTGCTGCATTTTTCCTGTTTAACTTTTTCGGTTAAATGTTTTCGGCGCGTAATGCATGCACCCTCAATTATTTTAATTTTAAAGGTTACTTAATAATTATGCTGCTGATAGTTCCGAAGTCTTATTATTTAGTCTACAGATTCTTAGGTATGTAATTTAACCTATTCACCACCCACCTTCACCGCGCGCCAAAACCGGCGTCCACCCACGCACTCAAGTACTGTACACGCGCGTCAAGTGCGCGAGGGCAAGATAAGAAACTTCACTTCGATGTTTTTTATTTTTTTACTTTACTCTATGGCCAGTTTCCGGTTATTTTTTACACCTAACTTCACACCGATCCTACCCGTACCAGACAAAAAGGAATGTGTGCTGTATTTCGTGAGATATAAGACCGTAAGTCGAGTGCGATGTTGCTGGTATTACGTAGATACCAGGGAAGATAGAGGGCACAAACGTGCTGGTATAACGTAGATACCAGGGTGGCGTGGAGGTTAAGAACAGTAGGTAAGTACCTACGACGCTGAAAATGGTAGACCTAACAAAGGTGTCCATTAACAGACTAACTACTAATTACAGAAAAGGTTAACCACAAGTCTCTCTTATTAAGTGCCAAATAAGAAAGGTTAACTAAGGCCAGAAAAGCTTTGGTATGCAAAGTTTCAAAGGGTCGGGTAATTAACCTACCGAGCTGCACTGAGCTCTTAGAAAACGGGCCCAAGGCTTTTAATTTTGTAGTTACTTGTGTTTTTGTCGTATGGTGCAGAGTAGGTGGCAGAGTAGAATAGCACCACCCCAATTCTTCCCGAAGGTGTTGTAAGAACCGACCGAGAGATAAACCAGACCGATGATCAGTCCTGGTGAAGGACAACTCCACACTGAACGGGGTCTCCGTCAGGCGCGTGTGACAGAAGTATATCGTGCGGTAGACTCCTGCAGCCGACCTGGCTTAGCATGTATCGACTCGTCGTTTTTTTGGAATCAGCCCTGGCTTGCCACAGACACTGATTGAATCATCTGTCTCAGACGTATGAGGCCAATGATGATTTATATCTAAGCTGTAAATAAATGCCTAATAAATCCTATACCCGTAGTAAAATTACACAATCAGAACCTATTTTGATTATTTTTCTCTGATAAGACTTTCCAGCCTGACGACTTACGAGCCGATTTTTTGGCTGCATAGTACATACACATACACACACATATCACGCCTTTATCCCTTGCGAGATAGGCTGAAGGTTATCGGCCGTAAAAGTACAGTCGATATCGCCACGTCTGAAAAATTTTGAGGGCCCTTTCTGATGATTCATGTATCACTGTAGTGACACGTTGTCAGCCTGTCGCCTAAAATTTAATTACATATGAAACACTCGAGTCCCTTAGTAAACTTTTAGGAAACCCGCGGGAAAGAAATGGGGTGATGCTATTCTAAGCCGGCATCACACGGCATAACTGTCTAAAATAGTTAAATAAACAAACAATAAAGCATTATTATCTTTAGATCTACTACTTTAAGCTGTATTACCTTCACTGCAGGTGTTTGTTAACTACACCTTGAAAACGACGCAATAAACAACTGCAAGGCCAAGCTTTTGAGTATTCAAATCAGTTTGAGTTTTTGAATGTCGGCGAAGACCACTGGCTGAATAGAAACTCCTTGACAGTATGGCATCCATACCCCTTTGCCTTACCTAAATGCGAATTATTAAAAAGTTAGATCTTGAGTAACTGTCAACCAAACAGCGTCTTGATAAATTGTATAGAATATCTGAAGAAATCATAAAATATTGTGATGAAGAATCAATACAAGATCATAATTGAATATGCCGTGGTTTTCCTAAGGCGGATCGCACACTGACAGACCGCTGCGATATTTTTGCGCTTGATTGTGCATCAAGTGTGCGATCCGCCTAACAAATCCCCGCAAAATATGGCAACTCTTGAATCCTGACTAAACGCCTACATATATTATACTAGCGTCCCGTCTGGTTGCACCAGCTGCTAATCATTTTTCTGAAAAATATGTTTTCCCGGTAAATGTTACATATTATTATAAACCTCCCGGATATTGAATCACTCTATGTTTTACTAAATAACGAGTCAAAATCGGTTGCGTGGTTTAGGCGGAATTAAAGGTGTTTTATATAGAGTGATAGTATCCTAAGCCGGCACCGTACGTAAAAAATTAGCAAATCCATTTAGTCCATTATTGAAAAGTTCGGGAAAAAATTGGACACGTTCCTTTTTATAAAATCTGTAAATAATAACAAAGATAATGGATATCAAAGTTCATGAGCGGGTACTGACAACACTGCCATGTAAAAAGCGTACAAAAGCGTGACGTCACGCGTGATTTCAACTGCCTTTAGCTCCGTAATCATTTATTCTTTTGGAATAATATCGTATTTTTTGTATGCTTAATTTTTATAGGTAATCAAAACTTATCAAGTCTGACTCATTAAACTGAAAGAAATGAATGTATGATTCAAAAAAACCTGAGCGTATCAAGTGATACGCTCTTTATTCCTTCCTTAAAGATTCCTTAAACATTTGTTTGTATTGACCAAAAATCTTTAAGGAATCTATCAAGCGCTTACTAAGGAATCCTTCAAGTGATCGTTTTTTTTTTTTACTAAAACACTTAGCTACAGCAAACAAACTACTTGATGGGCTTGTATTAAAACAAGCGCTAAATTTGAATCAAACATTCAGTTTTTAGGTGTGATGCCGGTTTAGAATAGCATCATCCCACATCCTTCCCGCGGGTGTCGTAAGAAGCGACTAAGGGACTCGAGAGTATTGGTGTATTACAATTTTTAGGCGACAGGCTGACAACCTGTCACTATAGTGATACACATGTTTTCCGAAACAACCTTGGAAAATCAATCCTCAAAAATGTCAGACGTGGCGATAGCGACCGTATTCCTACGGCCGTTAACGCTCTGCCTACCCCGCAAGGGATAAAGGCGTAATATATGTATGTATGTATGTATGTAGATTTTTTAGTAACTTAGCCAAATTATTCTACTGTACAAATATTCTTCATTTCTATAGTAGAATTGATTCCGTTCAAATACGCCTTTCGAGCTCGTGCGTCACTCCTACTGGTCGGTTCTGCAAATTGTTGGGTATTCAACGGCTGACCTAGAGATTGTAAGATAACAAATGCACTGATCAGCTTGCGGAATACGCTGACGTAGGTGTGGATGCACTACATTCATACACAGTAGAACACCCACGCATCGAATACAAGTGTCATACAAATGAATCTTGTGGTTCTTGGCCTTATTCTTGGCCGCTATTATACAAAACAACAACTATTGACGGCCCCGATATGACGCGGCAGAGCACGCCTAGAGATTCGTTTTACTTAATGTGGCGGCGCGCATGCGCTCTATAAAGAAGTCCTGAAACGCCGTATCAAAGTGTTTCCGCCAATCGCTATATATATGTCGTCGGCTGATCATTAGATTGGCCAGATCTAGATATGCCTGGGAATTTCTTGAAACGCCGGCACATCGTGATCTGGCAGGGCACATCGCGATGTGCCAAGTTAAAAGTTCGGCAGATCGACGAAAATTACGTATTTCTCGATATTCCCGGCTAATCATTGGGCAGATCGAAAAATTAGTTGCATTTCGCGCCGATGGTGGCGCTCTCATCGCGCGTTCAGCTTTGTTTACGCGAATGGAAGATGGCGGCGTCACAATTAAATGAAAATTATATTGAAAACTGAATGTAATAGTGAAAATGAAGTGAAAAGTGATTTTAAACAGAACTACAACCGTCACCTGCACGAATTTTATGAGAGTCACATCGACTCTTCACATAATGGAACATTTCGGAAAAGAAAACGCAAGTGAACAGAAGTGTTTTTGTGATACAAATAATTTGAATTTGTGCTATTTTGGGAAGTGTTTATACTTTGTGCGTATTTTAGTGACAGTTTAAACCTAGTGCTCAAAAAAGGTCTATTTCTGAGTGCATTGTAAGTGAATAAAACCATAACCACGGATTCCGAAAAACTCACCTCCAACAAGCAACCAAATTACAGCACTATGTTGGATGGTCTACTTTTATCTGCAAAACGGAGATATAACCAAATACATTTCAAAATATTTTATTATCGTCGCCATTCCTACCGCTCCTCGCACATCGCTCGCCTTCGTGAGTCATCCGACGTCATCGCATAACCTCAAGCCGCCGCCCCGTCTCGCGTCGGCCGAGCGAGCGCTCGGACACGATCGGGTCAGACTGTCCCGCTCCAGCCCCGCACGCCGCACACATAGGTACACTACGCCGCCTCCTGCTAGCGCACCGCCGAGTTAGGTACTGCTCGCTCGGACTACCTATCTGCTATTGAGTTGGAACTCCCGCGCGCTAATAAACATGCCTATGGATTGCAATAACTGCGGTAAGACCATTTTAACTACATTCTATCTAAAATGTAAGGGATGCAATAAAACTTACGACCTTGATTGTATTAAGATGGAAAAAGAAAGCTTTTTAGCTCTTAAAAAAGGACAAAAGGACTCCTGGCACTGTTCATCCTGCATATGCGCAAACTCGCAAACGGTTAAAGAAACCCAAGATGTAGCTAGTCCTTTCCATAAAACCAAGATTAGCTCTGCTGAAACGAGCAACGTCAACATGACGCGCGGAAGTGGTGGCGGCGGCGGTAAACAGCAGACAAACCAGACCCTAGCATCACAAAGTAGCGTCCTGACTAAAGAAGACATTAGATCTATTTTAAAAGAAGAAATAGACATTCTTAAGGTGGCCTTACTCAAAGATTTGCAAGCCAGCTTAAAACAACGAGTAATGTCTGAAATAAAAGTCATAGATGACAAGGTCTCCGAGTTGGAAAAATCTACAACATTTTTGGGCAATCAACACGATGCATTTAGGACCAGCTGTGAAAAACACACAAAAGAAATAGAGGATTTAAAAAAAGAGAACGCAGTGCTTAACGAAACAGTTAAAATTATGAATATGAGGCTACAGAATATCGAGCAAAACAATCGATCCTGCAACTTAGAAATCCAGTGCGTGCCTGAAAATAAAAATGAAAATATACCTACAATTATACAGCAATTGTCCAAATCAGTAAACTGCGAACTACGAGAATCTGATATTCATCATTACACAAGAGTCGCAAAAATAAATAAAGATGATAATCGTCCAAGATCCATTGTAGTAAAATTAGCGTCACCTAGAATTCGAGACACTTTACTGGCCGGCGTGTCACGTTTTAACAGAGCGAATGCGAAAGATAAGCTCAACACCAGCCAGATTGGATTCGGAGGGGATAAGAAGCCGATTTACGTCATGGAGCACCTCTCGCCTGCTAATAAGGCCTTGCATGCAGCCGCTAGACGTAAATCGAAAGTTCTTAACTACAAGTTTGTATGGGTTAAAAATGGGAAGATTTTTATGAGGAAAAACGAAAGCTCTGACTATATTTATGTCAAGGATCAGATATTTTTAGATAAATTAACTTAACTGTCTTAGTTGTTTGGTAGCATGATCTTTGGGATTTATTCGTTGCAATGAACCAATTAAAGATATATTATCAAAATGTCAGAGGGTTACGTACAAAAACGCATGAATTTTATTGTAGCCTAACAAATTCAAATTACCATGTTATAGTTTTAACGGAATCTTGGTTGAATGAAAGTGTTAAAGACGCTGAACTCTTTGATAACCGCTACGTTGTTTATAAAAAAAACAGGACAATCCTCAACAAAAAGGGTGAAATTAAAGAAGGGGGTGGCGTTCTTATAGCTGTATTGAAAAATATACATTCAACTCGTTTAGCATCTTATGAAAGTAAAAATTGTGAAGACTTATGGGTGAAAGTTAAGGTGAATACCGATCAATGTGTCAATATTTGCGCCATTTACCTCCCTTCACCGCTGAACAAAGATTCATTGGTACATTTTATAGACCATTTCAACGAGGTTTCTGAAACATTTAACGATGATGTATGTTTGTTAGGTGATTTTAACTTAAGATGCATTACCTGGCCCTGTAAAACTACGAACAATAATCTGAATCCTGAACATAATGGTTCATCTTTGGCACAGTTGCTCATTGATTTTGTGTGTTAAACAATTTTACACAAAGCAATCATGTCTTAAATAAACAGAACAAAATTCTTGACCTGGTACTGAGTAACGCATCAAATGTAAATGTTAATAGAGCTTTGGATGTTTTATCTAAAATAGATGAATACCACCCGCCATTACTGATTACGATTGACTATTCGAGGATTGAAGAGCTTAAATGTAATAACAATGCCAAAAAATATAACTATTTTAAAGCAGATTATAATGTAGTAATATCGGAATTAGATAAAATAGATTGGCTCAAAGAATTCTTGAGTTGTCATGATGTAAATGATATGGTTAAAATCTTTTACAATCACGTGTACGCAATTATAGATAAATGTGTCCCGAAAACTAGAATCCGAGGCAAGAAATATCCTCATTGGTACACTTATCCATTAATAAAAAGGCTAAAAGAAAAACACAAATTGTTAGAAAAGTATAAAATTCATGAAAATCCTCGTGATAAACTATCTCTGAATATAATAAGCAACCATTGTTCTGCCTTAACAATACGATGTTATAAAATCTATGTCAGTAAGATAGAACTTAGTATCGCAAAAAATCCAAAATATTTTTGGACCTTTGCTAAATCAAAAAAGAGTTCCGCATCTTACTATCCAGCCACAATGTCATACAACAACAGTATATCAACCGACGGTAACATTATTTGTAACATGTTTGGAGAGCACTTCACATCGGTCTTTTCTTCAAGCCTTGACGGTATTATTAATCAAGGCTTGAACGACAGTTGCTCTCTTAACATAAACAGCCTTACCAAAATCAGTTTAACGCGATGGGAGATACTTAAACGTTTAAAAAGACTTGACCAAACTAAGGGGGCGGGTCCGGATGGAATACCTCCGATATTTATTGCAAGTTGCGCCTCGTCGCTTTGTTTTCCATTAATGCTAATTTTCGAGAAATCTTTAAGTTCTGGAGTTTTTCCAAGTATATGGAAAACAGCTAAAATAGTGCCTATACATAAAAAGGGTGATTTATGTCAGGTGACGAATTATAGACCGATCTCTATACTATCAACGTTCGCTAAAATATTTGAGGCGTTGATGTGTCCGTATATGCATTGTCACTTTAAACAAATAATATCAGAGCATCAGCATGGTTTTGTCCGGGCCAGATCGACAAACACTAACTTAGTGGCCTATACCAATAACGTAGTTGACGCAATTGACAACCATAACCAAGTCGATGCTATCTATACCGATTTTTCGAAAGCATTCGACAAAGTATGCCATAAAACACTTATAAAGAAGCTTTCTTGTTATGGGATAGGTGGCACATTGCTAGATTGGTTTGAATCATATCTAGCGGAAAGGTTTCAATATGTGGTGATCAGGGGCTTTCAATCAACCCAATTCCGTGTACTGTCTGGGGTTCCGCAAGGATCCCATATGGGTCCATTGTTGTTTAATATATTTGTAAACGACATAATTGATGTTATCAGGTTTAGTAAGGTTTATCTTTACGCTGATGACTTAAAACTGGTAAAGGTTATCCAAGACGCTCGTGACTCTGAATTACTCCAAAAGGATTTAGACAACCTATGCGAATGGAGTGTGCGGAACAAAATGTCGTTGAACGTTGAAAAGTGCTATCATATTCAACTCACTCGAAAAATCCATGCACTCAGCACCAACTACTACATACATGGTAGAAAATTGCAGGAAGTACATCAGTTGCGGGATCTGGGAGTTATTATAGATTCTAAACTGACCTATACCCCACATATTGATGACATTATATCAAGAGCGTCAAGGATGCTTGGTTTTGTAATTAGAACGGGGAAAGTTTTTCAGAACCCTTTTACTAAAATTACAATATTCAACTCCTACGTTCGTAGCATCTTAGAATATGGAAGTGTGGTGTGGTCTCCTCAGTACAATGTTCATGCTTTACGCATCGAGCGAATTCAAAAGCGCTTTACCAGGCATCTGGCGTATTCCACTGGTAAGAGTAAAAGTAAAATCCTGGAAAGCTACAGTGACCGGCTGCAACATTTTGGCATGGATAGTCTGAAAGCGAGAAGAGATCTTCTTGACCTTACTTTCCTCTTTAAGGTTGTAAGAGACTACATTGACTGCCCAGAGCTTTTAAATTTGTTTAAGATTCGTGTCCCGCGCAAGCCTCCTCGCTTCCCCGCTACTGTATTTAGTCTTCCCCGCGCCAGATCAAATTTGCGCACACATAATGCTGCCTATCGTCTATCGCACTCTTACAATTCTCTCAGTCAATCGGTTGATATCTTTCATGACACTCTGACTGCTTAGAAAGTTAAAGTACATGAATTGCTTATTGGAGATGCTAAGTTTTAAATTAAATTTAGTTTAAATTCTATAAAATTAAACTGTAAGCTATTTTATACATAAGTTATTTAGTACATTATATACTTTAAATTTAAGTAGTTTATTTATTTTTCACATTACTATGACTAGAAATTTATTGTAAAATTTTATAGTTCGTCTCTCTGAACCTGTATGCAAATTTGTTAATGAAATGTATAATGTAACATTCCCTGGTAATCCTTAATAAAGTAATTGAAAAAAAAAAAAAAAAAAAAAAAAAAAAAAATGTGAAAAAACCATGGACTGCTCAACGCGTTTTGGAGGTTAGTATTTTGTTGATCAACAAATTGTTTTTTATTAAAATGTTAAGTGTTTCCCTTATTTCTTTAAGTCTTTATTAGATTAAATGACCGACTATAATAAGTATTTGTACGTTAACGTATTTTTTTTATTTTAGGTAATGGAACATATCAAGAGGAGTAGGGTGACCATGTCAAAAGACTCGTCGAACTACTACTGGTGTTCAAAATATGATTTGCTGGAAACTGCTGATAAAGAATATTAAATTTTCAAAAGAAAAACAGTTCACGGCCCTACAGTACGCATAGTCGCAATAGATGAATATTTTGATATTTTGGCCGAAGGACACAAAGCTGTTGGACATGGTGGCAGAGAATAAATTATATATAACATTAAAAATACTTTTTACATACCGAATAAAGCTATAGAAATATATATCAAACTATGCGCATAATAAAAATATTCTTATTGTAAACTGTTTATTTTCAATTTGCTAAACCCTTGGACACCCTATACAATCGATATGCTCGAAGAATGCTCGCCAGATCGTCGAACTTCAAGCGTCGAATGATATGGCCTGTTTTACATTGGCAGATCATGAAGTGCCGGCGTATCACGATGTGCCTGGGCTTATCTCGATCTGGCCAATCCAACGATCAGCCGACGACATATACAACCTCCAAACATGTCCGTTTGGACCAGTCGGTCCCGTGATCACAACAGCCGACCATGTGGATACCCTTTTCCTTCCGCCATCGTCATACGGCCTACTGGCCTCAACATTCATCACTCCTCCTAAAGTAATACTCGTAAAAACCGGATCCGAGCACTAATAAAAAAGCATTATGCGCGTGAAAAAACATTACACTACATACATACATACATGTATACATACATGTCACGCCTTTATCCCTTGCGGGGTAGGCAGAGCGTTAACGGCCGTAAGAATACGGTCGCTATCGCCACGTCTGACATTTTTGAGGATTGTTTTCCAAGGTTGTTCCAGAAAAAATGTGTATCACTATAGTGACAGGTTGTCAGCCACTACATAGAAAGCAGATAATTTCCAAATATCAGATATTATGCCACACTAATTCTAGATATTATCTACCTTATAATAAAAAAACACAAAGATTGTTTATGAAACCACTCGTTTACTCAAATAGATTGCCTACAATGGAGTACGGAGAATCTGTAGATATTAAAAACTATAAATAAATCGTCTCTATCATTAAACTACAAAGCTGAATTTGACACATGTCGTATTAATAACTCTCTTTCATCAGTAATAGACAACTCCGTAATAATAAGAAACAACGGTCACGGTCACTTGTCAAATAATAATTTCATATCGTTCGTAAATGTCAACTAAAAATATTACTTACAAAAAAAAGTAAAGAATGTACCTACACGTAATTTTTTTCTACGAATCAAATTTTCGATGAATAAATATTTGACTAAAAATATATAAACTTATTATAAAGAGTCAGATAAAAGTTTTGTTATCAATAAATTATTTCTCACTAATATGAAAAATCAGAGCAGGGTTTAGAAAAGATTGAACATTTTAGGCGCATCGCACACTTAAGTTTCGTGCGTCTAGTGTGCGATCCGCCTTATTTGATTTTAAGAAAATTTTATTTAAGATTTTTTCAAGACTCTTGTCTTGAAATAATATTTTTATAAAAATTAATCTACCTTACTTTTAAATCTTAAAGTCTTTGAAATGGTTATAAAAGGGATTTTAATTTAAGTTCGAATTAGTAAGCGCTTTTACACTTCCACAAAGGATTTGCTTCGATTATGCAGAAATCGTTAAAATTGAGCTACCTTCCTTTCACCCTTTTAACATTGAGATATTCATCATTACTATAGCGATTGCGAAGATTTGTACCTCTATAGCGTTCATCGAAAATCGCAAAATATATACATTCATACATCACGCTTATATCCCTTGCGGGGTAAGCAGAGCGTATCTGACAGACATTTGAGGGTCATCCAGAGAATGGTGTACCACCATGGTGACATTGTCAACCCATCGCCTAAAATTGCAATACAAATGGTACGGTACCCTCGAATCCCTTTGAGAAATTGGGGTGCTGTTATTCTTAATAGTTTTCATACGGCATTAAAAAATAGTTATGAAAATATTGGTTATAAAGATTAGGAACAGAAACATAAAAAAGATGAAATCCAAAGATCTTAGGCTGGTTTCAGAGCGACGCGTCTCGGCAGCGCTGCCCAGCCGCGCGCGCCTCGCATTACACTAGATTGTATGTAGCGTTTCATAGTGACGCGTCTTGGGCCGCGTCTCGGCCGCGCCGCGGTCGGATCTCCTTCGCTTGCCAGTAGCGTCGACTTGCAATCTTTTAAGACGTCGTTGTTGCACTCTTTTCCATATAACGTATATAGCTAATATAGTGATTACGTTTGCTGGCATAATGATTCTCTGCACTCGACCGTACACCACAACGAAGCGCGCGCGTCTGAATGTCGTTTCACAGCGAACGCGCTGCCCAGGCGCGCGCCCGAGCCGCGCGCGCCTGGGCAGCGCTGCTGAGACGCGCCGCTCTGAAACCAGCCTTAGTTGAACAAAACAAAGATCCCGGAATGTTTCAGTTTTGTGGTTTCAGTTAGGTACAGTCGGTTGCGAACTCTCATAAAAAGTCAACTTTGAGGGTCACGATTTTTTTATCATCATAAGCGACAAGCCTAGAAAAAAGGATGTTTTGCTATTTAGTAAAGTAATATTTATTTAGTGCCGCAAGTAGAAAAGTAATATTTATTGCTGTAATACGTGTTAGTTATTTATTTTTATTTGTGCACACGCAAAGGAATTTATTTCACAATCCACCTTAAAGAAGTAAATATGGCCATAACTTTTTAAAAAAGAGAACCTCCATTTTTATTGTCGGTTAATATGCCTTAAACTTTTTCCTAAGTCTGACTTACTTACTTTTCTGAAAACCGCATCAAAATCGGTTCATCTAAACGCGAGATAATCGCGGACATAATATACAGGTCAAACTGAGAACCTCCTTTTTATGAAGTCGGTTAAAAAGAAGTCGATCTCTGGTAAGCGCTTAATTCGTCAGGTGTGCAGTAACAGTAAAAAAAGACCAGAGTCTATGCTAGAACTACTAACTACATAATTTTATAAATGTGTATTTAAATTAACAAATGGTCATGAATTTCGAACACCGACTGTACGTAAATGTAGTTTTACCATTTAAATAACCAATTCTATTGACGTAATCAGTCTTTGTTTTTAACTTGGTCGATACTTTAATGACCTTATTTAAAAATGTATAGGGTTTGCTTCAGAAATAGAACTTAGACCTTGAGTGGTAAAAAATATTCTGTACTATCATGACAACGACTCTAGTTTATTGCTTTTGGTTAAATTAATGCACAGAATTTGAATTTCAGGAAAACTTTCTTGGTTTTTTTAAGAGCACATTGTACGCCGTGTGATACCAGATTAGAATAGCTTCACCCCATTTTTTCCCCGAAGTGTCGTAAGAGGCGCTAAGAAATTCGAGGGTTTCATGTGTATTACAACTTTAGGCGACAGGCTGACAACCTGTCACTAAAGTGATACACGAATCATTTATCGAGGAAAAAATCTCTACCAATTTTGCCTTAACGGTTAAATTAATTACCAAGCTATATTTTTAACCACCGAAATGAATTCTGAACTAATTGAAAGCTAAGTATTTAATGTATTCCGGTGACGTCAAAGGAGGCCGCGGTCTATTTCAACCACATCGACTGAATTAATTCAAGTCACAGTAAGTGAAAAAAAACTAAGCTACGTATATAACTTTTGAAACAGTCACGGTTAGTTTCATACATTTTTTGATGCGTACAGTAAAGAGACTTATCTCTATAGAAAGAGTAAAGACTTCACAAGTGTAAAATTGTATGGATTTTATCAAAACGAGAAGTAATTTTGTGTCTGCAAGTGTAGAGAAAATCGAAGTCGCGGTTGCGCACCATAACTGGGCTGGTCATTGATTACCTACTAACCGTAATCGAAAAGGATAAAGATGTATTTAATAATCTAACTAGAGTGACTTTTCAAATTTATTTTTTGCTTTATTACTTATCTTCATAAGCTACCAGCATGAAGTTTCTATAAAATTAAAGAAAGTGTTTCTTCTTTAAGCATTGGTCCAAGTAATTAGTGAAAACACGTTACATATTCTAATTGCCTAACTTTCGTGAAGGAAGGGAATGGGGAAGTTAATTTATTGGCTGTTAATAACTAAGTTTATTTTATTTCAGTACTGTTAAGTTTATTTGATAGTGTTGGCCAAATTGAATCAGATCGATTATATTTGGATAAAATAATTATTTAAAAATAAGGGAAAATAAGACAACACTTTTTTATGCGGGGAATACACGCATCTCATGATTACGTGCTAAATCTTATCAATTTTAGCTCTCACAAGACTGGCCGCCTGTCAATATCATTCACAGTTACGTTCAATTGTACGTTTCGTTCTATGCACTACATAAATACGCAAACGAGTGATACAATACACTACACTTGAAGCACTACTAATAAGTATTGTAAATGAAAATGCATATATTCTTATTATGGGTGACGTAAATATAAATTTGTTTAAACATTTTAAGCAAAAACATGATCTACTAAGCCTTTTGGTTCGGTACAATTTAACCTCTAGTTAATTTTGCGACGCGAATTGATGGTGGAAGTATAACATGTATTGACCATTGCTACACCGACTTACCCTCGCAGGATGTAAAATCTTATCCTTTGGAATTTAACATAAGTGACCATACCGGCGTAGGTATTGACATAAAAATAACTTCCGTGCACAATAGAACGAAGCATGTGATGAAGAGGTTGACCTCTGAAAGGAATATCAATATTTTTATTCACGCATTAAGTGAGTGTAGCAGGTCCAATTCTGTAGGTATCGATGATACATTATGCGAATTCATTTCTGAGTTTCAGCGTATTTGTCCTGTCATGAAGGTGCAAATTAAAAATAAGATTGCGTCCTGGTGCAATGGAGCGACGAAGGCTAGTAATGAATTCCTACAGCTTCTGTTATTATTTCAACTGTTTTACCCCGAAAACACGGAGCTAAATATTATTATTTGAAGCATAAATGCAAACATAATGGGTTGCTCAGGGAAGCAAGAAGGAATTTCCTAAATGGCATTGTCGCATCTAGTGACGATCAGGGTCGTACATTGTGGAAGGTTATCAGAGTGGAAACCAACAAAGGTCCTACTGGCGATTCTCTGGCGGTGCTGCAGCGCGCGGTCTGCGGTACATCTGCGCAGAGTGGTCAGCTCGCTGGCTCATTGAATAGCTACTACCTATCAGTGGTGCAGGCCACTCCGTTAAGGCCTAACCTACCTGAAGCCCTTGAGTTGTTAGCTTCGAGGGTGCCCAGGACAGTTAAAGCTATGTTTTTCTTCCCGTTTACGGTCGCCGAATTCGAGAGGATTATAAAGAGGATAAAAGCTAAACCTGCGAGGGATATATACGGAGTCCCCGCAGATATCCTTCGTAGATTGCCAATAAATTACTTGGAAATACTCTGTGATTTATTTAATAAGTTTATTTGTGACGGCGAGTACCCCGACGAACTAAAATTAATAAGAGTAGCGCCTGTCTACAAGGGAAAAGGGCCGAAAACAGAGCTTAAGAGCTATCGCCCTATTTCTCTTGTCCCGACAATATCACGTTTGTTCGAGGCAGGCATGTGCGATAGACTCATCAGTTTTCTTAATATGAATGGAATGCTTTCGGATCATCAGCATGCCTATCAGAAAGGACGTTCCACCTCGAGTGCAGCGCAGACACTCAGTCGGACGGTGTTGATGCATCTCGAGGGTCGAAGGAAGGTAGCCGCGTTATTTTTAGATCTCTCGCGTGCCTTCGGCCTTGTTGACCACGGACTCATATTGGCCAAACTCGAGCACTATGGCGTGCGCGGATTGCCGCTAGAACTTTTTAAATCATTTCTCTCTGACCGAAGGCAGATAACGGATGTGGGTAATGATAGTAAATCTGAACCAGGTGTGGTAGGTGATAGATCAGTTCCGCAGGGGTCAAATGTAGGAAACACAATGTTTCTCCTTTTAATGAATGATCTCCCTTTCATATCTGCGCTCACAAATTTTGTTATGTATGCCGACGACATATGTGCTATTGTTAGTGCGAACACCGAGGCGGAGCTCCATGAACGCGTTCAGGGAATTATCGAAGAGCTGGCGCAATGGTTCGTAGCGAACGGCATGCAGCTTAACTTAGAGAAATCGAACTTACTGGAGTTTAAATTAAGACCTTCCAATACTGTTAGTCTGCTCAGCAGCATCAGGGTGGGTGGCATCAACGTTCCCTTAGTTGATAAAGCGCGCTTCGTGGGTTTCACCTTTGATAAAGGACTGCAGTGGAAAGATCACATAGATAGCGTATGTGCAAAGCTGAACTCAGCATACTATGCGGTTTCCCGACTGTCGCCCACGTCGACTAGGCATAATCTGCTAAAAGCGTACTACGGCTACTTCCATGCTCACCTAATGAGCGGGATAATGCTTTGGGGATTATCAGCTAAGAGGGATCACCCGTTTATCTTACAAAAAAAGGTAATAAGGAAGATTGCCCACCTTCCACCTGATGAACCAGTAAATACTTTTTTTATTGAACTGCGTATACTGACCGTTCCTTGTATTTATATACTTGAGGTGGCCAAATACGTTAGGCGCAACTTGACAGAATTCCCTAAAAGGAATTGGGTAGGAAAACGACCCTGCAGAGGGCGGGACGGACCGTTGGACATTCCTAGATTGCGTCTACGGAAGATGAAAAAGTCCCTGCACGGCATGGGTACATTTATTTACAATAAAATTCCAACCGAGATTCGGGACGCAAAAACAGAATTCGGTTTTTTGAATAAATTTAAAGTGTGGCTGATCCAGAAGGCTTTTTATTCGGTTGATGAATTTCTGAGTGAATAGATGCATTTTTCATTTTTGATTATTTAATTTTGCTTATGTATTAAGTATAATTACTAAATGTAATCAATGTACCTACTTAATTTATTTTTTGACGATGTTGTTTGAAAGAAGTCGACGCTGTTGAAGAAATCTGAATCTGAATCTGAATCTACATTGGCAAAATGTTTCTGAAACGCTATAGAAGAATACATACATAAATCACGCCTTTATCCCATGCGGGGTAGGCAGAGCGTTAACGATCGTAAACTTACCGTCGTTACCACCACGTCTGACAAGTACTGAGGGCCCTTTCAGATGATTCGTGTTTCACTGTAGTGACAGGTTGTCGGCCTGTCGCCTATAATTGTAATACACATGAAACCCTCGAATCCCTTAGTTGCCTTTTACAACACCCGCGGGATGAAATGGGGTGATGCTATTCTAAGCCGGCGTCACACAGCAGAAATATAGAAGAATGGCGTAATATAATTACTTTTATCATAACACAAAATGCAAATAACGTAAATGATCCAAATCTTATAATTCCAGCAGGTTGAGTGATTGTGATTAAGTATAGGTACTTGTCCTTGTCTCTACTGTGGCATGTTTAAGTGCGGTCACTGAAAGTTTTGTATTTAATGCTATTAAAACTTAGCCATCGAGATCCATTAATAGTGGTTAGATTTGAAAAGTCGGATTTATTGGTTTGGATTTGTGAGAATTTAATACATCTTGTTAGTACGAGTCTATTTATTTTGGTAAAACAAGATTTATTAAAATTACAAATAATTTTTTGGCTTTTAGTTTTGCACAAAACGCGTCAAACTTGGTGATGCAAATAGACAAATCGCTATTTGAAATTACTTGTTTAAAATCGATATTTGGTACTTACTTTAGCTTTAGCTTGAATAACCACGACAGTCTTTTACGTAATTGAAGGCATTTTGCCATACTCATTAAGTTTGACATGCAAACTGATGAAGAGAGAGCAAGGTGTTGTGTTTACAAAGAGGGCTGCTACCCACTCCCTGGATCCTAAGTCTGCTAAATGGAAATCGTTTCAATTGAATGTAGATTGGATCTCAGTTGGATGATTTTAGTAGTTTTGTAGTCTGCTAAGTTTGTAGTATAGAAAATCGCAATGGCAATGGAATGACGGTTGAGTTTCGATGGCGTTACAATGGCAAAAAATAGCAGATTTGGGACTCTGGATTTCTATTTCAAACCAGTAGCCCACACAGCGTTGTTGGTGTCTATTTAAAAATTCTTAAATAGTCTTTGTTATTTGCAGTCATACTGAAGAAAATAATGCCGTGTCATGCCGGCATAGAATAGCATCACCCCATGTCCTACTTGTGGGTGTCGTAATTGGCGGCTGAGGGACTTGGGAGTTTCAGGTGTTTTGCAACTTTTAAGCGACACTATAGTGATACACGAATTATCTCAAACAGCCCTCAGACGTGGCGATAGCGACTGTATTTTTACGGTCGTGAACACTCTGCCTTCCCCGCAAGAGATAAAGGCGTGGATAAGTGTGTGTTTGTACTATAAAAAACTGTCTAAAGTCATCGTTATCTACGGCACAAATAATTGTCGTGAAACCAAAGCCCGGTACCCGGATAGGTTCATTAGGGAAAGGCTTATTGTCCACCACACAAAGCGCGCCGATGACACCCGTGATAAATCGACCCCCGGCGGAGTTTTCAAAGCGGAACATCAAGAAAAGAATTGGAATGTCAAGAGCTGACGGCAGTTCATATTTCCTTTTTGGGTATGCTGTCAGCACCGAATCAGATTTTAGTAGGTGTACTGCTTCCAGCCTAATTTTTAACGGGCGTTAACGCTCTGCCTACCGCACAAAGGATCAAGGAGTGATATGTGTATAAGTGTACAATAAAGAAACTGTCTGAAGTCTTCCTTATCTATATACATACATACGTAATCACGCCTTTATCCCTTACGGGGTAGACAGAACGTTAACGGCCGTAATAATACGATCGCTATCGCCACGTCTGACAAATATAGAGGGCCGTTTGAGATAATTTTTGTATCACTATACTAGTGACAGGTTGTCAGCCTGTCGCCCAAAAGTTGTAATACACGTGAAACCGTTATCTACATCTCAAATAATGGTCGCGAAACCAAAGCCTGGTACCCGGATAAGTTCATTAGGGAAAGGCTTATTGTCCACCACACAAAGCGCGCCGATGACACCCGTGATAAATCGACCCCCGGCTGAGTTTTCAAAGCGGAACATCAAGAAAAGAATTGGAATGTCAAGAGCTGATGGAAGTTCATATTTCCTTTTTTCGTATGCTGTCGGCACTGAATCAGATTTTAGGTAGGTAAAGATGTTTCTAGTTTATTTTTTTTTACGGCCGTTAACGCTCTGCCTACCGCGCAAGGGATGAAGGAGTGACATGTGTATGTATATACAATAAAAAACTGTCAGAAGTCGTCGTTATCTACGCCTCAAATAATTGTCGCGAAACCAAAGCCCGGTACCCGGATAAGTTCATTAGGGAAAGGCTTATTGTCCACTACACATGTCACCGATGACACCCGTGATAAATCGACCCCCGGCGGAGTTTTCAAAGCGGAACATCAAGAAAAGAATTGGAATGTCAAAAGTAGATGAAAGTTCATATTTTCTTTTTCGGTATGCTGTCGGCACCGTATCAGATTTTAGTAGTATACTGTTTCCAGCCTAATTTTTTTTACGGCCGTTAAAGCTCTGCCTACCGCACAAGGCATTAAGACTTTATATGTGTATAAGTGTAAAATAAAGAAACTGTATAAGGTCTTCGTTATCTTACATACATAAATCACGCCTTTATCCCTTGCGGGGTATGAAGAACGTTAACGGCCGTAATAATACGATCGCTATCGCCACGTCTGACAAATATAGAGGGCCATTTGAGATAATTTTTGTATCACTATAGTGACAGGTTGTCAGCCTGTCGCCCAAAAGTTATAATACACCTGAAACCGTTATCTACACCTCAAATAATGGTCGCGAAACCAAAGCCCGGTACCCGGATAAGTTCATTAGTGAAAGGCTTATTGTCCACCACACAAAGCGCGCCGATGACACCCGTGATAAATCGACCCCCGGCGGAGTTTTCAAAGCAGAACATCAAGAAATGAATTGGAATGTCAAGAGCTGACGGCAGTTCATATTTCCTTTTTGGGTATGCTGTCAGCACTGAATCAGATTTTAGTGGGTAAAGATGTTTCTAGCGTAAAATTTTGCACTGTAAAACTTATAAAAACGTCTAAGGCGGATCGCACACTTAACGCACGATACAGCGTTAAATATTGCAGCGGTCTATCAGATCCACACTAAAAACGTCACTCCCCATACTAAAGCCAAAGGTCCAAATATGAAAACATTTTTGGACCTTGGTGTACACATTGACTTGGTCGGTCGGTAATTTTGTATGTGAGGTCAACATTTTTTTTTCATATTTCGACCGATCGATGTTTTGGGAAAGTTGTTCAGTTTCATGGGCTGATGCACTCCTTAAAATATTTGTAGCTATTTTTTACACCTGGTATAAACTTTATTTACTGTATTAAAGTATTTATTTGTTTGTAAGTATCTTTTTCTGCAATTTATTTTATTAAGTATTTACCGACGCTTCGTAAGAAACTACCTTTTACTCCGGGGTTTGCCTGTAACATTACACGTTGTTCATATCAGCGTAAGTTGAAACAAGTTAAACACTTTGTGCTTGTTTACGTCAAGTAAGAGGTAAGCTGTTGACGTTAAGTTGCTTTGTCAGCTTGTTTAGTTGTTTTCTTTCTTCAAATGTATTTCTTCAAGAGTGGATTATTATTGTAAGAAAATAACTTATGCAGTCAGAGATGCTATTCTCTAGGGAAAAAGTTTTGACCCACGAAAGAGAATGAAATTAAGCACTTAATTCTTGAAATGTGGTACCTTTCTAATGAAAAGTTAAATAATTAAAAACACGAAACATACGCAAATCATTGGAATTCTGTGTAGCGTGAATACGAGCAAAACGTACTAGTAGTAAAATGTAAAAAGTCTAATTTACCGAAATTATATTAAATAGTTTTCATTAATGCTGCGTAATCAAATTCATTTACAGGGTAATTTTTTTTGTCAGCACTTAAGCTTGGTATGGTATTTCTACTCATTAATTATTCAGAACAACTTATACTATGGGGCCACCTGCAAAATCGAAAATCCACACATTTTTGCCGAGTATTTTAATTTGGCAGGTAGCCCATTAGTAATAGTTGTTCAGAATAATGAGCAAAAATAAATGAGTGTTCAATCCATACATTTTTGCCGAGTATTTAAATTTTTCACGTGGCCCCATAGTAAAAGTTGTTCAGAATCATGAGTAACAACACCCTACCAAAGTGTGTGTACTGACTGAAAATTAACCGTGTATACTCATTACCTCAGCGTTTAATTCAAATTGCTTGAAGGAGATGAACATTTTCGTCCCTTGTGAGAAGTCAGCGTATCATAACTTCCATGTCCGAGCAAGTACGGAGCATCCGTTAACTTTAAGTTAAGTGAACCTATCCGTTAAAGTTAGTCATCACACGTGCTTTGAGTTAAATTAGGTCGAAAGTTAAAGGTTATATTTAATCTGGGCCCTAAGTCTGCTAAAAGAAAATCGATTCAGTTGGATGTCGATTGGATCTCAGTTGGATGATTTTAGTAGTTTCGTAGTCTGCTAACACTTTGAAGTATAATAAATCACAGTGGCAATGGAATGACAGTTGAGTTTCTATTGCGTTACAATAACAAAAAAAATAGGAGACTTGGGGTCCCGATATCGGCTTGAGGATACCTTCACTGGACGTTTTCAAACAAAATGTGGGAAAACGTTTGTATGAAAACACGTGGAAAAGATTGATACCAGGATGGCTCTTAAGCTAAAAAGATGAAGGCGTCTATACAATGTATGCGTCATTATGGAACCAATGAAAAACCATATTTTTCAACCTCTCGTGCCTTTCTTCTGAATCACGGCTGCAGTCCATATACCCAATAAACAAAATCAATAAATCAATTAATAAATTGATTAATAAATAAAACTCGTATACTTTTGAACGATATATTCTCGTTTACATATTTCTTTACATAATGCGAACACAGTGGGACGTCGAACAGGCTACGTAAAAAAAATGGGACCTCGGAGACGGCTGCAATTCATAACACTACTTACAATCTCAATTGACAATCCGTAAAAAGGGTGTTCTTTTACGCACTGTCTCATTACCCAAAGGTTGCCTAATACAGATTGCTACCATAGCAATAAGGCCGCCTTGTTATATTTTTTGTAATTACTGTAGGTATCGCATCGAATTATTATGCGCAATAAATAATTTATTATTATTATGATCTCAAATACTTGTGACCATGTTTCTAGCTACGAAAACTATAAAACAAGTAATACGGTAGTATAGTAGTAAACTCAGGGTCAGGCTTTTAGACAGTCATAACCCGTGATACTACGTTTTATCACAACATCAAAACCAAAGGTTTATTATTATAACTTATAAAGACATGCGATAACTGGAATATAGTAACAAAAACTAAACTACCATATAATCCGTGTTCCCAACTATGGCATTTTTAGTAATTAGAATCCTATTAAAAAGAAGGTAGATCAACAAAACATGAAAGTGAGTTGTATTCTTAAAACCTATTACGTTTAATAAGTTACGCTGTACGGGGTGTAAGGGACAGCGTCCCGAATACTGATAGGGTGCCAGCAGACCAGCAAACTAAACAACCTTCCCCTAGGAACATATGTCAGAAAACGTCAAAAAATTTTTGGCTTCCCATAGTAAATTCAGTCAGCTGATCGCGATTTTGTATGTATGCATAAATGTATGTAAGGCAAACACGAAAATAATCTAAAACGTCTAAGTTTGGCTACTTCAATATACGTATTAATATCAGCTATCTAGGTACCAGCTTTGCTTATTTTGGGACAAGATAGCGCTATATGTCTTTATTTATTTTTATTCATTTAATTTTAAAGGAAACTACACAGGATCACTGGGTTACGCCAGGTACTCATGCATAACAAATCTGTAGATTTCGGATCCTAAACGCAGTTTTTGTTAACGTGGTATCGGGATGACGCAAGCAGCGTTTCCATTCAACTACACAAAACAGTTCATCTGCTACGGCGTAGCAACTGATTAAGGTGGATCGCACAGTTAACGCACAACCCTCCGCTAAAATAACGCATCCGTAACACAGCAGTCTGTCAGATCCATACTAGAAACGTCAGTCCGCATACTAAAAGCGCTCAACAGGTTTTGACGCATCCGTCAAAATAATGCAGCCGTCAAAATAATTCGTCCGTCGTAATCCGTCAACAATGGTTGAGTAGTTTTAGTATTGGAGTCTGACAGTCCGCTGCATTACGGATGCGTGATTTTAGCGCTCCGTTGTGCGTTAAGTGTGCGATTCGCCTACGATGAACTGCTAAGGCGCAAAGGTAAATAGCTTGAAACAACCTTCACTTGTCGTTACGTAGGCAGCGCGTGGGCCAAACCGTAGGCTTTATGTGAAGGCATGAAAAATGGCATTTTACTGTCGCTAGCCTTGACGTGGCTTTATCGATACTACCCTTCATACTACCCTCTTCTCATCGCCCTTGGATGGCCGTGAAAATTTACTGCACATGACTTATAGGGCTACGTAAACATTTTTTTTTAGATACAGCTCCTTATCGAAGTAAAGGTTACAAAGTTTAAAATTTAATGGAAAAATTGATGTGCTATTGAATAAATCTTAAAATAATATGCTTTTGAATAAAATTTCCTGCGTGTAAATTATGATGTCAATGTTAAGTGTGCGATTCGCCTACGATGAACTGCTAAGACGCAAAGGTAAATAGCTTGAAACAACCTTCACTTGTCGTTACGTAGGCAGCGCGTGGGCCAAACCGTAGGCTTTATGTGAAGGCATGAAAAATGGCATTTTACTCTCGCTAGCCTTGACGTGGCTTTATCGATACTACCCTTCATACTACCCTCTTCTCATCGCCCTTGGATGGCCGTGAAAATTTACTGCACATGACTTATAGGGCTACGTAAACATTTTTTTTTAGATACAGCTCCTTATCGAAGTAAAGGTTACAAAGTTTAAAATTTAATGGAAAAATTGATGTGCTATTGAATAAATCTTAAAATAATATGCTTTTGAATAAAATTTCCTGCGTGTAAATTATGATGTCAATGTCAGGATGTAAAGAATAATTTGGACCTCCCATACAAAAGTTACCAGCCGACTAAGTCAATTTGTATGGGGGATCC